>OX104069.1:60619269-60697447 GCA_944474145.2 Dicrocoelium dendriticum | reverse complement strand
TATAGATCCATAGCTACTGGCGGACACCATATCGCCGGAGTTCAACCTTACAAAAAGCTTGATCGTTTTCAGTTGTTGTCGAATACCGTCAGGAAAAATATCCACCTTGCATAAGCTTTCGGTCATTATGGATTGAATACATTCGGGTGTGAGGCCAGAGTTAAAGATGACCAAGACAACAAGGTAGGCACTAAACGCTTCGTAAATCACAAGTGGCTCACAAGATATTACTGTGTACAAAGTTGAATTTGGGGGACCAGCTGTGTGTTTGGGTTGCGATACGCAACCTCTATTGAGACCTCCGTTCATTTGGAGGTTAACCTCGGTTATTCCGATCGCGAGGACCGCATCCGCAATGGAAATCTTTGGGTGTTGCTTCCCCCAAAACCAGCACTCAAAGACCGCGCTCTCCTCCTAGTGTGAACTCATCAGGTGACGATAGCCTAAGCTAGGGTGAAACTCAGTGCCTAGTAGTTCACAGCTGAAGCTCTGAACACTACGCTACTGAGATCCGTGACCAACGCTTGACACAGTGGCAAGGAATTCAAAGCTGCATTTGTGGAAACGGCTGGGTATTACGGTGTTCATCCAAGAGTCCCGTGGAGGATGAAGAACAGTTGTTGCATCTACTGCGAAAAGTATTGGTTCCCGGGAAAAAGAAATTGCAGTCGAAAATTCTAACCATATCTTGGAGATATGTCCAATGAAGCCTCTGGTTGGAATAATCTGCTAACTGCTCCAGGTTGTCCTTTAATGTGGTACCCGAAGTAAATTGTAAGATTTTTGGGTAAATGCCAGGAAGACGGTTCAGCGCATCGAGTTCAGTGTCGTCTATTCCAAATGTAAGTGTTAAAGTAAGCATGTTGATTGACTACCTAGGTTTTGTTACCCATTGTGATCATCTTCCAGCCGTAATAGCTGACGGAAATTCATTATACTAACGGGTATGGAATTTGTGACCATCATCGGCAAGTTGAAATCGCTACGTATGAACTTCTGTTCGTACAGCGGTACGGATGCGAAAGTTAGTGCGGAACAAATAGTATTAACATCAAAAGTTGGGGCATTCGGAGGTTGTGGATACAGCTGAGAAGATTATCATGGGAAAGACCGGTAACAAGCAACCCAAGAGATTAAGGGACGTTTCCTAGCTCATTATGGTCACGATATATCGCTGAAAATATAGAGTGATGATCTATAGCACATGCACCTACACCTTTTGTGTATAGATCTTTATATTTGTTTATTTGTTCTGCGAGATTGGCGGTTTTGTCGCAGACGTTTGACCACCATGCGCCGTGGCATCCTCAGTGCAGTGAGATGCGGCGTGCAATGTTAATGAATGAACCCTCCGTCCGTGATCGACCTGCAGGTGACTTCGAACGTGGCAGTGTCAATTTAAGTCCAGTGATCTCTACCTACTTTCCCCAAGATGAAAGTCGGCGCCCGTTATTCTGCCCTAAACCGCGCGACATCATGTTCTTCATTTCTTTCAGTTGAAATGGTTCGTATATTGCATCGATGTCCACGCGCAGGTTGATTGCTTTTTTCGTTGAGAACCATGCTTCCAGGAATTCCCGTTCTTTTCTTGTTTCACCCCGTGCCAAGACTTCGGTTTTGCTCTAATCGAAGTTATGCCCTTCTTTATCTACATGCAATGAAATTATGGAAGACGCATAATGCTTTACACAGGTTCCTTTACGTTCTTGTATCCTTGTTAACAGTTTTCTTCCCACCTGGCTAATATAATTGCTTTCGCAATCTCGGCAACCTCTATTGTATACCACGTTGCGTTGTTCATGTGCCTGTAGTTTTTCTTCTGGTCTTCAATAGATTTTTCAACGTGGCAGTTGGTTTGTGTTCCACTAGGAGATGATGCTGTTGGAATAGTCTGGCTGCCATTTCCGATATGTTCTTCATATAAGGCAGAACAACCCGTTTCTCCGTTGTTGTTGTTGTTGTTGTTGTTGTTGTTGTTGTTGTTGTTCCTGCTGCTGATCCTGTTGTTGTTGTTGGCTGTATGTTTACGTGGTTTTGATTCAGACACCTTCGGATGAAGCTCCTTTGGCATCCGTTGAGTTGGAAACATTTAAATGGGTGAGTTTCTCCCTTTTGCTTTGCTTCCGTAGTACTTCAGTGCGTTTGCACTCTGCGAAACAGTGTCCGCACACAGCTTACTTTGTGACATTTTGGGTGGTTACCGTTAAAGTTCAGAAGTTGGTCTCTCTGTGTGTGCTTTTCTATAAACCGATGTTTGCAGCTCGCCTTCCATAGTTCTTGTTAATAATACTTCCAAGAAAGAGAACTGGCTTCCTTCTCCGGTGCCATAGTCAATTGGATGTCTTCCATGGCGTTATTCAATAGCAGTTACGCGACTGTTGTTTGGTTTCGCCTGATTGTCAGAAATGTGTCGTCCACATACCGAACCCACGGTTTCGGATTGATGAGTGCTAGTATATCCTTCTTCAATTTCTGCATAACCATATCTGCGATGAGTCCTGACACAAGTGATCCCATTGGTGCGCCTTTCAGTTGCTCATAAATCTTTCCATTAAATGAGAAGTAGGTCGACAGGCACAAGTGGAGTAGTTTGCATACACTTTCGGTCGTTATTTGTCCCATTTATTGTTCACTGACGTTCAGCTGTTCTGTGGTGACCGTTATTGCTGTCTAAAACTTAACAGATGTGAAGAGCGCAGTCACGCCGAATGATATCCTTGTTTCCTCGTTATCTATTCCCAGGTCTTTTCTTTTTCAGAAACCGCTGTGCACTGATTATGGAATATTGCGATCCACAGGTCAAAGGTTTTAGGCATTTCCACATTCCTTTCGCCAGGCTGTAGGTGGTTGTTCCCTCGAGACACGATAGACCGCAACGGTGCATCGTCTTTGTGCACCTTTGGGAGTCCTTAGAATTCCGCAAATTTCGAGTCGTGGGCTCTCATCCTGTTGCTCTCTTCTTTCGTGATTCTCTTCAATTCCTGAAGTTGCCTCCATTTTTTGTTTACTTTGTTTGTCAGCTGCGAAGTCGGATCGGTGTCGATGTACCTGTAGGTGGTTGTGTCGTTCAATAGGCGAGTGGCTTTCTCAATGTAATCCTTGCTATCCATTATGACAGTCATTCGTCGCTTATCAGATGGTAGGATAATTGTTGTTTCATCAGACTTCAGGGTATTCCTTGCCTCCTTTTCTTGTCTGGTTAAGGTGTATTGCTTGTTGTGCGCTATAGCAGAAAGAATTGTGTCTTATTTGCTTCCGATTCCCATCCTCCAACCAATTGGATTTTAGGGCGCTCTCAAATGCTGCTACGAATTGGTAGCCGTTGTATCACTGTAGTTGTAGTTGGATCCCTTGATAAGGACTTGCTTTTCGGCATTGTTGATCGGTCGGTTGAAAAGATTTCTAATCCAGCCGCCACTGATATTTTGCTGTTAGGAGACGTCAATTTCGATAAGTTGTCAAGAAGCGCATCATGCTTTTTGTCCTGGCGTTTGCTACCCGACGTTGTATTGCAGCGTCTAGCTGTGATGTTAATTTTTGTCCAACGACTTGAAAGCACCTAGACCGACGTTCGTTCATACATCGCTCATATTTTCTGAGACGATTGTGAGCGTCGGTGAACATTAATCGTACCAAACGCCTCCGGAATGGTCGAGTAACAATCCACGCTTGAGGATGATCGATGGGTGGTCTGTATCTGACACTGCAAGGCAGAACCGCTTTCTCAGGCATTCGTGAAGAAAGAAGAGCTGTTGTCTTGTAGAGGTTTATCTATAAGCGAAGTCTTCCCAATGGCGAGCCCATCGCAGCGCTGAAGGCCCGGAATTCTTAAAACTGTTTCGAGTTACTGGTAGCTGGGTTGATGATTCAATTGTTCATTTGTTCTCCGAGCTTGGGGATTTTGTCGCAAACGTTTCACCAACTTGCGAGGGAGCATCCTCAGTGCAGTGAGATGCGGTGTGCAATCATAATGAATGAATCCTTTATCCGTGAACGCTCTGCAGGTGATCTATGAAGGTAACAGTGTCGATTTACGTATTATGACCTCTGCCTACTTTCCACAAGACAAAAGTCGGCGCTTAAGTTGCTCCGCATTATGCATCGTCGATCGTTCCCTTGTATGTAGAAGAAGAAGGACATAGCTTCGATTGGAGCAAAACCGAAGTTCTGGCACGGGGTACAACACGAAAAGAACAAGAATTCCTGGAAGCATGGTTCTCAACGAAAAAAGCAATCAACCTGCGCGTGGACATCGATGCAATATACGAACCATTTCAACTGAAAGAAATGAAGAACATGTTGTCGCGCGGTTTAGGGCAGAATAACGGGCGCCGACTTTCATCTTGGGGAAAGTAGGTAGAGATCACGGGACCTAAATGGATACTGTCATCTTTTGTGGAGTTCTCCGAGCGGGGCAGCTTGATTACAAACCTTTTGACACCACTCAAGGTGGCATCTTCAGTGCGGGATTGATAGCAGTTAAGTAGCAGTAGCGGGTGGAAAGAAAACCCGATAATTATCCTAAAGCTACCGGACTTTGTACTTGAGTCACCGGTGGCGAAGTGGTGATACTGATAGAAGGCCCGTTAGATTGACTGCATTTCTGACTTACTGCTATCCAATTCTTCCGCCTCATACGATAGATCTAGAAAGGTTCTGACAAGAACACTAAAGTACCGGCTAAATGGCTTGACTGTCCACATTATACACACAGGAAAACAGCCCTAAAGATGAGTTACATAGCTGATGGCTGAACTGCTTTAAAAGCGACGCCTGTACACGGCCAGATGGGGCATGTATGTGTGGGTGGAATCCATCGAGAGAATAACCCGCATGAAAGCTGGTCTCCAAGAGACAGTTTCATGAATGGCCGTATTACTACACTTATACATCTGGATTCACCTACGCTGTTACTATTTGACAACCTCTCAACCTTTCTAAAAGATTCAACCAATCAATTAACAATGCGCGCCAAAAAGTTGGTAAACACTTTTTGGATTTTCGAAAAACAAAACATTTGCTTCTTGTGATTCCACCGTACATCAAGTATCGAAACAATTCTTTGGACAGTACCTTTCCCCGAGGAGGCGCATACTGTCAATGTTATTTTCCACAAAATGTGTCTCATGCAAACGCATGGTACTACCTATGGTTATATAATCGGTGACAAATATGGACGTAATTCCTCACGTACAGAGAAATATACCTTGGCTTATATAAAATGACCAGAGAAATTAAGTTCCAAAAACAATTCCAAAAATCCACAAAACAACAAGCATCGGGGTTACACAACATCCCGAATTGTATCACTACGATATCGAGAGCTAGATACATTTTATCATTCTCAGTGGATTGACTGGCTGTCAAAGTTTATTACTGTATGCAAAGACCTTACAAGTGTGACTTAGTTGAAGCTCGGTCAAGAAGCTGTGTTTAGTAATGAAAAATACATGTTCAGTTAGTACAGTGTCTCTTAGATTTGAACTGTGAAGCCAGAAAACACCATGGCTCCTCAAGCCAAAAGCAAACAATCTTCACGGGATGAAACTTGCATTAACATGATAACCAGCAAAAGTGCAAAACCAAGTTAACGACGAAGTTTCCACATTAATTGTGTACACACCTTTTCATTATGTAACATCCTTATGTAGCATTAGAATATATGAAAAAGACTAAGATCTCTAAGCAACGCAATTGTAACTAAAAGTTTACCTAAATACCAGTCATGACCCTTACGTATTTACCAAATCTTTTCTGCAACGTACTTTTATTAATGAATACTATTTGCCTAGTAATGCGGAGAAAAATCATGCAAAACCTCCAATCCGCCCCAAGCAACTCAAGCTGCTCTTATAACTTGTGCCATTCAAATATCCATCCATGTACGGGATTGTGATCCCAGAAAACCTTCAGAGGAGCGATGTTCCAAAGTGAATATCAGACATTATCTCATAAAATATCTAAACTTGTGTAACGCCGTTCCACTTCACACTCAATGTAACTAAATGGATTCATCAAATAGAATCAAGGAAATGCTAACTTCGTTTTATTTGCAAAGAGTATACTTATCTGTTACTATGAACAACGTCGTTGAATAGCACATGGTTACAGTGAAAAGCGCGCTTATTTCAGTATCACGGAGGAACATATTCCAATTTGCATTGCGGACTGACTTGAGAGATTTTTTGTCTTACTTCCAATACGCATATTGGCAGCAAACTTGACCCACCGTAGCGGTCGTTAGTTCGAATGCCTACAAATTTCCCTTTTACGGCACTTATGATGTTCATAAACACATTTTGCGAATGAATCACATTACGTTTAGCGGTTAGGGATAGCATTCGTTCAGCTAAATATCAAGGAAATTTCTGGCGGTGATGAAAAGTCGCTCCTCTCGGAGGATGCCTTTATGTAGAACTCGGGAAGTGGTGACTCTCCCAGGCAGATTCTTAATTCGATCTAATGGGGTCCACGAAATTCTTTTGAAAAGACATAGCAATAACAGTACATCACATCACATACAACATTTTAATCGGACAGATTTCTGCAGTGGAAGTTTAAATTCACCTAAATCGTACGAGCATGATATAAGACAAACACATCCTCTGAGAACGTTGGTGTCCAACTTGTGAAGCAATCTGCATGCTGCTCGATTGGGAGGGCGGGTATCTCGCTGCTACGTTTTTAGTTTACATTTCTTAAGCAACAAGCTAGCTTAATGGAAAAGCTTAAAACTCACGGACGCAAGTGGTATTCAACTGGCTTTACTACGTTGATTCCGGAAATATTTATAATTTCTTCGGCAGACGAATTAAATTCGGCGGAGTACCAGGCAAACCTCGATTGGACGAGCAAAGGTGACTGACATCAAGTAAGTACATTCCCTGAGGTGGGGGTGGAAAATTATGCCCATTTGCTTAAAAATTCCTCCGATTGCCATCGGATTCGTAACAAAATTATTGGCAGCTGCTTACTTGAGCTTTCATAGAAAGCCGAATATGAATAGTTGTGAAATAAATTTAAATCATATTGCCAATTAAGAGTACACTAATTTTACACAAGTAGAGAAACAGAAGCAGTTCCTACTTGTGGACGAGTTTCTGTGTTTTATCAAGCAAAATCAGTGCGTGTTATATTCCTGAATGTGCGCTGCTACAAAATTAACCAATTTCCTGCGGCCGATTATAAGAACACTTTTAAAAGCTTATTGAATGTACTGAATTAAATTAGTATTATTATGATTAGACCTTCACAAAGGACAGTAATCCTTATTGTTCTAAAACCATTTTGAGAAATCTGTTTGTCCTAATTAAATTAAAAACTTAAAACCCACTTTAGAAAAGGTTCTGCAAAAAGGTCACCAGCATAAATCGGTCGGTGACGCAGGGCCTTGTAACCTACACTAGAAAGTGCACAAAGTGATAAGCACTGCGCACTGCCAACCAGAAATACGCAATTAACACGTCCAGTAATATGAAGGAAAATTACTTTTGCACCATGGTCAGATCAGCAAGATCGCTCATGAGGCTGCATACGTGAGGGTAAAAGATTTATCGGTATAAAGGTTATCAGTGCAGTCACGGCACGTGTGACATGGTGAAACGGCACCTATTGAATGAATGGTCCACAGTTAATCAAAACGCAAATTCCTTCAATCCTCACAAAGATAATTTTGGAGCTTCGCGCAAAGAGGAAATATATATTAGGCTGTATTTGGGTTCGCGGTTCGTCAAATCTCTTCTCCCATTTATTCTTACCTCATACATGGTTTACTATATACTGCTATTCTCTCAAATGCAACCAGTTGAGTGCTTAAGCAAATAAGCCATTTATTGAAAGCAAGTTAGAACGACTGACTGTTTTCCCCGTATAACTGCAAATAGACGAAGCGTCCATACAAAAGAATTCGCTCCTTGTCGATACTTCAGTGATGGTAATAAGTCGCACATCAACTGAGTTGGACACGATTCCAAAGGCTTTGTGCATAAATAGCCTGATGTTATATATTTAATGTTGTCACAAAACGGCCTGCTAGTCCTTCCTTCACAAGAATTCTTTTGTTTAAACCAAACACAATGCTTTGGATTAACTTGGTAAAACGTATTCAGGTTTCTTTTTGTGTTATTGTCGCTAATTGTAAGAAATAAGCACTAAGTGGTAATCTCGATAATTATAACGATAATCGTATTTCGTATTTGCTTGTATTGCTTTACCTTACTCTTTTGACGCAGGAGCTTTTTCAGGACAGATCTTTTGTCAAGAGCAAAAGGTAGCCACAATGCATGTCTATGCAAACCGCTTTGTAAAGTAAACCTTCTGAGACTACGTATTTCCAGTTTGTTCCAAGCTTATTCCAAAATATTAAAACGAATACTTACTTAGCTGATAGCCTAAAATTTCTTCATACATAGCAGATATCATTATAACAATTGGTTTGTGCAAATGATAAGCACAGTCCTCTTTAAGGATGCAAATGATCACACAAAGTCCGTTCTGTATAAGCAGTGCAGGTGGTAATGGCACGAAGGAATTTGACAAAAACATTAATAGCAGCGCAAGCTTGCTTTGTTTGAGATTGGAATTTGCTGAATACCATGCTGAAAACAGCCGAATAATACAGAGCACATGCTGGGTGTGACATTAATGACTGTCTTGTTAAATAATGCAACAATGTAACTACACATTTGCCATTAAATGTCGATTCCAAATTGTCGCCGGAATCGTATTACATTCAACAAGTCATCGCTGTAATTTTCCTGCACAGAAAACTATTGCGAACACAAAATCTGCTTTGCGCAAATAAGTACGAGACTGTACTGATTCAGACTAGCGTTTACATAAGCCTCACTGCCAATATGGTTAGTAAATTGGTACCTTTCACAAATAGCTGTCGCTGCTGGATGTGGGTTGTTTCTTCAACAGCGAACGTACCTGAATGTATCGTCTACTACAGGCCTTGTTAGCGATTCAAGACTGGGTGGCAGGACAGTACCTCATACTTTATACTGCATTGTGGGAGCAAGTAGGAATTTACACATGTATAACTCTATCAGGATATGATTATGTAATCATTATTCAAGTTCTTATGTAGTTCTCAGATGTGCGAAGTCAGTGTCAATCGTTCCCTGAATTGATTGGTGAGGTAATGTAAATACAGTTAAGTTTTGAACTGCTGCCCAGTTCAAACTGATGCACATACCTTCCACGGCATGTCTTGGCCAGTTGTTCCAAACACTCACCACTTTCCGTTCGAAACATATGGGGTGGAGTATTCGCTTCATATCTTCACCAGAAAGCTTGGACCGGTGTCCATTTGTGTGGTATGTCGTTCCTGAGTGCAACAGCAGCCTCGAAATTGGGCGAGAATCGAGACGTAATATGCGGTAGGTCAGTAGGAGATTGACTTGCAGCCGATGATAGGACAAGGTGTAGTGATTAAGATTTCCACACCGGTCATCATAAGGTAATCCTCGTGAGCTCAGAATGAGCCTCGTAGAGACTTGTTAGAGTCTTTCGATTTTTGTGCCTTGTCAAGGGTGATTGAAAGGTAGATTATAGAGCCGTACCCTTGCACAGGCCTTGTGATGTAAAAGACAAGAGGCGATCTCTTCAGGCCAAGTATAGAAACAATGTTTGAGCGCCCAACGTATATGAGCAGTTGCGACATAACCTGTTCGTGTTGTCCATAGGTTTCAATCCGCTGCGCGAAAAAACTCCTAGGTCCTTCACGGAAAGCGCGACCTGTAGCGGCTAGTCGTCAGCGGTGTTAGTTCGGCCGTCACTACCCTTCCTCAGACTCATGAATACTGAATTGATTGATTTGCTTGGGAGGAGGACTTCAGCCGACCACATAGATATGATTGCGTACTTACTGAAGTAGGCCGCAGTCCTCTCAGACAGGGTATATGACAAACAACGAAGCTGAGGAAAATATTTGATATGGATTAGAGAGAGTTTTGGCCCCAGCGCCGTGCCTTGGGATACGCCAGTGGTAAAGGGACAATAGTCAGCTAACTACCCGTCGACCTTTACACCGTATTTTCGCCCAATGAGAAGATTGTGCATCCACTTACGCAATGATGTAGCAGCTCCGCACACTCTCTGTTTTCGTAGCGGGACCTAGTGGCTTGCCCTGTAGAACGCATTGCTGAACTTAATGAAGATCACATCGACCGACTTCCCTTGGTTCACCGCCTGCAACCATTCACGCCGCCTCACGAGTAGTTTCGTAAAGCGTGAGCGGCCTATCATAGAACCACGATGCATAGGAGTCAGTAAACCTTTTGATCTGAGCAGCTGTAGTACACCCTTCTTCACGATCTTCTTGAAAACCCTAGCCAAAAGGTGTTCATATAACGTGGCCTGTAGTTGTCCAGTTTGGTTGGGTCACGGACTTTAGGAATCCACTTTACTACGAAGCATTCCTTACAGCTCAGCAATAAACCTTAGATCAGGGTACTGTTGAACAATTCAGTCACAGCAAATGAGATGATGGCCGATAAGGACTTATAAAGCAGTGGGTGGATTTGTTCATCACCCATAGGTTTGGTTCTGTTAATGTTGGGGAGTACTTGACGCTTCTGCTCAGTGACGAAATCCAGACACCGAAATGTGGTACACGTCGCAATCCGTACAATCGCGTGGTCATTTACAACCACAGTAGCGAAGTGCACGGCCAACGTGGACGCACACTCAGTGCTGAAGGTAAGGGGCTGTCCTTCGAGCTCTCTAGTACTAGTAGGTAACCTGCCGGTTTCAGGCGTCCTTTCATCGAAGCAAAATTGCACTTTGGAATGGTCTTTGCTGCGGTTGCGAGTTGCATTTCGAAATGGCGGTGCTTGCTCACTGCTTGTTATACGCCTAGTAGTCATTGGAAAACCGAAGAAAAGCAATTTGCTCAACAGTCTGCCACACCGCTGAGCAATTTTACCATACTCCTTGTCTAGTTAATGTGGCTTGACTGATCCATCTTTCATACATTTGAGAAGCAAAGACCGAAAACACAGCAATGTCACTCCAGTTTATTGTTGTGTAGCAGCTTTTCACAGGTGCATCTTGCGGTAAAGACCATTACACTTGGCTCGCGAGTCGGTTTAGTCCGTCGAGGTCATTTTTACAGTATTTGTAAGAAGGCTTCATGGACAGGTATGCGGCAAAGTTAGCTGAAGGTCGGCTATGGGCAATGGGCGGTTGCCTGGTGTTAGGGATTCCAGACCAGGGTACGCATGTGATTCACCCCTTGTAAATATTAAGTCCGGCCAGGCCGGAGTAATGCGTGTGTTATACTTGTATGCTGGTATACGTGTTGTGCTGTCCCAGGTTCAAGTTCTACGTCCATGAACGCTACTAGGAGAAAAATGTTTAGGGCATGTGTTGGACTTCATGTCCGCTTACTCGAGAGCAATTAAAATCACCTGTGAGTAGAAAATGAGTTCGACTGGTGTAACTTCGGATACGTGGCAGCCAATCCTAACAACGGCTCAGGGGACCCCGATATACCGCATCCACGAACAGCTTATTGCGCTTGAGGTGGACCTAGCTCCACAGCTACTCACACAGGCCATCATCGATTCTGTAGATGCCCACAGGTCTCTCACAGAGAGATGACCACATGTAGAACAAGGAGCCATAGGGAGCAATCGAGAGTCCATCGCAGCGCAAGCATGAGTAGCCAATGAGCTCGATTTCTTGAGCGGCCACCTCAGAATTCGGCCATGTCTTGGTGAGTTCCACTACGTCAGGACACTCAGACGCAACGAAATAACAGAGCTCAATAGGCTTGTCTAAAGAACTGTAAACGTTGGTAAAGGTGAGATGCAGGTCACATTAGGAATCACCGAACGCGCCGGAAGTATGAGTAGCTTCTTTTTCTTGCTTTGTAGAATACTGGAAACGACCCAAAAAGTTAAGACTAAAATTTGTTTCACGTCACCATTACCTCAGTTCAGCTCAATGATAGCAAACTTGAGTCCTTCTCGGTATACTGAATCCAGCATTATACCAACATGGATCTTCAAACCATTCAGCTTACGGAGGCGTGACAAGTTCACTCTTGAACTGGCTCCTTCTGCAAAGGTGGCTGTCATTGTCTGAATTTGTTGATCGTTCTTCATGAAATGAAGGGTAATCCGCCTCAGTTTCAGCCTGTGTTATCAAGCCCAATTAGGGGAAAATCTCTACACCCTGATCGTAGGGCATCCGGGATATTCTGATATAGGTGCCGGAAGAGTGCGATTTGCCAAAAAGGTAATTATACAAGACAAATATGACTAAAGGTCACAAGTAGTCAATTGAAATATCTAGGAGTTCCTAAGGTAAGGACCACGTATGCATGACCTATACCATCAAGGTGCATTCGTATCTCGTTACTGTGTAATCTGTGCATCGGCTTTAATAATCTAACTGCAGAAAATCGGCCACTATTTACCACCGAGAAATGATGACCAGAAATATGGTATAGGAGTGAGCTTCCATCAATAAGCAGTGCCATAGTTTACACATCGGCTAGTACTAGGTCAAAGGGAAAAACAGCATTATATTGTATAACCAGCTGGTTAAAATGGACGTTGATACCGGTGCATCAGTTACCATAATATGTGGTGCATCAGTTAAAAGATTACCCAAGTTATCCCTTGGGAATCAACTATGCCTGCGTACACTGGGCAGCCGATACCACTCCAGGGAAAATGCATTGTTCATGTAAATTACAATGAGGAGAGGCGGACCTTACAGGTATATGTTGTGGTGAATGATTGTCCAAAATCAATCTGGCGCGACGAGGTTAACTGTATTCAAGCCACGCTAGAGCCAGTGAAGTTCATGTCCAGTAAACATCGCTTGGGTGATATGCTCAACAAATATTCTGACGTGTTTGATGAGAAAGTAAGAAAATTGCACGGATATCAGATTAGTATTAAATTACGGCCGGGAAATCCGCCCCGCTTTTCCAGGGCACCTACCCTACCTTATTCCCTGAAATCAAGGGTGCAAGACGAGATAAAGAGACTGCAATAGGCAGAAACAACAGAGCTAGTCACATACAGTGTGGGGAACTCCAGTAGTTCCAGTCCTGAATCCGGGTGGTTCTGCGCGTATTTGTGTTGACTATAAACTGACTGTTAATCGTTGTTTAATGCTGGTTAAGTATCCCTAACTTCGGATAGAGAATCTGTGTGCTACGCTGGCAGGCGGACAAACGTTTACACAGATCGATCTCAGGCACGCGTACTTACAAATTGAGTTAGACAAGACCTCTCGCTCATGCACTACGATAAGTACACACATGGGTTAATTCCAGTACAAACGTGTGCACTTCAGAATCCGTTCGGCGTCAGCGATATTTCAAAGGATCATTGACAACTTAATCAAAATGTTCCTCTCACATGCGAAAATCTTGACAACATTCTAATTACAGGAAATATAGATGCTGAATATTTATAAACACTATTTCTTTTGCTCGAACATCTACAACTGAGTGGGCTCGAATTGGAGAAGTCCAAGGGTACGATTTTCTCAGACTCCGTTCGTTACCTGAGTTACCGCCTCGATAAAAAAAGGATTTCACGTATCAGAAGACAAAGTCAACCTCATCCTTGTCGCGCCTGAACCCAAGAACGCAGCAGAACTTCGATCGTTCTTAGGGATGTTTTATCACAATCGTCCCTTCCTACTAAACGCCTCAACAGTATTGACACCCATGCACAAACTGATGCACAAGGAGAAGTCCTGGACTTGGGGTCCGGATCAAAGAAAAGCCTGCACAAATGCAAAAAGAGAGCTAGGCGTTTCCCCGTAGCTCCTGCATTTCGATCCGAGCCGGCCTCTATTACTGCAGTGTGACGCTTCCCACGCGCAGTAGGCGCAGTCGACAGGGAAATCACCCGCAGCGTTAATGTTTTGTCGGCCATTACGATACGAGATTACACCCACATTTTCCAAACAATCAAAGGAGAATGGAGGAAAAGCAGGAGAAAATGTGTGGGGATGAAAGACGCCTGAGAAAATGTCTCAATGTTTTTGATACGGTATACTCAAGACTGCCTCACGAAACAAACTGGCAACCTGCTGCACTCATATTCTCAACGATTAACCAAGAGAAACAACAGTTGGAGGACGGCCACGTGGTGCGCCATCATTTTGACCATATCCGGCCACTCTCAAACGAACCACACCAGCGGGATCAAAAAGCGACTGCTAGTGACCCAAAAACAGACGAAAGATCTGCTTCCAAAAACCAGGAACAACAAACGGATGTGGAGAAATCACAATAAAGTCGCTTGAAAAGCACGCCTAAGCCAGTTGCTCGGTATCAACCGGGAGCCTGCAGTCTTGACTGGGGAAGAGATGAGTGTCACATATGCAGTTGAGTATTGATTCGTAACCACAGGCCCTCACACGATTGGTTGAGAGTAAACTTGCATTACTTTCCTTGTTTCATTGGTTTTCCGGTCCTAATTTTCTAGCCAGTGTAAAGCAGGATGATTTTACTAAATCGGTTCCATACTACGCGTGCCCGTTCTGTTCCGTTTATCGGCTAAGGGTCATACTTAACATTAGTCTAGCTTTTTCTCCACTAAGCGTACTGTGTTGAGAAGCGTTGGTGAAATTTGACTAGCATCAACCTTTAGACACCCGCTGCAATCTCAATATGATGCAATTCGTTTAGAATGCGGTTCTATTGTGTCATGCCCAGAAGCCAGATCAAACCATAAAATGTTTCACAAATACTGCTTGCGCTTACCTCGAAAGATCTTTTCCCCATTCTCTGCCACGATGCTCGAATTATCCCTGGGACAGTCACGCGATTTGTGACTGCTGTCTTTTCTGTGACGAGTTAGTTAATAAAAGTCTTCAGTATAAGCACAGAGGAAGTCTAAGCAGCGGATGCCCTGATCGATGGACCAACGAAGTGCTTGGACTAGGTCCCGTAAACAAGGTAGCTACTGTAAAAATCAGGAAAATACAACGGCCTTGACTAGTTATTCCCCACATGTCCGCCGTAGCAACGGCACCATGTTAGTAGGCGTGCACCAAAGTGAACCTCTTAGACGGAGACGAGTTTCCTGAAGGTAGTTTGCTTAATAGGGATGCTAACTGAACCTTGACAATCGCTACATAGTGGCCAGGCTCCAGAAGTTAACTGCAGAGTAACAGCGATGACTTGAATGTTTTCGATAAGCGAATGACGCAGAATCCTGCTATCAACTCCACATGTTCTTATGTCGTATGTAACTTTTATGTTTCAGACAACATACCTTTGAACAGACCAGGGCCGAAGTCCTGTTGGCTGGTGCTTAGCTCGGTCTACCGTACTGAGGGAAACGATTGTTTTCCGGAAAAATGCGCAACAAGGTCTATGGCTTATGGAAATAACGGTTCCTGTTTGGGCTACAATGTCTGACATATTGATTATTTACTATCAGGAACTCATAAAGTTGAGGATTGCTTTACACTATCGGGATGCTATCTGCTACCACTGTTGAAGACACGTTCGAAATATGTTTCACAAGTACCACCGCAAATACTACTGCATTAAGAAATGCGCATGGAAAAAATTAATTTCTTGCCAAATGGCACGACATGTTTCGTCCTGTTTTGGACTCACCAGCTTGACTTAGCTGGAGAAAGGAACCGAAATTGTGCTTAATACTTGAAGGTTGACGGCTTGATTATCATACCATTCAATGCTGTTTTTCAGAAGTATCGCGGACGAGACACTCAGTTGTTATGAAACTACGGAGGAATAACTTCATTATGACGGAATTCTTCCAAAGACACCCTATGTAGAATCGTGAGCGGGAACTAGCACACTTTCGGAAGCAGTGCTTTCTCCAAGTCCCCAAGACACTGCTTCAGCTATTGACATTAGTTTACGACAACCGTATGACGGTAGGATGTTCTACCTTCACCTCGGCCTCTAGGTCTTCTGCAATGGTATCAGAATTAAGCATGCAGATAAAGAAGTGTTATTGCTCCAGCTTAATTTTCTTTAGCAGGTTGCCTAGACAACCCCCTCGAAAGGACAGTTTGAAACAAGGGCAATAACTTGGGCGTGACTATTCACAGGAAAGCTTAGTTTCCTATTGTCTTTAAGCTCAACCTGTCAAGGACTAGAATGACACCTTAGTGCTTCCTTCACACAATAGCTTGTTTACCTAGGCACTGGAGTACAAATCATAGTGTAGTGTCAATCTTCTACGACTCGTAGCTCACGCATTCATGTTCGATAGGCACACATACGCAGAAGTAAACACATGCAACACATGCTTAAAGTCAACAGAAGTTATACGAAGGGCAAAATGTAGAAAATAATCCAAAGTGTTTTGGAAAGGTACACTGAGCTGGTGCACATGGAAGCAATCAGGAACAGTTGATTCAACAACAAAAGTAACCTTGAGGTCTGGTTTTACGCCTGGTCACAGGTGTTCCTTCAAAACATCCATCATATGATCGAGTCGGTTGCCAGCCTTGTCACTGTGTTTTCTAAAGCTTCATTATTCTTATTCAGAGGGCTTGCACACCCGCAAGCAAAAACACAACATCAACTTTATTGGGATCCTAACAGTTAAGACCCCATTGACATGAGCAGGAGGATACACGAAAAGTCAAGGGGATTTCCAACCATTTGGTAACATAAAGTAAAACAACCAAGTTGGCGTATTCTCTTCTACGTATAGCGAATGACTAATTTTAGGCCATAATATTAGTAAAACGTGTTGGTTAACATGTATAGAGTTCCCTCGCTCGTCATAAAGCATAAGGAATTCACTCTCATGAATAGCGGAAATGGTTGCATAACAAACGGCCACAAGTCAAAACAGCAGAGGTATGCGATACGATAATTGATAATTGATGAAATTTTTGCTTTATCGCGGTTATATACAAACACCTAAGTGGGCTACCAATCCGGAAAAGCGCCAGACGATCGTTTCGTCCTATAAGTCCTCAAAAAGCTGTGTGGATTCACGATCTTGGCAAAGTAAGTCTTGACCGGGACGACGAGCCATGCTCCTCCTCACCTGCAGAAGCCTACATGGCAGTGGAGGAGCGCTCGAGTTATATCGTAATTAGATTTCAATCCGTGAAGGTTGTCCATGGTTCCTCATGTCTGTTGCATAAACTCCCGGTTAGTGATGCAAATCACCGGCGGTCATGGGTTTCATGCCCTCAGGACTGCGAGAGAATGCGTACCACTAACGAGTCACAATAGGACAAACCCAACGACGGTTGCTTTTCCGGATAGTCAGCTCAGTTACGCGGCATGAAATCTAATTACGATGAACCAACTACTCATTAACAATTTGTGAATTCAGCACTTTAACCAAATTTATCTGTTACAATTAACACAGATATATACATTGGTTGAGTATTAATGTGCTGGTCCGGTGTACTTAAATGAAAGTTAAACATTTCCGTTTGAAAAAGGTCCATGAATTAAATAAGCATACAGCTATGCAGCACAAACCGAAAGCCTTCTGTGGGGAAATATGTGGATGCAGGAGCTAATCACCAATGCATATTACAAATGAAACTTGTATGCGTTGAACGCATTATCCACCTAATTGGCAGCATTTCAGTGCATTGTGTCCTGGGTGACAATGCTAGCCACGGGGTGACTAGCAGATGGAGATGCAAAATAGTTGGCTGCGCAGCTCACAGCCAGTAGTGATCTCAAGGTTTTCTTAACTTATGGTAATAGGTCTATGAGTTTACAGTAAACTGCATCGACGTTTGATATAGATCTCACGTTGACAAACAAAACCAGGAAACCAAACATTTTAGCTTAATTAAAATTCTATGATACAAACCACATGCAGATAGTTGGCATAAAACGGGATAAGATCCGGTCGACATTAAAATATATCATTTTCTGATATTTTGAACTTTTACACACTGTTGATAACCAATTCATTTATTTAGTTACTACATCTGTTGATTTAACGCAGAGTTATTTTTTGTGTCCCTATATCCTTTATTCGCGAACTATTATTTGTTATTGTCATTTCGATAATGATAATAATAAGATATGCAGATTTAACCAAATTTTCAGCTAAAGTACTACGGCAACTCGTGGAACCGTCCTCAGAGGACCCGCTTCCATACAAGGTATTCCCTCGAAAGGTTTCGCCCGCTCTTCCATGCTATACCTGGCTGCGTGCCGGTGTGGCATAGTAGCATATGAGACATCACCAGTTTATCGTATGTTGTGCTCCTTTTAGGGCTGCTTTTATACATGTATTATGAGCGACGGAACCTCGGCGCACTCCGTCATGCGGATCATTCAGTTATGGTCCTTTTTTATACCCCAGTCAGTTTGTGGCAATGTGCCTTGCATAGGTAAAGTCTTGCATAATCTGGAAGCTATACTTTGTCATTACAGGAGATCAGCCCAGTCGTGGTCAACGATGAAATAAGGATGAATCTAGAAGAAGGAGAAGAACTATGTGAAAGGGGTACTATATCCTTAATTAAAAATGGCCAGGTATGTTTGTTACATCAGCGTAAAAATGGATCGAGCCGATCATACGGTTCAATTGTGTGGCGTGACAACCGCAGACAGATAACTGTACGAGTTGTCCATAGGCGAAAGTCAAATACGGAATCCGTTATTGCCATCACTAAATTCCACTGTTCGTTTGGACTGTTAACTCCAGAAAAGAAGGAGAAATGGTTAGCACTGCAGAACAAATGTAGCGAAGGGGATCGCAGAATAATATTACGGATTAGTCAATTTGTGGAGAGAATTACGAAAATAGTTCCTGACCCCACACCAGTAAATAATTTTGCTCTCGGTTTTAAACAGAAGACAGTTGGTATGAGTTAATTTTGAAAGGAGTAAGCCCGCATAGTAGGTAGTAGTAAAGTACTGCATAAGAAGCGTTTTGCAATAGCTCATCCTAGATGATCATGTTTGCTCTGGTGCGTTTGTTGGATATGTTTGTAGTCGATGTTCTCCTGTATCATGCATGATCCGGCCCTTCTTCATACAGCTTTTCATCATCAAGTTGAATTTTTATATCCATTTCACTGTCCGTTGACAGATTAACCTTTGTCATTTTCTTGAACTTGCAAAAATGTTCAATACATCTAGTCTCTTTTGGCAGCTTATTCCATATAGAGCCATACCTAATAAGGTAGAAATTTCTCCTTAGGCTGGTCTTGAATCTAGGTAAAGAGAATATACATTCACTTCCTTGCAGTCCATAAATGGTATTATCCCGAAAGTGCAATTGTACTGTTGATTTACTTGGTCGAGATATGAAGCTGGATATAATCAGTTGTTATGCGTGGGTGGCTGAGGAACGAAGACAAATGAATCGTAACTTGTACAGTTTATGTTCAACAAACTTGGGGTTCTATCTCAGGAATTCCGTCGGAGATATTGCGATCAAATACCGGCACGGAAGTAGCTGGTGGTTCTATGCTATTCTACATGGTTCGGATTTACCTTTTGTCGGTGTACATTCGCCTGCAGTTAGTGCTGTTCGACGTATCTTTTGTGCTGCAGCTTTGGTGTTTACTAATTCTTGACGAACAAGATGTTGCAGTGGCATTATTGGATGATGCGGAAATGCTAGTTCGCAGGACGTCGCATCCTTCGGTTGTGCGACCAACTGCTTATTTGGTCGCTTACGTCAATCGCAGACACAGACAGTGATGTTGGTTGTGATGTACAATGCGCTGCAAAGCAGGTTGCAACGTCTTATCCACTTGTGATCACCTGGCTGCAGCCGCCTGCCTATTGCATTCACACCTGGACGCAAGAAGCCGTCTCTGTGTCGGCTACAAGTTTTGGAGACCAGTGTCTGTTCAGCTTCTAAGTGGAGATAACTAGGGAATTGGAATGTGTGCGCTGTTAATCCTCACATTAATAGGGAATACGTATAACTCATACGCGAACGCAGAAAAAGGATTCAAAGTGCCGTGAGTCTCCCTGTCCTCCAACAAATAAACTAGAGACGGCGCATCCCAATTCATACCACCCGGAACGTAAAAAGCAAAATATTTACAAACAAACAGGCACAGCATAGAGGTTGCTAACTCAAAGCAAACAGTGCAAAGACATTATAGCCTTACACGAATAGCTGGAGATAAATCTATGAAATTCTCGTATACAACATCAGGCGATAGGCCCAACACGGGTACATGACAATGTTTATGTCAACGTCCAAATAAGCTTCATATACCAGACTGTACATATTTCCAGTATCATTTTACACTAGGACTGCGGATAAAACTTAGGTAAAAAAAACTGCGTAAAAGGACAAGCAAGTGTTGTAAAAACAGAGAAACAAAATATGCATACATTCACTTAAGCAATCTTTCACGCGTGGCATCAATGCTCTTCGCTAAGTTCACTGGAATACGTAATAAATAAGCCAAAACTGTGTTAAAAAGCAGTATGCGAATGCAGAAAGCCACATTTTGAGTATGTAGATGAGAAGGAACTAGTTTTCTCTAGCTCATCGTGCAGAGGACAATACGGCTCAATTAAAGTCTGTGAAGAAAATCTGTGGCTTGCATCAAAATCTTTGGTAACA
Organism: Dicrocoelium dendriticum; assembly: GCA_944474145.2. Lineage (NCBI taxonomy): Eukaryota > Metazoa > Platyhelminthes > Trematoda > Plagiorchiida > Dicrocoeliidae > Dicrocoelium > Dicrocoelium dendriticum. Next base: position 60,676,907 of record OX104069.1, on the reverse strand, counting down.
ATGAAGTCCACAAGGGACTCTCGAGGTATTCAACTGCATTTTGTGATGAGCTTATTAAAACGGACAATAATTGTAAAAGCTTTTGGAAGGAGTGTTTGGAAAATAGCACTTCCCAAATCGTTCGAACACCCCAGGAAACTCAGACGTATTGCCCTTTATTTGGCATCTAATACAGACGCTATTTAGTGAACGAGATTGTGCACTGCAACCAGCGTGGAGCATTTGGATCTATAAGCAAACTGTGTGGCATCGATATTTGGATGATTGTAGAAATCAAAGGAATAAGCAGTCGTTCTTAGACTTTCAGCGTGATAAAGGTACTAGCAATGGGGCGGAATTTCTAAGCTTCTCTCTTAGGGACTGTCATTATCCTGATGGGTCTCGAAATGTTGGGAATATTGCCATTGTTTAGGCAACAATTAAGCTGTTATGTTAAAGCCAAGTTGAGGTCAGCGCACTGCTTCAAAACATTTTGTGATAGGGTATCAATCTACCGGCCTACCGCACATTCGTCTGCTTGAGTTTCTGATAGTCCTCAAGGTGTTGTACTGTGTATGTTGGGCCCCGTAGCGGAGTGTGATAGCGAGCGAAATGAAGGCAGGGAGCAGGCATTTTGAGGGGGGAGATCGGAAATCAACGTTGAGTTTATCCACATCTATAGACCCTAGATGTTAACTGGGGCATTTTTTCAAACAGTTGTTTCAAAGGCTGCCACAGTTCGCGGCGATTGTTATTGCATAAAGTGGCATCAATATACAGAACATTCAGTCATATAATCTCAGATATTTTATGACTGACGAAAGTAATTTGACACGATCGGGCAATTTACATCGTTATGCACTTTCTTTCTTCGTTCCATGTTGTTTGAGTGATGGGGAGAAGAACCAGTTTTCCTTTAAATAAATGGTTTCAATTAGGCAGCAAATGTCGTAGCAGAAATGGAGATAGTCTCTGCGATGCTCACAATGAATGGACAAATCGTTGTTGTTGAAAACGGTATAATCCGTGGAGGGCAACATTGTTTGGAGTCCCGCGATGTTGGACATGGCACACTCTCGTCGCCTGGTATTTGTGTGTGATATGTGTGTCAACGAAACGGAGTTTATCTTACTGTAACTAATAGCGCATACCTTTATAATGCAGTGGTCAGAGTTGCTGATGGGAACCCATTTTGCGAGGAACACAGTAGAGCTGAGTTTGTGAAGGTGATTTAATTGTGCTTGTCAGCTAGTTGGATAAGTCAATGTGTTCTTCCGATCAAATGCCTTAATAAAATTTTTCACATATTTATTGAAACCATTATCAACCACACAGATTGAGCTGTCGAGTTTCAGTAGTAACACCGAGGATAAATCATCTGCAAAGATTTTCCGTACGGATACTAGTGTGTCCGAAGGTATGTATACGTTTCCGATGACGGCAGAAATAAAACCGCACAGGAATCGTGGCTTACATTCAATCAAATGACAAGTAACATGGGTTGTTATGTATGGGAACAGTATGGCTGTCTAATTGAAACAACGTTGGTTGCTGTAAGTACTTACAAAGTCTCCACGATTCTGTGGTAATCTTGGTCGATCGGACCTGATGTCACGATAGTTAGTAAGTTTGAATAATTTCGTGTACAGTATTAATTCTTTAAATTTGCTGGAGTTCCAAGTGCGACATTCCCTCAACGAATGCAATTGCCGCGGAAACGTTGATGACCACATAAGCCTAAATACCAGTATTCGTTGCAGCGAGGGGCGATCCATCCTGATTTCGCTTTTCGTGGCAACACCAAGCCACAAAGAAATCCATCTTCTGGTCACTCCAATATACAGAGTGTGTGTGGTCCAGAAGAAAGTGTGTAAGCTTGTCCATGGTTTAAGACTGGGAACGGAGAAGGTTTCCTTTTCCTAGCTAGAATAATAGTGTCTGTTAGCCAATGGCAACCCGTGGGTGGATATGTCGACTTTCGTTCAACATAGACTCCAAGTTGGTTATTTTCGTCGCAACTATAGTAACCATAGTGTTCCTTCTTCCGCTTCAAGAAGGCTCTCACAGGTTTATTGCGCAGAGTCGTACGTGGTTTAAACTGCATCATCAGCGACGTACCCAGGAGTGTGGTGACGTCATGGTCTTCCGCGTATTTAATCTCCAACACCAAAGTGGACGCTAAATCGTCCACCTCTGCCCAATTGGAGATAACAGGACTAGTTTAGCAATAGCAAATGGCACAAATTGGCCGATGCAAGGATTTCGAAGGAAGAAATCCATCTACTATAATTTGCCCATCGATATGGTTATCATCTTATTCATCGGCACGTTGATATAAGTGACGTAAAAATATTTCTATCCCAACATGACTGTTGAGGCCTGAGTAAACTCCTCGTAGTATTGGGTTACGTGGAGTGTGCATTATTGTTCGGATATCAGTCGGGTGCAATGACTGCTGCGGTTGAAGTAACCACAAATGAACATGGGCGGATAATATGTAAATGTATGGACATCGATGTACGAATCTGCGCGACAGATTGTTCATCATTCACCGGCAACACCGGGAGTTGCTGTAGTTGAGAACAAATTACTGCAAGCCCTCATAGTGAATGGGTTAGTTTTGTAACAGATAATTATCTTAATGTAGTCCAAGTAGAATAATGGTCGTTTCTTCATTTTGATGGATAACCGCATGCACGGCGCAAACGCATGGAGGATGCCTAATGTACATTTATTTTTGTGACAATCCTTACATGCCTACTTTCATTCCGCTATCGCTTGTTTCTTGTCTTTTGTTTAAACGCGCCGTTTCTATGCTACAATTGACCCACTTACGTCGTTCGTAACAGATGTTAGTTCAGGGGTCTATCTCCGCTAATACCGCTTCATCTAACTCGAGTGATTAACTATTTCTTTCATCACTGCGCATTAGTCTGTATTATGCAGTGTCTCATATGCTAATGGTTGACTCTAACATGTTTAGTAGCTTTGACTTAACTCCAGGTGTACCATATTTTAACACTGAGTCCTGAATTAAGTTACCTATAGCTCGACGTGAACCACAAAAGCTTACTCCGCATACTGTAGAGCAAAGTATCGGAGTGCTGAACTATCGTGTTCAAATAGTTTGCTTCGTTGCCCTCGATTGGCTTATCTTACTCACACTTCTAGTTAGCACTCGTTGGCCTATCAGGTGATCTCGCATTTGCTTGATTGCAATTCGAACCTCTATCGATTTAATTGCACTGCGCGTGTGTGCAGACAGTTTCCTATCCCGCGCTGCTCTGGTCTGCCGCTTTTTCGGGATACAACAAATTGGAGTCGCGTGTTACCTATGTCTTTGCACGTTACTGCCTCCGCACTGTTTTGGACTGACTCTTGGTTACCCCAACTGCAGACTTCTTGGAAGACTGGAAAATGAGTTTTTTAGATTATATTTCTGTGCTACCAGTTCTCAATGCATGCGTGACGCTGAAAAAGGAGGATAATTTAAAGCTTTTGCGCGTACACGTCGGCTCAGAGGGTCGACGGATATTTGATGCTCTAAACTTGCGTAAGAAACCCACGTTGACAGAGACCTTATCGGCCCTCGAAAAACATTGGGGTGTTCTAGTGAACACCTACAATTCTCGGTACAATTTTTCGCAGCTGAAACAAGCATCTGGTTAATCAATGGATACATTCATTTCCTTTCTTGTTCTGGACGAAAGTATGACTACAATAGTATTCCTAAAATATGTGGAAGAAACCATGGTCTCACGGATTTTCGGATCAGATAGAGTCTCTTAATGGGGAACGCAGAAAACCGTACATGGGACAGGGCCTGTGACATGGCTCGCGCGAAGTTCACAATCCCGGAACGGAAACAAAATTTTCCTCTCTAACACAGGAGCTACGGAAATCGAGTTTGGATTCTACGCGCTCTCTGACGCTATCCTCAGTTAGAAATGAGTGTTACCATTGTGGAAATGCGGAACTTCGTGCAAATGATAAGTCATGTCCTGCAAAGAGTGAAATCTGCCCGAATTGCGGTAAGACCGGTTATTTTGCTCGGGTTTGTCGTTCACGCGCTATTTCTTTAGTTGATTCTGCAAATGAGTCCAAGGCTTCTTTTGTCACCACTGAACGACCTATATATGTTGTTAATGAACGCGAACATCCACTTTCATCTCCAAGTCAAGAACCTAAACAGCCTTTGCCAGATATTCGTCGTGTGTATTTTAAAATAAGAAACAAAACCATTCACCTAGACTTGGAAGTAGATTCCCCGTCGCCAATCACAGTTGTGCCGTATGGTTTTTACAAATAGCATTTTGGTCAGCTAAATATAAATACTTCTGCTTACACTTTCAGCAGCTACTCCAATGGTGTTGTCCACATACTCGGTTTTGTTACGGTTTCCACATTTCTTATAAACAGCAAGAAGCATATAGTTGAAGTTTATGTCTCTAAAACTGCTAGTAAGCCTCTATTTGGACACAATGCCATGGTCTTATTGAACGTATCACCAAACGTCAGCCGGATGGCCATTGCCAGTTTCAACCTTCATTCGTTTCGTTCCAGTTAACCAAATCTCTTTCGTCCGGTTATTGGGACAGTCCCAAAAGCAATGCACCGCATTCGGTTGAGCGCGGATTATAAACCGTTCAGCATTTCTCAACATAAGCCTGTACCTCTGGCCAAGCGAGAAGCGTTATCGCAAACTTTGCAAAATATGGTCGCAGAAGACTTGAGAGAATCCATACAGTGTTCTGAATCGGTTTATCCACTAGTCGTTGTTCAAAAGAAAGATGGCTCTATTCTTTTATGCACCGACCTTCGATCGCTTAATCGATATATACTTGTGGACAAGTTCCCACTAGTTTTTATCGAGGAGTTGATGGTTAGGCCATCAAACGCCAAACTTTTTTCAAAGCTAGATATTTGCAATACATACTGCCACATGCCACTGACTCCAGATTACCGAGATTTGACCGCTTTCCTCACGCAAGACGGTTTGTATCAATACAAAGTGCTACCAATGGGCCTTAGTAGTGCCCCAGCAGCGTGGAAGAAATTTGTTACTCGATCGTTATCAGATCTCAAAAGATGTGTTGTGTATATAGATGCTATTTGTGCTTTTGGTAGTAACCTCACTGAACATCAGGAAAACCTTCATAATCTGCTGCATAGACTGAATAAACTAAATCTTCGCCTGAATACCAAAAAAAGGCCAATTCGATGTAACTGAGGTCGAGTTTGTTGGACATGTTATTTCCACCTCGGTTATTAAGCCTAATGTGCGGAACACCAGAGGCAGTATCGATTGTCCAAAATCATGCAACGTTACACGGAGAAAACATTTCTTGGGGTTGTGTTCTTATTACCTTTGATTGCTACCGAAGTTTGCGACTATTGCCGAACCGTTACGGAGGTTGACGCGCTAAAACCATGAATTTCGTTGGGCCACTGAACAAGACAATGCTTACATGATCATACGAGCAATGATTGAATCCACTCCCACAGTAGCGATCTTCAATGAGCACTGTCCACCGTTTGTTTCAACCGATGCCTCAGATATTGGATTGGATGAAGTTCTATCCCAGCTGCACGAAGGCGAGTAGAAAGTAATTGCGTACGCGTCACGTACCTTGTCGGATACTGAAAGAAATTATGCCACCGGAGAGAAAGAGGCCCTCGTATGCGTCTGGGTATGTGAGAAATGGCACTTTACTTATTCGGACGTCGATTCACTTTGCGCACCAATCATTCTGCTCTTACAACCTTACTAAGTCGCGGTAACAGTGGCCAAAATCCGGTACGCTTAACTCGCTGGTACTCGCATTTATTGTACTGTGATTATGAAATAAAATACGTGCCAGGGTGCTTTAACCAACTTGCAGACGCGTTATCGATGCTCCCACTGTCCAACAATCGGGAAAAAGAGGACTTAGAGGAGGTAAAAATGATATCGCAGCTCTCAGACGGAACACCCACAATAACATTTCACCTGATACGAGAGCACACTGAAAAAGACCCTGTCCTAACGAAGCTTCGGGAGTACATGTCCACTTCATGGCCTAGTCATACCAAGGTCCAACCTGAGTTACTCCCATACTATGCCCTACGGAACGAGCATTCTACTGTGAGCAAATGCATTATTAGAGGCATGCAGTTTGTGGTCTCTGCAACCTTCATTTCTCTGATGGTCGCATGGGCGCATGAAGGACATGCAGGGATTGTGCGAACAGAAGCTCGGATACGACCATACTATTGGTGGCCGAAGTTGAATTCCAGCGTCGAGGCGGTTATTCGGGAATCTCACGCGTAGCAACAATCCGATAAGAGTGCGAGGCCCCTGAATGCTCCAGTCCAACCTATGGTGTAACCAATGAAGCTATGGGCAAAAATTGCCATCGATATTATGGGCCAGTTTACCAATGTACCTCTGCAGAAGCGAAGCGTGCTAGTGGCTACATGTTTCTACAACAAATGGCCAGAGGCTATTCTATGCGGGGACGTAACTACAGCCGTCATCATGAAGTGGCTCCGTTGTGTGTTTGCAAGGTGTGATTTTCTCGAAGAAATAGTCACGGATAACGGTCCGTAGTTTCGAAGTAACGCGTATACTGAATTCCTAAGGCACAATGGTATCAGACACATGAGGATTGTACCTTATAATCCTGTAGCGAATAGACTCGTCGAAAGACATAATCGTACTTTAAAAGAATCTCCACAAGTCCTTCAGCTTTCGGAAGAATTCTGGGACAATGCGTTGGTATCTACATTGGAGGTATACAGAACCACTCCACATACTGCAACGGCAAGGACCCCCTCGGAGCTAATGTTGGGGCGGACCATTCGAGCTCGATTAAATGCAGTCTTTACGTCCGAAGAAACCGCCGATCACAGGAAATACGAAAAACGGGCTGTTTACCAGGCTAAATATAGACGCGTTGGGAAAAACTTATCTTCCAGGGACATTTGTTCGTGTGAGTCTACCCAATTCCCGGAAAGGAGGTAATGTATTCGCCGCCGACCCGTGTGCAATCTGTGTGAACGCTAGGAACTTACAAGTTGGCTGATGGGACCAAGGTGAATGGAAGACGGCTACATATAGCGCTTTCCCAACGAGCTATTGAACAGACGAACACACCTAAAACACAGTGCTCGGTACAAAATAATACAAACTTACGACGTTCCGGTCGGATACGCCGCCCTGTCTACCGATGCGCTTTAACGGATAACACCACAGGACAATTCTTCGGGATGCTGACATTAAACTAGATCCTTCATAGACATGTAGTGGCTACATTTTTACGAACAGAGGAGGGGACAATGTCGTGTTCAAATAGTTTGCTTCGTTGCCCTCGAATCACTTATCCTACTCACACTTCTAGTTAGCACTCGTTGGCCTATCACGTGATCTTGCGTTTGATCGGTTGCAGTTCGAACCTCTATCGGTTTAATCGTATAGCGCTTGTGTGCGGACAGTTTCCTCCATGCATACGTTCCGGTGCTGCTCTGGTCTGCTGCTTTTTCGGGATACAACATAAACCTTAATTCCTTGTGGATAGAAGGCCATTATACGTGTTCTCGCGAGTATCGGCAGGAATGACGCTTGTACTGAAGCAGTATTACAATTTAAACAAGGTGGGACTTATGAGTACCGCCAGGACACAACTCGGCCCTGGATCGTCTTTTTTTTCTCTGTGGTCGTGCGGTGTACACCGTCGGAGGCGGAACAACTGGTACAATGTGCAGCACTACGGTCGCCCTGCAATTTCGGCTACTACAACTACGAACTAAAAGGAAGTTGTAGCAAATAAATTAATTAGTCAACGATCAACAAAACTACGATATGAAAACTCTGTGTCGAAAGGATAACCCGTGCTTATTGCAGTTTTTAGCATAGCGCTGCAAAGCCTAAACGTAGCAACGCAGCAGGTAACTATGGTTGGCGGCATTCGGTTTCGGATTTGCCTATCACTGTGGCCTCCATAAGAGAGCCACAGGACGCTTGCGCCTACAGAGGGACCATGGGTCGCTTGCGCTGTACCACCCACAGCTCCACACACACACACGCACACACACACACACACACACCATATCCAGTATAAATCCGAAGGAATAAGGCCGGGACGCATGCGGATGGTAACCACGTTTCATCAATGGAACCGGCCCACACTCCTTCACAGGCCAACACAAGCACACTGTATTTGGTAATCAAGCGCACACAAGGCGGTAGCTGGACTGTAGTCCGCTCCACACTGAGTGCATAGAACCACTCTTTGTGCTTAGCACGGCCACAAGGACCGTGCACCCCGTTCCCTCTAGTAGCGACCAACTGTCTCCTGAACAATGAATAATGAACAATGACTTATAACGGGTAGATAGCAGGTGCTTGACATGTCCCGTAGGGTGTTTAGCGTGACAAAAAAGATGGAGAAGGGATAATGGAGTCGTCAGTTCTGGCGGTTACAGATTTAACTGCACTGTCGTATAAAAGGAGTTCGAAATGAGAATGTACGCACACAAAACAATAACGGGAGTGATTATTGGTCACATAATAGCCGAGAAAAAAATAAAAAAGATAGTAAGGACAACGCTTACTCGTGTGCAACTATCTTGGGTCCACAGGATACAGAAATCCAGTTTCTATAGTAGTAGCATTTCGCAAATTTTGTGCAAGGTGTTTGGAGTGGCTCATTCTCGAGTAGGGTTATGGTACTATCCACTATCTGTTGTGCATTAGTGCCAGCATCTGGTGGTCATGGGCTATAGCATGTAGTGTAAATGTGACAGAATATCATCAAGTCGTTTTTTGAAAAGGGATAGGGTGGGTGCATTGATTACATGTTCCGGGAGGGCGTTCCAAGGCTGTGCCACTCGAAGGGAGAAATAGTTTCGCCGACATTCCAGGCGGCTGTACTGCGTGACTAACTTAAACTGGTGACCTCTTATCGGGGTGTTTTGACTGTGTATTAAAAGGAAATGACATGGGTGGTTGGGGTTTCTCAGGATCAGGTACACCATTATGAGATCGCCCCTTAGACGTCGATAACGTCCACTGTATATTTTGTGGGTCTTCAGCCTGAGTGGGCAGGGGAGCCTGGTCAAACCTCTGACGCACTTCGTTGCTGTGCAGTATCGAGCGCGGTGAGATGGTGCTTGAGCCAGGGTTGCCACCCTTGAATAGCGTATTCCGCGTGCGGCATCACGTACGCACTAAGCATTTTTAGAAAGACTGAAGGGTCAAACTTCCCGAAAGCTATGCGAAGAAGGCCGAGGTACTGGTTCGTTTTCTTAGCTGCCTTTTCAGTCTGCCTCGAACAACCGAGGTCAACTTGAGCTATCACGCCGAGATCACACTCGTGAGAAGCCCGCTGTAGAATTTATAGTCCTAGGCGGTACTTGTACGTACTCTTGTGCCGTATGCTGAGAACTTTGCACTTGGTGACGTTGAAATGCAGCATGTTCTCGATAGACCATGTGTACGCTTTGTTCAGGTCCTCCTGTAAGACTGTGTGATCCACCAATGCAGCTATAGTACGCCATACCTTTAGATCATCAGCAAATAGCAAACAGTTAGAAGATAGCACGCTCGCGAGATAATTTATGAAAATCAGGAACAGGCTGGGTCCAAATACCGAGCCTTGAGGTACGCCGCACTGAATTTCGATGGATTCCGACAGGTTGCTTCGAACCCTCACATTCAGGTGACGTTGCACGAGAAAGTCTCCTATCCAGCCCAGAACAGGATCGCCGATTCCATATTTCTGGAGTTTATGGAGGAGAATACGATGTTCTATACGGTCGAATGCCTTTGAGAAATCCAAGTAGGCCGCCTCGACTCCTACACCAGCGTCCACAGATTCCGTCCAGCTTACACGAGCAATCAACAGGGTAGTGGTGCAGGAGCAATTTTAGCGAAATCCATGCTGTTCCGGGACGAGAATTTTGTTGTTCTCTAGGTACCCCATTAAAGTCTCAGCTACGATGGACTGCATAATCTTGGAGATCACAGGAAGCAGTGTTCTCGGGCGAAAATTTGCTGGTTCAGCACGACTGCCACCTTTGTAGATTGGCGTGATGATTCCGTGCTTCCACATCGTGGGGACGTGCATCTCGTTCAGACATTATTGAAAGAAAATTGCTAGTGGTTTTGCCAAACTCATGGCAGCAACTTTCATTGCCTTCGGGCAAACGCCGTCCGCACGCGGGGAGCTGAACTCGCGCAGAGACATCAGCCTCTTCAGCACAGCTGCGGAAGTGAACGATATGTGAATAAAACCTGATGGCGGCGTTATCTGCTTAGGCAGGATGTATGATGATTGCGCGCTTTGGAAGGTACGGCCAACATTTTGTCCAAGAACATTGGCCGCCTGTTGTGCGGTTTGGGCTAACCCGCATGCTGTGTGCAGAGCAGGAATACCTCGCTTAACACGGCGTAAATGGTTTACGTGTCTGTATAGCAGCTTGGGATTGGAGCAAATTTTTTCCACTAGATCTTGTTAGTTCTTAAGTTTATCCTCCAGGCTGAGTTTGACACAGTGGTTTCTTTGTATTGTGTAGACATCATAGGTATGGTCGTTCGGGAGGCTATGTAGGTGTGCCGTGCCAAGTCCTGAAGCCATGATGGGCGAGATAGTGGGTACTAGGCAGGTAGGCATCTTGTCAGCGTACACATCAAGCGCAACCACACAGTGGATATCAATCAACAGTCAAACTGCAATCAGTTAACTATACAGAAGCACTTAAATGGCTACAATAAAGCTAGTTCCACACGGGTTAGGGCCGCAAAGTTGTTCAAACTCAAGTAGTGCGACTTGCTTGAGAGTTAAGTGGTTGTAATTGCGCCACAATTTACGTAAAGCCGTTCTTTCCATACGGCAGTACTGGGAGTGGGCGGCAGTGTAACGTTCGATTAGTTACCTCAAGGTTTGTTTGGCACTATGTTTGAGCCCACAAGTGTCATGTGTAGCCTAGGTGGCCATCATACTGCGTCCAGTAATGAACTGCATCCAAGATGAATCGGGATAATGAGATAGCGTCGGTTTTCATTCATCAGTATGTGCGCTATCTCATGGGGGGGGGGGAAATTAATTGACTAGGCGGCTTGCAAAATGCGGAGTTGTGGTGCTTTGACTACCTTTCTCCCCGCCATCTTCTCCTACAAATATATTTCGGTTGATATACTGAAGCTTAGGAAACCGTAGAAAGCAATGGAAGGTAGTTTTCGTTAAAGGAAAACAAAACAGAAATACCGCCCGGTTGCCGAAGCCGAAGTAGGGAGTTGTCTTAAATACCTACCTCCCGAGTCGTTGGATTAACAGTCTACCTGCAAGACAACGGTGTGAATGCACGAGATCACGCCGATTAGGAGCCGGTGACCGAGTTTTGGTTCATACGACTCGTTTGGCGCTGTTCCAAACAGCAGCTCAGTCTTCCCTATTTGAAGTACAATGTTTTGCAGGGATGAAGCAAGGGTAATGAACTTAGTTAGTCACGGATCATATCCGGCACGTCGCAGTGTTGTCAAACGGACGTCTGTGACCTGGTGTATGGGGAACACTTGCTAGGCGAAAGTCCCACCTCCTGAAACACTGTTGACGGGACATTTGCCGGGACGGGATAAACCTGGAGCACCCAGCTTGCACCACTAGGTTTCTTGGCAACTAAAACCAATTCGTGCCAAAATCACGAAGTTTACCTACACCTCAGCTCTTCTCTGCGGTAGTTCATACCGCGTGATCCACGTTTACACGAACACGAGAACATTCTAGTCACTACCTAATGACCCGTTAACACGCTATCCGCCACGGAAGGCAACAATGCAGCTGCCATCGTAGTGGACATAAGTGAGGTCCTTGAGGCTGGCCATGCGTGGGAGCGCCACTTTCCGCAGTCACAGATCGAACGTACGTGGAGTATGTAAGTCTACCCGCGCGTGTTCAATTGCGGTCAAAAACGACGGCGTGTACTGAAACGGTACGGGGACAATAACTGGTATCGTGTTGTTGAGGCAAGGGCCAGTTCAGTTCGGCTCAGGAAGGCAGCTATGTTCCGAGTACCAAGGTGCGGTTATCCAAGTTCCACGACTCACATCGCTAGGAGAATAGTATGTAGCACTGATGGGAAAATGAAGGGTAACTTCAAATACTATCCAAAGAAAATGGATTTGGAAAGGAGCTACATAAAATTCTCCGCTTCAATTCCTCAAGAGAGTTTGGCTTCGTTTTGTATACATGCTGTTTCAAGTAACCCCAGAGGAAACAATCCAAAGGGTTCAAATATGTTGACGGAGCAGGCCACTCTATAGGTTTTCCCCGCCCGACCCAACGGTAAGAGAACGTCTGCTTGAGAAAATCCCGCACCGATTGTGCATAGTGCGCAGGTACACCAAGTTGTTGCAATCACACGGTACTTAATACCCCAACGGCTTCCAGTTCCCGAATTCCCCACATTTCCAGTAACTACTTGGACGAGGATGTTAGAAAGCGTAATGTATTAGTGCTGTGAAACAACAACCTACCGTTTACGTTACCGAAAAAGCAAAATGGTCACACTATTCTTTGGCCAACTAACTCAGCCCATACGATGAGGTTTGCGCCATGTTTTATGTGTGAAACGCTGAATCGACATGGATTAAATGTTGCCCAAAACCGTTGTTTCTCCGCAACGTGCAAAGGGGAAGCAGCCTCATCGGCAAACAGAATTGAATGGGTGTCCATGACACTAAAAACCTGCGGCAAACATGAAGTCTCTTCTCCGAATCACATGGGTTTAAAACCTGCACTTTACGGGCGCTATACTTCCGGAATTACCTTTCCTTAGCCCTACGGACAGCATATCTGGTAGTGTTGCAATGCTGGGCAAGTTTACGAATGCTTAGATCGCAGCTTCTGGACACCACACAAATAATCACACAAGAAAAAAGTTATCCGTGGTGATGTGAGGCCGCCCCATCTTTTGGCGACGTACACGCTCCCATTTTTCTCAAATTTTCTCACCAGCCTAGGAACATACCGTCCGTTGATGGGCCACTTTGCACTGTGAATAGTGTCAACTACTTTGCCACTCGTGTGCGTAGTAACATTATCACTGTTATTGAGGGCAGCATAGGCGCGTGAAGGCCAAACGATCGGTAAAGAGCACACCAGCTTTCGATGCAAACTAATATGTGCTTGGGACCTTGACGTGAACGTATTGAAAGTGACCACAATGAAACAAATAAGAGGAGCACTGGGAAGAACGTTTGCACTAGTGCGACACATGGCGCAAATGTGTTGTTGATCATACAGCGTAACATTAAAATATGCAAAACGCGGCTTGTCCGGATAATTTGTCAATCATATTTGGTATCCAAAATACGACGGTAATGAAAATGCGCACCCGTGTCACGTGCAGCCTTGGACGGACCGCCTACGCGCCCCCATACTGCGTCTCTGCAAAGGAAACAATTAAATGTATTCAAAGCGGATTAGTCATCTCTTCGTTTATGTAATGTAACTCCTTTTGTTGGGAGTCCAGCAACGACACCATAGCTCAATCATCGATAGTTGCTCATCCAAACTGAAACCTAGTGCACTGAAAACCGAAGCGCTTACACCGGAGCTACATCAGCAGATTAACAACGATGTAGATGACGTTCCTGATGAAAAGCGCTTGGTTGAATGTGCCAGTAAAGCATGTGCAATTTTAGTCCATAGCAAGTAAAGACGTAAGATAACCGCTCATTTTTCCAAGAACAACACTACAACTAAGTTTCGACGGATCACGCGCCTGATGTAATATGTGTCATGGAGAGAGTACCCAGGGCTTCCCTATCCCGGCGTACGTTGGGACGTCAAAGACCCAGGGGGTTGAAAGGCGGAGCAGATAGTTGGTAGGCCGCTGGCCCGTTTCATACCAACCACCTACTAGGAGTCCGTGATTAGCTGCACGGTCTAGTCACAGCTGGCGACGGGAACGGAGCCTTAGCTGTGTGGATGGATGACGACAACGCGCACGAGATATGATTACAACAGATGTCCGGCTATAACTACATCCTTTACCCACGTAGAATTGGGATGGAGCGAAATAGCAACTTGCACTTGCAAATGACAAATGCCAAATAAACGCACGGATTAGTTTGCGTCATACGGAGTCGCTCATCCCTGTGCAGATGTTACAACCCGACGAGTAAATTTGATTCGCCGAAGCGAGTACATTTTATTTGTATCTTCAAAGCATTCTCTCACCGCAACCCTGTGGTGTGTTCGAATACAGTCCACAACTGACGAATGCCCATCGGGAAATATCTCCCTAGAGATCTTTGATCAAGGTTAATTCTGCTTGTCCTACATACTCTGTGTTTCCGCTTACACCGTCCAGCCGCCTGTGTTGGTGCAATTGGTTAAGCAATCCCGCAAACGACCACACATATTACCCATGTACGTCAAGCCTGCATAGTTTACGTTTCTTATTTATTATGCCCTTATCAAATTCCTTATGCACTGGCTCTCCAAATACAATCAACGACAGGCGGTAGAACTTACTTGTTGGTTACACAACCGTGTTAGAGTGGCATCTGCTTGTCAAGCTCCAACATGATTGTTCTACAACGCGGCAACTACAATTGGTATGCGACGCGACCACACGCACCAACTTACCGGAAATCCACAATGTTCCCCGATTAGAGAACTAGCTATTTCTATCAGAGTATAAAGTTCACTCTGACCCGTCATCATAATAATGTAAGAATAACACTTGCTTAGAACAGGTAGTTTACTGCCAACAGAATGTTTTACATATCGGCCAAACGGACAACACGTCCATAATTCTTACTGACATGTTGAACCATTTGTTTGCAGGGCTGCTGCGTCACTAAAGCCCGTGCTTCAGACACCGCGTGCTCCAAAAAGCGAATGCGCAACTCGCTTTTATTCATAATGCCTTCAGGGTCCCCCAGGAGCATCTCGGAGTACCGTCCCTTCATTGCCTGTTTTACATGAGCCTTTATTATGCTCCATATGCCCTCGATGGGATTGAGAGTTGGTGAGTATGGCGCAAGGCGTAGAAGTCTCCCAGAGCGGTACGGTTCCTCCAGAAAAACTTGCTCCAGGTGCGTGTGACAGGGCGCGTTGTCACAAATCAAAATACACCTTTCCACAAATCCTGTTCCGTGGGTATCAAGCACTCGTCGCAGCCACTGAGCGCACCTTTGCTTGTTGTAACTTCCTCTCAGAACCGAACACGCTATCAAGCCGTTGTTTGTCATGGCGCCGACAAGATGAACATTCGGTCCCCGGCTGTTCGCCACTGTACACTGCGCTCGACTGCCACGTCGTGAGCGGCCACGAGTGCGGGAGCAAAATAAGTTGAAGTTGGTCTCATCAATCCACACCGGTTGCCTTCCTTCCACCTCGTAATCCATGAGCTGCAAAACAAATGATCTGCGTCGCTTTTTGTTCTCCAGCGTGTTCATGGACTCCGGAATGGTGTGCAATTTCTTCATTGTTATAAGTCTACCATCCAAGTATGGTTAGACAGGGCTGGTACTTACTGAAAGTTCGAACTCCACCTTCAACCGCAAACGAAGGAGTTCAAGGGTAACGGTAGGCTCGGCAGAAACCCACTCAACCAGACAGTCGACGTGGCTTTCTCCCAGTGCTCTGCGACGAACTCCCCCGTTCTGTCCCACCGTTCCCGTCGATTCGTACGCCCGGATCCAGTTGCGGCAAGTTTACACGTTCACCTTCAGTATGCAAGCGACCTGCTTCCAATCGTCCCCTTCCTCGTACGCTTTCAGTACGACGTCCTTCACCTCCCTCGAGTGCCGAACATACGAACCAACCATTTCGTTTCTTTGAACTGCACATTCAAAAGCATACGGCAAACTTATTTGGCTGTGGCTCGTTATACCAAACCAATCGTCATTCAAATCCTTACTCTCGTTCTAATTGGTGCGAATCACTTCCTAGGACAGCGAAAGAAGGGCCAACCTGATGCATCGGCCAGCGACACTGTCCCTGGTAGTAGCTGAAGCGTCCCACATACACCCCTATTACTTAGTGCGTCTGAGGTCCAATTGGCTGAAGGCGACGGGCTATACACGCACACCTACACACCTGCAAAAGTGAGTGGGGTATGCACGGAACAAATTAATTGAGTAGACTCATGTTGAATGTCCCCTCAGATTATTCCTGTTGCTCAAGTGGACAACTTGTCCGGGAAATGGTATACAAATGATGTTATGGTCATGTCGACACGCCGACACTGGATGAGACTCAGAGAACACCTGCTTAACTGCGAAATGGCAAGTGTGCCGCTGCCGACGGGATCCGGCCTGAAGTATTGAAAAACGGCGGACCCGCGTTGTTGACTGCACTACACCACCTGGTGCAAAGCGTATCGATTGTGGTGGAGGTGCCTCCTGAGCTGAAGGATGCGTTTGTGCTACCACTGTACCTGCGCAATGAGAGCAAGCAATGTTGTACGAATTATCGGGGCATTAACTTGCTGAGTTGTATGGGGCAAGGTGATTGCCCGAATCCTGCTCAACCGCCTCGTCAGTCAGGTTGTGGAACCTAACGTGGCGGAAGAGCAATGTGGATTCCGTTCGGGTCGCAGCACTATAGATATGGTGTTTGCGGCTCGTCAGTTGCAAGAGGAGTGCAGAGAACGACACCAGCCTTTGTACTCGCTTTTTGTTGACTTCACTAATGCATTTGATACGGTGAACCGCGAGGCATTGTGGCTGGTGTTGGGTAAGTTTGGTTGCCCGCGTAAGTTTGTAAGTTTAATTGAATGTTTGCGCAGTGGTATGCGAGCGAGGGTGCAGCTGAGTGGACAGACCTCGAAAGACTTTGCAGTTGTCACTGGTGTGAAGCAAGTCTGTGTCTTAGCTCCTGCCCTGTTTAATATATATCTTCATGACATGCTGTCGTGTGCGCTTGTTGCGGCTTGTGCTTACGGTGTTCTTGTGGAGTACCGTATTGATGGCGGTTTGATGAACGTCCATCGTTTCGGTGCGAGAACCATAGTGTGTTAGACAACCATCCCTATGCTGCTTTTCGATGATAACTATGCGTTGTTTGCACACAACGCGGATAAACTGCAGCACATTACTAGTGCTGTGGCTTTGACAGCGGCCAAATTCGTGCTCACAATCAACATAAGCAAATCTGTCTGTCTTTTCCAGCCTTCATCGTAGGTGTAATCTTAACTAACGCCGCGAATCAGCATTGGTGCTGAAGTATTGGAAACCACCTCCCGCTTCTGCTACCTTGGGAGTGTGATTTCGACTGACCAGTCAAAATACTTTGAGATGCGTATCCTCGTTTCGAAGGTAGCGGTGCATTCATTAAGGTTGAAAATCGAGTGTGAAATAACCAACTTATCGTCGGTAAGAAGTTGATGGCGTACAAATCTATTGTGCTCTCCGGCCACACCACGGCAGCGAAACGTGGACGAGATGTGAGAAATCTCGAGTGGTTTATTCAACAGCGTCTGCGACGGATTCTGCGCATTGATTGGGGAAACAGAGTTGCAATTACTGTGTTACGCCGAAATGGAATGTATGCAGTGGACTGCATACTTTTGCTGAGACACCTGAGATGGTTCGGTCATGTGAGCCGTATGGACTCGACGCGGATACCAAAGCAGCTGTTAAGTGCTCACCTGTTTTGGGAGACAACATGCGGGGACCGAACCTTTCTTGCCAGAAGATGAACAAGATGAGCACATCAGATACAAATGTTGTTTTCAGGCGTTGGAAATCGAAGGCAGTTGGTCGGCGCGCACGGCACAATCTGATCACGGAGGCAGTTGCGGAGATGCAGGAGGAAGCCCTCGTGCATGCAAAGAAGACGGTAATTGCGGAAGCAACATGTGCCGATGGAGTGTACGCTATCGATGTTGAGTGCAAGGTGTTGTAGCACATCGGGTCGCGAGCGTCTGAGTCAGGCACACCTTAGTTAGTCACGAGGGAGGTCAGTCAGAACCAGCATCGAAACGACGATGGGTGCTGCTGAGAAAGTAGGCACAACCGGCGCAGCGTTGGTAGGTACGCTGTATGCACTTCCATTGGATTTACTAACGGTGTGCTTGCGTGCTGTGTTGCTTTAGTTCAGATAGTTGGTATGCTGTGTTTAGTTAGTACCTGCTTTGTTACCTTTGTTTGCTATCTATCTGCATAAACTTCTTTTCACTTGCACAACTTGTCGAAACGAGATTTGGCCATTTGCTTTAATTTAATTCACCATTCTTGCTTGTTTTTTTTGTCACTTTTCTACCATCTTAAATTTATCGCGGATATGTTAACAACCCCATTACTTCACATGGCAATTATGTGAGGAGTTAAGTGGGCATACCCGGATGCCGTATTTGATTTATTTCTTTTGATGTTGTCATTTCAAGTAACTGGCTGTTGCTTGACATCCCTAGCGTGGCTGGGCTTGACGTGCGTGTTGACATGCTACCTACCTGTCTATCACCTACTACCTCGTCCATACTTGCTACAGGGACTGTGAATCGTTGCTGGGGGGGGGGGGACCGGGTTCACAGTCCTCATTTCCGTATTAGTCTCAAGAGTGATTCTATGCAAATGGTCTCTGTGTGGATCGGACTACAGCCTAACCACCGCCTTGTGTGCGCTTAATGCTTTAAATATCGCGTGCCTGCCGCGTTTGCCTGTGAAAGAGTGTGCGCCGACTCCGCTGAGGAAACGTGACTCCCATCCACATGCCTACCGGTTTTACTCCTTTGTGTTTACACTGCATGTGGGGTGTGTGAATGGAGCTGTTTGGTGCAGCGCAAGCCACCCATGTTCCCTCTGTAAGCCCAGGTGTCCTGTGACTGTCCTATGGAGGCCACAGTGACAGGCAAATACGGAACCCGATGCTGTCAACCATGTTACACACCTGCGACGTGGACCAGCCGCAGGTGGGAGTTGGTGGTTTGAACCAATTTGGCCAAGTTTTACTTAGCTTGAGGCTAGCGGTTGCAAAGCACTGAGTACCGGACTATACCTTTTCCGCGTCAGGGACTATGTCTGGTGCTCTGCTCTACACCACTTGATCTGTGAGGTTACATCCCGTGGACTATTTGCCCCCTGGTTTGGTTTTAAGGGAAGAGTGTCATCGGTTTCACCCTAACATCCGAACAGCATTTGACTGTGGAAATTAGTTAGTCTGACACTTAACGAACGACATCGTCAACAAAGATCATGTACCACATTTGTGCTGATAGCACGTGACAATTGGATCAAAAAATTGACGAGGGTACATTAATCGATATTATTTACATGGACATTTAGAAAACGTTCGATGGCTTAAATCATCGAATCCCCTGCACAAACTGCATCAATGCGGCATCGATGAGCCAGTATTACGATGGATTGGTAACTTTCTCCACGAATGGAAAGTAAAGGTTAGAGTCCGAACGTTGCACCTTGACCTAATTCGTGTGGAGTGCGGCGTACCGTAGGTTTCAGTACTTGGGCCTCACTTGTTCTTAGTTTTCATCAACAACTTAACGGCAGCCATCGCCTTAAATTTTTGTTTTTCGCGGACGACGTTAACAGTCAGCGGGCCATCAAGGGAATGACGACCACGAGATGCTCCAGCGCGACCTCGATGTAGCCTGGCATTGGTCATTGAGGAATGCCCTGCCATTCAATGTGGGCAGCCGCGTTGTCCACATCCGCCATACACAGTCCTATATCTACAAACTTTGAGGCACACGATCTGCACATAAACCCTCAGGAAGGTGACGTCGGTTGTTCCAGACAGTCAAAATCCGCTTCAAAAGGAGGCAACCGGCACCTTGGTCTCTTGCAGAGAGCATTCGCTAGTTTAGATTCCTCTGTCTTCGCTCTGATGCGCAAGGTCTATGTACGTCCGAAAGTTGAATACGCAATCCAAGCTTGGCGTATTTGGCTAAAGCGTGACCTCGCAGCACTCGAACCTGCACAACGTAGAACAACAAATTTGCCAAACGTTTGAGCAACCTTCAGTGTTATCAATGAAGGAAGACACTCGGAGTGTTCATTGGACGCAACTGGTGGCCACGTGTTGACCACATATTAGTCTACCAGACACTGAGCGACCCAACCCATGTAGGCCGCCACCTACTGAAACGCAGCCCGAACACCAACCTCAGAAAAAATAACCTGAAACTGAATCAACAACACAGTCGTCTAGATTTTCGACGTAATTACTTCTTCTTCTGAGTCTATCAACCCTGGAATTCTCTACCAAACCCAGTTATCTGTGCCCCTACATTAGCTGTTTTGAAGAAAACGATTGGCTATCGAATTGAACGCTCTACGCTTTGTTACTTGAATACATATCCTAGATTTATTTTGGCTAACCAACCACGTTGAAATCATGACACACAGTGACGCACGTAAGTTTGTGTGCAGGGGTGAGTAATCTGCTTCTTATCTACCATGATTAGTAACCATCCCAAAACTTTTTATTTGGGTTTGCCTGTGTTATCTAACTCCCAAAACCATCCCCGTTAACACACTTACGCAACAACATTGCCCATGCGTATTTTATGTGGTCCAGTTATGTACTAACTAAATATCAAATTCTATTACCATTCTATGGGACATGTTAAGTCAGTGCTTTTTTTACTCGTTTTAAACAATTGTTCCATTATTCCATCTCCGGTATGAGTGGCGCTGAGGTCATTTGGAAAGTGCTACCCAGTGTAGCTAAATGGTTTTTGGAGGTACAGTAAAAGTCGCACCACCTTAAGGTACAGTATATTCGCGATGAACACGAAACCGACTGAGAATTGACATGTTCGAAAGGTTTTAAAATAAAATAACGGCAGTTTGATGGCGTGTATTACGGTAACCTTTTCAGGTTAGACAAACTATTAAAGAATTGGCTTGGCTTTTTATAACAACTTAGTATGATGACTGCCAGAAATAATCCAAGTCAGTAGAGAGTTGCGGTTACTGTCACAATGAGTCAGAAGGTCCTTCTGGTGATACAACGACCATGGAACTTTCTCAGATGGAGCAGTGTCACTATCCATTTTACATGATTAATACTATTGTTTTTGTTGTTATTGATTCTGGTGATGGTAGATTGCAATTTTCTTGCTTCAAGCTGGGTCCGTCCTCCGATACCGTACAGGCAGCCCGCCACGCGTTTAACAGTTCCAAGCCATCTATTCGTTCCCCACGGTAAACTACGGTGGTAATTTCTATCACCTCAGCAAGTAATTGTTGGCTTGTTGGTCGTACTCTACTCTTAATGATCTCTACGTTGACAAAGGGTATTTCGTCAACGCAGATAGAAGACAAAAGTTGCGATATGGTAACACTCCGATTACTTTCATCAGTCGCAAAGGTAATATGTTTGCGTAAAAAATTAAGGTATGTGCATGTGGAACGAAAGTATACGGGCAAATCAAAGTTCAGCAATTAAGACCAAGGCAAGCTGATGGAATGCCTCAGTTGCCTTTGCACGCACAGTACCGACCGTTTTACCCCAATCAGTGCAGGTTGCAGCGCTTGCAGTTATCCAACTCGGATTAACTTGCGCTATCCAGTGGATCTACCGCTGCAGGATTGTCTAGCACCCACCATCGTTGCATCCGTTATCGCAATTTCTATGGGATTTTCACAGCTATCCAAGAACGCATCAACCTTATTTTCGAGTGCATCTCATCATTTGTAGCCTCATTCGATAGAGTGCTCTTAGCACTATCCAGCGATTCCTCTACTACAGGAATCGGACACTTTGTTTGACAGATGAAGCACTTTTAACATCCACCATTCTAACACCCGCCACACTAGCCTAAATCTTACCGTGCCCTTCGAAACTAATCATCAATTCTAAGCCCAGCTTGATAGAAAGCTAGTCGGCCACATCCTACACCAGAAACGTCGTGCATCGAACTCAGCCGGCTTTATTTGCACCATGGGCGCACTCGCAAAATATCATCAACCGACATCGTTTGTTTGTCACAACACGCTCGGAGATCGCGAACTACACACTTGACTGACGCGTCGGCAGCGCTTCGCACTACACCAACAAAGTAACCAATGTGTACAAGGTCCACACTGCCGCAGACAAAAGTTCTTTGCGGTTCGAAATCCTGCGTTAAGACCTTTCGAATTAGAAGGAAAATGTAGTAACCGCAGTAAGAACTACCATCCTCGGTGTGTAAGTTTAAGTAGCTAAAATGGAAGAACTACAGTGCACTCTGGACTCTATTCGGTTCTGTGCAGAGTGAATGGTTAACCCACTTGTGAGGTGCATTGCCGTGCTGAATGTTCTAACGGTGTCATCGGAACCAGCTGACTCGGAATCCAATCCCCCCTGCCTAATTATATGTTCAAACGTGGAACAGAATAGCCAGAACCAGTGTATGGTTAACAGCGTAGAGCCAGCAACCCTAACCGCGAGAACTAGCAGCCAGTATCTGTCAACCCTGGCAACTCCAATTTATCAGAGATTGGCTTCTCCCGGGAGCGTGTCTGTCTCACAGAATACTTTATTACATTCGGGTTTATGTAAAGTTACCAAAAAAAACGGACAATTTATGCATCCGTCGTCCTATTTGCAAAACTAGGGCAAGGTTAATGGGCATAAGTGGGAAAGCTCCAAAAAGTGGTAGAGATGACACAAATACCAATGAGCCCCGAGAAGACCCCCCCACCCCGCTTCCAATAAAACGAGGCAATATCTTATCCAAAATTACAAACTGTTAGAAGATGCAGAACTCGATGCCGATAGTGTGCTTCAACCAGTCTTTATCAAAGGTAAACTCTATTAAAGGCAAACTGCTGGACGGCCTGAAACAAGGAGAATCCATATGCCCTATCAGTGGGGATAAAAACCAAACAAGCTAGCTTGTGCCGCACTATCCGCCACCCATACTCACTTCACTACGGTGAACCAAGGCTACTTCAGGTGACACTACAGTGGGATGACTAAGCGGAGACCGACCTCTGTCAGCTCACCGTCTTCGTGATTCGGCATAGGGCGCAAGAATACTTTCCGACATTCCTTAGTGTGAGCGTCTGCAAAGAAAGTAAGACGCAGGTGAATGCCGCAAGAAAACCGACGAAGGATGCGTATTTGTTCATGGTGTCCTCGTCATCCAAGGGATCATTTTCTAATCCAATTGAGGTGAAATGTGGTGTCCCACAAGGCTCAGTGCTGGGACCGCGTTTATTCCTGGTGTTTATCAACGACCTGGCAAGAGTCATCTAATCAAACTTCCTGCTTTTCGCCGATGACGTCAAGATATGGCGGGCGATTAGTAACAAGACAGATCAGGATCTGCTCCAACATGACCTAGATTGCATTTACGAATGGTCAAGGAGGAACAAGCTTCAATTGAACATGGCTAAATGCAAAGTGATGCATCTGCGTCACCAGCCGGTGAGCGCTTACAAGATTGGAGACCACACCTTGGCAAAGGTTTCTCATGAGCGGGACCTGGGTGTATTGGTACAGGAAGATTTCGGGTGTTCCAAACAAGCAGAGAAGGCGTGGAGAACCGGAAATCAACACTTCGGTCTTCTTCGCAGAGCATTCGGTCGGTTTGAACCCTCAATATTTCCCCAAATGCTTAACGCCTACGTGCGACCTCACGTGGAATATGCTATTCAGGCGTGGCACCCGTGGCAGAAACAAGATCTCGTTGCACTCGAGACTCCTCAACGACGGGCAACCAAGAACGTCAGGGGCCTCTTTCATCCGCCCTATCAGCTTAGACTGAAATCTCTAAGAATGTACAGCAGTCGATATCGGCTTTTGCGGGGGGATCTCATAATGGTTTACCAGATTCTGAAGAACCCAAACCACATTTGCCGTCCGCTGCTGGAATTGAACCACAACTCTAAACTAAGAGGTCACCCTCTGAAACTGACAATTCATTATAGCCGGCTTGAATGCCGTAGAAATTTCTTCTCTGTCCGCGTGTGTGAGCCTTGGAATGCCCTCCCTAATTATGTCGTCTCTGCTCCCAATCTGGCGATGTTTAAAAAACGTGTTGACGATGCATTGTCTCACTTGCATTTCATTTTATGACTTGTTAGCCAGGGGCTACAAAACGCAATCAAACGGTGTCTTGCCAAACGTCTAACCAATGGATTTATGGATTCATACGTTTGATATGCGAACATCTCCGCTATTCCACATAAGTCTATGGTGAGTCCACCACAACGCTTTTCACTTTATTATGCAATTGATTTTCGCAATAATTTCCATCCCACGGGACTTGTTAAGCGATGCTTTTTTTACCCGTAATAAACCATTGTCCATTGTCCATCCGACAAGTCGCAGGCCAATGTTCATGAGTTGGAAGAGTGGCAGTACATCCGTGAAGCCCGCTCTCTTTTCATGGAGTGATTGACATTTCATCGTCAAGGTTACCCATATCACCCTCCCATAATGGAAGTGGTTCAAGGGTGCCAAACGTCCTGAGCTGCTTCAAACAGGTGGTTGAAAGAGTGCTCGAAAGTTGGCACAAGTTATGTACCAAACCGCCATCAGAGATACGTGCTAAGGCGGTCGATGCCAGGCTACTATTGGTTGAGGGAACGCAAAGCCAGCGAGAAGTTTTCGCTATCTCCGCCGTCTGCATTTATGAACAGGAAAGCAGTGCAACTCAGCAGCAGTCCGAAGAGCAAAGACCAGACATACCGCAGCAAACCTTCTCCAAAGGACTAAGTACTGGGTGCTCTATGCAACAGACAGAAACCCCTCAGATGGCCTAGCAAGAAAGATAAACAAAAACTCATTGTCATTCGGTCCCATAAGGGTTGGTGTAATTTCACCGAAAAGCACGTGTTTAGATCCGCTTCTAGCATCCGTTACTCCGAGTTGTCCGTATACAAACGTGCAAGACCTTCTAAGTAAATTGGCCGAGCTTCCATCACGTCAAACCCTCAATGTGTTGGGACCTCACCATGGTAACCGAGACATGACTAAACGACGTGATTACCGACACCGAGATCGCACTACCAGTTATGTCACTTCTGCGCAAAGACCGACACACAAAGAGATGCTGTGTACTCCCCTATTACCGTTCCGAACGGCTCGTCGTCCGCGTAAACGACCCTGGGCTTCAAACCGTAGATGACTTTTGGTGATTCTCTCACCTAAGACAGGGCGATATATGCTTAGTGGCCATTGTATACCGTCTAACAATGTCCACTACCAAATGGACCAGAACTTATCTACAACTGTGATGAACCTACTAGGACTATCTCGCAGTCATTTTCTCCTGGTAGGGCACTTAAATCTACATGGTCTAGAAATTACGGCTAATCTGGACGGACCAAACAAAAGGCATCTACAGGAGCTAATCCGCGGTTCTACGCTGTACAACCATGTCAATTCTTCAACGCGTTGCAGGACTGGAAACAAAACCGACAAACTTGGACCATGTTTTTACTAACGAGGAACTGATGATCAAGAAAGTAACAACCTTCACTTTTTGGGTCACAACAATTATGCGACACTACTGTTCCAACACTTGCGCTACGTCGAGTGTCCTAAAAAACACCGAGAAATCTTACGTCATAAGTGTTGAGTATTCTGTCAGCATTTTTGACGGTTAGTCTAGACAGACACGTGCACACAACCCCAGACACACACACACACACACACAAAGCGTCTAATTCACTGCTTCCTTATTGATTCATCTTTCTCCTTGCGACACCTTGATGTGCTCACCCAGTTAGACATTGATCAGATTACAGCAATTCGTTCACAAGAGTGACCTTTTAAATTGTTCCTGCATTTTGATCTTTCGTATACAACACTGGCCTCGCGGCTTATGAACCTACGCCATGGAATTACATCCTCCTACAGTTTACTGGTCTGACCCGACCTTACGTTCTACCGAAAGTGCATGAGCTCAGTGGAAAACCTCGTTTACAATCTATCTTGACCTACTACATGCGGCTTCTAACTACACTGAAGGCCAGAAACTGAAGCTTCTCAGGCACTTACTCAGGGATGATGGACAATGTCAATTTGATGCATTGGAGCTGCAGTCACAAGATACCTTATCGAAAGCACTAGAGGTGCTGGACAAGTCATGGGGACAGCGTACAAACCTCTTCATGGCTCTCCTCAAATTCGGCCGATTTACACAGGAACCATCGGAAACTAGACGGTTTCGTTGATCACCTCATTCGCGGTGTACGATCCAGCGAGTATCCAACCATACCGAAAAATAGAATCGAGGGCGTAATGCTAGTGCAGCAGTTGATTAGTGGTATCATCAATAACCGAATTCGGGAATGCCTACTTTCCGAAGACGCTTCCAAATTGACTTGGGATAAGGCTGTGGAATTAGCTCGCCTCAAAACATGTACGGCCGAACAGTTGCGATGTTTCGCCGCCCACGCAGACATACAGGAGGTTGCCAAGATCCATCGCTCTCCAACCGAATTCCAATCCCCACAGAAATGCTTCTGCTGCGGCAGCCTACAGCATAAAGCCAATTTTACCAAGTGCCCTGCCTTAGAAATGGATTGTAAAAAGTGCGGTAAGCGTGAACATTTTGCCCGTTGTTGTCTTTCAGTACGCATTTCTTAGTTGCATCCTACAGATTCCGTTTCTAGTCAGCAGTTACAGTCCTCTGAAAATGTATTTTCCATTGATAACACAGGCAATGTGTCTAACTATCGTTCCAATTGTCCAGAGCCTAAACTACCTATGCCTGACATTCGTACTGTTACAGTTATTGCACACGCTAGAATAACACGTGTTGACATGGAACTTGATTCAGTCTCTCCAATTACTATGGTACCGAGTAGTTTTTATGACATTCACCTACATGACATGCCTATACATCCTTCAGCTTATCGACTTGACAGTTATACAAAGACCCAGGTAGAAATACGAGGATTTGTGGGGATTGTGTTGCAACTTGGGGCCGTGAAATCATCTGTTGCTGTGTACGTTACCCGCGGAAATAACCGTCCCTTACTCGGACGCAACGCTGTGGTTGCACTGGGAGTCATGCCTTCCCTATCTCGTATGTGTATCATGGCAATTAACCTATCAGGCCTACAGATACAGTACCCGAAATTATTTAAACAAACAATAGGGCGCGCTCCCTCCTCCGTTCACCGCATATGTCTGAAGCAGGATGCTAAACCGGTAGCTATTGCTCATCCACGTCCAATTCCTTTGGCCAGAAGAGAGGCTGTTTCGTCAGCATTACGGCAGATGATTGCAGATGATCTCATTTAACCCATTAACTGTTCTGAATGGGTCCACCCTATGGTTACATTCCTCAAGAAGGACGGTACAATAAGAATATGCAGTGACCTGCAGGCCCTAAGTCGGCAACTCATGGTAGAAAAGTTTGTGCTTCCAACCGCGGATGAACTAATAGTCAAACTAGCCAGGGCTCGATATTTTTCAAAATTGGACCTTAGGAAGGCTTTCTTTCACATGCTTCTAATTAAGGAGTCAAGACCGCTGACCGCATTTCTCACTATGGACGGACTCTTTCAGTACAAAGGCTTACCAATGGGCTTGAGTTCAGCCCCAGCGGCTTGACAAAAGTTTATGGTTCACTCATTTGCCAATTTATCTGGGCAAATGGTATACATGGACGATATCTGTGTATTCGGTAGGACTCCAGAAGAACATGATTCACGACTGCATGCTGTATTACGTCGACTACACGATCTTAACCTCCGATTAAACTTCCAGAAGTGCAAATTTAATGCTATTGAGATCGAGTTCCTTGGCCACATTATAACAAATGACGGTATGAAGCCGAGTTTTGACAACGCACGTGCTATCACCGCGGCTCCTTGCCCACAGAACTCCTCTGAAATAAAGCATTTTCTAGGTTTGTGTTCTTACAACCTACGTTACCTGCAGGATTTCACGAATATTGCTAAGCCACTGCGTGAACTGACAAAGGAGAAAAGTGTATTTGTTTGGGGTCCACCCCAACAAAAGGCATTTGACGAGATAAAATGCCGCATTGCTTCCACACCAGTCATGGCGATTTTGGACGAGACATGCCCAACGCTTGTCTCTACTGATGCATCAAACATTGGGTTGGGTGCTATACTATCCCAAATTCAAAACGGGCATGAAAGAGTTATTGCATACGCTTCCAGAAAATTGTCGGCGGCGGAGCTTTCGTACTCTGCCGGGGAAAAAGAAGCCCTTGCCTGTGTTTGGGCCTGTGAGAAGTGGAATTTGTTCTTTTTCGGAAGACCCTTCACTCGTCGTACGGACCACGCGGCGCTAACTAGTTTACTTACTCGGGGAACAAATGGCATCAGGCCACTTCGGATACATCGCTGGTATGCACGATTGTCAACATACGATTTTCAAATTAAATTCCGTCCCGGACGCGAAAACCAGGTAGCGGATGGGCTCTCTCGACTGCCCCTCAACGAAACTGAAAATAATGAGGATGGTAATGAGAGTTTCCTGGTGTCTTCGCTGAGTACTGAACCAAGTTCAGTCCTGATTAGGGAATAACTTCAGAAGGCGACTCAGGAACGTGAGACACTCTGCCGCGTTCAGGGGTATCTGCTAAATGGTTGGCCACAAAACAATAACATCAGAGGCGAGTTTCGTCCGTACTAGGTGTTGCGTCACGAACTTTCATCTATAGATGGATGCTTAGTGCGTGGCGAAAAGTTTGTGGCTCCTCGGAGCTTGATACAAAAGATCATGCTATGTGCCCACGAAAGCCACCCTGATATCGCTCGTATGGAACGCAAGATTGACGCATGTTTCTGGTGGCCCAAAATGTCACACGAAATAGAAAACCTTGTTCATGACTGCTCTTCATATCAAAGGGCAGACAAGAGTTCAATGCCGGTTTCATCCCCTATACAACCCATTGATTATCCTATGCGACCGTGGGCCAAGATAGCTGTTGACATCATGGGTCCATTTAGCTCAGCGTCTCAGCATCAGAGGAACTGTTTGGTGGCTACCTGCTTCTACAGTAAGTGGCCGGAAGTCCATTTGTGTGGAGAGGTGACTGCTGCCAGCATTATTCGATGGCTGAAATATATGTTCTCCCGCTTCGGATTACCAGAGGAGATAGTGACAGACAACGGGCCGCAGTTTACAAGCCATGAGTGTCATTCGTTCCTTCAACTTCACGCTATCCGGCACTCACGTACAACGCCGTATAATCCAGCGGCAAACGGCATGGTAGAACGGTTCAATCGATCCTTGAAAGAGAGTATCCAAAGCATTCGCTTATCTGGTACAGGTTGGGAGGATGCAGTTCTACAAGCACTATTTTCTTACCGAACCGCACACCACCGAGCCACAGACAAAACGCCTGCTGAACTCATGCTTGGGCGTGCCCTTCGGACAAAGTTGAATGCCGCACTTTCGATTCCTGCAACCAATAATTCCGATGAGTTAGATCGTCGCCCGATGGCGACGACCAGACCACTTACCAGAAGCATACTACTCCGCTCAAGCCCGGAACATTCGTGCGCGTGAAGGTAAACGCTGTATCAAAAGGACAGCCCACGTTATCAGATCCGATAAGAATAACGCGTGAATGTGGGCCAGGCACTTACCGGCTGGAGGATGGTCGCACAGTCAACGCCCGGCGATTATTCACAAGTATCAGACGAACGGGGCAAATGCCACCAACCTTCACTGACGAAGCCACGCAAAGCACGCAGCTCCGCAGGACGAGCCGAGAACAAAGACGACCGTATGGATATGGTTTTGACGCATCATACGATAGCGGAGAGGTGATGTTGTGTATTCTGTCAGTATTCTTGACGGTTAGTCTAACAGACATGTGCACAAAACCCCAGACACACACACACACACACACAAAGCGTCTAATTCTCTGTTTCCTTATTGGTTCATCCTTCTCCTTGCGGCACCTTAATGTACTCACTCAGTTAGACATTGATCAGATTACAGCAGTTCGTTCACAAGAGTGACCTTTTAAATTGTTCGCGCATTTTGATTTTTCGTATACAACAATAAGCAACCATGGTAACCTGTCCGCACTCATTGACGCGACAAACAGCTCTTTCCTATCCGAATGGTCCTCCTGAGGGGAATTTGTCAACCGTTTCAAGAGGCTCGTGGCAATCACATCTGAAGTCATAATCACTTGACCCAAAAAGATGAAGTCGTTCCCAAGGAGCAGGACTCGGAGTTGTGTGGCACTGTGAGACTTGGCACGGCAGGCCCACATATCCTCTCCAATTGAGGATATTTGGAACGTCTATACAACGCAAGGCAACTACTGTGTCAAATTCGTCTATGAGGATAAATTTAAGAGGC
This sequence comes from Dicrocoelium dendriticum, assembly GCA_944474145.2. Classification (NCBI taxonomy): domain Eukaryota; kingdom Metazoa; phylum Platyhelminthes; class Trematoda; order Plagiorchiida; family Dicrocoeliidae; genus Dicrocoelium; species Dicrocoelium dendriticum. Next base: position 60,646,674 of record OX104069.1, on the reverse strand, counting down.
AACAAGACCTTGTGGCAAAAGTTGTCTCTAATACAAAGCTGTCATACAGACAAATAAACAAAGACGGGTTAAGCGCAGAATTCCTGCTCTTCACACCGCAAATGGGTTAGCACAAACAGCACAAGAGGCGGCTAGGATTCTTGGGCAACATTTTGGCCGGATCTTCTAATCTGTGCAATCATCCTACACCGTGCCTATGCAGCTAGTGCCGCCATCAGTTCTTAAGCCCCCTATCTTTTACAATTGTGACTGTATTGAAAAGGCTGATGTCCTTGGGTGAATACAGCTCCCCGCTTGTCGATGACATTCGCCCGAATGCGTTGGAACTTGCAGCCATGGGTTTAGTTGAACAGTTAGCAACACACGTTCCGCGATATCTTAACGAATTGTGCATCCCTACGAGGTGGAAGCACGGGATCATTACTCCAATCTACAAAAGTGGTAGTCGTGCAGAACTAACGAATTATCGCCAGATAACACTTCTTCCGGTGAACAATATCATGGAGTGCATTGTGGCTGAGATGCTCATGGAGTATCTGAAGAATAACCAAATTCTCATTCCAGAGCAGCCCGCAATTCATCAAAATCGGTCCTGCACCACTAATCTGTAGCTAGATCGTACAAGCTGTACGGAGTCTCCGAACGAGGGTGTAAGGTACCCGCAGTCTATCTGCTCTTCTCAAACGCATTCAACCGCCTGGATCATCACCTTCTACTCCAAAAGCCCCAGACTTATTGTACCGGTGACCCCGTTCTGGGCTTGATAAGCGACTTTCGTTCAACGTCATCTAGTTGTGAGGGTTCACACCACCCTGTTGTAATCCATCAAAGTTAAGTGCGGCGTACCTCAGGACTCAGTACTTGGGCCAAGCCTGTTCCTGGTTTTCATAAATGATCTCCCAAGTTTGCTGCCTTTAAACTATCCACTCTTTGCCGATGATCTAAAAGTATTGCATGCTGTTGCTTGATTGGAGAATCACACAACCCTACAGCATGACCTGGACAACGCATGCGCATGGTCCATGGAGAACATGTTGCAGTTCGGAGCCAAGAAGTGCAAAATTTTAAGAATACGCCATCAGAGTAACCACAACTAACGCCTAAAGACACACATGCTACAGTGTGGTTTGCTTGAGTCTGCTCCTGCCGTCCTTGTGCAGAAGAACCTTGGTTATATGAAGCACACTGAAAAGGCAACTGGAAAAGCAAATCAGCACTTCGACCTTCTTCGCAGCGTTTTCAGAAAGTTCGATGCTTCCATCTTTTTGAAACTGCTTGTCGCCTACGTGGGGACACACACGGAATATGCTATTCAAAGGTGGCAACCTTGGCAAAAACACCACCACACCGCGCCCGATACCGTACAACACCGGGTGACAAATAACGTCACTGTTTTGTCCCGCCTTCCCTACCCACTCATGCTGAAAACCCTTAAAGTCTACAGCGGACGTTATCGACGTCTAAGGGGCAATCTCGTAATGGTGTATCAGATACTGCGAAACGCCAACCACACATGTGGCTGAGTGTTAAAACTCAGTCAAACCACATCTCTGAGGGGTCCTAAGTTTAACTGGTCACGCAGTACAGTCGACTAAAACGTGGACGACACTTTCTCACTCTCCGAGTGTCACAGTCTTGGAAGGCCCTCCAGGCGCACGTAATGAATGCCCCCACCTTATCTCTTCTCAGCACACGTCTTGACTATACTCTGACACATTTACACTAGGTGATATATCCCGTGACCATCAGATGATGGCATTAGTGCACAACAAATAGTGAACGGCATCAAAACCCCCATAATCTGGTCAGGAGAATGCACACATGTGTTACTACAAACTCCCTGGTGAATCATGTATCTCACACGTACTTTTACTGATACCGTTTTCTTCTAATTTTGTGAATATTTAAGCATTTTACAGGATATGTCAAGCTTTTGTTTTTATATATCTGTCATATACCATTTCTCCATGTTTAGCCTATGTAAACGTGCGCACAGTCTTTGCAGCTAATTTTGTACATGCAATTTGACATCCGATCTCTCAAAAGTGGATCCTTCAGACGCACCAGTGCTGAACGCAGGGTTTGACCACTCTGGAAAGCCATCACTAATTCGCATTGTTTAGTACTTTGCTAGTTGCATCCGACGTACCTACTTTATAAGGGATGCATACGGTCTTACTCCACGCTGTTGCGCGTTACGAAGGCGGAGTTAAGACATTTTGCAACTGACGTTTCAGTAAACACCTCAGATATCCACTATCTGTCCTCTTCTTCCATGCACAGCGTCTGGACTCTGTGAAATAGTGAGGATTCAATCCCAACACAGACGTGTTTTGCATGGCCTGAACTATAATGGACTACTCCAGATATATCTGTTGGTTTGTAGTATATCGTCGTTTTTGTCCTCATTCGTTCTGATGAACTAGGCAATCAAGGAACGTTAGTGTACTACTGTGTGATTTTAGTTCCATAGTGCAATTTATTTGAGAATTAATTACGTTTAAATGGTTTATAAACTCGTCCATCTAATCTCGCTTGATAATGACAAAAGTGTCATCTACGTAGCGCTATTAAATCCTTAGTGGACTATTGGAATCTTTCAGCGCCTTGCTTTTCAATTCTTCCATACACAAATTTGCCAACAAGGGGCAAAATGGCGAGCCCATAGTAAGGCACTTTTTCTGAGCAGACAGCTTCGAGTGGAACATTCCATATGACATATTAAGGCTTACTTTCATTTCTTCCACACTTTGTTCTACTGTGAGGTTCATGCTTTACCTCAGCCTACTGTCGTCTATGGAATAATGCTGTTCTATCCTCAGTACGTTTCCGTTGGACACCTAGGTGTATAGTGAGCTAACATCGCTGCTGACCATTATTCTATCTGACTCGGTGCTTAGTCCTGCCACCTTGTATGCGAGATCATAAGGGTTCTTTACGAACACAGTTCTTTTCCTTGTCAACGGTTTCAACAAACCTACCAAATATCTGGCTAGTTTGTGCGTCGGAGGCGCGATATCACTAACAATAGGCAGAACGGAAACGTGGACTTATGTAGTTTCGGTAGCTCATAGCTACTGGGTGGAAGGGTTGATTGCGGGTATATCTGGTATCAGTAACTTGACTCTAGGCAGTCCTTTACACTCCTCAGTTAGTTGCTAACCTCTGTTTTATTCATAAGCATTGCCGACGATTCAGATCACTCCCTACTTCTTTCGTAATGCCTGTTAGTAAATGCTTCTTAAATCATTCTACATAATCAGACTTATTCATTATTATATGATTCTGATTTTACCAGCCTTTTGTACAGACGTTGGCAGGGTCTTCCCTTAGTGATTTGGTGCGGTACGCTCTGAGTTTGCAATATTTGACTCCCGGGCAGCTTAAATCTGATTATGGTTGCTGCCTGTACGGATATCCTCTGCTTTTGGGCCGGTTAGTTTTCTTACTTCCATAACAATGCTAGGAATGACTTCTTTACTTATGTTAGTTTTGTGTACAGAAAATCGAAAACCCTTCTCCAATAAGCTATTTGCTGTTCCTCTCAGCACCCTGTCTGATAGATTAACTACATTGTGATAGTTCCTGATACTTTCAAACCTATCACTGTGATTGATCGTCCTGGTATACACCGAAATTATCGAACCTACCGATTAGCTGCTATTTAGCATTCCCCATGTGTCGCGTTAAACTAGTGCCCTGTGTGGTCTCACTTCCGAAATTCTGTATCAGAGGTGGCTACCGAGAACTTACAAGTAGTTAAAAAGTTTAAACGTTGTCATAGCTCGTTAGGTGTTGGCATCTGTTCCTTACGTTGCCATAAATAGCAGTGCTAACCTGGTTCGGTTTACCAGGAGTTAGTGTTGTCCCATTATGGCATTGATTTAACAGGAAAAGTACTAGTTTCTGTAGCTGAATATTTTTTAGCCTATCTGTCTTCCGTTGAAACTTGACGGCTTCCCGGACTGCTACTGTTACACCTGGCATTAGATGTTCGGATCTCTTTGTTCGCACTATGGGATACCTGGATAGAAGGAAACACGCTAATGGACAAGAATTATCATTTGTTTCGCAATCGCTACGAACAGTAGGCTGTTTCATTTTCTAATCTTTCACTTTAAGTACCATAAGTGGACACGGACAAACGTTTATTTCTACGCTGCGTTTCTTCCTGTGGGTAAATTTCCTTCTTTATTCGTCCCATGTGGAACCGCCTTGATCCCACATTTTGGCAAATGCCTCACTGAATCACATTTTCATTGCCTTTGTTAGCTTTTTGTCAGCTTTGTTTCACTCTGTTCTGCGTCTCGAAGTGAAGGGTCACTTTCATGGACCCCACAAGTAGGGCGAAAGCAACGCACCAATAACCCTACTGCCTGCCAGTTCCTCTGGCAGTCAGCTGGACATCATTGTTGTGTGATCCTAGCTGATTCGCTTTTAGTGCTACGGTGGGTACAACACTGTGTAGAAGAATGCTACTTAGTAATGCTGATGTATATTTGTATTCAATAAATTGGGAAGGAAATATTTCAACTTGAGTACTGGCATGCATTTCTGACAGAAGGTACCTACGAATGTGGGGGAAGGCCGAAATCAGTTGGAATGCAACGCTCAGTGTTAGGACATCACTTTCCGTTGTCTCTTGTCGAATTATTTACGTCACAAGACTTGTGCGCTTCAGAGCTCTGAAAATTTTCCTGCCACTAAGGCCGCCTGAGCAATTCATTGATAGGAGGTCGAATTGTTCACGAGGCCCAACCATTGGGAAGACATTGATCACATTATTGCATACATATTAAGAACCCAATTTGCTTCGGAAAATTAAACGTTCACCCATCTCCTTCTTGCACGTCGAGCAGACGTTTACGCGGTTCGGATCGGTTACGGTATAATGTTTGCGTGAAACTTAATAGCTGTGTAAAGGAAGGCGGAAACAACATATACTGAGTCACGCACGAAATACTTGACGAATTTGGTGCGCAGGACCGCGCCCAGACCAGTAGAAGAGAGGAAAGAGGAAAGATATTTACGCACAGGTGCTTTTATTGATTCCAAGGAAAAGCGATCCAGGTAGAAACATCATCCTATTAACAACACAAATTGCTCGCTTAGCTGGGCGTGAGTTTTGGCGGGATGATTAGTTTTCCGCAACCCTTCTACGTTGTGGTTTGAAAGTGGCGTGGTCACACTGCAAGTGTCACGTGGAGTAGTGATTTGCTTACGCAAGCGAGTAGATGAATTTGTGCGGCGGGTGCATCTCTTTGCGGGCTTACGGGAGGTTCCAGAAAAATTAATTCATTTATAAAATGTATGCTTAATTTCCTCGTTGTCATGATTGATCCGATGTTACAGCTGCATGTTCACATTTATCCATATTTACTAGAAAATTTCATAGATTTTACGCTTCCATTTTATAATGGAAGAATCATATTGGAATCAGAATGGTCAATAGCATTTCCCGCAAAGTTGCAAAGAAAGTCCAAAATTTTGCAAAGAAAGTCCAAAATTTTGCAAAGAAAGTCCAAAATTTTGCAAAGAAAGTCCAAAATTTTGCAAAGAAAGTCCAAAATTTTGCAAAGAAGGTCCAAAACTTTGCAAAGAAAGTCCATAATGTTGCAAAACCCTGTGCGATTCGCCAGCCGCTCAGAGCCAATCCTCTGACCTTAAGTGTGTTCTCATTGGCCGGATGCCAAGGTTCGGTGCGTTAGTCTGGGGAGGTGAGCGCGCTGCTCGTTGACTGGGTGAGACTTGTGAATGAACCTTGGAGGAATGCACTTCGACGGTGCAACGGGCTTGTATGCGCCCCCCTCACGTCCGAAACGATGGATCACAATTGGTCTGAGAGCAATGAACAGCTGGAACATAAGCGCACGACCGAAACCATGTCTATGATTCTAACGTCGTCGGCATGCCTTCTCACGTTCGACAGAGTATCTCATCAGATATTCGTGACCGAGTTTTGGGCGCTTTCGTCAACGGTGATGACTGGCAGCTTGTGGCAACTGTGAACAACGTCAAATATCAAACAGCCTACTCCTGGATTCGTCGTTCTCTTGATCAGGAACCGAGTACTACGCAGGCGCGCGGTCGTAAACGGATTTTGTCGGAGGAAGACGTAGATGACATCCTGGATTGGATCGCAAGGGACTCAACTCTTACGCTACGGGAAATGCGAGTACGAGTACGAGCAGAAATGGACAAGGACATTTCGAAGTCAACAATTGCACGGCACCTAGATGGTCGATTGATAACTATGAAGAACATCTATCAGGTTCCCGAGGGAATGAACAATGAGCGAAACAAAGGAATACGCAGGGAATTCGTTCAGCAGTTTCTCCAATTTGAGAGCGATGGCAAGTTCTTCATTTGGATTGACGAAGCGAACTTCAACGTTTACTGCAAACGTACTCGTGGTCGGGCGCCCAGAGGAGTGAGGGCCTGTTGCAAAGTTGCCAACAGCAGAGGGCACAATTTACATTTAATCGGTGCACTCACGATGGAAGGGAAAGTGTCGATGACAACCCGGAGAGGCTCATTCACAGGTTCCCTATCTCTCGAATGGCTGCGAAGCTATTTAGACAACCTGAAAAGGGAGATGGAGCTCCGGCAGGTTGTCGTGATATGTGATAATGCACCATGTCACACACGACTGGAAGAACTGTCGTCAGTAGATGGATTCGATGGAGTAACCATACTGAGATTGAGCCCATACTCTCCGTTCCTCAATCCGATCGAGAATGTTTGGCAGGTGGTGAAGGCCAGAGTGAAGAATGAGATGAGAGTGCACTACGAGGAACTTCTGGCCGGGGATCCCCAGAAACTCATGACGCAGATAGAATGGAGGCTGCAGTTCCTTGAACGCATTGCCGAAGCAGCCACCAAGGATATCAGCGTTGTGGGATGTCGTAATGCTATTTGACATATGCGTGTACATTTCACTAATTGTCTAGAAAAAAATGACATATTTTGATCACTTTGCTGGCCTATTTTTTACGTATCTGTTTGTATGGCAGGTTACTGGCAGCGCGTAGGAACGTGTGAGTATTCCCAGTGTTTTCAAAATATGTTTGCACGTACGTAAGTTTGTGTGTTCGTACGGGGGTTGAAGCGATATCTGATGTCTAGCGCAATGGAGTGACACGGGACCGACATCCAGTGAGCCATGCCCGAGTGATATGTTCAACTTATGGTCCTTTTCATGCTGGTATTCACTGCGCCGTACTCTTTCATGATCAGCCTGAGATAATGTAGATACAGTTTCTTTGTTCGGAAAACTAAGATGTTTGGAAAGCGCTTTGTAGGACCAAGTGAGCTTGCCGGGTGAAGCAACCGTCAGATGTATCACAGTATGGGATATCAGCGTGGATAGTTGAATAGTAGTGAATACGAAATTACTGCGCACGTCATGTCAGGCTTTTCCAAGAGTGTGAGGAACTGCTAGATGCGAGTTCGCAAACACGTCCATTGCCAGACAAGATGTTGTCATTGAATCTGAACAAATGAATCGCGTGTTTAATAGTAACCGTCTCTGTGCGATGTTTGTCCGCTGTATTTGAGTGTACTGGCGCGTTAACCCGTTACCCGATTGGAAGTTGGTCTGTCAAGTTCGGAATCCACATCAGCCGGTTCGGAAGCTGTACTTCAGATTTAAAAGCAACCATTCCTACACTAAGCCCAATTTAATTTGCGTGCCAGAAAGGCACGAATAGCTGTCCAGTAAGACTTGGATACAGTCTGGCTTGTTCGGACGATCCTTGTTTGACCCAATAGCGTGCGTAAGCAAATGCGGGGGTAGTTGGCGTGGGAATGTTTCTACGTTGTTTAACGTACTGACATAACATCAGATACAGACAATTGACATGTTAATGACATCACTACCATCTATCTCAGCTCAGGAAATGTGGCTTGCGAAACCGCAAATTTCGCACAATTAGGGTTTTCAGACTTCAACCATGCGAACATCAGAACGTTATAAACTACCCACTCTGAAGATAACTTCGACGCAATAGGATATGTAAATAATACTAATGCCGTTCACATTCACCATGTGGTGTATTCCCTAGCTCGCACCCTTGATCCTTGGGTTCACTGTGGAAATATTGTTGCATTTACACCAATACCGACAATTGTCTACACTGCACACAGGACGCAGTCTCCATCAGCGATGTGTGCAGTTTTGTCCTTAGTTCGGTTGCCACATTTGACCGTAGTTTAACCCGGCCAGCGGTGAACAAGTTGACTGTGTTATTCTGGACTGGCTCAACGTCGTTCACCTTACTTGGTGTCCGGCCCCAATACGCTGCGTATTTTCAACCCAATTTCATTTACCTAGTCCAACCTTCCCATGAAAATCTCTCTAACCAGCCTTGGTCTTCGCGATTCCCATGAATGCACTTGTCAACGGAAGGGGTGGAGGGACTACATGGGCGTCGCACACAGAAGGTGCCACATTTTTCAAACCGGAATGTCCTAGAGGCCAATATTATGTGAGAGATGTGACTGGCCGGGTTAAGCTGAGTTCAAACGTTGCAACGGCAACATTGATGTTGATGGAATTAACGAGGATTCGTTGCTAACCAACTTACTTCATATGATAATTTAGGGCAGAGTTATGTCACCGTATATGTATGCGTTATTGCATTTATTTTATTTCGGCTTGTCGTTTAAAGTGAATGAATGTTGTTTGATATCCCTGGTGTGGCTGCGCTTGATGTGCATGTTGACAAGGTGCCTACCTGTCTATTACCCACTATTACCGCCCATCCAAGCCGTCAAAGTGCGCATGTTTCCCAAATGCCTTCAGTGGGTCTTCAAGCTAAGTAAGAGTGCAGTAAGAAGTAGCGTAGATGAAGAAAAGATTGAAGGCAAATCCCATCTATCCAACTCATGGACATGCCCATATTGTCATAGGTCACCACTGGCTCAAAATGGGGGGAACTAACCACAACACCTGGAACGTTAATTCCATCAACATCAATGTTGCCGTTGCAACGTTTGAACTCAGCTTAACCCGGCCAGTCACATCTCTCACATAATATTGGCCTCTAGGACATTCCGGTTTGAAAAATGTGGCACCTTCTGTGTGCGACGCCCATGTAGTCCCTCCACCCCTTCCGTTGACAAGTGCATTCATGGGAATCGCGAAGACCAAGGCTGGTTAGAGAGATTTTCATGGGAAGGTTGGACTAGGTAAATGAAATTGGGTTGAAAATACGCAGCGTATTGGGGCCGGACACCAAGTAAGGTGAACGACGTTGAGCCAGTCCAGAATAACACAGTCAACTTGTTCACCGCTGGCCGGGTTAAACTACGGTCAAATGTGGCAACCGAACTAAGGACAAAACTGCACACATCGCTGATGGAGACTGCGTCCTGTGTGCAGTGTAGACAATTGTCGGTATTGGTGTAAATGCAACAATATTTCCACAGTGAACCCAAGGATCAAGGGTGCGAGCTAGGGAATACACCACATGGTGAATGTGAACGGCATTAGTATTATTTACATATCCTATTGCGTCGAAGATATCTTCAGAGTGGGTAGTTTATAACGTTCTGATGTTCGCATGGTTGAAGTCTGAAAACCCTAATTGTGCGAAATTTGCGGTTTCGCAAGCCACATTTCCTGAGCTGAGATAGATGGTAGTGATGTCATTAACATGTCAATTGTCTGTATCTGATGTTATGTCAGTACGTTAAACAACGTAGAAACATTCCCACGCCAACTACCCCCGCATTTGCTTACGCACGCTATTGGGTCAAACAAGGATCGTCCGAACAAGCCAGACTGTATCCAAGTCTTACTGGACAGCTATTCGTGCCTTTCTGGCACGCAAATTAAATTGGGCTTAGTGTAGGAATGGTTGCTTTTAAATCTGAAGTACAGCTTCCGAACCGGCTGATGTGGGTTCCGAACTTGACAGACCAACTTCCAATCGGGTAACGGGTTAACGCGCCAGTACACTCAAATACAGCGGACAAACATCGCACAGAGACGGTTACTATTAAACACGCGATTCATTTGTTCAGATTCAATGACAACATCTTGTCTGGCAATGGACGTGTTTGCGAACTCGCATCTAGCAGTTCCTCTCACTCTTGGAAAAGCCTGACATGACGTGCGCAGTAATTTCGTATTCACTACTATTCAACTATCCACGCTGATATCCCATACTGTGATACATCTGACGGTTGCTTCACCCGGCAAGCTCACTTGGTCCTACAAAGCGCTTTCCAAACATCTTAGTTTTCCGAACAAAGAAACTGTATCTACATTATCTCAGGCTGATCATGAAAGAGTACGGCGCAGTGAATACCAGCATGAAAAGGACCATAAGTTGAACATATCACTCGGGCATGGCTCACTGGAAGTCGGTCCCGTGTCACTCCATTGCGCTAGACATCAGATATCGCTTCAACCCCCGTACGAACACACAAACTTACGTACGTGCAAACATATTTTGAAAACACTGGGAATACTCACACGTTCCTACGCGCTGCCAGTAACCTGCCATACAAACAGATACGTAAAAAATAGGCCAGCAAAGTGATCAAAATATGTCATTTTTTTCTAGACAATTAGTGAAATGTACACGCATATGTCGAATAGCATTACGACATCCCACAACGCTGATATCCTTGGTGGCTGCTTCGGCAATGCGTTCAAGGAACTGCAGCCTCCATTCTATCTGCGTCATGAGTTTCTGGGGATCCCCGGCCAGAAGTTCCTCGTAGTGCACTCTCATCTCATTCTTCACTCTGGCCTTCACCACCTGCCAAACATTCTCGATCGGATTGAGGAACGGAGAGTATGGGCTCAATCTCAGTATGGTTACTCCATCGAATCCATCTACTGACGACAGTTCTTCCAGTCGTGTGTGACATGGTGCATTATCACATATCACGACAACCTGCCGGAGCTCCATCTCCCTTTTCAGGTTGTCTAAATAGCTTCGCAGCCATTCGAGAGATAGGGAACCTGTGAATGAGCCTCTCCGGGTTGTCATCGACACTCTCCCTTCCATCGTGAGTGCACCGATTAAATGTAAATTGTGCCCTCTGCTGTTGGCAACTTTGCAACAGGCCCTCACTCCTCTGGGCGCCCGACCACGAGTACGTTTGCAGTAAACGTTGAAGTTCGCTTCGTCAATCCAAATGAAGAACTTGCCATCGCTCTCAAATTGGAGAAACTGCTGAACGAATTCCCTGCGTATTCCTTTGTTTCGCTCATTGTTCATTCCCTCGGGAACCTGATAGATGTTCTTCATAGTTATCAATCGACCATCTAGGTGCCGTGCAATTGTTGACTTCGAAATGTCCTTGTCCATTTCTGCTCGTACTCGTACTCGCATTTCCCGTAGCGTAAGAGTTGAGTCCCTTGCGATCCAATCCAGGATGTCATCTACGTCTTCCTCCGACAAAATCCGTTTACGACCGCGCGCCTGCGTAGTACTCGGTTCCTGATCAAGAGAACGACGAATCCAGGAGTAGGCTGTTTGATATTTGACGTTGTTCACAGTTGCCACAAGCTGCCAGTCATCACCGTTGACGAAAGCGCCCAAAACTCGGTCACGAATATCTGATGAGATACTCTGTCGAACGTGAGAAGGCATGCCGACGACGTTAGAATCATAGACATGGTTTCGGTCGTGCGCTTATGTTCCAGCTGTTCATTGCTCTCAGACCAATTGTGATCCATCGTTTCGGACGTGAGGGGGGCGCATACAAGCCCGTTGCACCGTCGAAGTGCATTCCTCCAAGGTTCATTCACAAGCCTCACCCAGTCAACGAGCAGCGCGCTCACCTCCCCAGACTAACGCACCGAACCTTGGCATCCGGCCAATGAGAACACACTTAAGGTCAGAGGATTGGCTCTGAGCGGCTGGCGAATCGCACAGGGTTTTGCAACATTATGGACTTTCTTTGCAAAGTTTTGGACCTTCTTTGCAAAAGTTTGGACTTTCTTTGCAAAAGTTTGGACTTTCTTTGCAAAATTTTGGACTTTCTTTGCAACTTTGCGGGAAATGCTCTAGATGTGGTTTGTTGAGCATGGACGCTGAAACGACTTACAATCCTCGTAGGGTAACCCGCCAAATTTTATCCGCATAGTGAGCATTCACCTTATAATTCGCACCTTAATTGGTTTCGATTGGGTCGTTTCACGCACTAATATGCTTCTATGGAAGTAATATCTAAAAAAATGTTTGGGACCGATCGATAAATCGTGATTACAAAAGGGGTTGAATAAAACTAGTCAGCATAGTTTGTGGGTAACATTTTGCTTTGGCATAATAGCTTTGTTAGACTAAGTGAACCGGTCGATTTTTGATATAACACTTTAGTAAGCAACAAAATTCGCTTGGGATATTCGAGTGATGCGTTTCCACCGGGATAAACGAAACATTAAGTCCGGAACTGGAAAACGGTACTAGGAACAAATGAATGAATGACCATCTACAATAAATACCTTAACGTCTATGCTTCAGCTTAAGTATGGACCTTCGCCGATAGACGGAACAGAACGCCTACGCGTAGTACAAAACGGTTTATTAAAAGCATCCTGCGTTAAAGTGGTTAGAAATGCTGGACAGAAAAACTAATGAAATAAGGAAGATAAGGTAAGGTCATAGTCAACCAATCTTTTGAACATCTGTGTTCAAGAATCAATACCCAACTGCATATGTGACACCCTCTGTTCCCCAGTCAAGACTGCAGACTCCGGGTTGATACCGAGCAACTGGCTTAGGCGTGCGTTTCAAGCGACTTAATTGTGAATACTCCACATCCGTTTGTTGTTCCTGGTTTTGGGAAGCAGATCCCTCGTCCGTTTTTGGGTCACTAGCAGTCGCTTTTTGATCTTGCTCATGTGGATCATCTGAGAGTGGCCGGATATGGTCAAAATGGTGGCACACCACACGGCCGTCCTCCAGCTTAGTTACTCGTTGAAGACATGAGTGTAGCAGGTTGCCAGCTGGTTTCCTGAGTCAGTCTTGAGTTCATCGGATCAAATCACTGAGACACATTTCCTCTGGAATCTTTTCGTCCCCACACATTTTCTCCTGCTTTTCCTCCATTCTCCTTTGATTGTTTGGAAAATGTGGGTGTAATCTCGTATCGTAATGGCCGACAAAACATTAACGCTGTAGGTGATTTCCCTGTCGACTCAGTCGGTGCCGTGCGGTGAGCGTAAAGAAGACGATCCAACTTAGTTTATAGAGTTCCATGAATCTACCTGAAGAGACCTTGCTTAACAGTCTGAACTGTATGCATTGCCATTCCATTCGACGCGAGATGGTAAGGCGCACACATGTTAAGCTGTATTCCGTTGTTACTCAAGAACTGTTGAAACACTTCACTGGTAAACGGAGATCCGTTGTCAGTGCTTACAGTTTCTGGGATACCGAAGATGGCGAATACGGAGAGCATTGTTGCCACTGTTGCTGTGGAAGTCGCAAGTGGAATTGAATGTAATTTTATGCATGTACAATGGGCAGCATTCAAACTAGACACATCTCTGGCCTACGCCATGGACGTAACGTCCCGGGAGATTTTTGCCTTTGGTAGTTAGGAAATTGTTCGCAGTTTTCAGTAGCCGGTCTATATCCTGGTCAACGTTCGGCCACCAAAAGTAACCACAAGCCAGCGGCTTCATCCTGTTTGCGCCGGGGTGTGCGTCCCGCAGGTCTCTCGGCAACTAGAACCACAGTGCTTCTGGTGGAACTATTCGCGAGCCTCGAAATATACAACCATCGTATAGACTCAACTCATTACTCCACAAGCGAATGGCTTCAGATATTTTGACGTGCTTGTACGCCATCCGGTCATCAAGAACCGTTTCACCATCAACAGCACAGGGTCCCGGTCCGTCAGGCGACGCACCACGTCACTCCCGATGGGTGTCTTTTCAAGATGTTGCCACAAATTGATACACTCCATGGGCTTATCCTTCGTTTTGTACTATGTTGTCGCGAAGGCAACTACAGCATTACCTGTTCCGTTTACATAATGAAGTTCATAGTTATGGACGCTCAAGAGCAGCTTCCACCATTGCAGTCGGGGCGAAGACATCTGTTGAATTCCTTTCTCCTCACCAGAAACGAGAGAAGTTCGTTATCATTGGTGTGGATATCACACTGTCTTCCCCAGACGTACTGGTGGAAATGCTAGAATCCGAAAGTAATCGCTAAGGCCTCAGTCCAGTTAGGAGCAATACTTTTCAGCGGGTTGCACAGTGCCAGAAGCGAAAGCGACTGAACGAAGAGAATCGTCATCCATCCGGTGACAAAGGACTGCGCCTGCTTTGCGAGAGGAAGTGTCACACTGCAGTAATAGAGGTCGGCTCGGATCGAAATGCACGAGATCCGGGGAGACACTGAGCACCCTTTATTGCATCTGTGAAGGTCTTTCTTTGATCCGAACGCTTAGTCCAGGACTTCTCCTTGTGCAACAGTTCGTACATGGGTGTCAATACTGTTGATGCCTTAGGTAGGAAGCGACAGTAGTGAGAAGAGTTCCCTAAAATCGATCGATGTTCGGCTGTATTCTTGGGTTCAGGCGCGACAAGAATGAGGTTGACTTTGTCTTCTAACACGTGAAATCCGTTTTTATTGAGGCGGTAACTCAGGTAACGAACGGAATCTGAGAAAATCGTACTCTTGGGCTTTTTCAGTTTGAGCCCACTCAGTTGTAGATGTTCGAGCATAAGAAATAGCTTTTGTAAATTTTCAACATCTGTTTGTCTTGTAATTAGAATGTCGTCAAGATTTTCGCATGTGAGTGGAATATTTTGATTAGGTTGTGAATGATCCTTTGAAATATCACTGCGGCCGAACTGATTCTGAAGGGTAGACCTTTGCATTGGAATAGGCTCATGTGTGTACTTATCGTAGTGCATGAGCGAAAGGTCTTGTCTAACTTAGTTTCTAAGTACGCGTACCTGAGACCGATCTGTGTAAACATTTGTCCGCCTGCCAGTGTAGCACACAGATTCTCTATCCGAAGTTAGGGATACTTAACCAGCATTACGCAATGATTAACCGTCAGTTTATAGTCAACACAAATACGCACAGTAGCACCCGGCTTTAGGACTGGAACTACTGGAGCTCCCCACACTGTATTGGACTAGCTCTGTTGGTTCTGTTTATTGCAATCTCTTTATCTCGTCTTGCACCTTTGATTTAAGGGAATAAGATAGGGTACGTGCCCTGAAAAAGCGGGGTTGAGTTCCCGGCCGTAATTTGTTACTAGCCTGACATCCGTGCAACTTTTCTACTTTCTCATCAAACACGTCAGAATATTTGTTGAGCACATCCTCCGAGCACTGGTTAATGGATATAAACTTCAGTGTCTCTAGAGTGGCTGGAAGACAGTTAACCTTGTCGCGTCCGAATGAGTTTGGACAATCATTCGCCACAACCTATGCTTGTGAGGTCCGCCTCTCCTCATGGTAATTTACATGAATAGTGCATTTTCCCTGGTGTGGTTTCGGCTGCCCAGTGTACGTACTTAAATTTGATTCGCAGGGGATAACTTGGGTAATCTTTTAACTGATGCAGCACGGATTATAGTAACTGAAGCACCGGTATCAACTTCCATTTTAACCAATGGAATTCTATTTCCAATTGCACAGTGTAGGTTGGGTGAATACTGCAGATTCTTGACGTTGCGTTCCAAATATTGTGTATTGGTACTTCTTTGTTTGAAAACTGGACTCTCTTCACAGGCTACTTTAGAAAATACATAAATAACCTGTGTAATCTCGATAAAATGTGGCACACTGGTGAAGCCACGATCAAATTTGCATAAAAGCATGGCTATTTTGGAATAGTGAATCAACTCTTTTTTATGAACTGTACAACTGAAATATTCGTCGTTTAAACGTGTGAGCATCTTGTCAGATAGCAGTAAGACCCAGGAACGTGGTGGATGGGGCGCAAAAAAATCAGTCACAATTGTTGTTTCAATATCCAATTTCGACGTGATTTCTCTATGGTGTACTACTTGTCCATTAAAGGTCGGCACTTTCGGTGTTGCATCAAAGCATTCTCCATAGCAAAGTCAGTTGCAGACGCAGCATCTAGAAGTCTGATGAGTACGCATTGTGAAATGTTGGGCTGTGACTCTGTTCACAGGCGAGTCACACCCGCCACATCGCAGCGTTTTTATAGGGCGAAAGCCTACCAGGCGAAAACCCACCACATCCTGGAACACTGCTGTAGATGGTCTTGAACACTAGTGCAAGCTGGCGATGCATCATACAGACCGGTTTTTCACCCTGTTATTCGCAGTCGATTAATGGCCAAATTTCTTCCATGGCTGACCGATTGGCTTAATCATGATCAGCCAGTAGTCGTTGAAACCATGCGAAGATGAAAATGGGTCGTGGAATAGAGAAATCATTGGTGCAGATGAGTACAAATTTTTAGGCAATAGTGGCTGACTTCTTCTGTGGTATACATGTGTGTTGCGCAGACCTCGTGTCCAAACATCCACGCTGGACTTGTGATAGGAGTGTAGTTGGTCCTTGTGACTGAATAGGTCCATATCGGGTAAAAATGGCATTTTAAAACAATTAGTTCCGGATAAGTTAACTACCTATCCGGAAAAGCCGCAGACGGCCGTTTTCGCCCTATTGGGGCCCCAATAAGGCGAAACGGCCATCTGGTGATTTTTCGGATAGGTAGTCAACTTATCCGAATTGTCAGCTGACTGCGACGAACAAAAATACTCTCTAATATCCTTCTACTCATAAACAATTAGTTCCGTTCAGTAGTTTGAACAACGAAATGAGAAGACGAATATTGGAAGATGTTAGAATTTCGTATTATCTCGTCAGTACCAATACAATAACAGGGAAATCCTTTTGTATGTCTTACAGGGCATAGTCAAGCCAAACAAATTTATGGTAGTGGTCATTGTTGTTGTTGGGGTTTAGGTCCGCAGCAACCGCAGGTTGACAACTAATTGTTTTTGGACACACGAAGCTGGTCTAATTCGGCTTATCGCGACAGCCTCGGCAACTTGTAAAAGGCGTGGTTTAGTATGACGTAACAAAATCCGGAACACCGATAAGGGATTAACCCGGTGACGAGTCGTCAAGACGTGCCTGCCTATGGAGGACGCCGGCGGCTTACGCGAGCACGTACCATCGGAGGTGGATTGAGTAACTTCGCGCTGAACCAAGTTTGGTAAGTGTTCCTTCACTTTGGAACTTAAAACCCGTTCGGTCTTGCCGATGTAACTGATGCCGCATTCACAAACGAATTGCTAGACACAATGTGATTTGGCGCCGACGGGTTCATCTTCCTTTACTGAAGGTAACTGCAACTTTCGGGTTCTGTTGATAATAACCGCGTCCGCAGTATAGTACGTATGCTGAATGGCCCAGACAATGCGTCTGGTTATCCTTCTTGCTGCAGTCTTATCCTTGAATGGTAGCTCGATGTACACCTTTTTCTTAGGAGCTGTCAACACCATCTGCTTGGGCGAGCTAACTTGGCTATGTTTGTCCATGAATTGCTTTGGGTAGCCATTCTCCATAAGCGTTTTAATGATCAGCTCAAACTCCTAACTGACATGTGTCCTTCCACAGCTGCAGGCCAAAGGAAGTGAAACTGAGCATCCTCAAAGTATGCCGCAGTAAATCGGTAGGCACTTTTCAGAAAGTGCTAGGCAATAGCATCGGGCGAATACTGCTCTGCAAGCGAAAGGACGGTGGTCAGTTTGGACATCTACTTCGTTGATGTTTATGCTCTTGAAACATACGTCATGTAAATATATGTATAATGCATAACGATTGATTTCACTAGCACCTTGTTGCGATGGGTACTGGTGCTAATACTTCGTCGGGGTTAAATGGATGCTGCGAGAAAATTGGACAAGATGGGTACATGAGAAATGCGTGATCGCTGAATTGCCCGACAGGCTGCAGTCGTCGCTCTTGATGTTTACTCTAAAGTTGACGACTGTAGACGTAACCGTTGAAGCTTAGTACTCTGCGTTATGCGGTTCTTGCAAGCCAGGGTCACCTACTTCCGTTGCCCAGATGACGTTAAATTCCTGTTTGCCAAGTAACTAAATTATGAAAAACACCATTCCTCTGTCTAACGTGGTTCTCCAATGGTAAGGGAATTGTCGCAGGTGAATTACGTAGGCGCTTCAAGATAGGGAAGTTTGCACCACCGATTACCGTTGACTACTTAGGCAATTCGCTTCAGTCGTTATAGGTTCAATATGGCGCACCTGCTCAGTATGCACAATCGGTGCGGCATTATCTTAAGGAGGTATTCGGTCACCGGTGGATCTGTTGCAGAGATCAAAAGGACTGGTCTGCTCGGTCATCACATTTCGTCCTAGGGGGTTATTTGAACAGAACAACTTACAATAAAACAGCTATTTCACTAGAAGAACTGAAGCAGTATTGTCCACGAATGTTGCGCCATCAACACGCAAACTTTGCAAACATTTACAACCTATTGCCTCAGGTGCTTTCCGTAATGCAAACGGAACGCCGACCGGCACGTTGAGCTACTTCGTCCTTGACGGACATATCATCGTTTTATGCTGTTTATGTTAATATACGTATTCACCGTTATCACAGGTTACTGGACTAAATTGGTACACGGGCAAATGGTGCCATAGGTGCGTTGGGCCAGAATGCACTACTCGAGCAAAGCTGATTTGACAGCGCTTACACTGACCAATTCTATGCAACGGTTCACAATGGCAATAACTGTTTTTCATGATTATGCCTGAGGAATACGGGGAGGATATGAACGAGATGGTGATAAAGGAATAGGCGACGCGGTCTTTCTTATACGTAATCTTTTCATCGACGTACAGATTCTGGTGTGAGATGAGTGTTTCCAAACAATCATATTGGTCACACAAAGGGAAAAGAAAGATGGTCCAGAAACTGTTCAATGAGCATACAGACCGTGATTTATCGAGTCTTCCGAATTTGGTGTTCGGACTTTGTAGCATGTGTCATAAATGTTATCAGAGGTATAACGGGCTTGTGGTGCACAGAATGCGTGCAAACCCACATTCGCTTGCTGTGGTCCCACGATTTGTTAGTCACTTTTCTAGCCAATGAGCTTCGAGCTTTTTGGAAGACTTGATTCTCAGTATCCGCGAGGATTTCATATTGCCTATAAACGCAACCTCTCAGTTCCGTGTCAATGTAATATTGCCACATCAGTGGATATGTTGGAACAAACGCCCACGGTCCCGCCTGAAACAAATTGTGTAGCGTAACCACACTTGTTTTCTGCAACATCGATTGATACTGCGAAGGGAGAATAGCCTATGCGGCAGCGAGTATCCTTTAGACATCATAGCTTTTCAAGACTCCTTTCGCAAAACGTTACATTTCATAGTTACAAGCCCTAATTGTAAGGAATACATATTTTGCTAGAAGGTAACTTCCAGTCTACAAGAACGTTGCCAACAGCCCTTATGTCATTAGCTGTGATGACACCAAGCACCTATTTCGCGCCCCCTGCTCAGGCCAGTTATGCCTGTTCAAGCGCCACTACAATTCTACCTCAGTAGCCCGGTAATTAGACACTGCTGTTTCCATTTTGCACGCCTGTCCCCGTTCCAACCAGTCCTACACACCATATGTATCGATTGGGGAACTTCCCCTGTGGCGTGCCGTGAGTTGAATCTAACTCCATCATCCGCGCCTGATCCAACGTTCTCACGATGATGGACACTGGCAAGCACACATGTACCTACCTGCATGCACACATGTGACACCCATGTGACTGTGTGCGACAATTTGAGATGGACCAACATCTACTGTTGTACAGTTGGCAATTTAGTACGCTGTACCTCATACCCGAATGAGTGCCTCTTTGCCTTGCATTAACAGAAAAGGGGGACCAGAACTTTCAAAATTTTTGACAGCTTTTAACTATGGAAACTGTAGCATATTTCTTGCATTCAATATTGTTTGTGTTATGCAGCTTGCGCGCCGGTGTTTTTCTTTACTAACAGAATATAGCCGCCACTTTAACTTCTTTATTCTGACTTCTTTTTCGTACACTGAACAGGTAAACTTTTTCTGACGAGTACCATGCTAAACCTTAGATAAGAGTAAAGCCTGCAATACTTAACCTTTCATGGTAGCATACAGAACGCATGAATGCGACAAGCACGGTTCAATATGCTCATTCCGAATGTTGTGTACTATTTTGCTAAAGCAAAAGCTTGTCTGGCTTCATTTTATAGGAGCACATATCCCACGTTCAGTGGACAAAGGAGAAGGAGAGCGTGTCATAATAGGAAGCCTGTTCATTAACAACGGCTATCAACTGGCCTACTTTTACAGGAATATGCGAACTGGTTGTGTGGATACCAAGACACCTTAGAAAGAATCCCGTCTACTTGGCGTATCGTTTAAGGGGACACCCGTTTCAAGAACCTTAGCAAACTACTACGATCAGCCGTTATTTGAATCTATGGGGTCGCACAGTCAAGCATCATCTTCCCTTTCACGCCTATGCCACGTTACCGGACGAATGATTAACAATGAACAATGATTTTTCACGGGATAAAAGTAAGTGCTTGTCACGTCCCGTAGGATGGTTAGGGTGACTACGATGAAATCAAAAGATTTCTGGATCATCTACCGAACGTCTGCCGAGATGAATAATTTGTTAACGTACATCAGCCTGAAATTAAGAAAAGAATCAAGCGTAAACGTTCAGAAATACACTGGGGTGCAGTGATTGTTGATATAGGTCATGAGAAAAGTAAAATATGGTCGCGCACTTGGTTCCATTTGATACATAAATTCTGTAGAAAAGCATGCTTGGCATAATCCATAATAGAGGAGTCTGGGTAACAAAATGCTGGGAGCTGAGAGCAACATCTAGTCGTTTTTTGAAAACCTCCAAGGTTGGAGAGGATACAACTGAGTCTGGGAGTGCCTTCCAGGGTTGGCAAACCCGAAGCGGAAAGTAATTTCTTCGACACTCTATACAACTATATTGTTCCCTCGATTTTAATCAGTTACCCCTGAGCTGCGTGTTGTGGCAAAGTGTCATTAAATGGCAGCATATGTGGTTGGGGTCACTCAAAATCTGATACGCTAATATGAGATCGTCGCGCAGCATTTGAAAGCTTCCGCTGAAAATTCCCAGCACCTTCAGTCTTCGGCGGAAAGAACGATAGCCCAGGCCCTTTACCTGCTTTGTTGCTGTTCGTTGTGGTACCCCTAACGCCTCTAAGGCGCGCGTCAATCAAAGTTGCCAAGGTTGAATAGCGTATTCAACATGAGGGCGCACGTAGGAATGGTGCATTATTGGAAAGATTGATGGGTCAAATCTCCCGAATGCTCTCACAGCATGCCAATGTGCTGGTTGCCGCTTTTTGCAGCTACCTCAGCCTGTTTTGAACAGTTGAGGTCGCTCTGTACGAGCACATCAAAGACACCTTCCTGGGAACTGGTCTGCAATCCGTGTCCAAAGCAAATATGTGTAGTTATGTCTATGACGTAATTGTACGACACGACATTTGTTTACAGTTCGTAGAAAGTAGAAGTCACGATTAAAATTCACACACAATAATGTGTCTTGACGGGGAATCGAACCCCTGCCCAACGAATTTCCGGTCCGCTGCTCTACCACTGAGCTACCGAGGGCAGTCGGTTAGGTGCGTAATTTTTAATACGTGACTACTGCTTGGTGCGCGACGTATTGTTTACGTTGAATGGTAGGGTGTCGTAAACTGACCAGTTCGACACTGTGTTAAGATCGCACTGGAGCCGTTCGTGGTCGTCCGGTTCTCTGATCCTTCGCCATAACTTGATATCATGAGCGAAAAATAGGAAATCGCAAGTAATTGATCTCGCCCAATCCTTAATAAACACCAAGAATAGACGAGGTCCAAGCACCGAGCCGTGTTGTACACCACACACCACATCGCTTGCATTGGACAATGATTCTCGAACTCTCACCGCTAGCCGTCGTTCGTGTAGAAAATTGCTAAGCAAACTCAAGATTGGGTCGCCAATGCCATTTTTCCGAAGCTTCTGAGGGAGAATTCGATGGTTTAAGCGATCACAAGCATTTGAAAGGTCCAGGTAGATGACATCGACTCCTGGTCCATCATCAACAGCTTCAGTCCAACTATAACGTGCAAGTACTAGGTTAGTATTACACGAATGCTTTTGAAGAAAGCCATGTTGCTCTGGGGCTATTAAGTTGTGGTTTTCCAGATACTGCATCAGCGCATCTGCGATGATCGATTCCATCACCATGGATAGAACAGGAAGTAAAATAAAATAAATAAATAAAATAAATTTGTATATTTACCGACGGACGGTACACGGCCCCATAAGTGGGAGCGATCACGTGTATAGTGAACACGTTTCATAACATTAAATAAAAGTTTACTGATAGCATTTCGGATCATGATTACTTTTCCTTGAGTCCTAGACCCGCGCAACTCATATGTAAAATTTACGGATGTTTGTATCGTCAGGAGTAGATGATAAACGAAGGGACTATTAGGCTGCAAAGACACAGGATTTGGTATGGTATGTAATGACATGTAGTAGGTGAGCTAGCTGTAAGCTATTATCAAATGTTTTTTATACCAACTTCTGTCAGTGTTTCTAGTGTTTGCTGTGAGTCAAATATCTTCAGAGCATTTGGTATAGTGAGGAAGGTCTGAAGCAGGTTTCGAAAGGTGACATGGCTTGTACACATGCGTATCTGTAGGGGTAGTTTGTTCCACAAATAAGTGTATCTCATTAAGAAGAAATTCGATGGAATTTTATGACTTGAAGAGTTTGTACGTATCAAGTAGCCGCCATTACGTGTGGGGTAGACTGCAGTCTTCCGCAGTTCAAGTGCGGTGTTGTCTGCGTAAATTCGTTGGTTTATAATCTTGTAGAACAGAATGAGGTTGTTCTTTAAGCATCTCAGCCAAAGTGGATCCAGCTGGAGTTTTCGACAGCGATCATAATAAGTCAGGTTTGAGCAGCGTCCCATGAGCAGTTTGGTAAATGATCGTTGGACATTTTCTAGAGCCGTTCTGTCTTTCTTTCTCAATTGGCTGTGAAGGATAGTACAATATTCCAGAGTCGGTCGTACGATTGTCTTGAATGATTCAAGTCGTACTTCAGGTAGGGAGAAAGTTCTGGTGATATATCCGCATAGCTGTCTTGCTTTCGCAACCTGATAAAGAACATGTTCGGAGAAATTGAAAGAGTTGGAGTACCTAATCCCTAAGTCCCGAACTGACTCAGACGTTGGGATCACGTTTCCCGGCAAGTATAATGGAGCCTTCTGGAATGCGGCATCTGAACCCAAGTACTTGGGATTTCACTGCGGAGAACTTCATTAATAGGTGCTCACTAGCTAGTGTTATTGGACGGTAGTTGGTAGGGCCAGTGCGGCTAACTCCTTTATATATAGCAGTAATAACCCCTCACTTCCTTACTGTTGGAATATGGTTCTCTTCTAGACATCGCTGAGAGAAATCAGCCAGTTGTCGTGCTCGATCACCAGCTACCGCGTGCATAGCCTTTGGTCAGATGTCATCGACTCCAGGAGAACTGTGGATACGCAAGGATAGCAACCTCTTCAACACAGCTTCTGCAGTTAAGGTAAATGTTTTCTAAACCCAGGGGTGGCGTAATAGAAACGAGAAGAATTTTTGGGCTCGGTACCAACTGGAACGTTTGGGAGTAATGAAGCCGTAGGAGATCAGCTGCTGCCATTGCTGATCGCATGCACCCATCAGCCGTGACTAGTGCTGGAATCCCCAGCTTCACCTTTCGAAGGCCGTCAACGTGTCTGTACAAAAGTTTGCGGTTCGTGATGCGTGAACTTGTCTGCACAGATCAGTTTCACACAGAAGTTACGATGTGTCACGTATGCCGTCCAGGTTTCGGCATTCCAGCAGTCCTGGTGAACTGGCCATGCAAAATGCCTCCAGGACATACGTTTACGTGTTCTGCTTCTCAGAAATGACTTATGCTTGTTTTGGGATGGAAGGACTTCCGTTCCGATGCGTGCGTTACCAGTGTGCTGAATGTCCTTGTAAAGGTTTTCCAGGCGACATCTGGGGGGAATTCGGTTAAGAAAGTCCAAGCTGTATCCTTAAAAGTTTAGATAAGACATTATAGTGCGTTACAGTATACACTTTATCATCCTCCTTTTCAGGATACTCCGCATAGCATATATAGTCCGTGAGGACAAACTAACTTATCCGTGAAGACAAACTAACTTATCAACAGAGCCTAGCCAAAAAATTCATGGCAAACAACAAACTGCTATATAGGCATGTCAATAAGCTTCGTAAAGTGAAGCATGGAATCCCCCCACTTTTCACGACAGGCGGTAGAGTACAAAGCGCCGAAGAAGCAGCTAATGCCCTGCGGCTGCAATACGCCCCAATCTTCGAACTCGCAACTTCTACCTGTCCCATAATATCAAGCACATTACCGACACCTTTGTTTACAAATGTAATTTTCAACCCATCAATTGTGCTGAGGAAGTTACTCTCACTGCGTGAGCATAGTTCTCCAGGAGCAGACAACATCCGCCCGAAGGCACTGAAGGCTATGGCCACCAAGCTAGCTGAACCACTGTCACAGTTCTTCCAAAGGTGCTTTGATGAACAGCAAGTCCCCACTATGTGGAAGTGTGGCATTATAACCCCTATTTTTAAAGGCGGTAGCCGTTCCGATCCTGCAAACCATCGTCCAGTGACTCTCCTCCCTGTGCTCGCGAAGGTGATGGAAGCAGTCGTCGCTGAGGCTTTAATGGACTACCTGGAAAAATGCAACATTTTGGTACCGGAACAGCATGGCTTCCGTCAACACCGGTCATGCACCACCAACCTACTTATTGCTCGAGGTAGTTGGACGGAAGTGGCCGATGATGGGGTCGGAGTCGATGTCATCTATCTGGACTTCTCCAAAGCTTTCGACCGCCTTGATCACCGCATCCTACTTCAAAGACTACAAAGTTACGGAATCGGAGATCCTGTACTTGGTTGGATTGGCAACTTCCTTTACCAACGAAAGCTTCAAGTACGTGTTAGGGGATCACTTTCTAACCCAATTGAGGTGCAATGTGGTGTCCCACAAGGCTCAGTGCTGGGACCGCGTTTATTCCTGGTGTTTATCAACGACCTGGCAAGGGTCATCTCCTCAAATTTCCTGCTTTTCGCCGATGATGTCAAGATATGGCGGGCGATTGGTAACAAGCCAGATCAGGATCTGCTCCAACATGACCTAGATTGCATTTATGAATGGTCAAAGAGGAACAAGCTTCAATTGAACATAGCTAAGTGCAAAGTGATGCATCTGCGTCACCAGCCGGTGAGCGCTTACAAGATTGGAGACCACACCTTGGAGAAGGTTTCTCATGAGCGTGACCTTGGTGTATTGGTGCAGGAAGATCTCGGGTGTTCAAAACAAGCAGAGAAGGTGACGAAAACCGGAAATCAACACCTCGGCCCTATTCGCAGAGCCTTCGGTCGGTTTGAACCCTCAATATTTCCCCAAATGCTTAACGCCTACGTGCGACCTCACGTGGAATATGCTATTCAGGTGTGGCAGCCGTGGCAGAAACAGGATCTCGTTGCTCTCGAGACTCCTCAACGAAGGGCAACCAAGAATGTCAGGGGCCTCTTTCATCCGCCCTATCAGCTTAGATTGAAATCTCTAAGAATGTACAGCAGTCGATATCGGCTTTTGCGGGGGGATCTCATAATGGTTTACCAGATCCCGAAGAACCCAAACCACATTTGTCGTCCGCTGCTGGCATTGAACCACAACTCTAAACTAAGAGGTCACCCTCTGAAACTGACAATTCAGTATAGCCGGCTTGAATGCCCTAGAAATTTCTTTTCTCTCCGCGTGTGCCAGCCGTGGAACGCCCTCCCTAATTATGTCGTCTCTGCTCCCAATCTGGCAATATTTAAAAAACGTGTTGACGATGCATTGTCTCACTTGCATTTCATTTTATGACTTGTTAGCCAGGGGCTACAAAACGCAATCAAACGGTGTCTTGCCAAAGGCCTAATCAATGGATTTACGGATTTATATGTTTAATACGCGAACATATCCGCTATTCTACATAAGTTTATGGTGAGTCCACCACAACGCTGTTCACTTTATCATGCAATTGATTTTCACACTAATTTCCATCCTACGGGACTTGTTGAGCAACGCTTTTTTACCCGTAATAAACCATTGTTCCATTGTTCCATAGTCAAAGCGTAGAGTAATATGATCACTACGATCCAGTGGTGTGCTTGTAACTATCCCGTCAACAATGCGTTCTTCGTTACTAAGCACACGATCCAGTATCGAGGGCTTGTTAGCTGTTCGAACTCTGGTGGGAGAGCTTACGTGGTTGTACAGAGGGTGGCTAGCAATTAGCTCTTGCAAGGTTTTAAACTGCGTACCTTCGGTTGCTGGCTTTTCTATGTCGTGCACGTTAACGACTCGAGCGATAAGAATGTGGGTGTAGGACTTGTTCAAAGCAAACTGAAAGACGTGGTTAAGTTTGGAGTCAATTTCCGAAGTTGAGTTTGGTGGGCAGTAGACATGTGTCCTTGTTTCGCAACCATGGGCGATACCAAAGCGAACCAGGCGCGCGGATTTCCGATCGGTAATTTCACGTCGGAGTTATGTATTATAATAAAGAAGCACGCCACCACCTCTTCCGGTTCTATCGGTCCGAAGCAGCGACAGACCGGGTAAATTGATCTCAGAATCGGTTATCTCAAGGTTTAACCAGGTCTCTGTAATCATGACGGAGTCCCGCGGTTGTGAGGCATGGAGTTCTCTAAGTTCGGCCAACTTGCTTAGAAGGCCTTGGGTGTTTGTGTACATGCAAGATAAGGCTTTTGTTGTTAGGAGTTCATTGATAGATGTCAACTTTGTGTTAGTTTATAAGCCGGCCGTTAGGTGGCCGGCCATCAGTCATGTTGCATGGCATTATTGAGAGTTCCTGAACAGTCCTTTCACTCGTGCTGTGCGCGGTCCTCCTGTGTGCCGTGGGCGCTGTTGTGTCGGTCTCTCTGCAAGACTGTGCAAATAAAGAATTTGTTGCTTCTGCAAGTTCCATTGTATTGCTTCCGACTTTTGGTCCTTCGCCTGCTGCCTTTACCCGAATCTCTGTTGGCAACCTAGCTCGAAACTTTAATCAGCTATCCAGCAGAACTTTCGTCATTCCTTCGAAGTGTGAAGTGTTCGTCCCTCGCCTGAATGGACGCTTGATTCCCAATCAACCCGAATTCGCTGGCCCCCCACAGGACAGAGAGAAGACGAATCGGACGAGCAGGGCAACAGGAATGAATTAGCAAATCACACCGTTCATTATAAAGGTAAATTGGAAAGTTCGTGAACAATATATTTAAAGCGACCGTGGAAAGCTCTGG
>OX104069.1:60280361-60618771 GCA_944474145.2 Dicrocoelium dendriticum | reverse complement strand
GTTTTTGAACCAAAGGCTTTGGTTGAGAACCCCTAATCATTCTCTTGTCTAGGCCTGGGCAACCGGACAATATCCTGACCACGCAATACAATGAATCTCTTTTGAAACAAATTTCTGATGATCTGGCCACCGCAGAGAATAAGCAACGGTGCCCTATCCGCTGCATCGGGAAGGGTGGATAGGGATTTGGATGCTACTGCTCAAACCTTCCTCTCTCTTATTCCCCTCTTACGCTTTTCCTCTTACCGTCCCGTTCCATCTTCACTTTTATCCCACCTGTTTCAACCCCCAATTCTTGGCCCTCCTCCATCTTGCTTTGATAGGCTTTTACCTTCTAGTTTCAACTCACATGTGAACGCGGAGCGTCATTCCTGCTCTATCGACAAGCCTATGTCCAACCAAGTGGTCAGGCCCGGTTCTTCGGATTCCATTTGGAGCCCTCGATCATCCTTCAGATTGGCATGCCACAATGTACGCACATTGCTACAGATCGGTCAACAGGCAGCACTTGCCCGAACATTAGAGACCCTCTCGATCGATATCTGCTGCTTATCGGAGACCCACTGCAAAACTCCCAGCTCTGTGCTCACTTTGCGATCACCTTCAGCAGCAGCACTTTCTCATGGCGTCTATGCGGTGACGATGCAGTTCTAGCACTGGCCAAGCCGGTGTTGGTATTGCCCTGAGTCCCCTGCTCTGGTTGACTGGATTCCAATCAGTCGCCGGTTGTGTGCGGTCCGATTGGCTGGCTCGTTCAAAGCTTCGAAGTCGCGTGGGACTAACAGGTGTCTATTAATCATCGCTGCCTATACACCCATAAACTGTAACGCTGATTCGGTAAAACACGAGTTCTGTCGTCAATTGAACGAGCTCCTTCGCCACAGAAGATGCTCGGACCCTGTTGTGCTGGCTGGAGATCTGAACGTTCAAGTTGGAAAATTATCCACTGATGAACTGCATCTGGGTGGCCAACATGGTGTTAGTCCTCGTAATCATAACGGTGAGCGGTTACTTCATTTGTGTGTAGATGCTCGCATTTTTTTGCGAGCACTAATTTCCGACACAGCACTCGCCGGGGGGACTTGGCACCCACAAGACTCGAACCAGCTATGAACGCAAATCGATCACATTGCGATAAGTTAGCGATGGAAGGGCTGCGTCCAGAACTCTGTCGCTCGATTTGGAGCACATGTGTAGACACAGACCATGCACTTGTATGTGCTGACCGGCAGATGCGCTTAGGCGGACGCCCAAGACGACGTTGTGACAGCATTGACACCAGCCAACTTGCGAAGACAGCTGTTCTGAATTCCTATCAAAGTACCCTGTCATGCGAGTTGGATAAAGGCTAATCAGATGCAATTGAAGCACACCAGTCTCATATTCACCAGACCTTACAAGCAGCAGGAATATCCTCATGTAGCAGCTCTAATAGCCAACATGGACACTGGGTCTCTTCACAGTCTCTGAAAGACATATATCATTTTACACGCATTATTAGTGCATTGTACCAAAGCTTTTAGCGTGGTTCATTTTCGAAATAGCGTGCGGTACTTTCAAGTTAGCGAGGCTGAGAACGCTGATTTGGCGTCCTTGACACTCTCATTGGTCATGGGACGTAAACCAATGGGACACCGGTTAGAAGCCGCCAGCATAAGCGACAGACAGTCCAATGAAAGTGGTCGAGCACCACCTTCCGTTCTGCCCTGATGCCCCTCTGAAGTAAACCTCGATGATTGGTCTCCAACCTGAAACCGACCAATAGGTAAATTGTGATGCGTGTCAAAGCAGGAGATCCTAGCTACCACACCATCCAAAGCTTAAGACTTAACCAGTGTGGATAGACATACTAACCAGCACACGAAGCGGTCTATGGCGATCACTGGCGGCTACCTAATGGTGGCTTATTCAGCGGCCTAACCATGGTGGCGTAGACAGGCAACCATCTAACTGGTATTCCACAGTACAGCAATGGCTGCTAGGCGGTTAGACAATTGTGTGCGAATGTCATTGCAACGATCATGGGGACATAGTTCCCACAGAAGTTAGTAGACCAACCTGAAGCTGAACAACGACAATTCTAAGGTTGCTTAATTCGATCACAGTTGATGGCTCAACAAAAATGATAGGATTACAATTGTGGCGTTGACACGACGTCAGTGAGTGTTCGTTTGTCTCCATACCCATGGGCGAAATGCTAATCAGTTTTCCCTTCGGTGGCTCCATGTACTGCGTTATGTAAAGGTCATAGGAACCTATGAATTCTTAGGATAATTAGGTTTCACTTCCATATGGTCGCCTATGGTGATGTAGACAGAGAATAATCTCACTGGTATTCCGCAGTTCAGCAATGGCTGCTAGGTTGTTGTACAATTTTGTGCGACTGTTATTGCGACGATCATGAGGGACATTGTTGCCATTGAAGTTAGTAGACCAATCTGAAGCTGAACAACGAAAATTCTATGTTTGCTTACTTCTATCACAGTTGATGGCCTAACAAAATGTGAGAGGATTGCAATTGTGGCGTTGACACGACGTTAATGAGTGTTCCTTTGTCTCCTAACCCAAGCGAGACTTCGTTAATCAGTTACCACTTCAGTGCCTACATGTATCGCGTTATATAAAGGTCATAGGTACCTAGGTATTCTTAGGATACTTAGGCTTCACTTCCATATGATCGCCCATACGTGTTGAGACGCTTTAACAAGTGGCTCTCCAAATGGAACCATTAGAAGCAAAGTCAATGCAGATGGAACCTCCCTATTACGTCAATGGACTGGCATGCTATCCTCATGAAATCGGCATTGCTCAACAAAGTAACCTTAAAGGGGCTACACTGACTACGGTGTTTATACATGCCACATCGTCCTGCTAGAAAGAACGCAAGACTTATGATTAGTGGCGACGCAGGCATTTTACTCTGGTACTTCAGGTGAGTACTTGGAACAGATAAACACTGTTGTCTCACCCACGGGCGTTCCTACAATGTGTTTGCAAGCATTTACAAAGGCAACCGCGCTCACTAAGCCTGCTATGGATCACTGTTTCAGCTAGTCTTAGAAGCATTCATGTATGCACGCCGTGACACAGGTTGTTAGCGACTTGGCAACTACTGGGAAACATTTTGTCATTGGAAAGTAGGTAATTCCGGAGACATTGTTGAAGGAGGAAAATTTCTCCAAACTCTATGCTTACTATGCGTATGCAATGCTCGTAGGCACCTCATATCAGGGCCGTAGGGTCACTTGAGATTTAAAGCTTATCAATCACTTGGAAGTGAAGTGTAAATATCATGTTGAAACGCAGGATTGACATGCATCTTACGACCTTAACATAACGGCAGGACCATGGGTCCTGTAGCGGTAACTGATTACCGAAGTGGCCCACAGGTGTGGCGACGAACGAACACTCACTAATGTCGTGTCACCGCCACACTAGGAACCCTCCTCTTTGGAACAATGGCTACAGATCCACTGATGATCTTACCTACACAGCGAACTTGATCTTAGTATACAATGCGCCGACTACATAAGCAATACCTATCTACGCTATTCACATGAGTGTACGGCCAACTGAAAAAACACAGCACGAGAAATTTGTAGCTGTAAAGCTTTTTAAAAATTCTATTTGCCAAGTTCTAGCTTTACCTCCTTCATACGAATTATTGCATTGTTTCCGATTACCTCACACTGCCTTAACAATCACACGCACATCCTAAGCGTAGTCGCACACCTATCGATTCTCCAGATTGCTCGCAGTGGCACGATTACACTATGCATACCGCATCACGTGTGGCCAGATAGGCTAGCGAGCAAGGAAGGCAACTTGCATTCAACCCGTAAGCCTACAAAGGTTCCCTTCCAACAGGGTTGCAGCCAATCCGCTTCCTATCACTACTCAATTAGTTGTCATCACGCTCGTGTAAGCCTTCAAAGCTCCTCTTACAACACGCTGCAAACGTTACAACCTCAAAAAGCCACCAATCCGCTTCTTATTACCACTCACAGATTTCCTCTCGCCCCCGTGCTAGTGAAACCTCCTTACGCCAGATTGGCAGCATGACCAATCACGTACTATGTCTCCCATTGGCTGATCAACCTTGACACCATTGAAGTGTGCTGATACACCGATTGCGATCAACAGACAGGCGACCGACAAACGGAGTGAATGGTACAGCGAAGTTGCAAGCCCACTACCAGCCTGTAGGTAGTTTTAAACAAAACAATCGTTCCAAAATATGCTCTTGTTTAAAAGTACCAGCAAATTCTGTGCCGCACCAATGCGCGCCTGAAGGAAAGCCGAGGCGTTCTCTCTGGATTCAGACCGTCCAATCGACATGATTGAAAGCGTCCATACGACTGCACGCGCGCACAGTGTCACACTTGTTAGTCTTTCCTTTGGTGTGGCCACAGACTCGACCCCAAAGTGCATCGCGTGATACGCAGCGGACCAATGTGGTCCAGATCACACGAGGAGTTTACTAGGCCAAAGAACAGGTAACATTACAGCAAGTGATCGATAGTACTGGTTAACCAGCGGTTTCGTCGTCGTGTCGAGGATGATCAGCCAATGGGAGACATAGTACGTGATTGGTCATGCTGCCAATCTGGCGTAAGGAGGTTTCACTAGCACGGGGGCGAGAGGAAATCTGTGAGTGGTAATAAGAAGCGGATTGGTGGCTTTTTGAGGTTGTAACGTTTGCAGCGTGTTGTAAGAGGAGCTTTGAAGGCTTACACGAGCGTGATGACAACTAATTGAGTAGTGATAGGAAGCGGATTGGCTGCAACCCTGTTGGAAGGAACCTTTGTAGGCTTACGGGTTGAATGCAAGTTGCCTCCTTGCTCGCTAGCCTATCTGGCCACACGTGATGCGGTATGCATAGTGTAATCGTGCCACTGCGAGCAATCTGGAGAATCGATAGGTGTGCGACTACGCTTAGGATGTGCGTGTGATTGTTAAGGCAGTGTGAGGTAATCGGAAACAATGCAATAATTCGTATGAAGGAGGTAAAGCTAGAACTTGGCAAATAGAATTTTTAAAAAGCTTTACAGCTACAAATTTCTCGTGCTGTGTTTTTTCAGTTGGCCGTACACTCATGTGAATAGCGTAGATAGGTATTGCTTATGTAGTCGGCGCATTGTATACTAAGATCAAGTTCGCTGTGTAGGTAAGATCATCAGTGGATCTGTAGCCATTGTTCCAAAGAGGAGGGTTCCTAGTGTGGCGGTGACACGACATTAGTGAGTGTTCGTTCGTCGCCACACCTGTGGGCCACTTCGGTAATCAGTTACCGCTACAGGACCCATGGTCCTGCCGTTATGTTAAGGTCGTAAGATGCATGTCAATCCTGCGTTTCAACATGATATTTACACTTCACTTCCAAGTGATTGATAAGCTTTAAATCTCAAGTGACCCTACGGCCCTGATATGAGGTGCCTACGAGCATTGCATACGCATAGTAAGCATAGAGTTTGGAGAAATTTTCCTCCTTCAACAATGTCTCCGGAATTACCTACTTTCCAATGACAAAATGTTTCCCAGTAGTTGCCAAGTCGCTAACAACCTGTGTCACGGCGTGCATACATGAATGCTTCTAAGACTAGCTGAAACAGTGATCCATAGCAGGCT
Organism: Dicrocoelium dendriticum; assembly: GCA_944474145.2. Lineage (NCBI taxonomy): Eukaryota > Metazoa > Platyhelminthes > Trematoda > Plagiorchiida > Dicrocoeliidae > Dicrocoelium > Dicrocoelium dendriticum. The sequence continues at coordinate 60,613,143 of OX104069.1, read as the reverse complement.
TAGTGAGCGCGGTTGCCTTTGTAAATGCTTGCAAACACATTGTAGGAACGCCCGTGGGTGAGACAACAGTGTTTATCTGTTCCAAGTACTCACCTGAAGTACCAGAGTAAAATGCCTGCGTCGCCACTAATCATAAGTCTTGCGTTCTTTCTAGCAGGACGATGTGGCATGTATAAACACCGTAGTCAGTGTAGCCCCTTTAATGTTACTTTGTTGAGCAATGCCGATTTCATGAGGATAGCATGCCAGTCCATTGACGTAATAGGGAGGTTCCATCTGCATTGACTGTGCTTCTAATGGTTCCATTTGGAGAGCCACTTGTTAAAGCGTCTCAACACGTATGGGCGATCATATGGAAGTGAAGCCTAATTATCCTAAGAATACATAGGTTCCTATGACCTTTATATAACGCGATACATGTAGGCACTGAAGTGGTAACTGACTAACAAAGTCTCCCATTGGTTAGGAGACAAACGAACACTCATTAACGTCGTGTCAACGCCACAATTGCAATCCTATCATTTGTTGTTAAGTCATCAACTGTGATAGAAGTAAGCAAACATAGAATTTTCGTTGTTCAGCTTCAGGTTGGTCTACTAACTTCAATGGGAACAATGTCCCTCATGATCGTCGCAATAACAGTCGCACAAAATTGTACAACAACCTAGCAACCAATGCTGAACTGCGGAATACCAGTGAGATTATTCTCTGTCTACGTCACCATGGGCGACCATATGGAAGTGAAACCTAATTATCCTAAGAATTCATAGGTTCCTATGACCTTTACATAACGCAGTACATGGAGACACTGAAGGGACAACTGATTAGCATTTCGCCCATGGGTATGGAGACAAACGAACACTCACTGACGTCGTGTCAACGCCACAATTGCAATCCTATCATTTTTTGTTGAGTCATCAACTGTGATCGAATTAAGCAACCTTAGAATTGTCGTTGTTCAGCTTCAGGTTGGTCTACTAACTTCTGTGGGAACTATGTCCCCCATGATCGTTGCAATGACATTCGCACACAATTGTCTAACCGCCTAGCAGCCATTGCTGCACTGTGGAATACCAGTTAGATGTTTGCCTGTCTACGCCACCATGGTTAGGCCGCTGAATATGCCACCATTGGGGAGCCGTCATTGATCGCCATAGACCGCTACATGTGCTGGTTAGTGTGTCTATCCACACCGGTTAAGTCTTACATATTTATTATGTGGTAGCTAGCATCTCCTCCTTTGACAAGCATCACAATTTACCTATTGGTCGGTTTCAGTTTGGAGACCAATCATCGATGTTTACTCCAGAGGGGCATCAATGCAGAACGGAAGGTAGTGCTCGACCACTTTCATTGGACTGTCTGTCTCTTACGCTGGCAGCTTCTAACCGGTGTCCCATTGGTTTACGTCCCATAACCAAGGAGAGTGTCAAGGACGCCAAATCAGCGTTCTCAGCCTCGCTAACTTGAAAGTACCGCACGCGATTTCGAAAATGTGTCACACTAGAAGTTTGGTACAATGCACTAAAATGCGTGTAAAATGATATATGTCTTTCAGAGACTGTGAAGAGACCCAGTGTCCATGTTGGCTATTAGAGCTGCTACATGAGGATATTCCTGCTGCTTGTAAGGTCTGGTGAATATGAGACTGGTGTGCTTCAATTGCATCTGATTAGCCTTTATCCAACTCGCATGACAGGGTACTTTGATAGGAATTCAGAACAGCTGTCTTCGCAAGTTGGCTGGTGTCAATGCTGTCACAACGTCGTCTTGGGCGTCCGCCTAAGCGCATCTGCCGGTCAGCACATACAAGTGCATGGTCTGTGTCTACACATGTGCTCCAAATCGAGCGACAGAGTTCTGGACGCAGCCCTTCCATCGCTAACTTATCGCAATGTGATCGATTTGCGTTCATAGCTGGTTCGAGTCTTGTGGGTGCCAAGTCCCCCCGGCGAGTGCTGTGTCGGAAATTAGTGCTCGCAAAAAAATGCGAGCATCTACACACAAATGAAGTAACCGCTCACCGTTATGATTACGAGGACTAACACCATGTTGGCCGCCCAGATGCAGTTCATCAGTGGATAATTTTCCAACTTGAGCGTTCAGATCCCAGCCAGCACAACAGTGTCCGAGCTTCTTCTGTGGCGAAGGAGCTCGTTCAGTTGGCGATAGAAGTCGTCTTTTACCGAATCATCGCTACAGTTTGTGGGTGCATAGGCAGCGATGACGAATAGACACCTGTTAGTCCCGCGCGACTTCGAAGCTTTGAACGAGCCAGCCAATCGGACCGCACACATCCGGCTACTGATTGGAATCCAGTCAACCAGAGCAGCTTCAGCCGGGGACTCAGGGCAATACCAACACCGGCTTGGCCGGTGCTCGAAGCTGCATCGTCACCGGATAGGCGCAATGAGAAAGTGCTGCTGCAAAGTGAGCACTGAGCTCGAGTCTGGCAGACGGGTCTCCGATAAGCGGCAGATATTCATCAACAGGGTCTCTAATGTTCGGGCAAGTGCTGCCTGTTGACCGATTTGTGGCAATTTGCGTACATTGTGGCATGCCAATCTGAAGGATGATCGAGGGCTCCAAATGGAAATCGATGAACTGGGCTTGACCGCTTGGTTGTACATGGGTTTGTCGATAGAACGGGACTAAAGCTCCACGTTCACATGTGAGTTGAAACTAGAAGGTCAAAGCCTAACAAGGCAAGGTGCGGGAGGGACAAAAATTGGGGGTTGAAAACAGGGGGATGAATATGAAGCTGGAACGTGACGGTAAGAGAGAAAAAGCGTAACAGGAGGAATAAGAGGAGAGGAAGGCTTGAGCAGTAGCATCCAAACCCCTATCCACCCTGCCCGATGCAGCAGATAGGGCATCGTTGCTTATTCTCTGCGGTGGCCAGATCATCAGAAATTTGTTTCAAAAGAGATTCATTGTATTGCGTGGTCAGAATACTGTCCGGTTGCTCAGGCCTAGACAAGAGAATGATTAGGGTTCTCAACCAAAGTCTTTGGTTCAAAAACCTAACTGCAAGGCAACGGGTTTGGCTTTGGACTACATGGAGGCGGTTTTAAGGAATAAGGAGCCACCTCATTCCAACGCCCAATGTGGAGGACCAGGAGGCTGAGTTTGTCTGGCCTCTAACCATTGAACAAACTGGTATGAGTGGCAATGAAGGCGCAAAAATGTACCACTTAGCATAGCTCAATGGATCGCTTAGGCACACAAACCATCGCACCACGGTAAGGTCCAGCCTCAATGCAATGGATCTGGCGGGGACAGCATTACCAAACTGGATTTGAATCATGCAACTAGGCGACCGCATGTGATGAACAGCGTGACAAGGTTTCGCGACAAAATGCTGGCCTACGGCAGATCTCGAGGTTAACTGACTCACTCAGTCCATCATCGTCGTATGTCGCCTCGGACGTGATCGTGACTGCAACTAGACAGTGGAGGCAGCTACCAGGTTTAAATCCGTCTCGCCAGTTGTGGTGAATAACCCAATAACGCATAGTCGAAGTGAGTGTATGTGGTCTATGAAGTAACTATGCTTTATCTCCAATAAACCTCGGTTTGACAGGCCCCGGTCCTTTTGCTTATTTCCCCGGCTGGGTAAGCGGTGCAGAGTGCAGAGACAAAAGGCATCGTTATTACAGTGACGACAGGAGTGGAAACGGATACGAGAAAGGACCGTCAGCTTTGAACGATTGCATGCACTTTTGCGGCAATAGCAAATATGGCTTAAAAAGTCCCAGGCCAAGGTCATTTGGATGTTGACGCAAAGTTGTCGATACAACCAAGCTCATGTTCAGAGGCAAGTGAAAAATTCTCCTTTCCAGAAACTCTGACTCAGCAACTAAGTGAAGTTCATTAGCATCTGCTAGCTGGGTAACGTTCTCTTCCTGGTTCCACAAAGATGAAGATATGTTCCGGATCGATTTGCTCAACTTCTCAGAGGAGATCATTCGCCTTATGCTTCATAAGCTGGATGCTGCTGAACAGGAAAAGTTCAATTTGCATTGTGCCAAAGAAGTGCATTGTGCTGTCGTTCGCTGAAGTCGTGACAGTCCTCTCATAAATTTGCTGGGAACAGACATCGCTCTTCAGCATTCGTTACAAGTGTCTGGCAATGACTAAGAATGAGAACGAGGACTGTGTCAGTTATTCAAGCTTTGTGAATCGGGAGTGCGAACGATCACAGTTACACAGGATGACCGATGACCAATACAAGTGCTGCTTCTACCTTTGCGACCTACAAGCACCCTTATATGCAGATATTCGAACGAGAATACTGAGCAATGATTTCAGAAGATTTTGAATACAAATCGGTTTTTGGTAGGGTTTTATTATGGCAACGTTTTGCCCTGTCCTGAAAAAGCTCTTTTGTCAAGGGCGAAACCTTGCCATAATAAAACCCTATAAAAACCGATTTGTATTCAAAGCCTACTGAAATCATGAAAGCGCAGTCGGTTCCAAGCATATGCCGAGATATTGAATACTGAGCAATAATGAACAGTATCCCGACATCACATTGCAACAAGTGACCAGTGAGTGCTACAGGGATGAAGCTGAAGCAGGATAGATTATTGATTCAGCAGTTGTCCAATACGAACGAGCATGCACTGATTTGTGCAGTCAACCGGACTCCATAAAAAGCAGCAACGCACATGAATCTATCACATACCAAACCTCCTACTGTTCGTTGGTTTTGTGGAGAATAGCCTTTTGCTCGACACCGTCCTTTTAAGAATCACATTTGCAAGCGAAGTGGAAGAAGAGGTCATAAAGAGCCGTGTTGCTTAGCAAGTGGTCCTACTTGATCGAGGAAGAAGCACATCAATGCCATACCGTCCAGACGGCCTGATGGGATCAGCTCGATCATCGCGACTCCCAAGGTTTTTAGGGTCAACATGCGTAAGTACATCATGGTGAAAATCAATGGCAGGCAAGTCAAGTTATAACTTGATACTGCTTCAAACATTACTCTGACCTCTAGCGACATGTGGCGCAGGCAAGCGCGGCTGACACCGTTACAAACGGCGCATACGGTACGGAAAGCTTCAGATGGTAGGTTAAAATTGCTTGGTGAATTGAACTGTCAAGTCAATTTCCCAGGCCAACAAATCCACACCACGTGCTTTGTGACTGTCCGACGTGGGTTCCATTTGTTGGGACCTGACTGGATGGAGGAGATGAAATTGCTTGTGCAGCTAGTAAGCAGTATTTGCCAGCCACTACAACTCAACCATCTGTAGCAGTCATCGATATCAAATCCGATGGTACAAAGTCAGATTACAGAGATAAAAACACGCAACGAAGCAATTCTCCAACATGGTGTCGGATGCTGCAGAATGACCAGTGCTGCCTTGAACCTCAAACAAAACACTAAACCACTATTCACAGCAAGGCACCTTGTGCCGACCACAAAGAAAGAAAAGCACTGCAGCTGTGATGTAGAGGATAATCATACAGACAACGTCCGTCATTTGCGAATTGGAGACATGGTGCACGTAAGAGACGTCCAAGGACCGAGGAGGTGGTTGACAGGTACAGTGATATGCAGAAATGGTCGAGTCATCTACGAGCAAAGAGACATGCGTCCGGCACGCCAATCAGCAGAGGCCAAATTACGATAAGACACAAAGTCCCGCAGAACCGCATGCCCTACCGTAGGACATTCTGCTAGACACGTTTGATTTGGAAGATGAAGCTAAGCGACTAAGTGGATCACAACTGAATCTGCAACAACCAGATCACACACAATGCAGGCCGACCCTTAAGTGGAGACGACCACATGTGCTGCAAGTTGAACATAGTCGAGCTCAAAGGGAACGCAAGCAGACTCAATTCGAAGGGTAAGAATTGGGCGATCGCAAGTGATGAACAGCGTGACAAGGTTTCGCGACAAAATGCTGGCCTACGGCAGATCTCGAGGTCAACTGACTCACTCAGTCCATCATCGTCGTACGTCGCTTCGGACGTGATCGTGACTGCAACTAGACAGTGGAGGCAGCTACCAGGTTTAAATCCGTCTCGCCAGTTGTGGTGAATAACCCAATAACGCATAGTCGAAGTGAGTGTATGTGGTCTATGAAGTAACTATGCTTTATCTCCAATAAACCTCGGTTTGACAGGCCCCGGTCCTTTTGCTTATTTCTCCGGCTGGGTAAGCGGTGCAGAGAGCAGAGGCAAAAGGCAGCGTAACAACAAATGCCTACTCCTAGGCAGAATTAGGTGAAGCCTCTAGCCATCTTACTGCGATCAGTAGACATTGGTCCTGTTTGAATGCACCGGACTTCTTATTTGTGTTAATTCAACCATGGATAACTTCCAAAGAATAATTTACGAAACCGTGCGAGATATACCAATCACTGGTGCATGCCTAGATGATCCACTAATTACAGGCCACACGGAAGAGGGCACCTGCGCACGTGGGACGATGTGTTACAATAGGATAATGGTATAAACGGATTAAAATGCTGAGGCTTGACAAGTCCCGTAGGATGGTTAGTGAGAATAACGTTAGTTGCAAAAGTTGCACGAAAGTGAAAAAACCGCATCGTTGGACCCACCATATGATTTAAAATTAACATAAAGATAGATCCGCGTACCCCGATTCGTGGGGTTGGTGAGCACAATGTGTGCCAGCGCATGTCGTCACTCATTGAACAGAAACCAGCTCAAGTGGTGTAGGTGGTGTGAAGCATGGTCCATTCGGTTTTGTTAAAATGGATAGCGTGGGCGGGGCAATGACAAAAGTCGAAAGAGCGTTCTACGGTTGACAAACGCGATGGTAAAAATAATCCGGTGGCATTCCAGATGAGTGTATTGAGTGGCCAGCTTCAACTTGTGACCCATTAATTTCATACTTCGGCTGGGCTTCAGGAGGTGGAGGCAGACATTGCCGGGGTTTTTCAAGTTCTGGAACGCCAGTACGTGGTCACACCTTAGACGGCGGTATATGCCGCTGTACACTCCCAGAGCTCTCAGTCGCCTATGGTATTGCAGGTGGGACAACCACTTCACATTTCTCGTTGCCCTTCTCTGCACGGTCTCCGGCGCAGTTGGATTGCGTTTGGGCGAAGACCGGGGGTTCGAACCGCCCGAACGCCCTCCGTTACAGACAAGCGCCTTACTTCGCGTTTTGGACGCCTACAAATTCTCATTTTGGTGAGGCCGTTTTCAGTATTTCGTCTCTAACCTTATATGCGTACGTGGGTTTGTGGCGGACATGCGCGGTTTTACACTTGGCTGGGTTAAACGGAAGTAGATTGGCCTTTGATTATTCAAACGCGTGGTTGCATCATACCATGATCTTTCTGGCGGCTGATTGCCCGCCATATCTTTAGGTCATCACCAAAAGCAGGAAATTTGACTTGGTAAACCCTGAAAGCTTTTTAATGGAAAACACTAATAACCGCGACCCCAACAATGACCCTTGTGGAACGCTAGAGTTCACATTAATTGGATCAGAAAATGAGCGCCAAACTCGAACCTGCAGGCGCCGCCGAAGGAGAAATTTCTGAGCCATCCAAGGACAGGGTTCCCAACTCCGTACGCTTGCAGCTTTTGGAGAAGGACGAGGTGATCTATTCGGTCGAAGGCTTTAGAAAACTCTAGGTAGATGACATCAGTGCCAGTCCCACTGTCAGCTATCTCGGTCCAACTGTCACCGACAATATGTAACTAGCTAGTACATGACTGATTCTGACGAAATCCGCGTAGCACCGGTGCTATGATGTTAGACCTTTCAAAGTAGTCCATTACAGCCTCAGCCCTGATCCATGCCACCACCTTTGAAAGTACCGGAAGGAGAATCATTGGGCGATAGCTGGCGGGCTCTGAACGGGTGACACCCTTGCAAATCTAGGCAATGATACTTTGCTTCCACATGCTAGAGACCTGCTGTTCGTCCAGGCATCTTTGGAAAGCTCACCTTGGTTATTCAGCTATTCTTGCAGCTGCCACCTGCAGTGATTTCGGGGGAATGTTGTTAACACCGGGGATCTATGGATGAGCAGCGACAGTAGCTTCCTCAAAGTAGTCGCTGAACTAAAAGCTGCGTAGGTGAAAATTGGCGTCTGGGAGATTAAGACAGGTATGTTACACATGGTGGTAGCACGTCGGAAAATTGGAGCATATTGGAGCTGTAGAACGTTAAATGTATCCACGGCCGTTTATACACATCCATCTGCTGATATTAGTGGGGGAACACCACCTTTCACATTCCGGAGGCTGTTCACATGTCCGTAAAGAAGCATTTGTTAGCACAAACTTTTCCGCTAGACTCTGCTGGTGTACTAATCTGTCCTCATGCACAGGCGTGGTACAGTGGTTATGATGCAAAACATAGTTTCTCCAGTTGTCAGTGCTAGAGTTCTCTCTATACACATGCCACACTGCGTCTTTTACTGTCATGTGTTTTCGGGTTCTGCTCCGAATGAATGGTTATGATCTTGCGAAATGAAGGGGTTGGTTAACCGATGCAGATTGAATCAGATCACTGAACTTGCCAGTAAACTCCATCCAAGTACTGTTAATGGAACAGTCGTCTGGAAACCCGCAGCTGGCATCTCCCGCAACTTCCGGCAGTAGGTCGTAGTGGGTGATTCTTGGAAAAAGGTTAGTATGCTCTTGTGGATACTCCGCATAACACACTAAGTTATAACATTGGTTACGTGATCGTTCCGCTCCAGAGAGCTCTCTAGCCTTGGTTTCCCAATCATGAGTTCATCGATCGTGAGCACTAAATCAAGCACAGATGGTTTTTCCAGTTCTTAATCGGGTGAGTGAACTGACATAGCTGAAGAGCGAAATGCTTGCAATATACTCTTACACATCGGTCTTAAACTGCACGTTGGGAGATGCCGGAACTTACAAAGCATGAATATTGAAGCCCCTTGGGATGAAAACATGATTGTATCACACTCATAGGACACTTTTCAAGGATAATGTTAGGAAGGAGTTCTTCTCTGGGGTGGATATTGGTGGACGATAAACAACGGCCAAATGGCAGTTGTCGTTGCGTCTCATGCTCAGACTGCACCAGAGTGAGTCTATGCTCAACATTTTCGGATCGTTGTGGTAGTGCAACATTACCACCCCGTCTTTTCTACGGCCGATGGTTTCGGAGAAGGGACATACCATGTACCGCAACCTCTGAGCCGGTAATTTCTGGGTGTAACCAAGTTTCCGTGACGAATATGAGGTCCCAGGCACGGTAGGCTTGATGCAGCTGCAGTTCAACAAGCTTGTTCAGGAGACCTTGTACATTAGTGTATATACAGGAAAGTTTCTCTAGGTTTAACAACGAATCGTTGGATGCGTGTTATTCGTAATAGGTTGTGCAGACCAGTAAAAGGTCGGCCACTAATCGTTTTTGGATGTGGGGTTGACGAGCTCACTTGTGTCAGATCCATAGATCCTCCGAATACCTAGTTTCTTCTCTCTATGCAAGCGATGTATGGGGTCTGTTTACCAGTTTCGCTAACTAATGCTTTAACATTATCCAAACTTCCGTCGGGAAGCGATGCGACTAGGTGGCTGCTCTCGTGTGGTTGCTTAACAGATGCTGCTTTGGTCCGGAGCTCGGAATGAAGGTTACTGCGGCCCGCATATTAGCACTCCGGCGCCATTGCTGACATTTGTCTAGACTGAAGGATTAGTTTCGCAATCGTCGGGCCACATCCTTTGTAGTTTGGCGATTGACGCCTCCTAGAGATAGATTGCGCTTTGACGTTTTCCAGGAGGAGTGTCTCGCGGATGTATCGCTATTGTTCCTGGTCGTGAGTGGTCGCTTCGCGCTCATCATGATTTTCAGTCTCGGGAACGCCGCGTGCCAGGATGGTTCTGGCTACAGATTCCTTCCCGTTTTCGTTCAAGTAGCGTTTCGCCCGTCTGCGCTCGCTCCAAGGAATATCCCGGAATAGGCGGATGGAACAAGACTCATACCGGAGGTGAGCTGTCGATAAAACAACAGCTTCTACTTCATTGGGGGAAGTCAACCCAACTTGGAGGAATTTTGGTTCACTGTAGTTATTTGAGATTGGGTAACGGGCAAGGAGTGTCAAATTAAAAGGCTTAGCTACTACATCTAAAATGTCACATATGTAGTTCCACTGGTTCACGTCATCAAGTTGTTTTCCTTTTAAGGAGTTTGATGTTGATTCTGAAACCTTGGCGCAGGTTACCGCTGGTAAGATATGCACAACTTGGGTTGAAAATAAGCAACCAGCTAGTTCGTATACAGCTGATGGTGGTGGTGTGGGTACAGCTTCATCTTCTTCATGTAATCTGGGTCCAGTGTGAGTGGCCGAAGATCTAGGTTTTCGCGCATCTTTTGCAGCAACCAAATGCCAACCACCATTGGTGTCGAAATTCTTCTGCCTTTTTGAAACCATTTGGAGGATGAACGAGGTCCTGACTATGCTCACTGCCATCGGACTGGTGGTGGTTGTTTCAGGCAAATTCGAGTAACTTGTAGTATTGACGTTTAAAGTCACGGATTGTGCAACTTTAGCGCGCTGCACAATCTTCTTCCTTAGTTTTAATGCGGAGCCTGATGAGAATGATGGAGATTTACTCTCTTTCCCTCTTTCTTCAAATGAATCGCTCGTGGTGCTCCTCAATTGCGCAATATTTTCTATAAGTCATGCGCACTTCTGCGATAATTCATGTACAACCTTTGCCAGTGAGATGACTATGTATACTGAACAGAACCACAACAAATCCGGTTTGCCATTGTGTAGCTTCAACTGGTTCGCTATGAGCTTGAAACATTTGCGATGGAACTTGCCTTGGAAACTGCTACATTGGATTCCAATTCGTATACTTTTATGGCATGAAGGGAGGCCAGAAACTACTGTCGATCTGGATGCTGTCACATGGGCTTTTGATTGGTAGCCACAATCCTTTGCGTCCTTCGATGCTATTCCGATCAAGGCCCGAGTGTTGGTAGTTTCCTGCCGGTCACGCGTGCACTGAATCATCTATTTGTTCCACGTCGTCGCCTTCTGAGTTGTTGGCCAGGTCAGGTTTAAGCGGCTAAGTCGTTCACATGACAAACACAGCGACCGAGCGATACGGACACAAAGTGTACAATAGCTACTTTGCTGAATGGTCTACAGCTGTGGTTGCTGACTTGTCGGATAAAACGTGGAGTTGGCTTTCGTTTGAGATTATAAATATTTCTGTTTGGTTCGTGATTCGGAACATTCATCGATTGTGTTTTTACGGGAATGGTGCGAAAACCGCAATATGGAGGCAAAAGGCGATCCACACAAGCTGGCTCCGAATTATGGAATACACCAGATGGCAAGTTGGATCAAGTGTATGTGAACACACCTTTGTGTAACAAAATGCAGCTGCGAAAGAGTGACAAAACAACGGGTTCACAGATAATCGATTAGTCTGCAGGCTCGTTCAAAGTCACATAGACTGTCTGAACGCGCTTTAATCTTGTAATTCTTCCAATGTGTTTCTATGCATGATTTCGTTGACTATCTTGTTTATTGCCTGCACAAACAGTTTATCGGCACGGAAAGACAAATTGCAGCATATTATTTCTGCACGCTATTCATGTACCGAAGCATTGCTATGTTCGTTGGTTGCAATGTTATCGAGTTATCGTCGGTTCTTACCCAAACTTGCCTCTGTCATGGCATCACTTCACGACTAGTTAAAGAAAAACTCCAAATGATCATGCGTAGAGAGCGAAATAAACATATTAGGAAGCGACATTCTTCTTGCATCTTCATCAGTGTTGATACATTAAAGATCCAAACCATCCCATCATCTTATAGTGTGATGCTTCATCGTTTCTATTGTAGCATTCCTAGGATATAAGCTTTACGACGGAACACTTCGTTCTATTGCTTTTGCGTCCCACACATTACCGGCTACTGAGGAGAATTACGCACAACTGAACAAAGAGGCACTTGCAGTGGTTTTCGGGATAAAGCGTCCTCATACGTATCTGTAAAACAATCGGTTTGAGATACAAACCGCTCATTAACCATTAATCTCACATTTTTTGTGAGCGGCGAGGCATGGAACAAGTAAACGTACCCGAATGGTACGCTAAGCACCTCTACTTTCTGCCAACAGCAATCGAATCCGATAGGTCGCTGGTTCTCACAATAATGTTTCTGACGCTGTCAGTAGATTTTCACCGCTTGTTCTTCTAGATAAACTAACTGAAAACATATGCGAGTTAATTCGACGGTTGCAATACTTAGATACTACACCGATATCCAGTAACATGATTCGGAAGTTACAGATCGCAATCCGGTCCTGTCGAAAGTGAAAATTGTGGTGCTGCGGTCCATTGGCGATCTGCGTCCGTTTTTCATTCGTAAGTTTGATCTAAGTCTAAACGAAGAATGTATCCTGTGTGGAACTTGTATTGTTATTCCATTTGCCTCTGGTCAGCTGTGCTTTAGATTGTTACACGATGCTCATCCGGGGATCGTCTTCATGTAAGCTCTGGTCACATCACACTGCTGGTGGCCGGCGAACGATAGAGATATCAAAGCGCTTTTGTTCATCTGAACTACATACGAAAAGTGTCAAAAAGACAAACAATTCGTTCCCATTCACCCTTGGGAGCTGCCCGATAGTCCATGGGAACGTGCCCACGCTGACTAGTATGGTACGACTGAAGGAAAATGTTGCTACGCCTGGTGGATGCTTACTCCATGTGAATAAATCTACATGTCGTCGTTAAGGCTACAACAAAAATTACAAGCAACAAGTTTCGTTGTAGTCTATCTATGCACGGAATAAGGAAAACATTGGTCACAGATAAAGGTCCGCATATTACCAGTGCAGCGTTCTAACAATCCTTGTAATGGCACTCACCACATGACTTCCGTACGTACCAACCAACGTCAAAATTTTCAGCGGAAATAGCGGTACCAACTGTGAAGGCCGATCTCCTGAAGCAACGTCATGGTCCTTTTCGCAGCAAACTTGACCGTTTCCTACTCGCGTGTCGCATAACAACGCCCCTGGGCGTCGGCTACATACGAGACCCCATCTGACCAGGTGTTGCCAACAACAGCGCATGCATCAGAGTGCGTGCGCACCAGCTAGACCCCAGAATTTGGTAGCAAAACGAGATGTGTGCACGAAAAGCCCGCACTAGCTGGTATGAGAAGGGAACAATAGTTTATGACGGGTATAAAGGCAAATGTTTGACATTTACCTTTTGGATGGTTAGGGTACAAATCCCAAATTAAACTACCGTGGCAGTAATTGGCTGTGTGAGATACATGAACAATGAACTATGTTTTATCACGCATAAGAAAGCTTGTGTTTGACAAGTCCCGGATGATGGCTGGAGTAAAAAGTAAAATTGAAAGGATCAACGAATAAAGAAATGGTCACTTGAAGCGTCTACCGATTTAAATTTCGCTATTCCATAACGATGGTTTGAAAAGGGAACGGGGTGTGCACACACAAATTAATATGGGGAGCAGTTTTAGTTCAGCAAACCCGTACGAATTATAAAAGAACAACGACAACGCTCGCTCGTGTCTTGTTTTATTTATCCGATGATACTTTAATCTAGTTTAGACACAGCCATGTTACTCACAAAGTCACCTATGCATGTATCCTCATTACCACGTTACGGAGAGGGCTGTTAAGCACATTGTTTGGTTTGTGTTATTTCGTCTTTCGAGGGGTCTGGAGTAGCACATGAGTGCGTTCTCCTGCCTGGATTATGGGGGTTTTGATGGCGTTCACTGTTTGTTGTGCACTAATGCCATCATCTGATTCGCACGAGCTATATCACTTAGTGTAAATGTGTCAGAGTATCATCAAGGCGCTTCTTTGAAAAGAGTTAGGATGGGGTATTTAGTACGTGCGCCGGGAGGGTGTTCTAAGGCTGTGACACACGGAGAGTGAGAAACTTTCGTCAACGTTTTAGTCGGCTGTACTGCGTGACCAGTTAAACTGAGGACCCCTTAGAGATGTGGTTTGACTGAGTTTCAACACTCAGCGACATGTGTGGTTGGGGTTTCGCAGTGTCTGATACACCATTATGAGAGTGCCCCTTAGGCGCCGATAACCTCTGCTGTATACCGTGAGGGTTTTCAGTCTGAGTGGGTAGGGAAGACGGGACAAAACAGTGACGTCATTTGTCGCCCTGTGTTGTACGGTATCGGGCGCAGTGAGGTGGTGTTTCTGCCAGTGTTGCCACACTTGAATAACCTATTCCGTGTGAGGCCCCACATATGCGACAAGTAGGTTCGAAAAGATTGAGGCGTCAAACTTCCTGAAAGCTCTACGAAGAAGGTCGGAGTGCTGCTTTGCTTTTCCAGTTGCCTTTTCAGTCTGCTTCATATAACCAAGATTTTCCTGCACAAGCACGACAAGCTCACACTCGTGAGAACCCTGCTGTAGAATTTGTGTCCCTAGGCATTAGTTGTGAATGCTCTGATGGCATAGTCTTAGAATTCGACAATTGGTGGTGTTGAATTGAAGTATTTTCTCAATGGACTAAATGTACGCTTTGTTTTGTTCATCCTGTAGGACTGTGTGCTTCTCACCAGAAGCGACAATACGCCATACCTTTAGATTATTAGCAAATAACAGACCGTTTAAAGACAGCACACTTAGGAGATCAATTATGTAGGCTTGGAACAGGCGTCGCATGAGTACTAACTACTGAGGTACGCCGCACTGAATTTCGATGGGCTCCGACATGGTGCTGCGAACCCTCACATTCAGGTGGCCTTACAGTGTGCTTACACGTTCAGAAACTGCGGCCGACGTGCGCAACCGGAACGTGGAGCAACTGTGCACATGTACAATGATTTTATTCATCTCCGCAACTCGGTCGCAACATTCCTTGTGGAGGAGGGTGTTAGTACAGAATAGCGTGAGGAGAGGGACAAAACCGAATGATTAAACTGACCAGCCGATCGGCATTGGGAAACCGCAACGTTAAGCTAAACCGTTAGGATGTTACGTTTTACAAATATGCTTTTATCTGCCACGTGAGAGAAGGTTTCGGCCGCACCTGGTGACGTTACTCAATCAACCGCACACAGTCGACCGATTAATCAAACTGGATCGCCACATTGGTCGATACTAAATGACCTTTTATTCTTGTTCTGATCGGTTCTTTGTACCGTTTATGCAAAGAGAAAAATGTTTATTTGTTCTTGCTGTTCAAATATTATATCGCGAATGACATTAGGTACATGCTCATGCACTTACGCAACCGCCTAGTTTCGACTCACGCACTCCACACCCAGGCTGGTGCTTTCCAGCCACTCGGGCAGTCTGACAGATAGGCTGGTCTCTCCCGTTATCTACCAGTTCACCTGCAGCTGAGGTGATATTCCTATTGTCAGGAATAAAGATCGAATAGAACAAAGGGTGGCTGAACACTTTCCAAGTTGATTAATACAGTCCATGTCGCAACAAATCAGCTTGGCTCAAGTGGGAAGCTTAACCATGTCCCGTCTATCGCGAAGTACTTTGTGCCCACTGGTCATCATGTGAACGCATTTAGCGCTACCAAGATACTGATGCGTGAGAGTAATCCGAAGCGGTTGGCAATTAGCGAAGCGCCGTTCAGCACGAAGATTCGACTAGTACTTTGAACCCAAAGCGATTGAGGCAAGCAGTTAGATTGCCATGGTCTTGATTGTCCTGCTAACCTAAGTTTGTGACACGTCTGTACTTTTGTATGCTTCTTGTACGTGTTGCGTGCGCGACTAAAGAGTGCAGTCGAAAGGTTAAATTATCACGGTTTGGTCTTATTTATGAGTTAATGAAGGGCTTAAAAGTGGAAGAAGGTTCCACATTTCAGACCCCTAAATCGTCTCCAAGGTCATTAATACGTTTTCCTCTACCGTCTTTGTTCTATTAGGTTCTTTGGTCCCGTTTGTGTCACCTGCATCTGTTCGTCGTTTCCACGCGGTTTCATAACTTTTGTACTCCGACAGGGACGTTCTATGCTCCATAACGTAGCTGTCTTGCAATCATTCAAAGTGGATTAAGTTCTCGCTTTCTTTAGACCCATTTTTGAGGAACTGTCCCAGCAGCTCGTGATTTTTGTGATATTATCACTTTTAGCACGCTTCATGCTCACATTCACACCTGCAGCTATGTTGTTTTTTAACAATCCTCGAAATTGCGAGACTACGAAGGACAAGAAATTCCCTGCGCTATCTGGCAATTCCAGAATTACTCCTGCAGGATTATTTACAAAGAACCCACAACGGCGTTGTTGCTCTTGATTACATTCGCCCATGGCCGACGCAAACTTGTTGACAACCACCCACTACAAGTCCTTAAAAGCTTAGTCCTACAGCGACCAATGTCGATAAATAAGGCAGTTAGATCGCGTGTGCATGCGTAACTTTTCCATGAGCAATGACAATCATGAGGCTGTGATATATACCGCTTTTCATTTGATTGCATCCTGTACTTAATCACTTACATTAGTAGTGCATCAGCCTGCATTGTTAGCGCAAAACTATAATCCGATAAGCACAAAAATGGCATACACGTGGCCCTGAGTGGTCAACCGCTATCGGCCAATTGCAATCACACAATATGCTGACATGGCTAATTAATATGTGACAGCCTTTTTACTCTGACCATCTGAGCCGCACCTGTCCCCTCACTTCACACGGACATCTCCTTTGCTCACTCAAACTCTCTTTGTGAAGTCAATTTGGCTGCATACAGGACGGGCTCGACCAAGCCAGGTAGCGTGACCTCGAGCTCCGGAATCGTTCATTGCCGCGTCTGCGTTCGGCCGGAACTGTGTTGACTTCGCTTTACCTTCACGTTTTCAGACTTTGGTGTTTGAACTTAGTTCAAGTGCAAGCCCGTGATTTCATCCCCATTATTGTCCAATGCTGGCGCGCACCTAGACTAGCGGAAGGCTGGGGTCCGTGTAGAAAGACAACAATCAATGGCTCTAAGCCCCAGCTATCTCTAGGCCAAACAGCCATGCCGGCACGTTGTGCGAAAGCGTTTGCATGATAGCGGATGACCACTCAGAGCGTGGTAGATTTAATTTTCTTGAGTTTCGGATTATACTCTTTATGCTCAGGATGCAAGCCGCTGCACTACGAAGGAAAGCGATTGCGTTAAGGAAGAAACCCATTGCGAAGTGGCATAGCGCATGAGGATCACTCCCACCCTACCTTACGTGACCGGACAAGTGCAGCTTCCCAATTTAACGACAACCGTCACTCAACATGATCCACTTAGTGGTAAGTCTGATGAACTGAAATGTGCACGAGTGGTCAGAACGGTAGACACTAGTTAAAGTTACGTCCCTAGCTTAACTCAACCAGGAGCAAAGTGATATAAGAGCCTGAATTATGCGCTCTAGTTTTACCAAAGCTGAAGAGCTAATCTAAGTGTAAATGTTATATTGATACGCATGAAAACGTGTAAAACATAAACTGAAACGCTTGAGCCGAAAGAGAATTTTAAGGACATGCCATTGGAAACTAACATAACAGATCCTGTTCCACAGCTACCACTCTGAGCTCTGCTCATAGGAGAGGTAGTAAAGTCCGTGTTGTTAACCATCCCACGGCATCTGCTCCAAATTCTCCTACACTTTCAAAGTATTTACATGGGCCAAACACATTCAGCAATAATGCATTTGACCTATTCCTGCAAGCTACACCCAAAGAATCGGTCACAACACCGGCAGCTAAGAAGTAGGGCAAAATTAGCATTCCAAGTCTCGATAAAAACGCCAGAAGCAACACAGATAACCACGTCTTCCGCAATATGCACAGACATCACGGTGCAGCTTTTACGATCCACTTAAGTGAGCGCTCAACAATCCAAGTCGCCAGCCACAGCTCTCAAACCGATATTCGCAAGACAAAAGCACCGTGCGTTGGTTATCGTGTCCACTACCGTTCCCTAGTCCAAACCGTGCACAATAAACGGTAAGATTCCAAACAATCGTAACCAATAGGTTTCCGTCTGCCATACAATTAGCCCATTTAGCCCACTATGATAAAACGCCTAGCGCGTCACCCAACTCCAGTGCGCTATGGTGAACTCAGGTTTTTCAGGTACCATTGCACTCAGCAAAGGAAACTGAAACCGTCCTAATCTCAGCACTTTTAATTTGTAACTCTTCGAGCAGGCTACGTATACTACCTCATGTTCCTTGGAGCCCAAAGGAGGAGGACAACTAAGGTGGTCCCTCCAAAACGATAACAAAGCTATCATAATTATTCATGGTGTTCCTGAACCACCGGATTCATCTGCTCACGAAGCGCCCACACATGATAAGAGCAGTGATGCTATATCGGTGATGTTCTCTCTCTCTCCTTCTGAAAGATACCATCGTCCTATCGTTGACGAGAATTCCCTCATTATCTCACTACAAGTGCCACTGATTACGATTAATGAATGTGGTGTTCCACTCAGAATGAATGACGGACGTCCTATCGTTTATCATGGCAACACTCATTTGGCGTCAGTTTCTGATGGACGTGGGTCAGGATCAATGAGAGCGATACCTCGGTACCCCACGCCCAATCCGATCACCGTGGAAAACTATCCCAAAGTGTTTGTCTACTGTTTACACTGGCTATTCACTACTAACTGTGTTCGCTTCTTCCATGGAGGCAACAACTTGGGTACCTGTAACAATGCTTATCATTCGGCAAGCTGCACTTGCGTCATCAATCCGCAATTTTTATGACTTGCAACTACCGGAGCTATCCCAATCTGCCTTTTAGGCCTCACATTTTGTAAGGAGCACTTCGGTAGGGTATTAGTTTTCTATGATCGTTAAGCGAAATTTGTATAGGAAAACCGTCAGATATGCGCAATGTATCGACCGTCATTATTCTCTCCTACCATTTATTTTTCTCTTTTACCATTGTTGTCCACGATTTGGCCAATCTTCTGAGGTGACGGTTTGTAACTTCCAAGCTATCTAGTACAACCACATTAAGTAAATTGCTACACTCACTTGCGAATATTAAAAATGCGGACCTAGCAACAGCTGAACGTTTGAATCCACTGCATGGCAGGAAGGCTTAGCATATGTCAGTGTCACCCAAAATGATTCGATGTGATGATGGTATAATTGCATGGTACAGTGGCCATTAAATGCATCAGCTGGATGACTGCTCGATGGCTTAAAACAATGGCCTAAGAAACAGGTCAAAACGGTTACGGCTTCTTGAGTATAAGCCACATCAGCATGCGGCCAGAGGAGAGGTGGAAGTGCGTATGCAGCCTTTCGAGGGATTACCCTGCATGAAATCAGGTCCTCAGGAGACCGCCACATGACTGGCCGTGTTACTTATTTGAACTGCCGGTTATAAATATATTTAATGCTACTCTCAAATTCTCTATCCATTATTAGCCATAAATGATAGAAAGTTCCTATCACTTCATTGAGACCATTGTACAAATCTAACAAGTTTCCCCACTAACCAAATATGTTATACAAAGTGATCAGACCATGTAATCGGTCGGTGTCTCGCAATATTGAGAAACGTACAATTGCTTTCTTTCTTTCTTTATATGTATGACTGAGGTTTCCATTCAGGATTTCAACAGAGATTCGGCTGAAGATAGCAGACACACGGCCAAGCGTAATCAGCAGTGGACTGGAGCTGCAACCTCAGTAAAGACCTTGACTCCACCGGGCAGAGGAGGGATAGACACTATGCGCCCGCGAAACCAGACACAATACGGCGAAACATGTGGGAGCGTCGCAAAGTATAGCGCTCTATGCAGCCATGCAGCCTGACTGAAATTGAAGTACCCACGACCCACCCAAGAAATGAGCGCCAAACAGTCGTGTTAAAATCAACCCCGAAGTTAATGTATTCCAGCGCCGTTCTAACCACTAAAACACTCTGGATTGTAAACTAACGCCAAAGCTTTTCTATTAAGTTAGCCAAACTTATAGGAAGCCACGCCTCACAATCGCGGGAAATTATTATGAGTAAGGAGAACTTGTTAAGTCTTGAGATTGTTGATCTTATATCTATCTAACCGGCATATCGTTGCATCGGAATTATGGAATTGGAAGAGGTGATAATGTAATTCCTTATGAAAAAGCCAACTTCCGAGTTACAGTTATTGAGCACCCAGAAATCTGTGCCCCTGAGTTTCTCTGGTGTTGGCTATAGTTGCGTAACAAGAACATTGTCGTCTAGGTTTAACTAACCGTCCACTATTCTCTAGACCTGAAATGGATTCCAAACTGAACCAGGTTTTGAAAGTTGCGCTGAACAAGTCATGCGGTCGCATTCCACTCGTACGCAAATTTAACATGCACGACTTCGGAATACCTGAAACTCATAACGTACAGATTAACGCCTGTTTGCAAGAGCTCATTTCCTGGTACCCTCTGTACAACCATGTAATTTCTCACACCAGCTTTCAAACTGCTAACAAGTCGTCGGTGAGCGTGCTGGTTCTCAACAAGTAAGAAGGTATGTTCGACAGAATACTTACAAACACACAATTGGGTCGCAGCGACAGTTTTACCGTATTCTTTGACTCTAAATGTTTTGCTAAATATGCTATGCAGAATATCCTGAAAAAGGGGATGATAAACTCTATATTTTCAGGCGCTTCATCGTTTTATTAATTCTTGTTAAGAAAACACACTTTGAGCCTCCTTAACTGAATACCGGAAGGAAATTGTCTGGGAAACCTTCACAACGACTTACAGCACACTGGTAGCCCAATCGTCAGGACAGCAGTTCTTCTGTTTTCAGAGAAAAAGTTAGTCATTTCTGAGGAGTGCATGTCCTTGATGGGGTTGGCATAGAGAGCTCACAAGCACTCTCCGAATGTCGAAAATGTGGCTGTATATGTGACAGATCAGAAACTTTGCGTGACATTGATTCGTGAAGACAATGTGATAGGAGTTAATGAAGCTATTCTACACGAACCGTAAACTCTTCTACAGCAAGGTAATGGCCTTAGTAAAATGCAACGCGAAATTCCAGTCCTGACCACGACTGATGGGTGCACGCGGACAGCAACGGAAGCAGCCGAACTCTTACTGCTCCATTACTCACTTATGTTCCAGAGGGCAGCGGACCCAAGGTGTATTCCAGTCTCTGTTGTTAGCGAGATGTGTGACTACGGCCGAGCTGATTGGTTTTCGACGATCAGTCATAAGCGAGGGCGCATGGTGTTCCCAAACCCTGGCAGACAGGCGCCCGGTCATTCGGTAAACTCAACCTGCCCCACAGGAACTGGAGAACGAGTAAATGGTCATTGATTTGGCGTCGGCGGGTCTCTTGTCTTTGGGGCTAGGTCTTACCATTGGGCTACCGACGAACTGGAGTATCAATTTAACTGTCAGGAATGTGTGTCTGGGAGCATGTGAAAGGCGGCCAGTTGGGATACCGGCGAGTATTTCTCCTTTCTATGGTACTTGTAAAAATAGACGTTTTCCTTGGTCTGTATGCGTTACAGACGCCTTCTTCCTTTGCTCAATGTATGCTTTCAATAAAATGTCTAGGTAACCGTTTTTAAACATGGAACGTATGCACAGTCCATGTGCTCTCTCGACGTTACTTCGCTTTTCACGAAAATGCCGTTATTTGAAAGCATGAATTATAACTGTGATTATATCAGTGAGAACCAAGTAACTATTGGCATACCTACTTTGGCTCTAAAGTCACTACTGCACCGGTACACTTCCCACATCCAGCTTTTGCTGGATATCGACAGCACGATAGAGTTGCGATGGGCTTTCCACTTGGGCTATTTCTCGCTGACGTGTTCATCGGTATGCTTGAACAAGGCAGGTTAAAATTGGTCAGCATGAACAACAGTCTGTACCGCCGTTGCATCGTCGACATCTTTATCCTGTTCCATCCTTCTCGAAACATCGAGGATCTCACTAACGAATTCAATCAGGCGCAGAAAGCGCTGCAGTTCACCTTCGTAGTAGAAGAAGAAGATACCCTTCACTTTCTTGACGTGACAATGAAGCGCCTCCAGGATGGCACGTTGCAACACCACGTGTAACGTAGTTGGAATGGCCAGTACACCAATTTCCAAATTTGTGTTCCACCAAAAGCAAAACAAAACTTGCTGGTCAGTCTAATGAGTCCAGCGGAAAGGATTTGCTTGCAATACACCTTTTCCGAAGAACTGAAGTAAATACGGTCGACGCTGAAGGAACATGGTTACTCAGACATTTTACTGAAAGCCTACATTGAGCAAAGAAGGTGCCAGTAACCCCCACAGACCACGGAAAAAATTTTATTTTACAAGTATCGTACAAAGGAGAAATACTCGCCGGTATCCCAACTGGCCGCCTTTCACATGCTCCCAGACACACATTCCTGACAGTTAAATTGATACTCCAGTTCGTCGGTAGCCCAATGGTAAGACCTAGCCCCAAAGACAAGAGACCCGCCGACGCCAAATCAATGACCATTTACTCGTTCTCCAGTTCCTGTGGGGCAGATTGAGTTTACCGAATGACCGGGCGCCTGTCTGCCAGGGTTTGGGAACACCATGCGCCCTCGCTTATGACTGATCGTCGAAAACCAATCAGCTCTGCCATGGCCATACGTCTCGCTGACACTGGCCACGCAATTAGTTTAGCTGAGTCATTCCAAGTAGTATATCACGCACTGGACAGTCGATCAAAGTGCGTCCGTAGACGGTTCGTTAAATCTACTGATGTCATCACTAATGATCTTACAGCATATTTTAGTAGAAGTGATTGCTACAATGTACAGCTTACACATTGTTCGCAAACTTATTATCTTACCTTCGGTACGAATAATGCTCTTTTAGCTGAGGAATACGAACATACAAGAAGCAGTTCAGGCCACTCTACTCAGTAATTCGACTGTATCTAGGCGAATAGATGTGATCGCTAAAGGCATTTAAAAAATCCTTGGTTACGTTGCTACTGTGTAGCAAAATTTTGGTTACATGTAGCTGAACCTACTTTACCTGACAAGGACGCTATTCTCCTGGTAAATGTCCAATTCTTCAATGATGATGAATTAAGGGAAGTGATGCTGTTTTGCCAGGGGAAGTTAAGCGGTTACAAAGAGACAGTCAATATTTCAGATGATCAAAGCTATCTGACTGGAAACTCAATTCCAAAACAGAAGATAGTCGCTTTGCAACAGATTGTGCTGCCGCAATGCTCGGAAGAATTAATGGATTTGTTGCCCACCTAAGATTTTCTCCC
Source organism: Dicrocoelium dendriticum (assembly GCA_944474145.2). Taxonomy (NCBI): domain Eukaryota; kingdom Metazoa; phylum Platyhelminthes; class Trematoda; order Plagiorchiida; family Dicrocoeliidae; genus Dicrocoelium; species Dicrocoelium dendriticum. The sequence goes on along the minus strand of OX104069.1, from coordinate 60,589,943 downwards.
AGCTGTTCCTACAATTCCATGTGGGATTCATTAAGAACACCTAGTGGCTAAGGATTTAGGAGGGCGCTTAAACGATTCACCGTCAAATATTATAATAGCAGTCAGTAATATCAAACCGCATCCCCTTCATTATCATCTTTTCCAGCAGTTGTGTGCGGAAAACAGTGAATGTTACCAGGTTCTGCTGTTGCAAACAGAGGTTAGATGGCTCTCAAGAGCAACAGATTTTAAAGTTTTGTTGCATTTGGGACACCATTACCACATTCCGTTCTGGAACTGTTTAAGAAAGAAAACTATTAACAGGTAAGCCGGACGTGTTTATCTGGCTAATGCTTAGGGAAAACTGGACTTATTAAACTCTACAAAGCTAGTGGAGTAATCTCACCACGAGCAAAGAAGCCAGGATGGTTTTCCTTAAAACGCTGAAATTGTATGCTCAAAACACCGGACTTCGGGAATTTTACAGTTCCAACTTCTCGCTACAGTCACGGAGGATCTGAAGAATAAGAAGTTGATTGTTTATGCCAGTCATGTAAAACCACTCCGAGAGGAAGTGAAGGACAGGTTTCATTACCTGATTGATATGAAAATCACGAGTTGGTATTTGGATGCATTTGATGTACAGCCTTGTGATGTTGGCGTTAAAATGCTGGAAAGTCTCATAGAGATTCAAAGGGACACAATAGCATGATCCCAAATCACGCAACGTAAAAAAGCTTTTTGGATAAGCACTGTTGCCCCTAACAGATATTCCATAGAGTGGGAAATAGCTGAACTATCTTTTCTTGCTTTCCTATCCAGCGCTTAGCGGTTCCAAGTATTGGCTGCACCCACACTTCGTCTCCCAAGGTTAGCGGTGGAAGGCGTCTTGATCCACGATCATAAAAACTCCACTGCCGTAACCTTTGCTATTGCCAATGGTCTTGTAGAACATCGGTCGACTTGATCTCGGGTTGCAGTAGAATCTTGATTAGTGACATCAACATCCTTGTTCTGTGACTAAACAAACGCTGAACTCGACTTCCCTCGATCTCAGTAGACGGCGCGTTTCGTCTTTTCATTGAAGTAAGGTAAGGATCCCCTGCGTTTTCCCGGCCATGATGAGTAGTCTCTCTGCCTCCTTTACTGCAGACCCAGCTTTTCCGTTCAATTGGCTAAGGACTGGTGAGCCAGTGACTGAAATTCCGGTTAGTATTGAAAGCACGGATTTCTGCGCCAGTAAACCGCGGTTCGTTATCCGAGATCACTTCTTCAGGTATTCCATGTCTAGTGAATTGGCAACGTAACTTGTCTTCCATGGTCTGCGGACTGGTTGCAGTTAAGGCAACAATCTAAAACAGTTACTAAAGTAGTCCACCAAGTAGTGCACCATGTCGAGCAATGATGTCCGAAGCAAGTTTCTGCCAAGACCTCTGATTCTTCGTGAGATATTCACGGTTCTTTCCGCTGAAACACATCATATGTGTTGCACATTAAACAGCATCATTTTCACCGCTACCATCCTACCGATCGTGGCAACCACTTGCTTTTATCCCGTGATAAATCATTGTTCATTGTTCATTGTTTAATCCCGAACTTGGCTGGCCATTCCTGGCCAAAGCATCAGCTCTCGTGGTTTTGCCACACAGTTATTGCTTCTCAACTGCGCAGAATTGTCTTCCGGACAACAATTCAGTTTTTGAAGCGCAGCCTTTTCTGGACGACGATTTCGTCGCGGAGACGAAAAAACCGGGATTATTTCCTTTGGGAACTTAGATTTATGTTAGGACCACCCGTACAATATTGTTTGTTTCAGAAGCTTGCGTAGTTCATCTCTGTGCACCGTCGCATTTGCTACAAACGTTCCACAGTGACAGCAATCAGTTGTGTCGCCTACACCAGTTTAGAGTCTTCTCGCATTCCCCTTGTATCTGAAATGCGGGCACTCGATAAGGTGTCCGCGATGTGCATTCTGGCTCACGGCTGATAGAAAATAGCTGGCTCGTACTTCTGGGAGAGAATGAGCATCCGCCATTTACGATGTGAAAAAATATGGAGCGGTTCACTGGCGATGAATATCAGTGGCATTTAGTCTGTATAGACAGTCGTCTTGCGGTCGAATGTATAGTCGATGAAGTATTTTACGGTGCACTCCATCGCCAGCGTCTCTTTTTCAACTCCGGCGTAACGGCGCTAGGCCTCCGTCAATGTGCGGCTGTGAAAATCAGTGGGCTTTCTGCTTTGCGTGAGAAGGGTTCCAATGCCGTATGAACTACTGTCACATTGAACCTCGGGTGGGACAGGTGGATCAAAGTAAGCGACGACAGGTGCGTCTGTGATCAACTACTTATGTTTCTGGAAAGCCCCAATGCTAAGTTTTAACTTTATGGGTCAACATTCGGATTAGTAACATTAGGTCAGCCAATTGTGGTATGCAACGGCTCAGCAAGTTAACCATTCAGTTCAGTCCGCTAACAGCCTTCGCGTCCGTTGAGGGAGGCATTTCGTTTATGGCTCTGACTTTACTGGGATCCGGTTTTAGTCCTTCCGAACTCAGACCATGGCCATGAAATACCACATAGTTTTTCCAGTGTCTCAAACTCCACTCGGATGTCAAGTTGCAACGTTACGAAAACTGGTGGAGATGGCGATCGTGTTTCTCTAGGGTAGCACCAGATACCAACAAGTCATCTGCTACACAAAACACACTGAGCAGATCATCTAATGTTTGCATCAGCCGCTTCTAGAAAATCACCCTAGATACTTTCAGACCATAGGGCAAGCAAAACCATTTAAAGCATCGGAAAGACGGTCAGATAGCTAGATTTCTCGTCAAGTTCTACACGCCAGAATGCTGTAGTGAGGTCGAGCTTCGTGAACATCTTCGCCTGGAATAACACCCATAGCATATCGTTTAATGTCAGTGGAGTGAAATACTCTCTTGTTAGAGCAGCATTATGTGGTTTCGAGTCGATGCATACACGTAACTCATCGGAATTTTTAGTAACGATCGCCACTTCGATTACACCATCGGTCGGCGCGTAAACCTTGGTTATGATGCTCCAACGAGGCAAACGCTGCAGTTCTTCTGATAGCCCTACGCGCAAAGCAATTGTCACTTTCTAACTGACAACGCTAATGGCCTAGCCGCTTCATTCAAGGACAAATGAGCGCATCCCTCAAATTTCTCAAAACCCTATCAAACACGTTAAGATAGCAAATAACAATGTCTGCGGCCGCCTGACACGAATGTAAAAAACGATCATAGTTAAGGCAGACAAAACCAACGTACTGAATACTATCAATATCCATGATGGGTGTAAGGTCTGCTGATACTATTAAGCACGCAAACTGGCTTTCCATACCCTTCCTCGGGTCGACAACCTTCCCGATGGCGCTACCTTTACGCTGTGGCATAGAGCCGTTTCACCTTTTGAGGCAACTCTGCGTTCCGCTGCATTGTGCATCTACACAATGTTCCGCGGGTCTATGTTGACGGTGACCCTCGGATCAAGTTGAATACTAACTGGCCATCCTTTGGATCAGCGACATCGCAAGAGGCGCATTTCTGACCAGCAAGAGATTAGATGTTACTTATTGTGAGCTTTTGCGTGTCTTTTTGGCTTGCACTGTCTATTTACCTGACCTGGGTCGATCGACAAAACCGAGCAATATTGTTTTATTGAGAACCGTTCATGCAGGGGCGACCTCAACCTTGAAAACACTCCTTTCGTTCTGGATGTCTGCGACCAGAAAATTGGGAACTTGGCTGTTGACCATGTGTTGGCTCGCGATGGCGATTCCTTAGTCTAGGATACCACACAAAGCTCTGCTGTTGCTTTCGTACGCGAATATGGAAGTAGCTGGGCTGTTCTCGTCTCACTTAAACAGAGTTCGATAGTTTGAACTATGGATATACTTGTTGGCCTCAAAAGGTACCTGGTGATTCATCACTTCGTATGCCGATAACGATGCGGCCACATACCATGGAGTCCCGAAATCAATCGAAGCAATTGCAAGTTCATGCAATCAACTTCACCACTGTAACATAGGCCTCGAAAGACTCACCAGGTAAGCGATGGCGACTAGAAGAGAAATATCTCTGGTACGTCTCGTATAATCTATCTTGGTAATACTCCCTAGAGTTCTTGATTATCTCTGTCGGGCCTGGTTCCGTACCACCAAGGTCCAAAGTATAGAGCACACACCTAGCCTCATATCTGATGGTATGTCTTAACACAGCCATTTGGTATAGCATCAGATGGTCATTCAACTGGATCAGCATCACGAAATCCATCCACTTTGATTTTCACAAGCTTCAGTTCTGCAGTAACGAGATTTCTCACATTTACAGAGTCTTGAGCAGTGGCAGCAACGGTTGTCCACAAACAACGTCTGGAATCCGGCGTGTCAAGTTCTTCTCTCTGACGATCATTAAGAGATCGTGTTACTGTGGCAAGCTGAGAGACAACGGTTACCAGCTAATAAACCGGTCGCATTGATGAGACTTACACAGCTGAAGAAGTGACAATCAAATTATGCTTCGCTACTCGAGGCATACACAAAGGTAGTGGAAGAATTTGTCGCTAGACGATAAGCCGAACTGGCTCCACTGCACGAAGAACAGCTCAAAGGAAAAACCTTATATCGACCTCATCACTCAGTATCGCATCCGCGTAAACCTGGTAAAGCACGGGTAGTTCTCGATTGTCAGACTTTTAACAAGGAACTTCTCCCAAGCAACATATTTTCCGAGGTCACGATTTGTCTAACATTTTACTTTGTTCACTCTCACAGTTCAGATCTCGCTCAATCTCGATCGCTCCCGACATTGAAGCAATGTTCCGCTATGTCAAGGTTCCCAGTCGTGACAGGAATTGCTTAAGGTTTCTTTGGTGTAAGAACGGTAATCTTTTCTCACCTGCTACTGTATATCGCATGAAAGTACATCCGTTTGGAGCCATTTCGTCATCTAGTTACGCAAGCTTTGCTTTACATCAAATCAATACCTATAATGCAGGCTAGTTCCAATTGGAGGTTATTACAGTCGCAAGGAGTTGCTTCTACATCGACAAGGGCCTCTACAATTTTGAGTCTATTCATAAAGCGATTGAACTCGCCAAGCATCTTAGCCGTAGAACAGCCAGTGGAAGATTTATTTAACAAAATGTATCAGTAATCAAAGTAAGGTTATCGCGAATTTGCTATTGATGGAACTGAAGGTTCCCTGAAGATGATATCTGGTTGACTGGAAAGTCACCCAGAACTGCTTAGCCTTCAGGTTGGAAAGTTTTGATAAACTGTTAAATCGCAGGGTTATACTCACATTTGTCGCTTCCGTCTATAATTCTTTTGGTCTCATCGTACCAGCAGTGTTAACAGCAATGCTTTTATTATAAAATTTGGTACGAACGAAGATGGATTGGGATGAGTCACTTTCCGGAACAGATAAAGGAACTTGGAACCAATGGTTATTGGGCCCGCTTTTCCGTTGAACAATGCATCACCCCGTTCGCATGCAATACAACTTTCGTACAGCTACACTACTTTTCCGATATACCTGAGACAGGTTATGGTGCTGATTAGTACTAGCACGTTGAAAATGTCGAAGGCAGTGCTAATAACTCCCTGATTTGTGAAAACTCCAGTTGGTCCTATTCAAACCTTGTCTATAGCAAGACTAGAGCTCACCGCCGCTGTGCTTTCCGTGCGAATGGCAACGAAATTCATTGAGGAAATGAGGTTTCAGTGCAGCACAACATTTTGGATGGATTCGATGGTAGTTCTCAAGCTGCTTCGTAGTGTTTACGGGCGATTTCTTACTTAGGATACTAACCGAGTTACTAGTATACAACGGCATTCTAATCCGAGTCAAGAGCGTTAGGTAAACTCGAAGCAGAAGCCGGCTGATATAGCTTCCCGAGGATTTGCTATGTCCAAACGAAGAATTCAGCTCTTGTTTGCACGGTTGGTACTTTCGCGTTCACACTAAAAAGTCTTGACTTATGCCTTCGGAGAATTTGGGTGAATTGCTGACGAAATGGCTGCAGTCTGATACTAGTCGCGTCTTCTTGGCCAACTTGGAAGCAGATTGAATAAGTAAATTCAAAGGCGGCACTACTTAGACTCTGCTGCCTAAGTGGTTCATCAGTCTACTGCGTTATAAGTCGCATTTCGTAGTGAAGTTTCTGAAGTGCGCTACTCCATATCAACCAGGTGTGATAGAGAGCGCTGAAATGCGTCAAGCTACGCTCCTGATTGTTCGACTGGTGCAAGCAGATGCCTTCGTAAAAATGAGATGTCTTCTTTTACACGACGAACCCAAGGTAGCAGTATGCAAAATGAAGTTGAAGTCGCGCAGCTGTATAAACCGTGCAAAGTTATTGAGTCAGCTGATGGTACCGAGTAAAGCCGATCGGTATCGGGTCTTCAGTCCAGCATTTACTGCCGTTGGGGTTGATTACTTTAGACATTTAATGGTACGAGGCGACCGTGCACGATAATAGATATAGGCGTGTATAACGCTGGGCCCGCCAATTGACCGGTTGATTCACGCCTGCTGCTAAATCTGCGCCCTCAGGCGTGCTCTGTTTGACGCCTTGGCAAACCCGACCAGAAGGAAGACAGGAGACTCAGCAGATCAGAGTACTCTTAGGATAGGGAACGCTCATATTTATACGTCGGTATCACCAGGCGGATTTGACTCTAAGCCCACGCTTCACACCTACTTGTCCGCTCCATCCGTCCAGTTCACCGTGTTGCTCGAGCACTCCAATCTTCGTACGCCTATCCGGCGCCTGGCAACGCACGTGATGTCTTACGCGCGATTTCATCAGCTTTCGGTCAGGCCTTGGAGACACTCCTCCTGTCGGATCATTACCACCTTTCGGCTGGGCCCTGGTAACACGCTCGCAGGGTCTTTCTGAAGCACGGTTGGTGACAAACGCGCGAACGTTGGCACACCGCTTTTTTGCCCAAATGTCAAGATGTCTACCGAGGGTTTTATAAGAGTCTTCGATTCTGCTCAGTCGCTCGGAGATCAGCCGCGCAGGTCAGGGTGAGATTGGAGCGCACTAATTTGCCGACCCACCAGTGGCATGTAAGTCTACTGTATTTACTCACCCACGCATGTCTGGGGGTGTGAATACGGAGTGAGGACGCATAGCGGTGCATGTGTCCTTGAAATATGTTAATTACCCCCGGAGATTTTGAAACCGCTCAGTTCAGATTGGGTCGCTGCCGACGTTTTTGGCTGGTGGTTTACAACATCTCGACAGCAGTGCATAATGCATTGGCTACCGTGTTCAAATGTTGGTGGCGCTTCGACAGTTGCTTAATATTATCCCATCAAATGATAAAAGGGTTAGTAACAACGCTGTTGTTTCGACGAGGCATGTCCACACAGGCAAATGCATGACCTTGACGATGAATGCACTTGCCGCACTGTGTCAACCACTAGCTGAATGTAGCTCCTCCGGGGCCGAAGTTGGTTTTGAGGTCGGATGCGAGCTTCACTTGTTTGTACCCGCTAGTCATGCACACAGACGCACAGCTGTGAACCAGCCCGCAGTCCATTGATTGATCTCGGCGCGATCAAATCATACGCTGCGCTGACGCCTTGTAATATGATAACCAAACCGATCCATGTCAGGTCGCTTTATTAGCAATGCTGAAAGAGCATGCACCGATGTCCACGGTTGACCTGCAATCGCAGCCTCGTGACATGCCAGCAGCTCAGCGCGTAATGCTTCTACGACTCTATTTTGAGTGCCATTCCATCGCCACAGCAACAGCACGCCTCTAAAACGCTACCCACTGCACATTGAGGCCGGTTAACCCGCAGTATGTACTCCAACTTGTGAAGAAATTTAAAAACCTCGGAGTTTGTGCAACGCCAAACGAACTGCGCGGCCTCGTACTACCACGGATGAGATTTCTGCTGGTGTTGTTGTCGAAGAGGTTCGTCGAAATAGACATCTCAGCTTTCGGAGAATCGCCTAACACTGTGCCACTACACCATATGCTGTGCACCGGATATTGAAGCAAAGAAAATTCTGAAGGTATGGTGCATTGCAGGTACAAGTGTTATAGCCAGACGATTCGGTGAATCGTCTTACATTCGCTCGTTTTACCTGAATACCTTGGACGTGCTTTCCATCATATTTACCGATGAGGCCATTTTCCGTCTGCATGGTGCACAGAAGCGGCATGTTTGGGCCACCAATAACCCACGGCAATGCATCGCTTCCCGTGTGCAACATGGCACACAGCTCATGGCTTGGGCTGGACTAACAAGTCGAAAAATCATCGGACCTTACTTCTTTTCTCAAAATGTGACTGGTAAGTTGTGTAGCAGAACTAATACATTCCACTTCTTAGCCTCTTCATACAAAGAAATGTTGCAGAGGTGAGTGATTCCGCGGTTGTATGTGGAATGACTGTTGAGTACGGTTTGGTGGCAGCAGGATGGTGCACCGGCCCATTCAGCACAAACCGTGCGTCAGTTCGTGGACGACACATTCGGTCGTCGATGGATTGGTCGGAGAGGACCAATGGAGTGGTCGGCACGTTCATCGGATATGAGGCCTCTTGATTTCTTTCTTTGGGTATACCTGAAACGAATAGTTTATAAAGTGAAACCCGCGTGTGTGGAAGAACTGAAGCGGTGCATCGTGGAAGAATGTCGCGCGATATCGCTTGACGCATTGCAGAGGGTTTTAGCCAACAGCATCCCGCGAATGCTGCTGTGCTAGCAAAACGGCGGTGGGCATTTCGAGCATCTACTGCGTTGATTGTTATACTTGTTTTACGTACTGCATTTCAATGCATCTTTCGCATAACCATTGACTTCAGGACTAAATCGCTACTATGGCTAATGGTGCCGATATTGCGTCAGTGTGGAGGGAATATTGTGGGACTTGCTTGAAGAGAACAAGACGTTAACCTGAGCAGCGTACACGGAAGAGATCGTTGTATCTATAGAGGGGCCTCAACGCCGAAAGGTCTCGTTGGCCGACAGGGTTGGGGTGATTACACTAGCTAACTCGTAGATAAAGATACCATGGCATTCCACATAGCCCGTCAATGCGTCGGCCAGAATGTCTTCCATAACTTTGGAGAACACCGGAAGAAGATTACCGGGCGGTTATTGGCAGGCTCGTACCGACTTGCTCCCTTGTGTATAGGATTGATGAAACCTAGTTTCCACTTCAAGGGAGCTATGTTGCAGTCCAGAGATGGCTGAAATATTCCGGCTAGGTGCGTGATTGTTACCTTTAGTGCTTTTGGGGTGGATATTGTTCACTCCAAGAGATCTGTGTGTACGCAAGTATAATGGCATTTTCAGTACCGTTTCCGCAGTGAATGTTACGCCGGATCAAACTGCTAGTTTGTGAACTTGTCCTCAAGCACCAAGTGCACAGCGTCGTTCGCCTAAGTTGCGTACACCGTCCAATTTTCTGAACTGCGATTGTTTCTATAACCATGCCAAGTCCGGTCCCTCAAGACCATATATTTTTGTGTTCGGCTTCTCTGAAAAGATTTCTTTTTGAGGGAAGGAGGAAAAGCTTTCGGTTCTGATGCCATCGCGAATAGGGATGTGAACGTGCCCACAAATTTGTCCTAAGCTGTTCCTGGAATACACGGACAGGGTGCGATTATGTTCAATTGATAGCATCTTCTTGGGCTTAGCTTAGACGCAGCTCCTCGATCGTTTTTGTGCAGTGACGCACACAATGCGATTTCATCGGCAGTCCTTCTCCACAAACACTTGCAGCGAGTAGTCTCTTAATTAGCATACACGGCAGCATGTAACCATCATTTCGTTTGATATACACCCACGTTTTCCTGAGAGACTGAGGGACTGAGCGACACTGTCAGCCTGTCATGTTACACCGTCCCAGTCACTGTTAAACAAATTAGACGGCGTGCACCGCACTTGGTTCCTGCAATTGCTATCAAGACTGTGACGGGAGTAGTCTGTCAACGACAGTTTTTCCGGACTCATTTATGCAGAAGTAGCATCTCGTATTTGCACCGTCTAATTGTTACTGATTCTTATTTTGCTAAGGTGGTTTATGTGAAGGTAATTTTCAGTCTACAACAGCGTTGTTACTAACCCTTTTATCATTTGATGGGATAATATTAAGCAACTGTCGAAGCGCCACCAACATTTGAACACGGTAGCCAATGCATTATGCACTGCTGTCGAGATGTTGTAAACCACCAGCCAAAAACGTCGGCAGCGACCCAATCTGAACTGAGCGGTTTCAAAATCTCCGGGGGTAATTAACATATTTCAAGGACACATGCACCGCTATGCGTCCTCACTCCGTATTCACACCCCAGACATGCGTGGGTGAGTAAATACAGTAGACTTACATGCCACTGGTGGGTCGGCAAATTAGTGCGCTCCAATCTCACCCTGACCTGCGCGGCTGATCTCCGAGCGACTGAGCAGAATCGAAGCTTCTTATAAAACCCTCGGTATTCAGCGGCTTGACTACAAGAGCGGTTCACATAGTGGTTTCTCATGCCATGGATACCGATTCCTTATCGTGTGCATTGTCAAAAGTTTTGGCCAAACGCATTTGGTTTACCGTCATATACAGGGATAATGGGCAAACATTTCGCTTGCTTGTATCTGAATTACGCAGCCTCCTGAGGAAGTTGATTCAGGAGATGATAACGTAATCCACGCTGTTAAGGGAGATTGCTTGGAACCATAACCATCCTTGTATTAGCCATCGTGGAGGTCTTTGGGAACGAATGCTTCAATAGACACGCGAACCGTTGCATAGCATTCGCAACGGCGAGATGGTAACGGAAAAAGTGCTTATGACGACGCTGAAGTCGAAAGATTATTGAATAACAGGCCTCTAGTAGCGGTACCTGACGCACCTTGTACCCACGACAGCATATCGCTAAGACAACCGTTGACACGCAGCTTACCGAAGAAACTGAGTAGAAGATGGAGATGGGAAAGGCCTCTTTCGGATATCTTTTGGCCTAGATGGATTAGACTGTACGTATCAAAACTACCGCAGAGACAGAAATGGTTTTCTGTAAATAGTGAGCTCAGGCAGAATGACCTAGTTCCAGTTTGTGATTTACGCTCCTCATAAGGTTTGTGGCCGAAGGCAGTCGTGAAAGAAATCATGCAAGGATCGGCTGGTTAGACAGGCGTTGGTGAAGACAATAAGAGGTATCCTGCGAAGGGAAGTCGGATAACAATGTTTGTTACAATCATTCTAGGAAGAGGATGAAGGGGCTGTGGAAGACATTGAAGAGGATAAGAGACCGCAGGAGGAGTGAAACTTCCAAGGCTGTTTGAATATAATGACAAACTGATTGACCTGTTGAGGACATGGCATCCACTTTTCCCAAACCTTTACCTATATCCTTACAGAAAGTCACACTGGTTTGCTTCAAACATTTACATAACGAAGCACATTACTTTTCAATTCGTAGTACCGACATACCCTCGACTATTAAGGTCAAACATTTCAGCCTTGACAGACTGCCGATTAGCAAACCGCTGCGTTGTACCATTACTTTACGCCACCGCACCATTTATACTTTTCGCGCTTTCCCTTTACGGTTGCAAACTTCTTCGTAAATAGATTACCGTCTTTAATTTGAATTAGAGAACCAAGATAACAGAGATTTAGGTTTTAATTTCTCTACCCAGACCGTGCATATGGTATAGCCTACAAATTCTTTATCCCATCTCGTGCAGTTACCTAGTCTATGCTTCGTATATTCTTTACCATTTATATTCGGCTTCTCAGCCTATCAGTCAACATTACCCCAATGAAGTAGGAATTCATTATCAATTTTCGTTACACAAATGTTCGGTTCACGTTGCGGCAAGCGGATTCACAAAACCGTAACCAAGATGGTCTGCATTTACATATTGCTCCCAACAGTTTCTGCCTCTGACAGTGATTCTCAGCATTGAAGTCTCTTGCAAACCGACATTTGATCAGAGGCGTTTGCTTGGGGCATGACGGATCTCTGTGCAGAAATGCTCCCAATTTGCAAGGCAGAATCCTGTGATACACCAGCTAATCACCGCTAAAGCAGCACAAGCTGGCACCACGCATTTGCCCCTTCATTATTTAGGTAGCTTTATTCGATGTGAACATATAAATTCCATCGATCAAATCGCTTACTTTCAAGTGCAGCCTACTTTTGTGCTTTGTTAGTGCTGAAAATGATATATAGAACAATGGCTAATTTTTCAATGGAGTATTATTCAACAGAAAGCCAAACTGCCAACTACCGGCCGATCTGCCTGACCGCTGTTTTGGAAAAGACGCTCTAGAACATCGTGCAGAAGAGTCTTCCGTATATTCTAGAGTCAAAAAGCCTCTTGACGCCCGCACAACATGGCTTCGTGAAAGGCCGCTCGTGCATCACCAACCTGCTGTTGACGAGGCATGAATGGTTGCAAGCGATGAACCAAGGCAAGTCAGTCAGCGTCATTTACATTGACTTCAGTAAGGCTTTTAACAAGTTGAATCATGCAATGCTGCTCGACAGGCTGAGGGTGTGCGGTGTTGGCAGTTCGTTGCATAGATGGATCTAGTAGATCCTTGTTGATCGAAAGTGGTGGGTTCAGGTTGACAACCAGTTGACCGACTGGTATCCATCGAGCAATGGCGTGCCCCAACGTACTGTACTGGGGCCGATATTGTTTCTGATCCATGTAAACGATGAGCCTCAGCTAGTCCAATCACCTTGTGCGCTGTTCCCAGGTGACTTGAAGGTGTGGAGAGTAATCAGCCCACCCAATAACTGTGACCTGCTACAGCAGGGCCTCGACCGCCTCTCCACATGGTCTGCAGAGGTCAACCTTCCGGTCAGCATAGTCAAGTCGCAATTCATGAGGCTGGGTAAATGTAAGTGCAGTCGATCCTACACGGTGGCCGGTCAACCGTTGCCTCCCGCGCCTTTCGTGCGCGACCTCGGTGTACTCTCCCGCTAAGACCTAAAGTCCATGGACTACATTAATAGGCTTTAACAAAACTGTTTTCGTATGCTTTGGGCGCTGAGGCGCAGCTTCAGCACTTGGTCCGAAGAGATTGCCACTCGTCGCTTCGTCACAATAATAGGACCAATGCTAGAGTATGTCTCTCCCGCGTATTGTCCTATCACCCAGGGCGAGGTAGAAAAGATTGAGCGAATTCAACATGTAGCCACCACGCTGATTCCCAATTTACGAGGTGTGCCGTAGAAAGACCGGCGTAAGAAACTAGGGCTTTACACACTAGCTTATCGTCGATTACGGGTTGACCTCAGCATGAGGCACCAAATATTACATCCGGGACATTACCCCATGTTGAGGCCGCTGCTTCATCTGCGCACAGCAAGCAGCGCACGCGGACACCGGTACAAGCTTGTCGTACCGGGCTTGAAGCGGGTCGCTTACTAAATCTGTTTCGAACGCAGAATAGTGAATGTATGGAACAACCTGCTGCAGCACGCTGTTGAGGTAAAGTCGCTGTATGAATTTAAGGACTTCCTGGTCAAACCCTTTGCTGATATAAAATATATCTAGCGCACCCCAACGTAACGGATCTCTGTTCCTGAGTGAGATTAGATGCAGCTACACGGAGAAACCTCTTCTTGCTGCTTGCAACCAGTAATCAGTAATGAGCATTCAGATTGACACTTCTTTTTAAAACAAATAATATGGTCTGTCTAACCTAAAACACCTCTACTTAGAGGATAGAGACGAATTCAGATGGCAACCAAATAAATAACGACAGGGGTTTTGTTGCGGGTCCGTCAAAAATCCCCGCAAAAAGGCGCCAGGAACCCCGGCAGAATGGCTGTGGAAAGCGAGGTCCAATTCCTCCCCACAACGCAGCAGAGCTCAGCCACTCCGAGACGCGCTCCAACTGCACACCTTTTGACAATGCTCATTTGCAAACTATCACCTCTGCGTGGTGACTGTTTTCCCTAACTTAATAACCTATAGCACTATCTGTGATTGCCCTGTGTTGGTCGTAAAAGAGCCTACAGAGGACCACTTGTCTTTTCTTTCTCTTCGCCTCAGTTGGGAGTCGGTCGGGTCGCGTGATTGCGTGCGAGTCGTTAACTGGCCAGCCCTCGCGTCTAAGTCATTAGCGCGCGTCTATCGTACCCCCCTCTCGTGTGCGCCCCTTCCGAGGGGTCAGCGTCTATCCGAACACTTGCGGCTAAGATCGGTCACACGCTCGCTCAATTTTCCGTCTCACCCGGCTAAGCTAGCGTCATCAGGTCAGCGCAACTCCGTACGATTGGCCAGCGACAATCTTATCAGGTGTTACGCAATCCATATCGAGAGGCGGCGTTCCCTCAATTATAACCGCGGCGACGACTAAGGCAATCTACGCTACCCAATCCATAACAGTGGTGACCCAATCATAACAGTGACTACGCAGCCTATAACAGGTTTATAGTGGCTATACCCACACTGACGCAATATACCAAAGTTGACAGTAGCGACATGTAGAAGAATCAGCGTATCGTATCCCAAGAAATAACTCCTCTCCCTCATAACGATAGATGCAGCTGAAGCTTATTTGTCTAAAAAGCACACCATGCAGCCCAATTATCATGATGTATGGAGGATGAACAGGGAGCAATAAAGCAGTTTACAAAACTGTACCAGTTTTACATAGAAAGTAAAATGCTTGCGCCGATTAGTGTGTTTCTATCGTCTCTGGTTGATGAGATTCAAATGCTTCAGTAGATAACGCTTCCCCAATATTCACACTGCAAGTTACGGTATCAAAGCGGTAAGATATTTAAATATATAAATGTGTAAATGTTATAAATTTTACTGATATCATAAATACTACAACCTTACATGATAGTGCTTAACGTTAGCGGCCTGTCCACGTGTCGTAAAAATGACGGTTTGGCTGCATCTCATACACGAGAGCTGATAGAGTAAATTAGGATTCAGACTTGGAATCAGCAACAAATATGTACTCTGCAACGGGAATTCGCCCAATACTAACATAGTGTGTTTATCACTATAGTGGGTGGCCGGTTAGTACTTCAACGTGTAGTTCGTGCTTTTCATCTCCAAACCTACCAGAAATGGAATAGCTCCAGAGTTTATCAGTTATATGCGATTGCCGTCTCACTGGGTATTAAGTAGAGTAGGAATTCCAGTATACTATCGAGCATTCACTTATACGAAAACATAGTGGAACAATGATTTTATCTTTCACGTTGAAGGCAACCTGTTAGATACCGCGAATGCGGCAGCAAAATAGATATAAGCGGTACCCAGATACGCAGTAACGACGGTTTGCTGCTGCTCAACCCCCAGCAGTCCCGTGTGGGCTTCCGATATTGCGAGCGTCGCCCGGCCTCCTTCGCAGGGTAGAATCGCGCCCTCAGATTACAACGCAAGCCTATAATATATTAGGCTACGCGTCAGAATGCGGCACCAATCTGGTTGCGTATGCAAGCAAATAACAATTCTATTTTTTAGAAATATGACGAGTTTAGGCCATGGCTTGCACAAAAAATGACCTATTATTTGGGCATTTAGGAATTCAGTACTCAACTAGTACTGTAAGTAAACCAACAGGATTCATCAGATAAACCCGGTTGTGTTTATCAAGGATGTATATCATCCTGTGTAACTGTTGCAATTCTGTGCGTCTACCTGGTTGTGGATAGCAGCACTCAGGGGGCGAAGCGGATGCAATTATCGATCCTACGGAATCGCTCATGTCCAAAATGCAACGTTGCATTTTGTATACATGTGGCCGTTAAAAATTAATAGTAGGAAAATTGCTGAAGGTCATGAATAATCAATCCGTTTCTCGGAGCTGGCTTTCATACTAAGGACAGCACAAGTAGTTTTTCACAGAAGATTCACAAGTCAATCTCATGCATTCCAAGTCATATTTTCTCATGAGAAAGTGGATAACACACAAGCGAAGCTGAAACAGCACTGTGTAAGCGGAAGTGCTCAGAGTGTAGGCTACAGCTTCGCTTCTGGGTTCGAGGGGCGCTTAAAACTTCAAGTCCATTCAAGAAAGGAAGCAGAGACATTGACTACGGTACTCTTCTAATGGACATCAAAATACAATAATGAAACAATGTAACAATGCCATATTACGGGCAAAACACAGCTGGTTAGCAAGTCCCGTGGGATGGCCAGAATAGGAACCACAATACGATGAGTAGAAAGGAAAACGGATACAATGAAAATCTTTTTGGTGGACTCACCACAGTGTGAATACAGAGGCATGCATGAAGGGCCAACCTCAGTTGTGTAGGATAATACTGCTTGTACAGCGGTCGTCACATTATATCATCTGTCGAGACACACAGGCTATGTCCCGTAGTGTAGGTGAGTTAGGGCAATGTCAAGACGTTTTGTTAACATGGAGAAAGTGAGGGCGGAAACAAGGTACTTTGGAAGGGCGTTCCATGGTTGGCACACATGAGGGGAATAAAAGTACCGTTGACATTCTAGCCGAATGTATTGCGTAGCCCATCAAATTTGTACTGTGGCTGTTGCAGTAGACGGCGGCAGACGTTGTTGGGGTTCCTCAGTACCTAGTAGACCATAAAAAGGTTGTCACGTAGGCCCTGATACCGGTGGCTGTATAATTTCAGGGTCCTCAGTCTAAGTGTGTAAGCAAGATGTAACAACCCTTTGATGGAATTCGTGACTGGTCGCTGTGGAGTCTCGAGCGCTGCAAAGTCTTGTTTGTGTCAAGCTTGCCAGGCTTAGATTGCGTATTCCACAAGAGGTGGCACGTAAGAGGCAAGCAACCACGAATAAACGGAGGAATAAAACCAGCCGAATGCCTTCCATACCATGCCAACGTGTTGTTTTCTATTATTTAAGGCCTTCCCAGATGGTTCTGAGCGGTGCAGATCAGCTTTGCTTAGTATGCTAGGGTCGCGCTCCTAGGTGACTGCTTGCAGGGCTTGGTCTCCATTCTTGTATGTGATGGTCGGCTGGTGGCGAATGTGGACCAGCTTACAATTCCCCGAATTGAACTGGGGCAGATGGTGAAGTGACCACTTATACGCGCTGTCCAAGTCTCCCTGAAGTGCATCCTGATCTCCTGAGTCAGCTGTCATCCGCCACATCTTAACATCATCAGCAAACAGCAAGAACTCTGAGGCAGTCAAAGGCGCAAGCTCGTTAATGAGCAAGCGAAACAGACGTGGTCTTAGATCTAATCCTTGTAGAACTCCGCATTCAACATGAATCGGATCGGACGGTGCACTTCGAACTCCGAGCTGCAGTTGCCGATCCTGCATGGAGTTCTTGATCCACCCAAGCGAAGGATCCCCAACTCCATAGCTTTCGAGACTGTGAAGCAAAATCCAGAGATCCAATCAGTCGAAGGCTTTAAAGAAGTCGAGGTAAATGAGGTCTGCCCCTCTACCTTTATATGACACTTCCGTCCAACTACCGCGTGCAATCAGAAGGTTGATAGTGTTTAAACAGTGCTGGCGGAAACCGTGTTGGTTGGATGCTATTGTGTGTAGCGTACTAGATTGTCTATTAAAGCCTCAGTGATGATTGCCTCCTTCATCTTTGAGAGCATGGAGAGGACTACTAAATGATAGTTCTTTGGTTCCGAGCGATTACCGTTTTTGAAAATCGGAGTGATTACGCCATGTTTCTCGTGGTAAGTACAAGTTGCTTATCCATGTTTGTTTGGAAGAAATGCGATAACGGCCCGGCCAGCGTTGTTGCTGCTACCTTCAGTGCCATCGGGTGAATTTCATCGATTCCGGGAAAACCGTAGGTGCATAAATATAATAATAATAATAATAATAATAATAATAATAATAACTGTACGCCGTAACGGCCCTTCGCCGCCACGCAACCACCACCAGTCGCGCGTGGGCTGAGTATACCGCGAACACACCCGCCCATACGCGGATTCGAACCGGTGACCTAATGGTTGCAAACCAGACGCGCATACCACTCGGCCACCGGCCGGCACCTTATTCGAAGCAGATAGGGTAAACTGGATGTAAGTAAGTGCGGGAATTGATGTTCGGGATGTAGGTATATAACAATAACCGCTGTATCGTTGGCAGTTTGAGGCATACTTCATCCGCATGGCATTGGCTGCCTCTTCAGCACTCTGTGCCACTCCGACTGCAGTGCTAAGTGAGGAGATACCGTGCTTCACTTTGCGTATGGTGTTAACGTGTTTATATAGGAGCTTTCTGTTGGCAAATTTACAAGCCAAATGTTGTTGGTGAGTCATTTGGTCCTCACGAACAAGCATAGTACTATGGTTGCGCTGGGTCACGTAGCCGCTCTAGGTTTCGGTACTAGGACGCGCTCTGTAAGTGTGGCAAGCTACATTCCTTAGTGAAATGCTTTTGTGGTTTCTACTTCTGATGAAAAATGAGAGATTGGTCGGGAGAACTCTCTTCGTTTCTGAAACAGTTGGGATTAGGTTGTTGAAGCGTCTACCAAACTGGGTACAGGCGCTGTTACGTGAGCCACCTTTCAAGCATTCCCAATCGGTCGTCGCAACTAGGCCGTTCAGGATGTTTTAGTGTGTGATAGTGCGTGTTAGTTCTGTGTTTTACTCCGGATATTCAGAGTAGCACACATAGTTATAAAGTATGGTGACACGATCGCTTAAATCCAGTGGAGTGTCTATTAATGGACTGACAACCGTGAGTTGCTCATTTGTAGTTACGAGGTCAAGTACCGATGGTTTGTTATCAGCTCTTTACCTGATAAGTGAGGTCATGTGGTTGCAGGGTGGAATACTTACGATACGGTCTTGCAGTTCTGCTTTGTATACTTCACTGAGGAATACCCAGGATTCCAAATTGTGCGCGTTGGAATCACAGGAGATAAGAACGTGGCTGTAAGTTGGGAGTAAGCATTTTATCAGTGATGACAGTAGGGTAGAATCCATTTCTGGAGTGGACGATGGGGGCGATATACGACTGTCACGAAGCAGTTGTTATTGTGTCTGAGAAGCAAACGGCCCCATAGCGAATCGGTGACCCGCGGCTCCGCATCATCCAATGGTTCGCATTGTCATTCGTTGCGATAGTATAGGATAACACCACATCCCCTGCTGAGACGATCATGTCGGATCAGTGACATTTCCACAATCGCTATCTCGGCATCCGGAACCTCTGAGCGCAGCCCAGTCCCAGTTATGAAGTTAAGATCCCAAGCATTTGTTGCCTGGCTCTACCGATACTCGGTGATTTTGCCGAGGAGGCCTTGAGGACTCGCGTACATGCAGGATGGTGTTTCGGTACTCAGCAGCGATCCGAAAGGCTTCTGGCTAGGATGAGAGTTTGTGCTGACCGTTGTATGGTCTGCCGGTGGCCGCTATTTTGGTAATGTCGGCGAGTTAGTTGGAGTTTGGTTCAGTGGCTTCGTGCTTAGTCCCTCCGACAACTCAGTTTGCACAATGCATGGGAAGTGGTTGCAGGACTGCTCAGGAAGTTCCGCACATCTATACTACCTGCTTCCGGCGGGAATTTCGTAGGGAATCCCCACTTCATTTGACTCCTGCAGTGGCGCTTTATGTCGAACGACAACATCGCTCGCCCCTTTGAATATGTATATACCTCGACAATACCCGCTCCATTTCGGAACAACCGGTCTTCACAATGTCCAAAGGGAATGCAAACGGTACTTGCCACCGTACCTAATGTGTCACAAAGTCCAGAGTACACGATCAGACTACGAACTTTCTTTCATGAGCTCCGTTAATCCTTGTCTCTTTGGTTCGCTATGCAGCGTATGAAGGGAAACGCGATGGGCTGGGCTCTTGGGTTGGCTTGGCTCAGACAAACGGAGCGGGTGGGAGGAATATAGAGACGCGTGCCCCTGGGGCGGGAGGATGATTCAAACTTGAGTTGTGTGTGAGGAAAGTTCTGAGCAGGTTGCACAGTGGAACTTGAAGTGGCACATGGCAATATCGATATGGCATCAAGTGAGAGATAATCGGTAAGCCGGCTTTTATCAAATGGCGCAAACGTCTAATTACGTCATCCAGAATGAGCTCCCGACATGCGTCTTGCTAATTACATGATAGTTATGTCAGTTGGTATATAATCATAACACACAGAGTGCGAGAGAGAGAACAGGTTATAGGAGTTAAGAGTAAAGGTTTGGTATTCATCTCGCGAATTACCTAGCACTCATGTCAACGGGGCATGTAACCATTGTATACAGAGTAGGTAGACAAATAGTTGGCGGGACTCCATTTACCGTTAACACAGAGGATAAGTCGAATTCCACCTATATCTGTACGCATAGATCTGAACATGTGTGTATACTTTGATCAAGTTGGCAAGAATTTTTCAAATGATCGTACATTTGGAAGGATCGGTCGCACGCAATTCAGGCTCGCCCGGTAGTTCTTACCACAGCCTGCGTGTAACTTTTACTATCATCTGCAGTCTTATGTACAAAAGCAATGAGCTGTATCGTTTCGTTGTTTTCGAGTGACCAGATGTAACGGAACTTGCAGAGACGTGGTTAAACCATGACGTACTCACCCAGCAAGTGGAGCTTAGTGGCTACTAGTGCTACTGCTGTGATAGGCTATCGAATGTCCTTGGTGACTTCTTACTCTACATCCGATCTTTTATGTGTGGGAGACTCGTGAGCGTCCACCGAAGAGAAGATGGCCTATGTGGGCAGTTGTGCTGCTCGGTCCCTCTCAGGCGCAGAGATCTGCTCGTGTGTGCATTCTATCGCAGTCCCCTGAGCAGTTGTTTATTTTGGCTGCCGCATCTGCGGGACCACGAGAATCGCCATCAATTTCTACTCATAGGCCATTTCAATTCTCCTTGAATTTGCTGGCCTGCAGTTGAAGGTAGCATCGGTTATTGTGAGGTCGAAGCACAATTCGTTGATATGGTACCTGAAACTGGGGTAGAATAGCACATCTGCCAAACGACGTGCATAACAGCGCACTCAAGTTCCTCGTGCTTAGACGTGATGTTAACCAGCTGTGAACAACCTGTGTAAGACATTCGGATAATGGAGCCTCTGGCAGCAAGCGACCACTCAGTTCTTATTGCGAACATGGAGCTGCCACTGGAGCAATCCCACAGACTGCAGCCAGGTTCCAACTACTCGAAGACACCTTTCGACGGCTTGACGCGATCTGTGAACCAAGTGGATTGGTTTCTGTCGCAGTCTGCATCGGCTGAAGTTTGTTAGTAGGTTTTAAAGAAGGAATAGCTTTTTTGTGTAATCAGTTTGTGCCTCCCAATTATCGGAAGATCGGACCGGCCAAACCACATTGGTTCAACGAATAATATGGCAAACTGGCTCGAAAGCAGCGCAGGCTATGGGACAATTTCCTTATCTCTGGCTCGGAGGACGACTTTGAAATGTATACAAAACAGCGAAATATCCGCAACTTTGTGAAAACCAACAAACGCAGGCATTTTGAAGAGCAGGTTGCAACCGCGGCAAAAACCACCCCAAAGAGCATGTTTGCGTACGTGAAGTGGCATCCGAGGCCGACAAGTAACCTAGCAGTGTTAGAGAAGGAGAACAGACAGCCCATAGCCTCTAGCAATGCGAGCGCTTCCGCTTTGGATGCGCATTTTGCTTCTGTGTTTGGAGATGACCAGGTGCCTGTACCGAGTTCGGTGTGCATCACCCCTACCGAACTCGACAATCTGGATTGTGATGTGGAAGAGGTGCGTCAGCTACTCGACAATCTTGATGCTATCAAGACTGCTGGACCTGATGGGTCCTACCCCTTGATTCTCAAACCCTTATCAGCCATCACCACGCCTTCCCTAACTGACCTGTTCAACAGGTCTCTGTCCGAAGATACGTTGCCGATTGATTGGAAATGCTCCATTGTAAGACGGAATTCGAAAGGCGTTGACCACAGCAAGGTAAACAACTACAGGCCAATTTCTTTGACACCTATTCTGGTCAAAGTCGAAGAGAAGCTTTTGAAGAAACGTTTGCTACAGCTGTTCTGGCCAAAAAATCTTCGGACGCCCGCACACCAAGATTCCACGCCAGGTCGTTTATGCATCACCAACCTTCTCGTGACGAGGCATGAATGGATGCAGGCAATGAACCAAGTGAAGTCTGTCGACGTGATCTACATCGATTTCAGCAAAGCGTACGATAAGGTAAATCATGTGGCCCTCCTTCTAAAGCTGAGAGTGTATGGTGTTGGTGGATCTTTGCACCAGTGGATCTAGGATTTTCTTATTCGACGAAAGTGGAGGGTACAAGTTGATAGCCACCTGACTGATTGCTATCCTTCAAACTGTGGGGTGCCCCAAGGCCCGGTGCACAACATTGTTCCTGATTTATCTTAACCACCTATCTCAGCTTCCTCGGTTGCCGTGTGCCTTGTTTGCAGGCGACTTGAAGATAGAGAGAGTGCTAAGCACACCCGAAGACTGTGGCTTACTACAACAAGACGTATACCATCTTTCCGTGTGGGCTGCAGAAGTCCGCGTCCCGGTCAACGCAAGCAACTCGGTATTCATGAGCAAGAGAAAGCGTGATGACGACCGAACTTACACTCTCGACGGCCAACTGATATACCACACACCTTCTCTGACGGACCCAGGTGTACTCACACGTTACGACTTGGTCCGGTGATAACACAAACAGGTTATATCATAACGGATACTCAAATGGGCACTCGAAGGTAGTTTCTGCGTCTGATCTGAAGAGGTTACCACTAGTCTCTTCTCTTCCATCATCAGACTAATGCTAGAGTATGGCTCGCCAGCCTATTGATCGACCATTCGCAGCGAGGCGCAGAAGATTGAACGGGTTCGACACGTCGTAACTAGGCTCATCCCTTGTTTGCGTGGCTTAACGTACAGAGACAGGTGCGCGAGACTGGGATTGTTCACCCTGGCATACCGTCGGTTAAGTGTCAACCTCATTCTGACCTACCGCATTTTACATGTAGGTGACTTCCCCATGCTAAGACCACTGCTTCAATTGAGAACAACTTGCAACACACGCGGACACCAATACAAACTTGTGTTTCCAGATATGAAGTGAGTTCCCCATCCCCTACGCTTGGAACGGTGAGTGTCAAATCTCTAAAACGGTTTACCGGAACATATAGTGGAAATGAAGTCGGTGGTGTTATTCAAACGATCAGTGGATGTGTATTTCTCAAGTATTAGATCCCGTGAACGATTACCCACAGGCATCTAGCATTTTCAAGACCTGATCTACTGTGAGTTAAACGATTTCTAAGAATATAACGTGAGAACATGAAAGTCGATCAGCGTATTGAAAGTCATAGTTTGCTTATTTTTAATGTTTTGGATCATATTTTGATGGAGTTGTACAGATTCAAATTTCTATTTGCTCCCAAAATACAGTATTCATTGTTGATACTATGAGAGAGAGTAGTGTTTATTCGGCTCTTATATGTCCAGCTCAAAATCTACTTCACAGATCCGTTATACATAAAAATGGGGAAACTTACGTGTACAGTGAGAGTGATTTTGAGTCGTTACAGCTTTTTTAGAAACATTTATATTTCCATAGACGAACAAATAATACGAACGAAATTAAGAGAATTATGATTGGTTAAAAGTAGATGGGTGTGTTATCTGTGTCCACTCCTCTCAAAGCAGGATCTACTGGTGAAGTGTAGGAGTGACATTTTTCGTTTATTTGAAACAATTTTAAAAGCGCAATTTAATACAAAACCAAGGAGCTGCATGTGAATGCTGAGTTTAAGGATGATGGAATGGTCAATTTGAATTCAGAAAAAAAGAGATCGTAAAATTGCTTTCGGACTAAATATGTCCTAGGTGAAGTGCAGGCAATGAGTCAAACCGCGTTTGATGAATGATTTTCGTACTTCCAGTCTAAGTAAACGTTTATCGTGTTGTCGGTTCCCGCAAATGTCGCTGTTGTCAAGGTCACCTGCGCGTTCTTTTACATTGCACACTGCGGATTCTTCGTGTTTTCAGAAATTATGTTACCCATTGTTTAAGTACGCCAATTGTCTAGTCATGAAAGTTTTCATAATCTTAGTTGATTTGGCTTCAAGAACAAATGTGAAAATAGCCACTTGTTGAGTGCGGCTACAACATCAGAAATACTTTCAAGTTTAGGAAAAACGACTAACTGTGGTGTTGGCTGGCAAGTAGGACTCAAACGCTATCCTGTAAACAGTACCGAAATTCCGTTAATCCTGTACATTCACTTCTCGAGATATTGAAGTTCACCAGAACATTTTGCAGCGAACAGAATATCCACATGTTGGTACAGTGGTATCACAGGAAAGTTGGCTGCGTCCTGACATCGATGATGAATTTGTTAACCTCAATTGCTACCTGGGCGGTCGCTCCTAATGTGGCGACCGATAGCTTAGATACGACGGCCCAAGAGAAGTGCAGTATCGCGGTTAAGATGTCATCACCTACATTGGCGTGAGTTGGTATAAAACTGTTTCAATAATCTCGGAGTACTCAAGAACATCAGTAAGTTGTCACTTGTTGGACTGCCAATCTAGGTTTCTAAGCGGTTTTCTAAATCCGATAGTTGAGAACGTATATATAAAAGTCCTCAGCTAAGGACACAGCACTGTCCGAGCTGCAAATTATTGCACATCCTCTTGCCTTGGAGGGGCAACCAGTGTTAAAATATGATCTTCCGTGTTTTGCCAGCGAATTTAATGGAAGTGTCACAGCCTTCAAATATACCATGGGAATAACCAATACAGGGAAATTCCATACCAGACTCGAGGTGTTTCGACATTTCGCTTTTACTAACAAACTTGAACTACACAAAAGCGCTTCTCACTTGGTAATTCCAACAATTGCGTAGTAGAGATACGTCTTATACAGTAAGGCCAACTGTGTTACAATGAAAGAGAAATCGTACCGAACTCTGAAACAACGGAACTACTCGACGGAAAATATCAAAAAGCTGAAATCCACAGTCTGTTCAAACGATATTTTTTAACTTGTTAGCTCAATGCGAGCGCTTCACAGAGTAAATTCTGTTTTGCTATATGTTGCTCCACTGAGATCATTTATTTGCGAAATGACAGATTTTCAATACCATTGCTCAAGCAACTGCGGAGGAAAAAAGAACGGGCTTATAAACATAAGGTAAGTGTCCATGTTAAATGTCTGTGCGTGGCTATATAAACGACCTAAGAAGGTTAAACATACTGTGCGTCCAAACCGATTAGGAAAACACATTTGCCGCGACTGTCGTAATGACCCTCCGTGAATCAAAAACAAATCTGAGCTTCCATAAGCAAATCTATTGTTCCAAGAGGACATGCTCATTTTATGCCTCGCGCCAATTTGAGTCACCCACAAATCTGCACATTTCATCCATTAGTTCCTCTCGCGGTATCCACTTGAATGCAGTTCTCGCCATTCCCAACTAATTTTCCACTTGGTGCTATCGACGCACACATTCAGGATCGATTTCGGGATATCGGAGTGAGCGAGAGGTCAATCTGGGGTCATTGCTGTTGACTTGCCAACTACCATCCTAGTGACGTGGAAAGTTCCAAGACGATTCTATGGAACGCATTCCTGCAGAATATTGAGCACCGAGGATGTGGACAAATTCAATGCTGAGTCCAGCTCCTCCACCTAACAAACTTCCATCTTTTCTCGCGATCATACAGCCACTCAATTTATTTGATTCCACAAGTGTTCACGAGGAGCACACTAGATTGAAACTAAACAATGCTAGTGGACCGGATGCTTTGTCAGCAGTTGCACTAAAAGATTTTTCACAGTTTTAAGGACACCTCTGACAGAGATCTTGGATGGATGCATAACGACCGGTACTACCCCCGACATTTGGAAATCAGCCAGGATTACAACAGTACCTAAAATAAGAAATCGGAAGTATCGACCGATCAGGTGCACCTCCATGCTGTTAAATGTAATGGAGAAACTACCTATCCCCCACAGTCTCCCATACACTCATACTGACCACGTTAAATGGTTTACTTATACATCAGGGCGCTCCACATTGGATGTCGTTTCGTATATTGTTTACTACGTTGCTTACCCGTTGGATAATAGATGCGAGAGCGCACTGCTGCTAATTTTTGACTATACCCACGCCTTTAGGAACCTTGACAAATCCTTACTGCTTAACATTTTGTCTGCTAATGATGTAATCCACATGCGTGCAGTGTGACGCGTGATTACACAAGAAATAGCAGTGTAGCGTCCCGAAAAAATTACCTTTTATGTAGAAGTTCATTACTGGCTAATTGTACTTTAGTTTTTCTTCTTAGAAGCGCTTTAATGTCCGGCTCGACACTCGTCTGGTCGGTACCTTAGCCTGCTAACCTTTGCTCCCATCTCACCTCATCTGTTCACGCCTTTTGTAGCCCCTCGAATATAGTCCGCTGTGTCCGACCGATTGTCTTCTGATATCTGCGCTCTATTACGAGCATCGTCTCGGACTAAAAGTAGGTGACCCCGATTCGCATGCGCGAATTTAAACCTTCTTCGTCATTTATGTTCTTTGCTGTGCTGCCTCCAGTTTCTTGATTTTATACCTGCATTGTTAGTTTCTGGCTTAATTTTAATAGTTTTATCGTAGTTTTATTCATCGTTGATCTTTCCGATTAACAACTCGAAATGGTATCTGAGCCGTTTCACAGCATAAACGTGCTCACTTTGGCTGTTCTAATTTTCATGGAACACACCCCAAAGGTTTGGTTTGACATATTCGAGATCAAACCCGAAAATAAGGCATTCATACTGACCATTCGAGGTACAATCAGCTCGTCCCATGCCCTTCTTCTTTGGTTGTGATGCCGATTCAGAACCTTTCACTCTGCCATCGGATAAGGCACAGTGAGAAACGATAAAGCAAGCAAATGTAAAGGAATTGTAGCCCAGCACACATCTTCCATTTGAACAGCTTTGTAGTCTTAAGCTGGGTAATTGCAACTCGTCAACGTCGCTCCACGAAATTCAGCGTATACCTGCTCACTTTTTCTTGAACGAAGAAGAGATAAAGGAGCCGTGGCTTGTACGTCTCTTAGAGCCATTGCCAGTAGTGCTACCCATGGTTCTAGATACGACCCTGATAGAACTAGCTACCAAAGCAAACCATGTGTTGGAATATATTCCGCAGTAGACGACTAATAGCTTCGCCGCAGTATGATCACCGATGAAAATCGAGCCTCACATTTGCACCAAGATGTCAGACTGATGTGCCCCTTAAGCCGAGGAAATTGCGTTATTTCACAGCAGGATAGCAGCAATGAAGGCTTCGAAGCAGCGTGGGTCATGGTCAGACGCTGAATAAGTTTTGGCTACCGTTCATGTAGGCTCGTCTTGCCTGCACCGAGTCCATCTCCTTTTACACGCAAGCGCAGTATTTGCTCTGCACCTTCTCAGTCATTTACTATCATACCCGTCGAAGAATTATGCTGATATCAGCGCCAATATGGTGAAAGGCTAGACGTTGTTGGGCACCCCACATTAGGCACGAATCATTCAGGAAAAGCGAACAGCCAGCGTACTAGCATTACCAACGCAGCCACCAATAACAGAATCGATCGTCTGTTTTACGTCAAGGATCGAGATGCTTCCATCACTTTTCTCCTCGACACTGGAGCAGAAGCCAGCGTCATCCATGCGAACGCGAACGACAATCACTTAATGTCCACCTACAACCTGCGTGCGTTCAACGGTCCTCCGATAGCATTATTCGGTGCGCGCATGTTGAACTGGACCACAGTCTTTCCCGCGACTTTCAGTGGGTTTTCATGTTTACGTCTGTATACTTCGCAATTTTCGGTATCGGCTTCCTCCGCCACTTAGGGTTGCATGCTGATGTTGGTCACCACAGGCTTGTAGACGACCGTACTAAACTAGTGGTCGAAGGCGTTAATTCAGACGCCACAAGAATCAGTCCCGTTTTTCAAATCGCCGATGTACCTTCAGATTATGTAAACCTACTGTCAGCATACTCGCGACTGTTTCGACCAGATGAAGAGCTCCCACCAGTCAGGACAGAGGTCGCTCACCACATACCCATGCGTGGCCCACCGACGGGTTCCCGACGAGTTACGTGTCGCAAAAACTGAATTCGACTACATGCCTCAGCTAAGTATCACCTGACCATGCAACAGCCCATGGGCATCAGCTGTCCTAATTGTACTGAAGAGTACCATGGGGACAGTGTCCTTGCGGCGACCATCGTGCCTTACATGCGGTTACCAGATGTAATCGATATCCCATCCCACATATCCTGGATCTCACGGCCAGTTTGGCAGGTAGGAACGATTTTAGCAAACTCGTTTCGGTACATCCTTACAATCAAATTCTGATATCCGAAACGGACATCGCCAAACCTCCCGTCACAGCCCCATTTGATTTGTTAGCATTCCTGAGTATGCCATTTGGTATAAAGAATTCCGCGCAAACCCTTCATCGTTTCATCGACCAAATCTGTCGCGCCCTAGACTTCGCTTATGCTTATCACGTGGATATATTAATCGCCAGCTCTTTACGAGAAGGACAGTTGTTCCACATTCGAAAACCTTTTTGCTCGTTTATCCCAACACGAGGTGACGATCAACGCAGAAAGGTGTTCGTTTGATATATATTCGGTGTTTTCTCGGCCAGCATATCAACCCTGCAGGCGTCGTGTCATTACAGGATAAAAGTAAGGCCAGCATCGACTATCCCGAGCCTAACTCTCTCAAACAGCTAAGAAGCTATGATGGCCTCGTCAACGTTTATCGCCGCTTCATACCCGATAGCGCTTCACTTATGTAGTCCCTTACAGATCTTCTCTGAGGGAAACTTAAGCGATTCGCTTTTCCTGCTGCAGCACGCCCCACTTTCCAGACTCTGAAAGAAGTTATCGCCGACATGGTTTCTATAACGTATCACGACACCACAGCTCCACTGTCACTCAGTACGGACGCTTCTGATGTGACAGAGGGTGCAGTTTTACAGCGATAATTAGGTGGCGTTTGGCAGCGGATGGCGTTCTTCTCTACTCGCTTGCAAGCTGCCGAATCTCATTACAGTACAATCGGTAGAGAAATATTAGCCAGCCATGTAGGCTTACATCATTTCCGACGTATATTAGAAGGTCGCAATTTCACAGTCTTCAACGACCACAAACTCCTGACTTATGTACTCGGCTGGACCACCGAGCAATACTGTCCTATAGTCGTGCAATCTAGACGATATGATTCAGTCTACGACCGAGATACGACATGCCTCAGGTGTGCACACAGCCGTCACCTACGTGCTTTCCGGAATTCAAACGATCGCCGCTGACGCGGGCACTGCTATTGATCTGGCAGCCATGGCCGTAGCGCAACTCAATGATTCTGATGTTGATCTACAAAGCAGGTCCCCCCACACTGGTTATACGACCCGTTCCGCTGACAATATCAGACGAAACTATGCGATGTTTCTCTGCACGTGCCACGCCCAATCATTCCACACGAGTTTAGACAGATCGTGTTCGACACGTTGCACGGCTTGTCTTACTCAGGCGTTTGTGCATCGCCTAAACTCATAACCACGCCATTCGTTTGTCGCAACGCCAGACGTAACGTTTGCATTTGGGCGGCTGCCTGTTTTCCTTCTCAACGCGCGGAACTGCACTAATACACGAGAATTCCATTAGACGCGTTTCCGACACCAGACGCACGTTTGCCCCAGGCGCACGTGGACACCGTAGGTCCTCTGCCGCCTTCGAAAGGCTCGGTATATGCACTTACTTGCATGGACCCTTGCGCCAGGTAGCCAGAGGCTAACACAAATCCGAACTGTACTTCAGAAAGAGTAGCAATGGCGTTAGTAGAGCACTGGGTAGCGCATTAGGCCTGTGCGGCCATCGTGGCCACCCATCGAGGGTCAATTATCTTGTCCACTTTTATCATGTTACTTCAGAATTTGTGTTACCATGACGTCCAGACGACGGCGAATCAACCGGCCGCTAACGGCGTGGTAGAGCGATTTCATCACCAACTGAAGACAGCGCTCCAAGCGCACGCATATCCTTTACGGTGTGAAACCCTTACTCTAGCCCTCCTAGGCATACTCATTAAAATCATCACTATACACTTTAGCTAGAAATGGGAAACAGCTCACTTAAAGTGCCGCAAAACATAACAGAAAAAAGGAAAAATATGCGACAGATGCACCCCACCTGAGCTATCAGAAACAGATGGGCATTGTTTTGGAAAGCTACCAGTCGAATACTATGCAGCAACAAACGGTATTATGCAAAATTATATTAGGCGAGGCCAGCTTCGAAATGAGGGCCCTCATTCTTCTTGACCAAATAATCGCTTGGCCACCCCTCCTCTTCCTCCATCCACACCCCGGCGCGCAAACAAGACACAACGCGGGAGTCGGTGGGCTGGCATGCGTAACACGTGGCCGAGCCATCGGGGCCTGGTGCGTGAAATAACGGTGCTGATTGGTTCAGTTAATTTTCCTGTGCCGTAAACAAGGCGTCGAACACCCTCGTTGCTCACACGGTGTTCCCACCAGATGTGAGCGAAATTGCGAAGGCACCGGTACTCGAAAGTAACTAGCTTCTTTATGTCCGCTGATCTAAGGGGTCAGGTTTCACAAGCGTACAGTAGGGTCGAACGTATCGCTGCGTTGTACATTCTACCCTTCAAAGAGAGTGTGCTATCACGCAGGCGCCATAAGTGGTGTAGGTTAGCAAAAGCACCTGGAGATTTTGCTATACGGTTCGTGCTGCCAATTTCAATCCCATGGGCGCTGATACAACTTCCCAGGTAGCTGAATTTTTGAATGACTTCTAGCTGATCCCTACCAAGGGTCAGCGCAGGAGGCAGTCCAGGCCAGTTCTAGAAAAAAGCTTTGCACCTCGAGGGTGCGCAGCAAAGCCTGATGTGACTAACAGCCAATGCTAATCTGTCCAGTGCAGCTTGGCAGGTTTGTGAGCTGTTATAGATGAAGGCAACATAGTCACCATACTCCAAGTCAAGAAGTCGTTCACCAGGGAGCAGTTCCACACCTAAGTCCTGTCCTGTGAACACGATTACCATGACTTCGTTAATAGCGAAGTTGACGAGCAAAGGTGACAAAGGACATGTTTGTCTTACACCGCTGGGGATATTGAACGGATAAGACGGCTGGCCGTAAGCCCTCACTCTACCCAAGCTACGCTCGGATAACACTCGGATAACATTTACCTATTTCTCGGGCACACCTTTCTTGAGCAAACTGTCCCAATGGGCACTTCGTTCCACCGAACGGAATGCACCTTTGATGTCGAGGAACACGACGACGGTGGGCCGCCAACATATGTGACGATGCTCCAACAATTGACGCAAAGTGAAGATGTGGTCAACGCAACCACAACCTCGACGAAACCCGACTTGTTCCTCACGAATCTGGCTTTCACGAGTGCCAGTCAGTCTGCGAAGGATGACAGAGGCAATTAATTTGGTGGCGATGGAGATCAGACTGATTCCTCTACTGTTGCCGTATTCCGAACGCGAGGCTCCTTTGATGATCGGGACAATAACCGATCGACTCCAGTCAGTTTGGACAGTTTGCTGCTCCCTCAGTTTCATTAGTAGCTCTTGTAAATCATCCACAAGAGCATATCTCCCGAAGTTGAAGAGGTTTGGAAGAAGCTAATCTGACCCCGTGGCTTCATTTGACTTCAGCATCCCGATCTCACTTTCGACGTCTGAGCGAGAGGGCCGATCCAAAAGGACAACCCACGGAGCAGGGCGATTAGTGGCCGGCGAGAAATCAGGCAATTCCAATGAATTAAATTGCCTTTCGAAGTGCTCAGCTCAACACACACACGTGAGACTGACGTGTGCACGTGCTGGTCGGGAAATTTTCGTTGCTCCTGACTTTTCAAGTTTCCGATTCAAATCTTTTCGCACATTGGCCTGGGTACACTCATTCAATCGGGCTCGATCAGGTCTACCCATTTCGCGAACTCTCTCGAGGCTACTATTAACGGATCAACGTCTAACGCCGGTTTTCAATCCTGGCTGTGTTTCAGCCTTGTCGTTCGCCTACGAGTGCACCACTTTTCTACCTTCATCAAGGTTTTTGGAATTAACGGAAAGCTTATTGCTAGCTCTACTTCAGGAGACCTAAACCAACCCTGTCGGTAGCTGAATAAGGCGACTAGAAGCAATTCCATCTTCGTACACTGCCTTGGTTGACCAAGAGCTCTCACGCTGCATTGTGAATCGCGTTCTATCGAACGCACACAAATCTCTTTGTTTGGCCGGATTTGTGCGTGTGCGCCTGTTGGAACTTGCGGCATAACGTGACACACGGAGTTGACCTCAGGGATACCTGTGCACGGAGCGGTCGATCACTGCAGGACAGTCTACCCTTGGCGGAATTTGGACAACTGAGCACTCTTACATCCGGTTGGTTTGTATCATTGGTTGCATCTGAAACAGTGGCCTGTCTGTTGACTTGAATAGGTAAATCACTGGACCTTAGCGACCTTTGTTACTCCAGAATTCACGCTTGGCTATAGCATATACTATAGATAGCTTTGATCTTCTCATTTACAAGATTGATGACTGCCATTAACACTCGTGCAATGAGGAAAAAGCGTGTGGAAAACCGAATAATCACGGTAAATAATGTTGCCGTCACGAGTGTCGAGGAACCTGTGCCCTGTTGCACACATTCCGAGGCTGGGATACAAGAGCAGGTAAATAAGTCCAAAGAACAAATCACAGAAAGTTCAGTTAGTGTTGTCGACCTTATATCTTCACTGTCAGCCAAAATAAAGACGTTGGAAAAACAGTTAGAGGAACAAAATGAGAAACTAAAGTTGTTTGACTCATTCGGAGATCTCCTAATGTCAGTTTCATACATAATTCAGTCTCCGGCTAATCCAGAGCAAAAGCACAAAATTGGAGCCTTAAACTTCCTAAATGCAATCGCCTCTGAGGTTAATCAAAGATGCAGAAGGGGAAAAAACGTCATCGCCCTCAACATAGCTGACAATATAGCAATTGACAACATTAGGCGCTCTGTTTCGAGAGCGTGCAACATCGCTGAAACCGATATTAGTTGCAGAAGACTGAGGAAAAAATCTTTGCGTTTTCCTTGTCCGACTCTGTTCAGCTTCCGTAGCGAAAGTCTCGCAAATTCGTTTATCAAAAGTCAAAATACTTTAAGATCTGTCCCGAAATTTTGCAAAGTTATTCTATTCGTAGACAGGTCACCTTTGCAACGTGAGCTTCAACGCATGAGTGCAACTAATGTCTCGCCTGAGCCGAAGCAGAGTCATCCTCCCTGCGCGCTTCCTGGATTGCAAAGAAGGAGATCATTCAACAGTGTTTGGTTCTCCCCCTCTAAAAAGGCAGATAATGTTAACAAGGCCACTCTCCACACGAACGATGCTAAGACTGGCGACAACGTAGCGGAAATTGAGATGCTCACGCCTCCACACCACATTAGTCTTGTGGACATAGAAAATAGTATAGCTTCACTCGATGCACCATGTTCTGACAAACCAGTAGGGATTGGGATCAATCCCCACACCACTATTGAAACAGATACAAGTCCAAAAACATCAAATGGGACTGTCGATAACTCCAGTGAAGGTACGTTACGGCCCATTGACATTATGACTACACATAGCAGCAGTGGTCATGGTTCGCGTCCTAAGCGTCTTAGATCAAACAGGGGCCTTCGTGCTGGAGAGGTGACTCCCCGTGTCCCAATGACAGTCGTGAATAATAATGCAGCTGCACAGAGTGGCAAGCCACAATTCCACATTGTTCCGGCGATGAGCCAAGGCTGTTCTCCTGGCTGGCCTGTACATAGCTTTGCAAAATCACAGACCACTTATTTATGCCCCTATCCATACTCTATTCCGCCTCCTCCTCTCACAATGCCTTCTGTGAGCCCTTCGGCAATGACACCCTATCCAATTAAGCTCAATCGCCCCAACTTACCACAGCATTCTTTTTGCATTCCCCCACCCCCCCTAATCCCGATGGGACTGGCGAATCTCACGGTAAGGGATTTGCTGCGGAAGGCTTTAGAACTAATGTGATTGCAAGAATAAATACTGGACGGAGTAATAAACAACGCCAGGAGTTTTTAAAACTGGTGATAATTAATATCCGTTCTCTGTTGAATAAACTTCATTTACTCCGCACCTTCATAAGTCTGAATAAACCTGATATGATTTTACTCACTGAAACCTGGTGTCATGATTCTATGCCCAGCCAGCTGCTTTCTATCGAAGGTTATAAGCTTATTAGAAGTGATCGAAAACAAGGCAGAGGAGGTGGTTGCATAATTTACTACTCACAGTACCTCACTGTGTCTGAATTCACACTTCCACTTATATGCCCCACTATTGATTCCGCTTGGTTACTCTTTTCCTTTGGTACTAAGCGAATTCTTGTAGGCTGTATATACCGCTCACCCGGGACCAGCCTCAGTGATGAGAACCAGTTGGTTGACATCTTCAATTACATATCGGACCTTGGTTCCTTCGATAAAGTTGTAGGTGGAGATTTCAACCTACCAGATATCTGTTGGTCAAACTTAGTAACAAACGCGAAACATGCAGAGTTCATAACCTCCGTCATCACTGGTGGTTGGGAGCAACATGTTCTCGTGGCTACCAGGGGAAAAAATATATTAGACCTACTTTTTACCTCAGGCACCTCCCAGATAGCTACTGATGTAATTGACGGTCTCCCTGGATGTGATCACAAAATAGTCAGATGTAAACTTATAGCTGAGTCGTCGCATGTGAGGTTTGCGATGGTTCCACACTTCCTGCGAAATATTAATTGGGTAGACTTCTCAGCTTTGCTTAGGGTCCAAAATTGGGACCATTTCTTTCTTTCGTCTGATATTAAGGGAGCCTCCGATATATTCTATGACAATGTGGCTATGTGCTTAAGCATACTTGCCTCCTGTGATAATACGAGAGTCTCTTCTAAATACGCTAACAACGCAAAGGACAAGCGGAAAATACGAGTGCTAACTCGAACATTTGAACGTACTCATGACTTTAGTGTATTATTGAGACTCCAACGCCTTATAATTGAGATGGACATGAAACATCGAACTCGTCTCATGCAGGAAGAACGACGGGCTGTAAATAGTAGTAATACAAGTCAACTGGTGACTGCATTACTGAGGAAAAGGAGAGGTGGCAAAACTGACCTACCCTCCCACATCGTCATGCCTGAAGGTGATTGCATTGATTCCCCAATCGCCATGGCGGAAGCCTTTAACTCATACTTTGCTAGATCCTTTAATGTTGAAAAAGAAACCCTAGATTTTTCAACCTCGTTTCACTTCTCTGAACAAGTCCCAGCGATCGAGCTTAGTGTTGCTACGATAAAACGTATGATTACTTGTCTACGACCATCCTACAGACCTGGCCCCGATGGGATCTCTTCTGCTTTAATCAAACACGGTGGAGATGATATCCCTCTTATTGTATTAAATATCTTCTCTTTGTCTCTCCAGTCTGGTCAATACCCCGAACGTTGGAAAACGGCTACGGTCATACCGAGACATAAGTCCGGGTCGAAAACTGACATCCGGAACTACCGCCCCATTAGTCACACAGCCATTCTCTCACGCATGCTAGAGAGAATTGTTAAGGAACATTTGGTTTCGTTCCTTATATCGCACAAACTTCTCTCACCTTCACAGCATGGCTTTCTGAAGTCTCGCTCGTGTGTTACCTGTCAAGTTGACTTCCTTAACCATCTAACTGAAGCAATTGACTCAGGTCTTCAGTGCATTGTTATCTTCCTCGACATGCAAAAGGCTTTTGACAGAGTCCCACACAAAAAGCTGTTATGTAAATTAAGTAAGTACGGTGTTACAAATCCGCTTTACTCTTGGATCCAATCTTACCTAGTAGGACGGTCGCAAGTTGTGGATATCAATGGTTATATCTCTTCACCTCGTCCGGTTACCAGTGGAGTGGTACAAGGCAGTGTCTTAGGCCCGTTACTCTTCCTACTGTATATAAATGACCTGGTTTCTGTTATACAATTTGGGAAGCCTTATTTGTTTGCGGATGATTTAAAGGTGGTCTACACATTCCCAGGTTCTCAGCGTACCGCTGAAGTTAACAATATCCAAAGTGACTTGGAAGCCATTGAGAGATGGGCTGATATCTGGCAGATGACATTTGCAACATCGAAGTGTAGTATTCTATCGTATGGATGTCAGATAGTAGCAGAAGAGTTCAGGCTTCATGATGTAGTCATCCCCATCAGCCAGTCTGTTCGTGACTTAGGTTTAAGATATTCCAGTTCGTTAAACTTTAGCGAACATACAAATCATATAGTGAAAAAGGCTAAGCAGTCGGTCGGGCTCATATGCCACCTGCTAACCTTGAAAGAAACCAGACTAACTGCTTTCAAAATCAGTATCTGGCCTTTGCTTGAATATTGTTGTGCTGTGTTCAGTAACTTGCGAAAGGCTGACTTGCGAGCCATTGAAAACGTCCAACGCGCCTTTACGAAGCGCATATTTGGCTGTTCAACCGCTCTTTCATACCGAGATAGGTGCAAGCAATTGAATCTTGAACCTCTGTGGTTACGAAGAATGCAACTAAATCTGTGCTTCCTCCACAAACTCGCGTGGCGGAAAGCATATATTGGAACTTATCAATTGCACTTTCGGGAAAACACCATTTATGAACTGCGAGATAACGAATGCATATTCTATTTACCTAAATTCAAGAGCAGTCTAAGGAGAAATTTCTATCTTCTTAGGTATGGCTCCATTTGGAATAAGCTGCCAAAAGAGATTAGATGTATTGAACATTTCTGCATGTTCAAGAAAATGATAAAGGCTTATCTGTCAACGGACAGAGCGAAATGGATCTTAAACATTCAACTTGATGATGAAAAGCTGTATGAAGAAGGGCCGGATCATGTATGATACCGGAGAACATCAACTCTACTGCACCAGAAAAAACTTGATCAGCTAGGATGAGCTGCTACAAACCGCTTCTTATGCTATTCCTTAACGCTACCTTCCATGCGGTTTTACTCCCTTTAAACTTAATTCATATCAACTGTCTTCTGCTTAAAACCGAGAGCAAAATTATTTACTGGTGTGACGTCAGGAACTATTTTCGTAATTTTCCACCACAAATTGATTAATTCGTAATATTGTTCTGCGATCCCTTTCGCTACATTTGTTCTCCAGTGCTAATCATTTCCCCCTCTTTTCTGAAGTTAACAGTCCAGAAACATATACTTGAATTCAGTGATGGCAATAACTGATTCCCTATGCGACTTTTGCCTATGGACAACTCGTACAGTCATCTGTCTCCGGCTGTCACATTACACAATTTATCGTATGATCGGCTCGATCGATTTCTACGCCGATGTACAAAACATACCTGCCTATTTTTTACATTAACGATATAGTACCCCTTTCATATAATTCTTCTTTTCTATATTCTTCCTTATTTCATAGTTGGCCACGAATGGGCTGATCTCCTGTGGTGACGGATTACAGCTTCCAGATTATAAAAGACGTTACCTATGCAAGGCAAATTGCCACCAACTGTCTGGCGTATAAAAAAGTGCCATTATAGAATGATCCGCATGACGGACTGGGCTGAGCCTTCATGGCCCATAATACATGTTCAAAAGCAGCTCTAAAATGAACAAAACATATGATATACAGGTGATGGCTCATATGCTACTATGCCACACCGGCACACGGCCAGTTATTGCATGGAAGTGCGAGCGAAACCTTTCGAGGGAATACCTTGCATGGAAGCAGGTCCCCTGGGGATGGTTCCACGAGTGGCCGTATTACTTTAACTGGACATCTGTTTAAATCTGCTTACGTTATTGTTCCTGGTTTTTAATTTCTTTAATGCCTTAATCCTGCCAATTAGTTTAGTACCTGCTTTGGATCCATTGTAAAAAGCGTGAACAAATTGATTATTTTTTTGCGATCCTGTTGTACACATTGATCAGACCACATAGTTGGACTGCACCTGGAAACACCGAGGAATATAACATTTATTTATTTATTTATTTATTTAACACTCCAGGCGTTTTGCGAAGCTATGGATAGACTGTTCACTGTCATCTGTTATAATTTCACTAACACCCTCGTTTCCTGCTGCCCATTTTCCGTATCAGACGCCATAACATACAATGATTACCAAGGGCAGAGGTCTTTTCCATCTCTGCTGCAAGATGAGACTAACTAGATTCGTGGTCTCTGTTCTGGTTAGTATGGAGTTTTGCCCGGAGGTTTCTGCGCGTTTCATTGTGTCCGCTTGCAGCCGGAATGTGCTGGCGACAATCGATAAATTCCATGGACTGCGAAGAGACCCAATGTACATGTTGGCGATTAGACTTATCACATGAGGATTTGCCTGCTGCTAGTAAGATCTGGTGAACATCAGACCAGTCAGCTTTAAGTGAATCCAATGAGCACTTACACAACTCGCATATCAGCGTACATTGATAGGCATTCAGAACAGCTGGCGTCGCCAGTTGTCTGGTCCAAATTCGCTCACGGAGTTGTCGTGAGCGTTTGCCAAAACAAAACATCGCCAGGTCAGCACATACAGGTGCATGTTCTTTGTCCACACATATGTTCCAAATCGAGCGACAGTTCTGGACGCAGCCACTCCAGCAGTAACTAATCATGATACGATCGATTTGCGTCCATGGCTGGTTCGAATCTGGTGGGTGCCATGTCCCGTTCCGGAGGGTGCTGTGTCGGAAATTAGTGCTCGCATGAAATGAGCGAGCATCTACACACAAATGAAGTACCCGCTCACCGTTATTATTACGGGAGTCTACACGATTTTGGCCGCCCAGATGCAGTTCATCAGTGGATAATTTTCCAACCTGAGCATGCAGATCTCCAGCCAGCACTACAGTGTCCTAGCTTCTTCTGTAGCGAAGGAGTTCGTTTATTTGTCAGTAGAAGTCATCTTTTACCGAATCGTCCCTAGTGTTTGTGTACGCTTAAGCAGCGATGACGAATAGACACCTGTTAGCTTTGCGCGACTTCCAAGCTTTGGACGAGTAAGTCAATCGAACTGCACATAGCCGGCTAATGATTGGGATCCAAACAACCAGATCAGCTTCAACCCGGAGACTCAGGGTAACACCAACACCGCCTTGGCCAGTACTCCAAGCTGCATCGTTTCTGGACAGGCGCAATGAGAAACAGTTGCTAGGGTCACCTGAAGGGGATCGCTGAGTGCGAACAGTTCGGGTCTTGTAGATAGGTTTCCGATTGGTAATAGATATCGATCGAGAGGGTCTCTAATGTTCGGGCAAATGCTTATTGTTGACCGACCCGTAACAATGTGCATTCGTTGATGCATGCCAATCTGATGGAGGAACGGGAGCTCCAAATAGAAGCCGATGAACTGGGCTTGACGGCTTGGTTAGACATGGGCTCGTCGATATGACAAGGGTGACGCTCCGCGTTTGCAAGTGAGTTAAAACTAGAAGATAAAAGCCTAACAAAGCATGGTGGCTGAGAGTGAAGAATTGGGAGGTTGAAATTGTGTAGGATACAAATGGAGTTGGAACGGGACAATAGGGGTGAAAAGAGTAAGAGGGAGAGTAAGAAGACGTGGAGGCTTGAGCAGTAGCATACATACCCTATCGAGCCTGCTCAAAACCGTAGATAGCACACCGTTGATTATTCTCTGCATTGGCAAGAGCATCAAGAAATTGTTTGTTGAAAGACTCATAGTATTGCGTGGACAGGATACTGTCAGGTTGTCCAGACCTAGATAGGAGCACGATTAGG
This sequence comes from Dicrocoelium dendriticum, assembly GCA_944474145.2. Taxonomy (NCBI): domain Eukaryota; kingdom Metazoa; phylum Platyhelminthes; class Trematoda; order Plagiorchiida; family Dicrocoeliidae; genus Dicrocoelium; species Dicrocoelium dendriticum. Next base: position 60,550,190 of record OX104069.1, on the reverse strand, counting down.
GTTCTCAACCAAAGCATTTGATACAAAAACCGGACCACAAGGCAGAGGGTTTGTCAGTGGGCTACAAGTAGTCCGTTTTAAGGAATAAGGAGCCACCCTCATCCCAACCCGCAACATCGAGGAACAGGAGGCTGAGATTTTCTGGTCTCTAACAATTGACCAATCTGATATGAGTGGATCTGAATGTGCAAAAAGCACCACTCAGCATAGCTCAATGGACATCTGAAGCACGCAGCCCATCGCACTACGGTGAGGTCCAGCCTCATAAGCAACACAGTAAAAACGGTTTTCAACACGGCACCAGCACAGCTAGTCTACGGCTGCACGCTAGTTTTGCCTGGACAGTTAGTGGCACCAACATCATCCACTTCATCTTTCGACTAAAGAAATTACACTGATCGTTTGGCTCACCAGACGCATGAGCTGCGCCCGCAAGCTTCAAGGTTACAGAAGACACCGATGTTCGTGTCCGAAAAATTGTCTACTTACACATATTACTTTGCACAGACAATGTGCGACAACCTTTACAGTCGCTATACGTCGGACCCCTAGAGGTAATCAGCCTAACGATTAATACAGCTAAAATCGACCGCGGTGGTCGACTCGAACTGGTCACTATCGACCGTCTAAAACCAGGCTTTATGGGGAAACCACCTCGCTTACATCGTCTAGCAATGTTTTGTGCGACGTTACAACTAAATGCACCAATTTTCAGCATCCCAGTGTAGTCGAATTAGACCACAATCCCGGTCTACAATCCTCAGCCCTCTTGACAACTTCCAAACTAAACCTGTCGTCTCCCACGACTAATCCCTTTGATCGGGACGCTCATAAGCCCGTTCCTTTTCCCGACGATGTGCAGTGTAAGTGCGTTTAGGTTTGTATACGTCTATATTTGCTACCTATTAGTCGATTAACATTTGAAATGAAAATGAATCAAAAATCCCGAAAAGCCCATACATAATCCAAAACTCAAAAATATGAACAATATTTCACGCAGGTAATTTTTCATACTTTTTCGCGTGTTTGCATAGTTTTCTGATTTTGTGTCTCTACACACCCCAACCTTCCCGTTCGGTTGACCGGCTCACACGAGCAACGGTTTCGAGGTCCGCCGCAGTCAATGAGGATCCGGACGCGAACGCAGGTCGTTCCTTCATAGGAAGAGGGACGTTAAAGCGCGAGACGTGGTGAGGCGGAGGCAGACGCCACTCCCAAGTGCAATGTGGAGCAGTATGTGAGGTGGCGTTCCATTCATGCTTATTCATAATTATCAGATTTCAGTCCGTGCCTGTGGATGCTTAATCACGGATCCGTAGGTAGAACCTGAAAAGGGAGTGTTGCATTTTGTAAGCAGACAAGAAGAAAAGGGAGCTACTATTGTGTGGAGGCATATCTGTAGACAGACAGCTAATTGCCGCATGCAGTTCATAATGATTCCCGACGATAATAGTTTTAAAAGACTTGAAACACAGTGATATTTGTCGTAGAGAAATAGCATGCTTCATCGCTGAACGTTCGGAAGAGCAGGTAAATTTTATAATCATGATCTTTCGTCATGTGACCTTGACTGGCAAATTTATGCTTGTCTCTTCAATGGCTTAGATAAAGTAATAAGCATTTAGTTGTCTAATTCAATAGGCCACTGCGCCCATGAATTCGTACAGGTCAGTAGTTACATAATAGGCATCATTGTGTGTGTGTAAGCATTTGATAAAAAGATTTGGGTTGTGCATCGCGACAGCTAGTATGACACATGAGCCCTTATTCTGCAAACACAGGCGATGTGAATTCTAGTTTCCACTTCCGTTCATGTGGATTGAAATCATGGCTGTCGTGCTGATCGGCAACATAAATTGGACTCGCCATTTTATCACTGAGGATTGAATGGTACGCTCCATAGGATGCAACTGAGAGGGTTGATGTGGATGGAAAGAAAAATACGTCATTTTACGTTACTAAAACCGTACAACATTGCTAGAGCATATATATGGGTACATGTCATTTGTCTACGAGTGAGATGCGAGCTATTGGGGAGGTGGAAACGAAAGACACTGATGAATCCATTTGCTTCTGGTTTTACTTTTACCGGGACAACGCACTGCTTGTGCACATACATATACACGGATAATAAGAAAAACCAAACAAATTACCTCACCCTTCAACTTCTGTGTGGACATGAGAGCTGAACGGTAGACTTATAATAAACTAATGAAATGCTCGATGGAAACTAGTGAAGAAAAGAAAGCAAAGGTTGATTATAGATAAATTCGCGACTCAAAGACACATCAGTGTGTTTGTTTTAACAAAGACGCATGCACCTCGTCAAGCCAGGCTAAACTAGAATGAAAAGTAGAGAGGGGTGAAGGACAATTTAATGGATTCATTTTGGCTGTTTAGCTTGCAGTACTACGCAATGGCCCCGTAGGCTAGCAATGCAGCGCGGCGAAGCGTGCAGAACAAAATTAACTAAAAGCAGTATCAACTTTCAAACACCAGTGCTCGGCAGTTTCGGCTATTGCGCAAGAACCTCATTTTGACTTACCAGAGTTTGAGAGATCCCAAGCACACGTGTCCCTTCTAACTAGAGCTCAGTCACGACAGTAGTTTGAGAGGTCCCCACCTCAAACTGGCAGAGCAGCATAGTCGATCACTGGGAAAGTGGCAGAAGCAGATAGAAATTGGGTTTTGCCCGCTGGAAAACACTGCATAACCACGCCGCGTTTTGATATAATTAAATCTCATTAGGTGGAGAGAGCAGGTCTCGAACCCGCGACCATTGGAATGGTAGCCGAAACCTCTAGCCTTTTGACCACCGGGTTACCACGGGCAACGCTTGGCACAATGGTTAATGAATGGACGGAGGGCTATTTGGAGAACGCGTTGTGTGGTTGGATTGCGACGCGCAATCTCATGAGAATACATCCAGGGTTCCGGCAAATTCTATTTGATTGCGAGACCGTGGTCCACTTGAATTTTTCTTTGAATGAAGCTCACAAGTGTCTTGTGGTTGTGCTGCTCTAGCTTTTGTTTTACAGTATGGAACAACGTTCTCAATATCCTGGTTCATGATCAGCTAGTAGGCATATCTGCAGTCTAATAATTTTATACGTCTGATTCCCTGGCGACACACGTTGAACTGAATGAAAACCTTGTTCTCCAGAGTCATAGGAGTTTCTACACTACCAGCTGACATCAAGTAAGTATCAATAGTGGTTAAGGCGAACTTCCTTTTACGAAGTTGCGCACCATCGATATCAATGGGGATTGCGGACCAACCAATGCTAATAATAATAGGTATATTTCCCAGAAAGGTGAGACACGTTCCAGAGACCCTGGACCGATCATTATGTACAAGTTTTCTCTGAAACTGAAATTGTTTATCGGATGCGAGGAGATTCGTATTGAGTGGGATTGGATTCAAGTTCTAATTTATTCTTATGCAGATCCAACTTTCTTCGGTAGCAAGTATCTCATCGTATCGTTGAACGAGTTGTGGTCCGGATCAACGTAAATAGAAGGGAAATAGCAAGTATTAGTAAGTATTAGTGCGATGGAGGCCGAAGGCTTCCTAGGGAATTATGTACATGTCTGGAATCGAGAATAATATAGTGTGGGGAGGGTCTCGCAACCAAATTTCTGGACTCAGCAAAAGGAACAGCAGTATGGGTCTGGCTAACAGGGAAAAATAAGTCCACATTACTGCACAGTGAAAAAGGGAAATATTTAAGAAACTACCTTATTATTGTATTGCAGATGTTGTTTACAATTAGGTGGCGCAATACGGATTGCGGATTACTTAAGATGTGTGGGTTGTGGGCTGTGAACAAGAATGCCGAACCTTTAGTAGTTTGGCTAACTGCGCTAGGAGTTTGATTTTGCAGGGAATTGGTCCAACAGAACGCCAGTGATATGTTTACGAGGTTACAGTAGTCCTGAGTGGCAAACATATCGATGTTGACAATGTGTCGGTTGATTCACCAGCAAGATATGGTCAAGTGAAAACCGAAGCTAAGTGTTGGGGAGCAAGGTGGGTTGAAGATGTAAAGAAAGGATCCGGGTGCTTTACCTACCAAAGCGTCAGTGCTTTCACAAACGAATGGTAGGTGTGCCAGCGGGTGAAACGGAAGTGAAGTTACGATTGGAGACATAGTTAACCGGATTTGGGAGTCCAGCTAACCAAGTTGCCAGTGGTTCAACTGACACATGATTGCAGTGGAGCCAAGTAAAATCAAGGGGAAGTATAGTGAGCCAAGATGGGATGAAGAGGATAACAGAAGCCTGGACCTCCAACCCATCGATGTATCAGTGGAGCCACTAATCAGCGGTGAGCTTTCGGGCAGGCAGATCCGGAGTTGGCAATAAAAGAGAAGGGTAAGCAGGGAATCAACGGGTGTTTGTTGATCTGACTGACACAGTCATCTGCAACTTTCAGTTATATGTTGTCTGGACCTTGTTCATACGTTTGTTGAATAGTTGTAGGGCAGCGCAGGAGCATAATCACATTGCTGACTGTAAGATATTCGTCAAGCTTTCTACGAAAGTTATACTCAGATGTGCTAGTACGAATATCGGTCGGCAATTTGTTCCAAATACGGGAGTACCGATTTAGGAAAAAGTTTGCTGATATGTTTGTCTTTGACCTTCTTACCATCACAGAATTTTCTCTATTGCGTGTATTGTATCCATTTGGTTTCATGAGTGATAGATCAATGCTAGGGGTGTGGACATTTTTGTGCAGGATATTGATAAAAAGTGCTAAGTTTACTTTTAGGCGTCGAAGCCATATTGGGTCAAGCTTAAGTAAGTCGCATCGCTCAGAATAGGGTAACACTAAGCTCGTGCCAATAAGGCGCTTTGTAAACGCTCTTTGTACCTTTTCTATGGCGATACGATCATGCTTCCTGGAATTGCTATACACCATTGAGCAATATTCAAGTAAATGGCGGGCGAATGATTCATACATTGAACAAATTGAATCTCGTAGAGTAAGATTTTTGAATAGTAATGCAATGCGTTGTTTAGCTCTGGCTTTTGCATAAAATGCTTGTTCTGAGAAGTTAAGGGAATATGAGTAGCGAAGCCCTAGGTCACAGATGGTCTGATAGATAGTAAGGGGTTTGCTATCTAGGGTCAGAGCATTGTGCTTAACATTGCACCTGTATAACATCGCGCTACATTTGTCAGTGCTGAAAGACATTATCCATGTGTTGCACCAAGCCTCAAGCGCATGGAGGTCCAGTTGGATTTCCATTAGAGTATTGCTGAGGTTGGTAGGATGGAAGGAGTACACTATTTTGATGTCATCGGCGAAAAGATAAGGTGTGCCGCATTTAACTACGCTGAAGACGTCGTTAACGTAAAGTAGAAATAGCAATGGACCAAGAACACTGCCTTGTACCACCCCACTGGTAACAGCCTTGGGTTGAGATTTATGTTGTTGGATTTGTACTATCTGGGAGCGATCTGAGAGATATGAGCTAAACCAAGCCAGTAAGGGGTCCTTTATACCGTAGGTTTGGAGCTTAGCTAGTAGGCGACTATGAGGTACACGATCGAAAGCTTTTTGCATGTCGAGATAGATGACGATTGCCGATAAGCCACGATCGTGTGAACTGACAAGGTGATTTAAAAATTCTAAGTGACAAGTGATGCAGGACCTGGAGTTCAGGAATCCATGCTGTGAATTGTTTACTAACTTTCGAGTTAATAGGAATTCAAGCGTTTTCGACTTTACATGTCGCTCTATCATTTTAGACAATACTGATGTGTGACTAATCGGTCCGTAGTTTTTTACGTCGTACAGTGAACCTGATTTATGACGGGGCATCAGTATGGCCTCCTTCCACTGAGCCGGTATGATACCAGAATTCATAGATAAGGTGAACAAATTCAGTAGCAGCAAGGGGATGTCATCTCCCCCGAATTTTATGACAGCAGATGGGAGATTGTTCGGACCAGTGAAATAGGAGGTTTTAGTGGACTTTTTGAGCTTTTGGATATCGCACAGATTGAATGTGATGTCGCTGAGTTGATCATTCGTGTGATGTTGCAGATCCAGGGTCGCAGGATCACTACATTCATTAAACGAGGCAGCAAAGTAGTTGTTGAACATTTCGCTGGTATAAGTCGGGCCACTCACTAAGCATTTATCTGCAGACATAACCGAGATAACATCTAGGTTCTGTTTAGCGGTCTTGTGCTTAAGCAATCTGAATAGTTCCTGTTTTCTAGTTTGGCTACCGAGTGCTTGTTTTTCTTTATCAATCAGCATGGCCTGATTGGCATTCTCCTTAATAGTAGCCAATTGCTGGTGCTTTATTAAGAAACAGAAGTCATTGGATTTACGATACGCCTTGAGCAACTTTTTGAGCTTTACAGCTAATTTGTGTTGTGTAGACCTTTCTCCAGAGACAGGTAGTTTTATATGCTTTCGCGGAATCGACACATCTACTGACCGATGGATGTTGTTATATAACTCATCTGCTGCAGTCTGAGGGTCGCTAGCGAGGAAGAATGTGTCCCACTGCGCCGATCTTATCAAGCTTGCAGAAAGACCCCAGTCAGCGGTTTTGTAGGAGCTGATAGTCATGTGTGTTTTTGATGAGGGTGTTTTTGACAACTGAGCATTGACACTGAATGAGAAAGAGATCACTTTGTGGTCACTACCGGGAAGATGTCCCAGTATCTCGGTGGAAGCTGCAGTGAAGCCGATAGTAAATATCAAATCTAATATGTTATTCTTTGTAGTGGGAGATAAGACATGCTGAGTCCATCCACATACATGCACAGTGGCGATGAAGCTTTTAAACTTATTGGGGACGTCGTTAGAGGACCACGACAGATCAGGCATGTTGAAGTCCCCGCCTACTAGCTTGCGATTCGCGGACTGGCACGCGAGATGGCATAAAACGCTCTGTAACGCGCTTATCTCAACGAGGTTAGGATTGGGCGGTAGGTAGATGCATCCGATAATGATGAGAAGATTATCAACCATAATGTCTATAAAAACGGAGTCTTCGAATCGTCCCTGTGTTTGGATAGGCGATACCGAAGCGTGAATAGCATTTCGAACATAGATGGCGCAGCCACCACCTAGACCAGACTTACGACAACCGATAAAAGCTTTGTAACCCGAGATATGGTAAACCGACTCAGGGATATCTTCCTTTAGCCATGTTTCAGTGACCAATATAGCTAGTGGGTTCGCGAGGGAGACAAGTGTTCTTAAGCTAATTATTTTGTTCCTGAGGGAACGTGCATTTATAAGTAGGACATGCATGGCATGTGTTTTATCAGCGAGTTCTAGTGCTTGCTTAAATAATGTTATAGATGTATTAACGGGGTCAGTGGATAGGAGTTCACTGCTTGGTTCGGAATTATCAAGAGTGCTGGGATGGAGATCTGTGGACAGAGGAAGAGAGTGTAGTGATGAAGCAGTCGTGCCTACTGCTACGACGTTCTGAGATAAGGACAATGCATCCCTTGTGAGTTCTGTCGGAAGTTGGAGTAAGGAAGATGATGAGGCGCTGGGTGAAAGCACTGGTTGGAATGATACTGAGCTAGCCGTGTCATCTGAATAAATTGTAGGAAGAGTTGGGCCATGAAGTTGGTATCGGCCGGATGTGCTATTGTTGGGAATGGCTGCGAAGCCATCCCCACATCTCCTAAAAAATGATCGAAGGAAACTGGTGGAGTATGGGTTCCAGCGTAAGTCTCAGGTAAGGCACTGGGCAGCATTATCCAGTTTTTCCTACTGTCCTTAATGTTTCGAGTATTATTGACAAATGCTGGATAGCGGTGCGTGGGTTTGTCCAGAAGATAATTCCTTCTGGTTTCAGTCTTACTAGTGTGGTAAGTAGTGTTTCTGGTCTGAGGTGTTTTGTTACAAGTGGCGTGGAAAGAATTCGAGGATCGTGAATTTGGTGAATCTTCGGAAGTACTCGTCATTATCGCGAATGAAATGTCGGTCTGTGACGGCACTTTGTTCCCGTTGGTTAGTAGGTAGCTTGTGCGTGTAGCTTGACTTTTACGACTGGTTCTTTTCTTGGTATTCGGGCCCTTGCTTACTGAATGTTCACCAGCCTTAGGTCTCGTCATAGGTGAGATATAGGGGGTATCCGATTCCATTAGGAAGCTAGCCTCAGTGTTAGAGGTGAAAGATTTTTTCACTGTTCTTGACTGGGGCTTGTGCCGGAGCCAGAAGCAAAGGCTATTGATGTTACCACGCCAGGAGATGCATGGTCATTGTCTACTTCGACACAGCTAGTTGTTCTATCTAGTATACCATCATCCCGAGTTAATAACTGAAGAGTCGCACTGCATGTTGTCTCTGCTCTTGGTGTTCGTGGAGTAGGATCAGAAGGAGATCTTTCCAAAGGTGTCCGATCAGGTTTAACCAGTACGTTTTGAATGGAGTATGCTGGGTTATGGCGAGCTGACTCTGCATGAAATGGTGTGCATGCTCTTCGAGAGAAAACTTAAAAAGTATGGGGCAACACCGTTTCGGTGTCTTCTTATTTAGTCGTAGACATTTGCATTCGACGTTAGTCATGTTGCAAGCGTTCATCAATGCAGCTCTTACTTTAGCCAAATTAAGTTTATCAGGGATATTGAAAACTATAGCATTTTTAATCTACGCGTTCGTTCATGAGCCTCAGACGCGATACAGGAGATAAGCTATCTTACTCTATTCATTTGAGCCGGATCTAGTTTTTCTGATGGGTTGCAGATATAATCTAAAGAGGCAATATGGTCTTTAAGCGGTCCGATATAGTCAAGCGTTTGTTTCATTTCAGTTAGTTGAAGTTCAAGAGATTTAATCTTATCATTCATTTGTTCAATGAGGCTGGTAACTGTAGGGGCAGTGTCTTGTTTTCCTCTCTGTGCATTACTTTTTACTCGCGTTACTCGCGGAGTGGCCGGTACGCTAACTTTCGCTTGTCTCGAGCGATTATATCTTGTTGGAGTCATAGTAACTAGTTCCCGTCAATGACAGTTTTACGGAAAAGCGTGCTTAAGAGACGGGTTTGAAACAAGGACGAGTAGCGTGCAGCGATGAGAGATAACTAATTTGGAACCGAATATGGAAGCAACAGGGGATCTTTTGCTGTTTCTACTCGGCATGCGCTTGATGTTACTGGAAGTTGATGTGCGGAAGTTTCAAATACTTATCTAATCTCGGGATCTACGGTATTGATGAAGACTATAATATCCTTATCCGGTGTCTTGGACGTGCACTCGGCAATCAGCCTGGATAATGCGTTAGCAAGACCAAGCGAAGACGCGAGTTTAAAATGCAAATCCAAATCGGATGTTAATAGGGTGGTTGTGTAACGCTGTAATCTGTTCGCCGTATAAACGGTGATTCCTTGTTTGGTGCCGAAAATAGTTAGCAGAGATTTATGGTCCGTATACATAATAAATTTGCGTCCAGGTACCATCCTCCGAAATTTCCTAACCGCAAAAACGAGAGCTAGTGCTTCTTTCTATTTGACTGCAGTTCTGTTCTGCCGTTGTCAGCGCCCAAGAAACATGCACCCCAGATGTCCATCTAGGAATTGGTGCAGAAAGACACCACAGATACAATTTCGTGATGCATCAACAACGGAAACTTAAAGTCCATCTCCGTTGCCAAATGATACGTATTGGTCACAGTAAGAAAATATGGGGGAGAGTATGCACTATAAGGCTCGGAACCCACGGTATTGAGAACAAATCTGGACAGGACTCTGTGCAATTAATGATCAATGAACAATGATTTATGTCGGGCAAACAAGCAGTTGCTTGACAAGTCCCCCAAAACGGTGGGGGTAAAAATACAATTATCAAAAGATAGCTGCGTTGTCTGTTTGAGCGTTTATCTAGAAGCTAGGCTGCCGAATTATGGTGGTGAATGTGGGAATTGAATGCGAACGACGAGACAAAGTGGGGACAGTTATAGTTGTTGTACTCCGTGAGCAAAGTAAGCGGTTAAAACGAGAATACACACTTCTGCCCGGCATCCTTAGGTTTATACAACCAGCTAATCCGGTTTGGAGGGATAATTAACATATTCCAAGTTGTACAGTTAGGCAACAAAGTGATGGAGGCCAAGGGCAAGACCCAATCCTTTTCGAAAATACCCAAGATGGGGGAGGAAACAACGAAGTTTGGGAGAGAGTTCCGGGGTTGGCAAACCCGAAGAGAAAAATAATTCCGCCTGCATTCCAAGTAGCTAAACTGCACACAATTTCAGAGGGTTACCTCTGAGGTTAATGTTATGGCTGTTACAGCAAGTGACGGTATACTTGATTAGGGTCACTCAATATTTGGTAGACTAATATGAGATCGCCGCGCAGCCTCCGGAAGCGGCCACTGAAAACTCCCAATGACTTCAGCCTTTGACCGTAGGACAGACTTCGAAGACCCTTGACGTTCTTTGTGGCCCTGCGTTGGGGTTTCGCTACTGCTTCTAAATCGCGCTTCAATCAAGATTGCCAAGCTTGGATGGTGTATTCACGTGAGGGCGCAAGTAAGAATTGTGCAGCATTGGGAAGATGGATGGGTCGGATCTTCCGAATGCTCTCCGCAGCAATCTGACGTGCTGCTTCGCTCTCGTTGTGGCTGCCTCTGGCTGCTTTGAAGAGTTAAGGTTACTTTGAATGAGCACACCAAGGTCGCGTTCTTGGGAAGTTGTTTACATTACTTGTGACCCAAGCTTATACACGGAGTCATGTCGACTGCGCAACTGAACAGCGTGACATGTGTCCACATTGAACCGTAGCGTATTCAAAACTAACCAGGTCGTAGTTGTGTTGAGGTTACGCTGGAGCTTTTCATGGTCGTTTGGTTCTTTGATCGCTCGCCATAACTTGATATCAAACACGAACAATGGGAAATCGGAAGTAATGTCCCTCGCCAGATAATTTCCCTCGGTAGAACATCCGACATACGTTCAGTGAAACACCCTAAGCTTGTATTTGTGTGTGTGTGTGTGTGTGCGTGTGTGCGTGCGTGCATTTGTGTTGTTCATCCAACTGAGTGTGTTTTGCCCTGACCTTCAGTACACATGTGCCACTGGGTCGTAGTGAGTAAAAAGATCAGAGGACAATATTGGTTTGAGGTCATCCAAGGCTTTCTGGCGCTACGATGACGAATGCCACACTGACGCGTTCGCCAAAGGTGCATTTAGTGGGGCCCGGAGTTCGCGTTTCCGAAGGACAATGTTGTGATTATAATTAACTAGACCCAAGGAAGACTGCAAAGTAGATTTGTTCGTGGGGTATGGCATTAATGTGATGGTTTTTACTTTGTTCGCGTCAGGCCGCCGACCAGAACTGTCGGTAATGGAGCCAAGGTATGTGGTACTGGACATCATGAGGTTGCACTTCTCTGGGCGCACACGAAATCCATAAGAATCTATTCTGGAGAATATTTCGTTCAGGTGGGTGTAAGGATCTTGATTGGTGGAGCATACAATGATTGCCATCCAAATAGGCCGTGGCACACTGTAATCCGGCTAGCACAGCGTCCAACATTTGTTGAAATATCGCTGGAGCACATTTTAGCCCTAAAGGTAACCGATTTTAACGATACAAACCTCGATGAGTATTCATAGTGAGCAGTTCTTTTGAGCGCTCCTCGACCACTACTTGCAAGTGTGCACCAGAAAAAGCAATTTGAGAAAAGATCTTTCCACCATTAAGCTTTGTGAATAAATCCTCGGGAACTGGTAAGGGATACTGATGCGTTTACAAAGCGTTATTCAGTTCTGTAGCAAAATCAGCACAAATACTTAAACTGCCATTAGCCTTTCTGATGACTGCAATAGGAGCAGCCCACGCTGAGTAGATCACAGAACTGGTAACGCCCGTGGATTGCAGTCGACTTATTTCGGCATCCATTGCCTCAATAGCAGCGTATGGTACTGGTCTCTTGGGACGAAATATTGGACGTACACCGGTGCGGGGATACAACACAGCGTCTACTTTAGAACACATTCCAAGGACCTCTGCAAAAACATTGGGGCACTTAGAGGCAACATAAACTTTCTGCACAGTCTAAACGTTACGGGAGCAACGAAACACAGAATATCGGTGGGACACAGTGCAAAACTATCTGGGTTATCACAAATACTGTTCGAAGGTATGTTCCATAAATTAATTTTATCTAACAAATCAATGTCTAACAAGTTCATATGTCCATAACGTGTAATGTGACGTGAATCATCAGCATGCAAAATGTGAAGCGCAATATCTCAATTGAACTGTCAAAGGGTAATTCCAAACCGGATGCGTCGTGAACGACGTGTGAAGTTTGCACACATGCGGATTTACCGAGCTTGCACCATGTAGACTTAGTGGTTAATGTACTATCGGAAGCCGTGTCCAGTTGAATCCGTGTCCAGTTGAAGCCGGACAGAAACGCTGTCTATCACAATAATACCATGCTTTCGCGCTGATTGATGTTACGAGCTGGTGGTTGCAAACACCACTTGTGAAAGGCCAAGTTAAAAACGGTTTTGGGGAGGTTTCGTGACGGTCTTCCAGTGGCTCCGTACAAAGATCTGGTTTCCTTATGTCCCATAATCCCACAATGTTTGCAAATATATCGTCTGAATTCACAAAATTGAGCGAAATGCCACTGACCACAATGCCAACAAGCATTAAGTCGACGGCGGCTACGTGAGAAGTCGAAGTGAAGTTCTGAATTGTGCAATGGCATGGGATGTGTAAGAATAGTGTGAACATCCACCACACAAAACTCGCTCTGCCTTTGGATCATTTCTGTGTCACGTTTCAGTGTCAACGTACGTTCACATTCCCGTACCAGATCCTGTAGTGAGACGCCTGGATTAGACTCCAGACCAGATAAAAAAACGTGTTCAAATCTCCATGTCTTTTGGATAAAATAATCCGCGAACAGAAATGCGCGCTTTGAATTGATCACTTGTGAGGGTGCTAAGCTGAAAACGTTTACATTCGCTGTTAGCAACAGCTGCATAAATCACAAAAGCATCCTCCTGGTGTTTAACAACTTGAAAACATCAGAAACATGAAGTTTTAGAGCCGAAAATTCTGGTCAAGTGTTTCACAGTGTCGTCAAATGATATAGCGCTTGGGTTCTTGGTTAGAAAATCATTAGAGTACTTTTCATACTCCTGTGGACTCAATTTCTTCAAAATAAGACGCGCCTGAGCTGCATCGTTTAACTCACGCTCATCAACCTTTAACAAGTTTTCATAGCGGCGAAACCATACTTCGAAAGTGAGGTCATGATCCGTCTGTTAACGAAATGGTGCTATACTGTGAGCCAACTTGTCTGGTGTGGAAACCGTTGTCCGTAGATGTTGACTCTAACGACCTTCGTGCGGTTGTTTTAATTAAGCGTTGCTGTGACATCCCGAAATGCGCTCGCTGTCTGGACAGCATTTCTTGAAGAAATCCCGAAGGGCTCTTCATGATTTGCCAACTGGAATTCCATCGCCAGTATATTATAACGTCCGACTTCAACACAACACACTCCGAACGGGAAGCAAGAACGCAACGCGCTGGGACCAGTTGTATTGAAAGACTAGCATCCCTGAGCAACCGCAATGCGCCAAGAGCAATAGATCAATCAGCCAACCACATGAAAGGACAGTCATGAATGGTGAGCGGTCTAACTGAACGACTGTCGTACGTGCTTTCAACACCATCACGTGACAGGACAGTCAGGAATGTTAAACGATCTAGCTGCAAACGACTGTCAAGCGCGAGGCCGTCTAACAGGTCGGTAAACACTTTGGAATCCAGAAGCAAACTTCCGGCTAGCTCTGAACCCAATGTGCCAAGCCCGAGTATTTGGCGAGAAATAAGACGGAACATGCGCGATGACAAAGATGCCTGGTGGACCAGTCGGGCTCAAGAAATGGAGCAATCAGGTGCATTAGGCAATTATTGCAAGCTCTTTCACTTAATCCGTGCCACCGGTTCAAGGAAATCATGCGTCATTGAGACAATCGAAGGCAGCGCGAGGGCACTAATACAGGATAAGGAGCGTGGTATGACTCTTTTGGCATAACACTTTCAAGATCTGTTCGGTTTGCCCTCTGTTCCCGGACATCTTCTTACTCAGCTGATGCTGGACTTGCCATAGACCGTTAGTTTAGTGGCTCCATCAAAGACTGAGGCATGAAATGCGATCACAGCCCTCAAACCTTTTCGTGCTGCTGCTCCGAATTCCCTTGCGCTCTCACTACTAAATGGTGGGGATGAGGTCCTCTGCAAAGCACTGACCTCCCTGTTCGAACGTGTATGGAAAGAACTGACGTTCCCGGCTAACTGTAATGAAACAATTATAGTGAAAATATACTGGAAAGGTAGTCGCACCGACTGTGTTATCCACAGAGGTATTAGCCTAACGCCGGTGGTGACAAAAATTTCTCGCCTCAATTCTCGTTCGTCGCCTCACTGTGGTACAGGAATGTCGGATAAGGCTAAAGCAAATAGTTTTCCGCCATGAACGTGGCTGTATAGACCACATATTCACTCTGCGGCAGGTGCAAGAGCAATGTCACGCATACCGCAGACCGATAACAGCTATGTTCCTCGATTTCAAGTGTGCGCTCAATGCATTCTGTTCGAAGTACTTGCGCGGAAAATTGTTACCAAAGAAATATGTGAACATGTTACGTGCTCTATACTCAAACACTACAGGACCAACCGTAGGATACTACTACTACTACTACTACTACTACTACTACTACTACTACTACTACTACTACTACTACTACTACTACTACTACTACTACTACTACTACTACTACTACTACTACTACTACTACTACTACTACTACTACTACTACTACTACTACTACTACTACTACTACTACTACTACTACTACTACTACTACTACTACTACTACTACTACTACTACTCGTGTCAGCTGTGTGCCGTGACGGCGCGACCACCGCCAGTCGCGCACGGGCTGAGTATTCCGCGAAGACGCCCAGCCATACGCTGATTCGAACCGATAACCTTATGGCTGCAAACTAGGCGCGCAGACCACTTGGCCACCGGCCTGTCGGACAGAGTTCATCAGAGCTGTCCAAACTTCCTGTTTTTCTGCAATTTCGTCGTGGACTCCATCATGGAGCGTTTCCTTGCGGAATTTCACGATGTAGGTTTTGATGTGCTGCCTGATGAAAGGTTAGCTTATCTTGATTATGTGGATGGTATCGCCTTTTTCGACGATGTTGCAGCTGCACAATCAACCCTAAATAGCCTCTGGAGTGGTCCCATTAGTTGGTATGAGTTTCGGGCTTTCAGAGTGCCAAGTGTTGCTGCAGGACTACCAGCCACTTGGTGCCACCTAGAACTTTGGTAATAAAGAACTCGAGTTGGTTGCTCGGTTCACTTACCATGACAGCTGCATCAGCAACGATAGGCAGCAGTTCACATATTGCAGAAAGCTGAACTACCTTCCTGAATCTGCGGCATTATTGTGACAGAAGGAAGTTCCTCTACGTCTGAATGGACGTGTTCACAAGACCAAAGTGGGGGTCACCCTACTCTATGGACGTGAGAATTGGCCCTTCAGTCTGATGAACTGAGGCGCCTGCAAGACTTTGATCATCGTCGTCTGCGGAGCATTGCTTGTTGTCGGTTAGCCCCAGCTTGTCCGTTACAATGATGTGCGTTAGCGGGTACTAGGCAGTGATAACCAAGCTAGTTTCTTAGAATAATAGATAACACGGAATAAGTTGCGTTAGTTTGGACACTTACTGCGTATGCCAGGTCTCCGATTATGGAGAAGGACCTAGATTAGTCCGCCAGCTATAGGGTGCCGCAAAGCTCGAAGTGAATAAAAGTTGACTTGGAAGCGGGAAATTTAGCCACTGACGACCAAACTGGGTGCCGTTGGTCCGTCTCGGCTTCCGGGCTGGAGTCCACGTTACCCGCCTATTGCTTGGCTAGCGAGTTTAGAGGACACTGCTAGCAACCGACACCAGTGGCGCGTTTGTCGCCGTCTCTTGGTCGGACTGCCTATTTAATGTGTGTCTGGTGTTGAGCTATCTACGGGCTAATGGCTGATTATGACGCGGGACACTGAAAGCTGCAAGAAAGCTTTCGCTTTTATACCTCTTTATTTTTGTACGATAGCCAGCCGTTGGTGACGGTATGTTCTTAACACAAGTAGTACGTGCCTTGGCCCTGAATGTTTGCTGAGAGCATTAAGGTTTTCAGGTACGTCCGTATTATCTCACTCGTATTATTCTTCATTCCATGGCTCAGCATGATTGTACAGCAGCGAAGCATCAGTTCAAATTGCTGATGTACAGCCGTCGTTGATGATTGATGATAATTGGATGACTGATTGGATGATGTGTTAGTTAATTGGAAACATGATGCGATAGTGGAAACTATAAGCCCAACTGCACCCAAGCTTTAAAGCAAATCTCTAAGAGCTCTTGCAAGCTTTCATTCTGTTCAGTTAACCAGCACGTTCATAGTTACCCTTTATGCCGCAGGGAATAGGATTATTAAGGTTTATGGTAACCGCTGTGGTATTAATTACCGCGGTAGTCTGGCTGGTGGAAAAATTCTTTCTCATGGAACTCGTGTTTACGGCTGTCATTGGATGATATTTTCCTCGACTTTTGCAAGAAAGTAAAGAGTTAACTTCTTCAGGGTGACGAATGCAAACAAAATCTTAACCACAAATAGAAAGCTTATTTATCTTAAACTGATAGTTGAGTATATTCAGAAGCGTTGTTTATTTTGTAAACACATCTGGTCATTCTACTGTGTGTAGTGCCTAACGTGCAAGAGACAATACGGAAAAGGCGTGTGAATGAACAATATTTAATCTCCATAAACAATATCTGCTGAAGAGATATAATCTCTTGTTTACTTATCTAACCGGTTGCAAGCATGAGCTGAGGAGAATTCGTATGAGCAGATTCCATTTGCCTTAAACTTACAAATGTAGAACAACGACCAGCGCTCAGGCGGCAGAGGTTTTCAGAACCCGATTCTACAACTTAAGGAAATGCATAAAATCACGTTCACAAAACTTAAAGATTGAAGAGAATAGAAACCTGCATAACTAAGCATACAAATCTTGAAGACCTCTTAATGAAATAACTGGCTTAGTATGGAGCGGTGTTGAAGATGAAACATTTATGCTTTCAGTATTTTGAGACACTCCATTTTATTCTTTGCCATAGATTCCGGTCGCCCATTTGTTTTGCTGAAGGGTACAATTTCAATCACTGTCTCTCACATTGAGTCACACTGTACGCTACTGTCTGCTTCAGCTCACCTGCGCATCACTTTCTAACTTTTGTTTATACACGTTGGGTCAAGTTGATCTAACTGTTCTGAGTACTTTCGTACTCGGCACGCCTTATACTTGCCACCTCTTGCGACTCACATCTGAACACTTTTTCATCGAGGTGAAAAGTCCAACAAAGATAATCGGTTGGTTCACAAAAAGGAAACCATCGGAACCTGGGAAAAGTGCATGTAATTAGGTCACAGTGCCCACATGCCGTGCCCGGTAAAGAGAGCACGATAACAGTTGAGGACATCTGGGTATCAATCACTACTGCCAAACTGTTACAAGCCTTAGCTAAGTATAGTGCGATCAGAAAAGTCACAGCCCTAATCTCATTTTCCCTTTAGCCGGTTGCCCAAACAATCCGTAAGAAATGAGGTTACGACAAATGGATACAAAGACACTTTTCGGAGGTTGGGCGTGAACATTTGGAGGAAAACTAACGCCACTGTCTTTTCGGGTCAACCGAGCCAAAGGAAAAGTAAAAAGTAGTTTCCCGATCTCACGGCTTCCTGCTAACTCTGGTCCATATATCCGCATCAAATTGCAGTGTCACCAGTAAACTATAATGACGCACCCATTCGGGTTTAGAAACAGCGGTAGCTGACTGAAAAGAAAATGAACGTATACGTTATGTCCAAGGAGTGAGCCGACACAGTAGCATAACTAAGCTGTGGAATTCACTCCTAAACTCAACGGACATGTACACCGAACTAGTATACGTGGGATCTTCTACCATTACTTATGCGAGGAGGATATCAGCCTCGCTTTTTCTTCTATTTAGCATGCAGTATTTCACAGCAAAACAAGTCCGAGCATGTTTATTCATTTCGATTTTAAATTATCTTTTTCCATTAATTTGTTGGTAAAATTCCTTGGAACCCTCCACTCACTTGCACAACATCCGTCTTCGTCGCTGCGATACACATTCTCTGCGGACGTAATCAATCCACAGCTGATTGCCGGCGAATGTTGGGCTGCGTTAGCCATGCTGCGCGAACGATCTCATGTTCTCACTACGGCTCAATATAGCACTTAAATATACACGGCAACTCATCTACGCAACGTGAAGCATGCACCAATATGTGTCACTTAGCAATCTCTTACTCCTGAGATAGCACTGGCATTTTTCGCTCGTTCGGTCGTCCCGCAATACGTGTGATTCAATAACGCTGTTAAATTTGCTCAGTTTGCTTTAGCGGACAAACCAATTCCCGACACATTTACAATGACCAATCTGGATGGTTAAAAGGTCACTACCAACGGTGGCGTTAAATGTGTTGTGGACTGGAATAATGGATATGGCCTCACAGCGATCATGAGGTACACTGTTTAACCGTACCACCATTGAATCAGGGCTTAGTAGACAGGCATGCAGTATGACGCACTCGAGATGTAACTTTGCACTTAAAAAGCAAAGAATGCTAAAGTAGCTACACTTCTAAGGTGGACAATAATTGTCTCCATATGGATAAAGCAGGTGGCTTTTGTGAACAGGTGGTATGCGAGACCGAAAACTGTGTGATTTCAAGTTAACTCCACACTGGCAATTTTTCCGTAATTCTGAAGTTAAAGCTCCTTTCCGTTTGGCCGATGTAGCATACTCCACAATGAACTGACAAATGCGGTGTTAGTTAGCATAGATAGGCGCTATTCTTCCTCCGAAGGTAGAACAAGCAGTTTGTTGGTCCGGTTAAAAAGGACAACTTCACCAGTATCATACGTTTTATGAAGGCGAAAGTTAGCGTCCAACAGTCCTCATGATGACGAATCACCGCTAAAGGTTCCTGGATAAGAATTACCTACATGGCCACTCTGAGAAATTCCTTCTCGTACCACACTTGAGCAATGGAACAATGGTTTATTACGGGTAAAAAAGCATCGCATAACAAGTCCCGTGGGATGGAAATTAATGCGAAAATTAATTGCATAATAAAGTGAAAAGCTTTGTGGTGGACTCACCATAGACTTATGGGGAATAACGGAGATGTTCGCGTAGTAAACTAATACATCCATAAATCCATTGGTTAGGCGTTTGACAAGACACCGTTTGATTGCGTTTTGTAGCCCCTGGCTAACAAGTCACAAAATGAAATGTAAGTGAGACAATGCATCATCAACACCTTTTTTAAATATCGGCAGATTAGGAGCAGAGACGACATAATTGGGGAGGACGTTACAAGGCTCACACTCGCGGAGAGAAAAGAAATTTCTACGGCATTCAAGCCAGCTGTACTGAATTGTCAGTTTCAGAGGTGTGGTTTGGGTTCTTCAGAATCTGGTTAAACCATTCTGCGATCGCCCGTAAAAGCCGGTATCGACTGCTGTACATTCTTAAAGATGTCAATCTAAGCTGATAGGGCAGATTAAAGAGACCTCTGACGTTCTTGGTTGCCCTTTTTTGAGGAGTCTCGAGAGTAACCAGATCCTGTTTCTGCCACGGCTGCCACGCCTGAATAGCATATTCCACGTGAGGTTGCACGTAGGCGTTAAGCATTTGGGGAAATATTAAGGGTTCAAACAGACCGAAGTCTCTGCGAAGAAGGCCGGAGTGCTGATTTCCGGTTCTCCTCGCCTTCTCTGCTTGTTTTGAGCACCCGAGATCTTCCTGTCTTCTTGTGTCACGAAATAAACTGATGCGGGTAGCAGTTTTCCATAGTATCTTGGTTAACGGCTCCAATTCTCATTTCACCTTAGTAGCTTTGCATATTCTTCTCGCCGATTAAATAAGACTGTGACTACCTTCCGCTCCTACTGCATTAGAGCGAAGCTGGTGAAGTGCAGGCACCGCCCGTACCATGTTGTATTTGGTAAACAGGATAGCAGATGAGGTTGGTTTCTCTACAACTAATCGACATGTCCAAAAATGAGAGGCAACTGTTACTTTCTACTTCACCAGTTACTGGTGTTCAGTTTTTCTGATAAGTAAAAGATGTAAATTTCGACAATATAATGTTAATGATAAAAAAAGAAGAGTCACAATCATCATAATACATCTTAGCTAGAGGTGTTAAACACTTCAGCACTGTGCGGCAATAACGAAAAAAGAAAAAATGCAACAGTCAAAACGCAAGAGGTGGATGGGCTCAAAATTAATCGACAGCAGGAACTGGAGGCAATCCAAGGATGTTAGACCCAAATGGAATACCAATGCCCCTGCATTGTACTGGCGCTATTAACATAATAACAATAATAATAATAATAATAATCAGCAACATCATACTTCTCCTCCTACTCCTCCTCATCATCCTCAACATCATCATCGTCTTCATCATCATCATCATCATCATCATCATCATCATCATCATCATCATCATCATCATCATCATCATCATCATCATCATCATCATCATCATCATCATCATCATCATCATCATCATCATCATCATCATCATCATCATCATCATCATCATCATCATCATCATCATCATCATCATCATCATCATCATCATCATCATCATCATCATCATCATCATCATCATCATCATCGTCATCATCATCATCATCATCATCATCATCATCATCATCATCATCATCATCATCATCATCATCATATGCTGATTGGTCTGAAAATCCACCGAGAGAAACTCAAGTCGGTATGATTAAAATAAAGCTACGCACGGAGGATTGAGATCGAAATCTCCGTATTTTAAATTTTCGGGTAGTTGCCCGGATTCCTCCACGAATCCGGATCAACAGGTTTCTAATGCTTCAGGTGCGCCCAACTGTTCCCACCGCGGTCTGCGCGTAGCCTTTATTAACGTATGCAGTCTGATGAACAAGCACGATGTGCTGTACGACTTCGTAAGCTCTCAGCGACCAGACGTTTTAGGCCTTGCTGAGACATGGTTAAACTCCGACGTAAACGCCCAAGAAGTGGAAATTACCGGCTACTCATGCTTCCGTTGTGATAGACCATCGAATGATCGCGGTGGCGTTCTACTTTACATAAAGTCTTGTGTGGGAGACTAGTGAGCGCCTACCAAAGCGCTGATGGTCTACGTGCGCAGTTATTTTGTTCGATTCACCTCAGACGCTGCGAGTTGCTCGTGGGCGTGGTATATCGCAGTCCACTGAGCCGCAGTTTGGACTGGTTGCCGCATGTCCGCAACCACATGAGTCGTCCGATGTTCCTACTCATGGGCGATTTCAACTTGCCCCGAATACAGTGGCCTGAAGCTGAACTTCTCCCCGGCCACTGTAAAGTCGAGAGGAAGTTTACGGAGTTGCTATTTGTAACCGGGGCCACACAACACATCAACCAACCGACACGCATTACTGCGCGCGCGACTGCATCATGCTTAGACCTGCTTTTGACTAGCTGTGAGCAGCATGTGCATAACATTCAAGTCTTAGAGCCTCTGGGAGCGAGCGACCACTCGATGATCATAGGCAGGTTGGAACTACCACTGCCGTATTCTCCCCCACTGGAGCTAGCCTTCAGCTATTGGAAGGCTTACTTTAATGGCCTCAATCGAGCAGCGAACCAGATAGACTGGTCTTTACCACAGGATTCATCTATTGAAACCTGTTGGGCTATCATTAAAGAGGGAGTGAATTCGTTGTGCGCCCGATTTGTGCCCCACAAATTTCGGAAAGTTGGGCCAGTCAAACCACATTGGTTCGACAAAGAGTATAACAAACTGGCCCGACGGCGACGTAGACTATGGAACAAATTCGTGTTATCTGGCTCTGATGAGGACTACAATGCGTACAAGGTACAGCCAAATCGTTGCAACAAGGCGAAAACAAGAAAACGCCGAAGCTTCGAAGAGGAGCTTGCAACCGCCGCAAAAACTGCCCCCAAGTGGATCTTCGCGCATAAGACCTGTAGCTAATGTTCTAGTGTTGGAAGGCTCAGAAGGACAGCCCCTAACCTCGAGTATATATCATGCGTCCACATTGGCGGCGCACTTCGCCTCCGTATTTGTAAGTGACCAGTTGTCTGTAACGAGTGCGACGAGTACCGTTCCAGCCGAACTTAGCAGCACTGACTGCAATATTGAGGATGTACGCATGCTTCTAGGAAATCTTGACGGGACGAAGCCTGTTGGGACAGATGGTATACACCCACTGCTCCTCAAGTCCCTATCGGCCATCATCGCGCCTTCTGTAACTGAACTGTTTAACAGGTCCCTATCCACTGGACTGTTACCGGACTACTGGAAATGCTCATTCGTAAAGCCCATATCGAAAGGTGGTAACCCAAGCAAAGTGGATAACTACCGGCGGATTAGTCCGACCGATGTTTTGGCAAAGACGCTCGAGAAGATGGTGAAGAAGAGCCTTCTACAGCTTCTCGGGTCGAAAAACCTGTTGACCTCCGCACAGCATGGTTTCATGAAAGGTCGCTCGTGCATCACTAACCTGCTGCTGACAAGGCACGAATTGTTACAAGCGCTGAACCAAGGCCAATCGGTCGATATCATTTACATTGACTTCAGTAAGGCTTTTGACAAGGTCAACCATGCAGTGCTCCTTGACAGGCTGAGGATATGCGGTGTTGGTGGTTCGCTGCACAAATGGATCAGACATTTCCTTGTTGATCGAAAGTGGAGGGTCCACGTGGATAACCATCTAACTGACTGGTATCCATCGAGCAGCGACGTGCCCCAAGGCACTGTATCGGGCCGATTTCAATTCTGATCCATGTAAACGATGTGCCTCAGCTACTACAATCACCTTGTGCGTTGTTCGCAGATGATTTGAAGGTGTGGAGAGTAATCCGCATGCTCAATGATTGTGATTTACTTCAGCTGGACCTCGACCGCCTCTCGACATGGCCTGCAGAGGTTAACCTTCCGATCAACCCTGCCAAGTCGCAATTTATGAGGTTGGGTAAGTGTAAGCACTGCCGAACGTACACAGTGGCTGGTCAACCGTTGCATCCCGCGTCTTTCGTGCGCGACCTTGGTGTACTCTCACGCGGCGACCTAAAGTCCATTGACAATACGAATAGGCTGTACCAAAACAGACTTCGGATGCTTTGGGCCCTCAGGAGCAGCTTCAGCACTTGGTCAGAAGAGCTTGCTACTCGCCTCTTCGTCTCTATAATACGACCAATGTTAGAGTACGGCTCTCCCGTGTATTGTCCCATCACGCTGGGCTAGGTAGAAAAGATTGAGCGAATGCAGCATGTAGCCACCAGGCTGATTCCCAACTTACGATGTATGCCATACGAAGACCGATGTAAGAAAGTAGGGCTGTACGCCCAAGCTTATCGTCGGCTGAGGGTTGACCTCATCATGACGCACCGGAAATTACATTTGAGTGATTACCCCATGTTGAGACAACTGCTTCATCTGCGCACACCAAGCTGTACACGAGGACACCGGTATAAACTTATCGTACCGAAGTTGAAGCGGTTCGCTCACCAACTCTGTTTCCAATGCAGTGTGGTGAATGTCTTGAACGACCTGCCGTAGCAGATAGTAGAGGCGAACTCAGCGTCGGAATGTAAGAAGCTCCTAGACAAACTTTGCAGATGCAAAACATAGAGAACAGAGCGACAAATAAGGAGTAGATGTCCAAGAGCGACGAATTATGCAGCTACACAGAGAAAGCTCTATTCGCTGCTTCGAACCAGTATGCAGTATTCATCATCATCATCATCATCATCATCATCATCATCATCATCATCATCATCATCATCATCATCATCAGCATCATCATCATCATCATCATCATCATCATCATCATCATCATCATCATCATCATCATCATCATCATCATCATCAGCATCATCATCATCATCATCATCATCATCATCATCATCATCATCATCATCATCATCATCATCATCATCATCATCATCATCATCATCATCATCATCATCATCATCATCATCATCATCATCATCATCATCATCATCAGCATCATCATCATCATCATCATCATCATCATCATCATCATCATCATCATCATCATCATCATCATCATCATCATCATCATCATCATCATCATCATCATCATCATCATCATCATTATCATCGACATCATCATCATCATCATCAGCAGCAGCAGCAGCAGCAGCAGCAGCACCATCATGCATCTTCATCAGCATCATCGTCATCCATCCTCCTCATCTTCATCATTGTCATCGTCCTCCTCCTCATCTTGATCATCCTCGTCTTCATCGTCAACATCCTCTTCAACAACAACACCAACCTTTTCCTCATCTTCACCCGCATTGCAGACGGACGAATTACCATGAAATACGCAACCTTTATGTCAACCTCATGGTCTGATTTCCCCATCATCTGCGCCGTCTTCCGAAGTCCCGGATAACCCATTATTTTTCTATCTCATGCGATGGACTGTGCAGAGCTATATGTTTTTATTTCAACTTACTCCATTTTGTTGATACTTGTTCCTAATAACTTTATCCGATACATGTTCCTACGGGCTACTGTGCGATTCATTCTTTTCCTAACTATATCTATGTGGTTGCATTCTGACCCCGCTACAAGATGTGATCGCGTTTATACTGTGTAACATGCCCAGTTGTCCTACAACTCGGCATGGATTTGCTCTCATTCCATACCCGCTGTGGCGACTGTGCACTCCCACCCCGTGTTACTAGTTACAAAGGTACACAGGCCCTAGGAGTGTTTGTCTTGCTTCTTCTAACTTCCCCCTCGACATGAACTTGCTCTTATTCCAAACCCGCTGTGAAGATTGTGCACTCCCACTCCGTGCTACTAACCCCGAGGGCACCCAGGCCTTTGTTGGTCTTTGATCCCATATTCGCACCGAGACGGGTTAACCTCAATCCATTTGAATCTACTGACGCATTGTATGTACATGTGCGCCGTTAAGCGAAGCAATGGGAAAAGAGTTAGTACACCTTATAAAGAATCGCCGTATCCCTCTCTTTGAATCGGTGCTGTGTGGACTTGCTGTACGGTAGAAAGTACGCTGAAGCTACTTCATTGTGGAACTGTACGGATACCCGGTTGTTTCAGGACTGCAGGGACAATGTTGAGTACCGTAGATAAAGTTTCAGCGTCCTTTTTTGGCTGGATGCGAGAGATTTTTACGAGTCACTCAAGCCCCGAGAAAAGCTGTCGCCTACAATCACAATCAATATCACCATGATTATCATGGTGAGCTTCATCATCTTAACTATCAGCTTCTTCATCATACTCCTCAGCAGCAGCAGCAGCAGCAGCAGCAGCAGCAGCAGCAGCAGCAGCAGCAGCAGCAGCAGCAGCAGCAGCAGCAGCAGCAGCAGCAGCAGCAGCAGCAGCAGCAGCAGCAGCAGCAGCAGCAGCAGCAGCAGCAGCAGCAGCAGCAGCAGCAGCAGCAGCAGCAGCAGCAGCAGCAGCAGCAGCAGCAGCAGCAGCAGCAGCAGCAGCAGCAGCAGCAGCAGCAGCAGCAGCAGCAGCAGCAGCAGCAGCAGCAGCAGCAGCAGCAGCAGCAGCAGCAGCAGCAGCAGCAGCAGCAGCAGCAGCAGCAGCAGCAGCAGCAGCAGCAGCAGCAGCAGCAGCAGCAACAGCAGCAGCAGCAGCAGCAGCAGTACAGCGGGGTTTTTAACTGATATGTCGCTGCTGTACATTTGGGTGACCTACGGAATGAAGAACAAAAGATGAGAGAGATATAGGACCCAGCGTTAAACTTTAATGCCCTAAACAACATACAGGGGTATGGTACTTGCACATCGTCAAAAAGAAGCCCTCACAGAAACCTGCATATCATAGAAAGTTACGGTGGCATCGGCAAGACAGTCTCATTTCGGTGCCTTCAGTACTCCGCTTCCCAATCTGTCATTATCCCGCAGATAACTCGCAACTAAACGCACGTTACATGGGCAGTCCGACTAGGCGATGGCAGTAGATCCGCAACCGGTGATGACCGCCAATCAAATCGTCTAATTTCTCAAACCAAGCACAAGGCGGTTAACATGTACTCTGTTGTGTCGCCGCTGACGCCTTCAGCCCAGGACCACAAGAAGAAGTCCAAAGACGAGCCAGAAGGAGACTTGTGTACATGAAATCACGGTTGCTTATGTAGTTTTGAGGGCAAAATGAAGGAAAGCTACTAAAGTACACTGAAGCCAACTAACAGAAGGAAAAACGTCAAATGCAACGGCGAATAAGCAACCGCGGACTCAAGAGCGAATCGCATATGTCCTTAAAAATAGCATCATTAGACTCCAAGCGTAAAGCGAACGTGACGGGCACAGGCCAATCAGAATGACAAAATGAAACTTTTAAACAAAAGTCAAGACATAGAAAAAAGGAAGAGTAAAAAATAGCTATCAAGCTCGTTCACAATAAATAAAGGTCTAATAGCTGTCCTCTTAATACACTCCAGCCTGCAAGGTGAAGAAACCAAAGGAGTATTTTTATGGTGAACGATTTGATCTCCAGCTACTAAGTTAATTTCTGCTTAGCACGCGTCTTGCGCCACCTTAGACCTGGCAAACAAAACAAGGCCCTTCTAGGCAGGCGGTGACCACCCATACGTTTTACGTGCCAAATTCAATGCAACTTACTCATTGCTAATCAGTAGGAGTAGTTTTCATTGTAATTGTAATGTTTCGTCCCAGCTGCTTACAAGTTACGTTGCACAGCCTAGTCCGGAAAAGCACCAGGCGCGTTTCGCCTTATTGGGGTTCGTTAGTGGCGCACATTCCCTCGGTCCTTTACTGGGGATGGAATCTAGTAGGAAACAGAGGTATTGCTTCCAGGATCCATGCACCTTAGTGACTGAGGTAAGATTCCCCCATAGATGTAGTCTACTAGCTTTTTCTATGGCATTCGACAGGGATACTCACTTCGTTTGCTTCCAAAAGCTTGCTGCATATGGTATCAACGTTTCCCTGCTCACCTGGTTGGAATATTACCTACAAGACAGAACCATCAAAGTAAGAATAGCCAGCACTCACTCCGAAAGTGCATGCGTCTCCAGTGGTGTCCCGCAAGGATCCGTCCTCTGCCCCCTACTGTTTTAAGCTTACAACAATTACCTCTCGATGCAGATATTTGTAGATAATGCTAAAACATGGACAGCAATTCGTTTGGCATCCGACCGTGCCTATCTCCAGAAGAATCTGAACCGGATTAACGAATGGACAGAAAGGAATCAGTTCCCACTGAACCCTGCAAAGTGCCACCTGTTGACGATGAGTAGTAGTTTCAGCAACACGTTTTTTCTGGGACAACAACCTTTGCAACATGTGACTAGTGAACGAGGTTAAGGTATCATCGTTCAAGAAAGTCCTGGCAATTCGCTCCAATGTTCGAAAACAGCGAATTTGGAGAACTTGAACTTGAGGCTTTTGAGGCGAGCTCTCGGTACCTTTGAACTACGGCTAGTACCAATGTTGATCAGCATATTTCTTCGTCTCCATGCTGAATATACAGTTCAGGCATGGCGCCCATGGTTAAAACGGGATAAAGGTTACTTGGAGCAACCCCAGAAAGAGCTACCAAGCAACACGTGGACCATGTGGTCTCAGTTACGGACTACTCCTTCGTTTACTTGGCGTGTTCTCCTCAGAAAACCGACGGCTTTGAGGGGATCTCGTCCTCACATACCGGATAGCAACTTAAATCGAGCACTCATGTGCATCACGGCTGACCTCAGCCTCTTAAAAACATTGTCGAGTCCATCACCTGAAACTAGAGACGCAACGGTTATGTTTGGATTGAAAGGAGTATTTTTACTGTCTCCCACTAGAACGCCCTACCAACCCATGTGATGAACGCACCAGGCGTCGCAACATTGGAGAGAATTCGAGGGTTTCAGCTTAGTGCTAAACGCTACACAACAGTGTGCTGAAGTGATATGTTTTAATACTGATGATTCAAGTGCCACGTTGGAACCTTTTCAAGGTAAATTGGCAAACTTTTCCTAAATCGGTACTCCCGGATTTGGAACAAATTGCCGACCGATATTCGTACTAGCACATCTGAGTATAACTTTCGTAGAAAGCTTGACGAATATCTTACAGTCAGCAATGTGATTATGCTCCTGCGCTGCCCTACAACTATTCAACAAACGTATGAACAAGGTCCAGACAACATATAACTGAAAGTTGCAAATGACTGTATCAGTCAGATCAACAAACACCCGTTGATTCCCTGCTTACCCCTCTCTTCTATTGCCCACTCCGGATCTGCCTGCCCGAAAGCTCATCGCCGATTAGTGGCTCCACTGATACATCGATGGGTTGGAGGTCCAGGCTTCTGTTATCCTCTTCATCCCATCTTGGCTCACTATACTGCCCCTTGATTTTACTTGGCTCCACTGCAACCATGTGTCAGTTGAACCACTGGCAACTTGGTTAGCTGGACTCCCAAATCCGGTTAACTATGTCTCCAATCGTAACTTCACTTCCGTTTCACCCGCTGGCACACCTACCATTCGTTTGTGAAAGCACTGACGCTTTGGTAGGTAAAGCACCCGGATCCTTTCTTTACATCTTCAACCCACCTTGCTCCCCAACACTTAGCTTCGGTTTTCACTTGACCATATCTTGCTGGTGAATCAACCGACACATTGTCAACATCGATATGTTTGCCACTCAGGACTACTGTAACCTCGTAAACATATCACTGGCGTTCTGTTGGACCAATTCCCTGCAAAATCAAACTCCTAGCGCAGTTAGCCAAACTACTAAAGGTTCGGCATTCTTGTTCACAGCCCACAACCCACACATCTTAAGTAATCCGCAATCGGTATTGCGCCACCTAATTGTAAACAACATCTGCAATACAATAATAAGGTGGTTGCTTAAATATTTCCCTTTTTCACTGTGCAGTAATGTGGACTTATTTTTCCCTGTTAGCCAGACCCATACTGCTGTTCCTTTTGCTGAGTCCAGAAATTTGGTTGCGAGACCCTCCCCACACTATATTATTCTCGATTCCAGACATGTACATAATTCCCTAGGAAGTTTTCGGCCTCTATCGCACTAATACTTACTAATACTTGCTATTTCCCTTCTATTTACGTTGATCCGGACCACAACTCGTTCAACGGTACGATGAGATATTTGCTACCGAAGAAAGTTGGATCTGCATAAGAATAACCTAGAACTTGAATCCAATCCCACTCAATACGAATCTCCTCGCATTCGATAAACAATTTCAGTTTCAGAGAAAACTTGTACATACTGATCGGTCCAGGGTCTCTGGAACGTGTTTCACCTTTCTGAGAAAAATACCTATTATTATTATTATTATTATTCATCTTGTGGGCTCTGTAAAGTTATGCTTTTTATCCCATCATACATATCTGAACTACTGAAATCTCATTCGTCGCTATGTTTAAAGCAGTGCTTGTAAATCGTCGCATGCAGTAATATGTTCTGTGCCAATGAGTATGTATTTCTTAAGTGACGAGGTTTATCGAAAAACAATTTCTTTACAATTACCCGTTTTTAATTTGAAAAACAGTTTAATCGGTTAGAATAACCATCTCCTTTCGTGGCCATTGATTACTTTGCTTCTTGGGTCGTCCTTTTGGATCGACCTATTCATAAAAATATGAAGGTGAGATGGGAATGTTGAAATCGAATAAAACTGAAGCATCAGGTGGACTTGCTCTATCCGCCTTAAACTAAGTAGCATCTTGTAAATGCTTTACATCCGATGTTAATCAAACCGAGTGAACCGAATACTGTCTCAAAGGATTATATTTCGCTTGTAGTGGTCCCAATTTCCAAGATGGTCTAAGTTGGAAATGCGGCGTTCATAGAAACATGATTTCGCTATCCACTGCTTTTAAAATATTGGTTTCATTCACTCTCCCCGGAGTGACTGGTGTCCATGCATAAGCTAGATGCTGTCGTAATGAATGAACAATGAAGAGTGATTTTTAACGAGCAGAAAAGCAAATGCTTGACAATTTCAGTAGGATAACCGGAGTGAAGATTTTAAACTAGAGTTTAAGATGACAAGAAGTGCTGGAGAATTCCGGGTTGGGATGAATCACTAAGTTATTCAAATGAACCCAAATGCTGGTCTGATCACCGTTAGGTAGAGGAGTGAGCCGGTGAGCATAGCGTTTGTGCTAATTTGTCTCTCGATGGGAACGGTCTATTTTGTGTAATTTAAGTGGAATAGAGCGTAGTCTACTCTTTAAAAATTGTTATTGTGTGAGAGAAAGTAACATGAAAAGAAAGAACGTTACACTTTCTGTATACCCGAAGGGAGAAAAGGTTTTGTCAGCAATCAAGTCGAATGTGATATGTGGTCAGGTTGAGCTGGGTGCTTCCCAAATTTGTACTGTGAAAACATGCAACAGATCGCGACAGCCGTGATTTGAGTTAATCGGTATTTTGTACACCGTAACAAGGTCTGTTCGTAGACGGCGGTATTCACACGTCCGTAAGCCCAGAGCTTGCAGTATGTGTTGCTAGGATGGATAAAACTGTCCTCTAACGAGTTTCCTCCACCTACATTTTGGAACTTCGGACGCAGCAGCATCGTGTTCGCATCAGTGTTGCCGGACCTGGTTCGTGGGGGCCTCACTTAGAAGTTCAGCATTTGTGGCCAGGTTAATGGCTCGAACTTCCGAATGTTCTTCGTAGGAAGCCAAACTGCTGACCAGAACCACTCGACGCAGACAAGGTCCTCTTGCACTATTACTCCTAGGTAGCTGTTCTGCATGGTGTTAAGTTGAGCCAGCGCACAAGCCGAGAAGCGTGGCGCAAAAGTGGATCGATCTTCAATCGTAAATCAACCCACTCTTGCGCCACGCTTCTTGGCTTGTGCCCTGGCTCTCCGTAACGCCCCCCTTGCATAAAATGACGCGCGACTTCCGCCATGGATTCAGGTGCATTCTAATGACGTGTCTCCACACCTGGTCAATGTTACGGAGAGTCAGCGCACAAGCGGAGAAGCGTGGTGCGATAGTGAATCGATCTACAATTGGAGCTCGAACTCGAGTAAAGAACAAAACACGAATCTATGTAGAATTAACGGCAAGTTAGCACATGGACCTGAAACCTTTGAGATGTGTTAATTAATATTAATCAGAATCTCCCATGTCGTTGTGTTAGTTGTTTCCTGAAACTAAGTTATTACATCATGCCCCCACACAATGCTAATCAGAATCTGAATTAGTATCCGAATCCCAATCCCACGGTGCGGCTAATCTTGGCGTTCTCATTTTGTGGCGGGTTGAACTGGTTGCGATCAGCGCACAAGATTCATGCAGGTTAGCCGTACTTTCAGAGTCAACCACAAGCTATTTCTGGGGGCATTACAACGCATGGCATGCTGCATGTTTTGCTCTGCAAGTCGATCTTCATAAGTACATGGATACCGTAGGCTCAGAATTTTACACTTCGCCAAGTTAAACAGAAGCCGGTTTCCGAATGACCAGGTATATCGTTGGCAGCATCGGGTTCCGGATTGGCCTCTCGCTGCAGGCTCCAAGGGGTCAGCCACAGCATGTCTGCGTCTACAGTGGTCATCATCATCATCATCATCATCATCATCATCATCATCATCATCAACATCATCATCATCAACATCATCATCATCATCATCAGCATCAGCATCATCATCATCATCATCATCGTCATCATCATCATCATCATCATCATCCTCATCCTCATCATCCTCATCATCATCATCATCATCATTATACATGTCAGCTAAAGGTGGTGAAACACCTCCGCTATTGTGCCGCAATACATAAAGGGAATACATACATACAAACAACACATAAAGGAAAAGTAAATACGACAGTTGCGTGCCACCTGAGCCACCAGCAACGGATAGGTATCGTTCTGGTAATCTACCAGCCAGCTACTAGGCAAAAAATTATTATGTTGTACCCTACGAAATAAGGCCGTAGATGGAGGGGGAGGCTAAAAGAGGTGGGGAGGGACAAAGAAACTCAAAGCACAAACGCCACTGGTTCCTTGCCATGTCAGCAAGTGTATCCAGCCAAACGTGTTCACCGTCTTTTGGACCCCAACCAGGGAGCCGTGACGCTCCAACCGAGGCTAGCTCCGAAGTGAGGGACTTCATTCCCCTGGACCAAGTCATCACTAGGCCACCTCTCCTCTTCTTCCACCCACATCCTTGGTGAGCAAACAACGCTCGTCGAGGGAGTCGGTGGGCTGGCATGCGCAACACGTGGCCCAGCCATGGGAGCCTGGTGCGGGAAATAACGGTGCTGAGCGGTTCATTCCCTTTTCCTGGGCCGTAAACAAGGCGTCGAACACGCTCGTTACTCACGCGGTGTTCTCACCATATGTGAGCCAAACTGCGAAAGCACCGATGGTCGAACGTAACTAGCCTTTGACCACAGTGGTACACATTATGGTTTGCGCTGCACCACCCACAACTCAGTCCACACACTCCATATCTATTGTAAACCCGAAGGAATAAGATGGAAAAGCATGTGGACTCATCAACGGAGCCGGCCCACACTACTTCAACAAGTAGACCAGATGCGTCCATGCCTAAGTTGGGAATCGTGCGCACCAGACGTACACAAGGTGGGGACTGGGCCGTAGTCTGTTCATGCTAGATGGAGCCACTCTTTGTGCCTAGCACGGCCACTAAGACCATGCAGCCCGTCCCCCAGCAACGATTCACGGCCGCCTAGAGCCAATAATCAAGATAGAGGCTGTTAGATGAGAAGGCACCTTGCCAACATTTACATTGAGTATAGCCACACCGGGGATGTCAAGCGACAGCCAATCACATGAAATGACAATATCAAGTAAACTATACCAAACAAAGCAAACGGAAATGTCGATATATCTCGTCGCTAAATCAGCAAACGGAATACATAGGTTACCAAGAAATCCGCGATAAATTCAAGGGGGCAGAACAAGAGATCAAGTAAACTTATACAACAGACGAGAAGAAATAAACCAAGTTGTTCCCCATTCCATTAAGTGCAATGTGCAAGTTAATAGATGATTATTAGGGTAGACATAAAAGTGTCATGACAAGATAAGTATTAAGACGTTATAGCACACTAATCACCTGAAATATAGTATCTCAGCATCCAAGCATGCGGTTAGTATATCAACTAGAAGCGAAAGCAGCGTACCTACCAATGTTGCGCTAGTTATGTTTACGTTCTCAGCAGCACGCGTCGTCCTATCAATAATGGTCTCGAGTGGCCTCGCTCGTGTCGCACTAAACCTGAGTGACTCGGGCACGGATAGTAATTTCACAGACCAGGGTTTTCGCCCCGAAACGACGGAGGTTCAATAACGCACCAGTATTATGGTGCTCCTCAAGTAGATAGTGAACGCAAGCCGCGTCAAAAGCACACGACATCATGAAGATAAATATTAAACTTGGCAGGGGCTAATACAGCCTTGATACACGCTAGAGACAACTGAAAATCATCCGAGGTCCGTCCACTCAGCTGCACTCTCGCATACCACTGTGTGTTCAGTTAAACTTACTCGGACAACCAAACTTACCCAGCGCCAGCCACAATACCACGCGGTTCACCGTATCAAATGCTTTGGTAAAAACACCAAAAAGCGTGCACTGCGGCTGGTGCTTTTCTCTACACTTCTCCTGCAGTTGACGAACCGCAAACACCAAATCAATGATACTGCGGCTCGAACGAATGCACTTTGCTTTTCCGCCACTTGCGGTTTCATAACTTGTGTGACATAGCGGTTGAAAAGTTTGCGGGCGATCAATTTCCTCACACAACTCAGCAAGTTGGTACCACCATAATTCGTGGCACATTGCTTGCTCCAGTTGACTTTGCACAGAGGCAGCCCAATGGCATCCTTCAAGTCAGCCGGCACATCTTCTTTAAACCACACCGTGGTGCAGTAAATTTACCAACGCGGCTCCGCCGTTTTTGCACAACTCTGGCGATATCCAGTGGGCTCCAGTACACTTGCCGTTTTGCAACTGAGCAACTGCTCTCTACGCCTGATCAAGTGTCGTTGTGTCAACAAGACACATCATCTCTTCTTGTTACAGCAGTGCAACTTAAGCCCGTCAAAATTTGAACGGTTATCCAAAGGACAGTTGAAGTGCTTTCGTCAGATCTGCACTTGGTTTTTCTTTCTGTGTGCCTGTATCATCTGAAGTAGCATCCACCAGCTTTCTCAGCGGCTGAAACATTGGTCCAGTCACCGTATTCAAAAAAGCAAAAAAGGTTTTGTGTCCGTGCCGTTCGACAATGAACAATGATTTATAACGGGTAAAAAAGCAGGTGCTTGATATGTCCCGTAGGGGTTTTAGCGTGAAAAAAAGATAGAGCAAGGGATAATGGAGTCGTCAGTTCAGGCGATTACAGACGTAACTGCACAGTCATATAAAGGGAGTTTGAAATGAGAATGTGCGCACACAAAGCAATAAGGGGAGTGGTTATTGTTCACATCATAGGCGAGAAAAATAAAAAAGATAACAAGGACAACGCTTACGCGTGTGCAATTATCTTGGGTCGACAAGATACAGAAATTCAGTTTCCATAGTAGTAGCGTTTATCAACTTTCGTGCAAGGCGTTTGGAGTGACTCATTCTCGAGTAGGTTTATGGCATTCCATATGCTTCCCTTCTCCATTGAGGCAACCAGCTGGTCGTTCTTAGCTGAA
The DNA here is from genome assembly GCA_944474145.2 of Dicrocoelium dendriticum. Classification (NCBI taxonomy): domain Eukaryota; kingdom Metazoa; phylum Platyhelminthes; class Trematoda; order Plagiorchiida; family Dicrocoeliidae; genus Dicrocoelium; species Dicrocoelium dendriticum. The sequence continues at coordinate 60,515,343 of OX104069.1, read as the reverse complement.
TTAACCCCTGAGGAGGCCTGCGGAGAATTCGTCAACATATTTACCAAGCTCGTGGCAAGGACATCTGAAACCAAACTCTGCCGGCCTAAAAGGACGAAGTCTTTTGTAAGGAGCAGGACACGTAAGTGCATGGCATTAAGGGACTTGGCTTGGCACACCTATATAGCCTCCCCGAACGACCATACCTGGGATGTCTACATAATACAAAGAAAACACTGTGTCAAATTCAGCCTGGAGGATAAACTGAAGAACCAACAAGGTCTAGTGGAAAAGTTTTGCTCCAATCCCAAACTGTTATACTGACACGTAAACAATTTGCGCCGTGTTAAGCGCGGTATTCCTGCTCTGCACACAGCATGCAGGTTAGCCCAAACCGCACAAGAGGCGGCCAACGTCCTTGGCCAACAATTTGACCGTACCTTCCAAAGCGCGCAATCCCCGTACATCCTGCCTAAGCAGATAACGCCGCCATCAGGGCTTAATCACATATCGTTCACCTCCGCAACTGTACTGAGGAGACTGATGTCTCTGCGCAACTTCAGCTCCTCGGGTGCGGACGGCATTCGCCCGAAGGCGTTGAAAGTTGCTGCCAAGAGTTTGGCAGGACCACTAGTAATATTCCTTCAACGATGTCTGAACGAGATGCACGTCCCCACGATGTGGAAGCACGGAATCATCACGCCAATCTACAAAGGTGGCAGTCGTGCTGAACCAGCAAATTATCGCCCGATAACACTACTTCCTGTGATCTCCAAGATTATAGAGTCCTTTGTAGCTGACGCTTTTATGGGGTAACTGGAGAACAACAAAACTCTCGTTCTGGAGCAGCACGGATTCCGCCAAAATCGTTCCCTTCCCACTAATCTGTTGGTTACTCGTACAAGCTGGACGGAATCTGTGGACGCTGGTTTAGGATTCGACGCGGCCTACTTGGATTTCTTAAAGGCACTCGACCGTATAGACCATCGCATTCTCCTTCACAAATTCCAGAAATATGGAATCGGCGATCCTGTTCTGGGCTGGATAGGGGACTTTCTCGTGCAACGTCACCTGAAAGTGAGGGTTGGAAGCAACCTGTCGGAATCCATCGAAGTTTAGTGCGGCGTACCTCAAGACTCGGTAATTGGACCCCGCCTGTTCCTGGTTCTTATAAATGATCTCGCGAGCGTGCTATCTTCTAACTGTTTGCTATTTGCTGATGATCTAAAGGTATGGCGTACTATAGCTGCATTGGTGGATCACACAGTCTTACAGGAGGACCCGGACAAAGCGTACACATGGTCCATCGAGAATATGCTGCATTTCAACATCACCAAGTGCAAAGTTCTCAGCATACGGCACAAGAGCATGCACAAGTACCGCCTAGGACCACAAATTCTACACTGGGCTTCTCACGAGTGCGAACTCAGCATGATAGTTCAAGATGACCTCGGTTGTTCGACGCAGACTGAAAAGGCACTTAAGAAAGCGAACCAGTACCTCGGCCTTCTTCGCAGAGCATTCGGGAAGTTTGGCCCTTCAGTCTTCCAAAAATGCTTAGTGCGTACGTGAGGCCTCACGCGGAATACGCTATTCAAGCGTGGCAATCCTGGCTCAAGCACCATCTCACCGCGCTGGATACTGCACAACGTAGGGCAACGAAGAGCATCAGAGGTTTGACCAGGCTCCCCTGCCCACTCAGGCTGAAGACCCTCAAAATATACAGTGGACGTTATCGGCGTCTAAGGGGCGCTATCATAATGGTGTACCAGATCCTGAGAAACCCCAACACCCATGCCATTCCCTTCTAACACGCATTCAATTCACACCGCTAATAGGTCACCAGTTTAAGGTAGTCACGCAGTACAGCCGCCTGGAATGTAGGCGAAACTCTTTCTCCCTTCGAGTGTCACAGCCTTGGAACGCCTTCTCAGAACATGTAAGTAATGCACCCAAACTAGCCCTGTTCAAAAAGCGCCCTGACGATACTCTGTCACGTTTACACCACGTGCTATAGCCAATGACCACCAGATGCTGGCACTAATGCACAACAGACAGGGGATAGTGCCATAACCCTACTCGGGAATGAGTCACTCCAAACGCATTGCACGAAAGTTGATAAACACTACTACTATGGAAACTGGATTTCTGTATCTTGTCGACCCAAGATAACTGCACACGAGTAAGCGTTGTCCTTGTTATCTTTTTTATTTTTCTCGCCTATGATGTGAACAATAACCACTCCCCTTATTGCTTTGTGTGCGCGCATTCTCATTTCAAACTCCCTTTATATGACTGTGCAGTTACGTCTGTAATCGCCTGAACTGACGACTCCATTATCCCTTGCTCTAGCTTTTTGCAAGCTAAACACCCTACGGGACATGTCAAGCACCTGCTTTTCTACCCGTTGTAAATTATTGTTCATTGTACCCTAGCGTTCACTCAACTGTAATTCGACTTCTTGACTCAAAATAACAGCCATCGACGGGTTGGCGGATAGAGGCGTGACCTAGCCGCGCTGTACCGCATATATTCATTTTGTAGGTAATAAAATTTATTGGCGAAAGTTGTCTAATTCACTGGTCACTCATTATTGAGTATTCACTGATGATTAATCAATAGCGATTAGGTAGTTAGTTGCATGTTGTGATACAGATGGTTTTGTAACTTGTTGGCGATGGATTGATGATCCAATCCTCGTACCTATGTTTACCTCCGTAAAATTCCATTTTACCCCCTTGGGGTGATTACCCCGAAATGGAGAACCACTGCTTTGAAGCGTGCAGATTGAACTAGTGCACACGGAGAACTTGAGTGTTAGGCTGAGCCAGAACGGAGGGAAATACATTTCTAGACAGGGCATGGGAGGATGGTAAAAGGGGGCAGGTAAACATGTGAAAACACTTCTTATTTGCAGGCGATACCAAGGCAAGTCCACAAATTCAATTTTTGGGAAGTCAAAGGCGTGGAGAAGTAGGTCACTGCAATGATGCGCAAGTTCACCATTTTCGTATTACGAAATAATTTGTAGCCCTTCAGCAATTGAGCTCAACTCCTTTGCCTGCATTTTAATTATGCTCTACTTTACACCATTCGCTCTTGTTTTACTGCCCCTACTCTACGGCCACGGTTGCCAATTTGCGATTCCCAACCTTTCCGCTCGATCAGTTACGACAACAACCTTCTCTCACTCGCTTCATTCGTCCTCATTCGTTCGTAGCCCATAACCAGCGCCGTCCGCCTTGTGCAACTGTTAAATCTTCTCACTTGTTGCAATTCCAAAACTTGGCTTTAATCTATTCTGCAGGACCGCAAACCCAAGCAAAGGAAAATGTCAGAATGACTCTATCCAAAGTAACATGTTAACCGCAGTCAACAAAGAGCTGTATAAGTTTGGCAAACCATGGTCATATTTATAGGCCTCCTCATGACCGACTTCTGGAAGTAGAAGGGTAAGCCACCAAGATTAGTTGTTCCCCGTAGATTTGGCCGATCTTCAGGAAAGTTGTTAGTCACGTGCTGGCCTTAGAACATTCAAAAGGCTCGAAATCGATGCGATAATGGTTAACATTGGATTATCGCGAAAAACTAGATTCTCCAGCATATTCGTAATTGCTCCCGGACAGCAACCATCTTGACCTCTGATATCCAAACTCGCTTTTGCTTCTACCTGCGATATTGGTATCTGATCAGAGTAAGCAGTGGACCAACCGAGCGAGCCAGACTACTAATGGAAGGCGAGTGCAACGGATTCGATTACTGGACTGGGATTGGCTGACATTCTTGTGCGTTATTCACCGTTTGTTTAACTGTAGCAAATGAGGAACTTCATCGACTCAGAACGGTCGTTGGTTATGGACTTGAACGTGCAAAATATATCTTGGAGTTTGGCTTGCCAAACGGACGACTCCGTTGAATAAACGTTTGTCTATGCAGGACTGTGTTTTGCAACATGGAGTCAGAGAAGACATATGCGCACCACTACCAGCGGCGCTCCGATGCTGGTAGGATCATCAACGTCTATTCAGATTACGACCCTATTGATTATGGATGAATGGAATTTGGCGGATAGCGCCCTCCGGTCGGTTAATTTTGGCCGTGTTGACAAGATCAAGTTGTGTTGGTTTTCTTATTTCATTGGTACTATTTCGTGGAAATTTAACTCCAATTCAGTTACATTTGTGATTCTGAAATCACTGACCAGAAATACTAGTGTTTGTATCGCTTCGTTTCGGCGACTTTGCTATCGCATATTTTCCGACAGTTGGCCGCCAGCTTGTTTTCGGATTATCCACAATGCCGAAGCAGTCATGCTGTAGTATGTTGGGCGGAGTCTGGGATACTAGTCGGTAAGCAATGACACGTAAGACTTGTCAAATATGACAGTATAGAAGTCGGAGGAGACTGAACCCAACGTAAATTGTGCAGGCTACAATAATAGGGAGCGAAGCAGACAGAGCGAGAAAGGTGCAGCGAGGTACTCACCAAAACGGTTTGTGTCAACGGATGTGCAGTCAGTAAAGCAAGTGAACATTTCGAAGGTTAAAACCACCGTAAGATCCAATGTTACAAAATACTGAAAGAACTTGTTTTCCGGTACACTACAAGGGCCTCACCCTAGAAGGCTGAAGAATGGAAATCTTCGATGGAGCAGTTAGTGGGGGGAAACGAAAGGTAAAGGTGGATGCGAATATTTGCATGGGATTGAGTAAGGGCTTCCAAGGTGGGGTAAGTAGCAGATTTCGCTGGGTCCAGGCTTTGGTTAGTTATTAGTTATGATGATCGTGTGGACTAGAGTGCATCATGGGTGGGCCGTCGGGGCGGGCTGGTCGGACTGCAAAAAAACTGGCTAATCCAGAAAAAAGGCCGGCAAGACCTTCCCTTTGCTGCAGACCCGACGATGCGTTTGGGAGGTGTCACTCCCCACCGCATTTTAGTCCACGATCTTCGTCCCACGAAGAGATCCAGACGTCCTCTTCCCACGAAGAAATGCGGGCTTCCTCGTCCCGCGAAGAAATCCAGCGTACTCGTCGGAAACGCCTAGGCGGCGTTTGGGGACCAATCCGTTCATTGCTGTCTGCGGCCGAGGGCGACTGTCTGTTTCTTGGGTGAGGAAGGGAGCCTTGGGTCGGCTGACGAGTCACTCGAGTGTTGCCTCGGCAGTTCCGGCGGTTGAGTTTCCGGAAGGTAGAACTCAGAGCGAGTAGGCAAGGGTCGGGGAAGTGACTTGTCGCCGGAGAGGGAATATGGCATGCATGATAAAAGCAAATGCGCTTTTTAGGTTTTCAAATTTTTTGGGTTATTTTTTGTCGATTTTGCAAAACGTTTGTGGATGAGACCCAGGATAACCACTGAAGACGAAAAGGCGTGTTAATGGAAGTAGCAAACGTTTACAAAATCTGAAAAACGGACCGGACGTTTGACCTGTCTACCGCGTCGGTCGGTTGCCTGGGCCTGTGGCGGGATAGGTTACGGGTCAAGGGGTACGGAGGGTTCCGGGCTATCCAGTGCTCGGGATGTCACCACAGGTGCGGGTGCTTGGTGCGAGAGCATCAGGACGGGTTGCAAGTGGCTCGTCAAAGAAAACCACTTTGAGGCGGTCGATGGACACCGTTGTTCGGTGACCATTTTGGTCTAAAGTAAAATGTTTCGGAGTACGTTGCAGAACTCTGAAAGGGCCAGTGTAGGGAGACTGGAGAGGGCGACGCACTGCGTCGGTGCGGAGGAAGACGTGGGTGCAGGTAGAGAGTCCGCTGTGCATGTGCACATCTCTAGTCTGTGCACGGGGCGGGGTCGGGTGTAGTGAACGCATGTGTTGAGCTAGGGATGACGCAAATTTAGGCGGAGGCATATCCGACGGTGCGGGAGGTGGAACGAGTTCTCCTGACAACTTTACCGTTGTGCCGTAAACCAGCTCTGCTGGTGCCGATTGCAAGTCAGCTTTGATGCTGCTGCGAATGCCTAAGAGTACGAGCAAAATGATTTTGCTCCTGCTAGGGTCGGAGGAGGCGCAAAACGAGGCTTTAAGCTGTCTATGGAAGCGTTCAACTAACCCGCTGGCTGCTGGGTGATACGCTGTGGTCTGAATGCGGTGACAGTCTAAAAAGCTGGAGAGCGTATCGAATTGTGAAGATTCGAAAGGCGTTCCTCGGTCAGTTATAATGGTGAATGAGCATCTGTAGTGTGAGACTCACCGGTCTAAGAAGGCCCGGATAACAGGCTCAGCTGTGCAGTCTGTTACGGGAATGGCTAATGGCCTTCTGGTGAAGCGGTCGACACATGTAAGAATGTAGACGAATCCACGTGAAGGAGGCAATGAATCTACCAGGTCTAAGTGTACATGCTAGAACCGAGAGTCCGGGGCAGAAAATGAACCAAGAGGACTGCGGGTGTGACGATATACTTTAGAGCGCTGGCACTGAAAGCAGGCGCGAGCCCAGGTACGAATATCTTTGTTTACGTTTGGACAAACGAAACATCCGGTGACCAGTTTCAAAGATGCACGGATACCAGGATGTGATATTGAGTTCGGTGCGTCAAAGACGGTGCGTCTGAAGGAGACGGGCACGAGAGGTCTAGGACAACCTGTGGACGTGTCACAGAGGATGGTTCCTTTCGTGGTTTGGAGAGGAACAGGTTGCACATGCAGCGAAGTGGACTGCAGAGTGCGCTGTATATCTTTGTTTGAGCCTGAGCCGATGCCATTGCGGCAAGGTCGACGGTAGGCAAAGACTGCAGAGTGAGGTTGACGCGTGAGAGAGCGTCAGCGACGGGATTGTCGACAACTGAGACATGACATATATCAGCAGTAAACTGCGTGACAAAGACTATGTGCCTCGTTTCCCGTGGTGAGTATTTGTCGCAAGCAGATTTAAAGGCAAAGATAAGGGGCTTGTGGTCAGTGTAGACCGTGAAAGCGCGGTCTTCAAGTGTGTGCCAGAAGTGACGTATCGCTAGGTAAATGGCGAGCAGTTCTCTGCCAAACGTGCTGTAGCGGGATTCCGCTGAATGCAGGCACTTGGAGAAGAACCCAAGCGGTTGCCATTTCCCACCGACGTGTTGTTGGAGGACGGCTCCTATCGCGACATCTGAGGCATCAGTCGTAATAGAAAGAGGTGCAGTCGATTCGGAATGAGCGAGGAGGGCTGTGTTGGAGATAGCATCCTTGAGCTCGGCAAAGGCTGCCTGGGCTGTGTCAGGGAAAGCGAACATACCGGCATTTCATCTGAGTAAGTCAGTCAGTGGCTGCATGAGCTGAGCGTAGCGCTGAATGAAGCATCGATAGTAGTTGAGCAAACCACAAAATTGACGGAGGTGCTTGAACAAAGTCGGAGCTGGGATGTCCTTGATCGTCTGGATCCTATCAGGAAGGACTTCGATATCAGACGGTGAAAAGAAGTGGCATAGGAATTCTACCGTTGATTTACCGAGTTCGCACTTAGTCGGGTTGACTGTGACATCGTGTTGGGTCAAGTGCTGGAAGAGAGTTCGAAGATGCACGATGTCCTCTTGTTCCGATGAACTGGCTACTAAAATATCATCGAGGTAGGAATAGGCGAAGCCTAGGCAAAGAGTGACATCGTGGCTGAAGCGTTGGAAGTTCTGTGCTGCGTTGCACAGTCCAAATGGCATTCTAAAAATTCGAACAAATCGAAAGGAGTGATGACCGCTGTTTTAGGAATGTCAATGTCTTCCACAGGTATCTGGTGACAGGCACGAACCAGATCGATCTTGCTGATGATCGTCTTACCTGTGAGGCATGCGGCAAGGTCCTGCACGTGTGGGATGGGATAACTATCTCGGACGGTTAGGTGATTGAGTGCGCGGTAATCACCGCAAGGGCGAAGTCACCAGAATTGTGGGGCCATCTGCACGGTAGTGGACCAAGAGCTGTCGGAAGGGCGGATTATTCCAAGTTCAAGCTTGTGCTCAAACTCCGCTCTAGCTAACTTTAGTTTCTCGGACGATAGTCGGCGTGGATGGCATGACACAGGTGGGCCATTCGTCCGTATGTGGTGCGTGACTTGAGCTGCCACGAGCAAAGCTGCGTTCATTGGCTGAACGAGCTGGGGATACTAAGAGATTATCGTAGTATGCCGAGGTCTGGGGAAATGCATAGACCGGGGATATAGATGTGACATCGGCGGTGATGCGACGTACGCTGAGTTTTGTTGCAGTGTCGACTATCACCTGGCGTTTCGCATCGACAAAGAGGTCGAAATGCCTGAGAAAGTCAATGCCGTTGATGGCAAAGGGGACTGCAGCGACAGTGAATACCCAGCGGAAAGTGCGCCGAAGACCTAGGTCCAGGCTAAGCGACCGATGACCGTAGGTGGCTATTGGCGTGCCATTGGCGGCACTGAGGCTTGTCGACAGAGAAGCGGTAGGCTAACCTGGCATAGGGGGAATGACGCTGACTTCCGCCCCGGTATCAACTAAGAACTGGGTATCGGAGTCATAATCCCTAATGTAGATGAGACGACTTTGAGCTTTGCCGACACCGTTTGTCGCCATTACGGGCCGGCATGGAAGTTTCCGTGCGTGGCGGCTGAGAAACCGCATGGTTGCTGGCACTTTCTGCCTTTGTTACCGAAACGCGTGTGGTAAAAGCAAAAGCCTGAATTGTTAGGCTTTGTGCGGCGTGTTGTTGAGTTAGAGCGGCTGCGCTGCTTACGATCTAGGTAGAGTTTCTCGACGGCGTTGTAATCACGCTATTTGCGATGATAAGGCGTCTATTGCCGACGGCTCACTAGTCGCGCATGTCGCTGGGGATGCGACGGGGTTAAGTCGAGTGAATGTCCTAGATTCCTTCGTTGGTTGATGTCGTTCGACGACATGGTCTGCTAGTTTTGCAATTGCTGTGATGAGCAAGTCACTTGCTACTGCAAGGATGGTCTGAGTACTTACAGAAAGGCTTTGCATCCATAGCTCGCGGAGAATCCCTACGTCCATGTTGGACGTGCCAATGAGCTGTTGCATTTCGCACAACAAGGCTGAGGGCATCCTATCTCCTAGCTGCAGTTCACTAAATAGTTGCTACAGACGGACCTTGTCAGAAGGCGTGATTCGCTGAATAACAGCCTGTTTAAGAGTCTCGTAATTCATTAGTAGAAGGGAGTAAAGTATGATGTCTCTCACCTGTGAGGATATACTCTGAGGAAGGCAAGATATTAGCTGATTATATCTGGCGAAATCAGAAGAAATGCTACGAATATAAAATACGGATGCTAGGTGCAAAAACCATAATAAAGGATCATTCTCCCAAAAAGGGGGAGGGGCTAAGGCAACAGAATTGACCATGACAGGCTGAGCGGCGTTAACCGCGCATGGAGAGGGCTTATCCTCTAGATAATCCATTGCAAAAGCAGATAAAAATGTGGTAGGTGAGAAAACAATATGATCACAAGTAATGAATCACAAAATCACTGGAACGAGCTCACCAGAATGAAAACTGAAAATGGCGGATGGCTTGTTCCTGACAGGGGGTCAGCAATTGTTGGGCGGAGCCTGGGATACTAGTCGGTAAGCAATGACACGTAAGACTTGTCAAATATGACAGTATAGAAGTCGGAGGCGACTGAACCCAACGTAAATTGTGCAGGCTACAATAATAGGGAGCGAAGCAGACAGAGCGAGAGAGGTGCAGCGAGGTACTCACCAAAACGGTTTGTGTCAACGGATGTGCAGTCAGTAAAGCAAGTGAACATTTCGAAGGTTAAAACCACCGTAAGATCCAATGTTACAAAATACTGAAAGAACTTGTTTTCCGGTACACTACAAGGGCCTCACCCTAGAAGGCTGAAGAATGGAAATCTTCGATGGAGCAGTTAGTGGGGGGAAACGAAAGGTAAAGGTGGATGCGAATATTTGCATGGGATTGAGTAAGGGCTTCCAAGGTGGGGTAAGTAGCAGATTTCGCTGGGTCCAGGCTTTGGTTAGTTATTAGTTATGATGATCGTGTGGACTAGAGTGCATCATGGGTGGGCCGTCGGGGCGGGCTGGTCGGACTGCAAAAAACTGGCTAATCCAGAAAAAAGGCCGGCAAGACCTTCCCTTTGCTGCAGACCCGACGATGCGTTTGGGAGGTGTCACTCCCCACCGCATTTTAGTCCACGATCTTCGTCCCACGAAGAGATCCAGACGTCCTCTTCCCACGAAGAAATGCGGGCTTCCTCGTCCCGCGAAGAAATCCAGCGTACTCGTCGGAAACGCCTAGGCGGCGTTTGGGGACCAATCCGTTCATTGCTGTCTGCGGCCGAGGGCGACTGTCTGTTTCTTGGGTGAGGAAGGGAGCCTTGGGTCGGCTGACGAGTCACTCGAGTGTTGCCTCGGCAGTTCCGGCGGTTGAGTTTCCGGAAGGTAGAACTCAGAGCGAGTAGGCAAGGGTCGGGGAAGTGACTTGTCGCCGGAGAGGGAATATGGCATGCATGATAAAAGCAAATGCGCTTTTTAGGTTTTCAAATTTTTTGGGTTATTTTTTGTCGATTTTGCAAAACGTTTGTGGATGAGACCCAGGATAACCACTGAAGACGAAAAAGGCGTGTTAATGGAAGTAGCAAACGTTTACAAAATCTGAAAAACGGACCGGACGTTTGACCTGTCTACCGCGTCGGTCGGTTGCCTGGGCCTGTGGCGGGATAGGTTACGGGTCAAGGGGTACGGAGGGTTCCGGGCTATCCAGTGCTCGGGATGTCACCACAGGTGCGGGTGCTTGGTGCGAGAGCATCAGGACGGGTTGCAAGTGGCTCGTCAAAGAAAACCACTTTGAGGCGGTCGATGGACACCGTTGTTCGGTGACCATTTTGGTCTAAAGTAAAATGTTTCGGAGTACGTTGCAGAACTCTGAAAGGGCCAGTGTAGGGAGACTGGAGAGGGCGACGCACTGCGTCGGTGCGGAGGAAGACGTGGGTGCAGGTAGAGAGTCCGCTGTGCATGTGCACATCTCTAGTCTGTGCACGGGGCGGGGTCGGGTGTAGTGAACGCATGTGTTGAGCTAGGGATGACGCAAATTTAGGCGGAGGCATATCCGACGGTGCGGGAGGTGGAACGAGTTCTCCTGACAACTTTACCGTTGTGCCGTAAACCAGCTCTGCTGGTGCCGATTGCAAGTCAGCTTTGATGCTGCTGCGAATGCCTAAGAGTACGAGCAAAATGATTTTGCTCCTGCTAGGGTCGGAGGAGGCGCAAAACGAGGCTTTAAGCTGTCTATGGAAGCGTTCAACTAACCCGCTGGCTGCTGGGTGATACGCTGTGGTCTGAATGCGGTGACAGTCTAAAAAGCTGGAGAGCGTATCGAATTGTGAAGATTCGAAAGGCGTTCCTCGGTCAGTTATAATGGTGAATGAGCATCTGTAGTGTGAGACTCACCGGTCTAAGAAGGCCCGGATAACATGCTCAGCTGTGCAGTCTGTTACGGGAATGGCTTTTGGCAATCTGGTGAAGCGGTCGACACATGTAAGAATGTAGATGAATCCGCGTGAAGGAGGCAATAAACCTACCCGGTCTACGTGTACATGCAAGAACCAAGAGTCCGGGGTAGGAAATGAACCAAGATGACTGCGAGTGTGACTATGTATTCTGGAGCGTTGGCACTGAAAGCAGGCGCGAGCCCAGGTACGAACACCTTTGTTTACGTTTGGACAAACGAAACATCCGGTGACCAGTTTCAAAGATGCACGGATACCAGGATGTGATATTGAGTTCGGTGCGTCAAAGACGGTGCGTCTGAAGGAGACGGGCACGAGAGGTCTAGGACAACCTGTGGACGTGTCACAGAGGATGGTTCCTTTCGTGGTTTGGAGAGGAACAGGTTGCACATGCAGCGAAGTGGACTGCAGAGTGCGCTGTATATCTTTGTTTGAGCCTGAGCCGATGCCATTGCGGCAAGGTCGACGGTAGGCAAAGACTGCAGAGTGAGGTTGACGCGTGAGAGAGCGTCAGCGACGGGATTGTCGACAACTGAGACATGACATATATCAGCAGTAAACTGCGTGACAAAGACTATGTGCCTCGTTTCCCGTGGTGAGTATTTGTCGCAGGCAGATTTAAAGGCAAAGATAAGGGGCTTGTGGTCAGTGTAGACCGTGAAAGCGCGGTCTTCAAGTGTGTGCCAGAAGTGACGTATCGCTAGGTAAATGGCGAGCAGTTCTCTGCCAAACGTGCTGTAGCGGGATTCCGCTGAATGCAGGCACTTGGAGAAGAACCCAAGCGGTTGCCATTTCCCACCGACGTGTTGTTGGAGGACGGCTCCTATCGCGACATCTGAGGCATCAGTCGTAATAGAAAGAGGTGCAGTCGATTCGGAATGAGCGAGGAGGGCTGTGTTGGAGATAGCATCCTTGAGCTCGGCAAAGGCTGCCTGGGCTGTGTCAGGGAAAGCGAACATACCGGCATTTCATCTGAGTAAGTCAGTCAGTGGCTGCATGAGCTGAGCGTAGCGCTGAATGAAGCATCGATAGTAGTTGAGCAAACCACAAAATTGACGGAGGTGCTTGAACAAAGTCGGAGCTGGGATGTCCTTGATCGTCTGGATCCTATCAGGAAGGACTTCGATATCAGACGGTGAAAAGAAGTGGCATAGGAATTCTACCGTTGATTTACCGAGTTCGCACTTAGTCGGGTTGACTGTGACATCGTGTTGGGTCAAGTGCTGGAAGAGAGTTCGAAGATGCACGAAGTGCTCTTGTTCCGATGAACTGGCTACTAAAATATCATCGAGGTAGGAATAAGCGAAGTCTAGGCAAAGAGTGACATCGTGGCTGAAGCGTTGGAAGTTCTGTGCTGCGTTGCACAGTCCAAATGGCATTCTAAAAATTCGAACAAATCGAAAGGAGTGATGACCGCTGTTTTAGGAATGTCAATGTCTTCCACAGGTATCTGGTGACAGGCACGAACCAGATCGATCTTGCTGAAGATCGTCTTACCTGTGAGGCATGCGGCAAGGTCCTGCACGTGTGGGATGGGATAACTATCTCGGACGGTTAGGTGATTGAGTGCGCGGTAATCACCGCAAGGGCGAAGTCACCAGAATTGTGGGGCCATCTGCACGGTAGTGGACCAAGAGCTGTCGGAAGGGCGGATTATTCCAAGTTCAAGCTTGTGCTCAAACTCCGCTCTAGCTAACTTTAGTTTCTCGGACGATAGTCGGCGTGGATGGCATGACACAGGTGGGCCATTCGTCCGTATGTGGTGCGTGACTTGAGCTGCCACGAGCAAAGCTGCGTTCATTGGCTGAACGAGCTGGGGATACTAAGAGATTATCGTAGTATGCCGAGGTCTGGGGAAATGCATAGACCGGGGATATAGATGTGACATCGGCGGTGATGCGACGTACGCTGAGTTTTGTTGCAGTGTCGACTATCACCTGGCGTTTCGCATCGACAAAGAGGTCGAAATGCCTGAGAAAGTCAAGGCCGTTGATGGCAAAGGGGACTGCAGCGACAGTGAATACCCAGCGGAAAGTGCGCCAAAGACCTAGGTCCAGGCTAAGCGACCGATGACCGTAGGTAGCTGTTGGCGTGCCCTCGGCGGCACTTAGGCTTGTCGACAAAAAAGTGATAGGCTAACCTGGCATAGGGTGCATGACGCTGACTTCCGCCCGGTGTCTACTAAAAACTGGTTCTCGGGAGCGTAATCCCTAATGTAGGTGAGACGACTTTGAGCTTTGCCGACACCGTTTGTCGCCATTACGGGCCGGCATGGAAGTTTCCGTGCGTGGCGGCTGAGAAACCGCATGGTTGCTGGCACTTTCTGCCTTTGTTACCGAAACGCGTGTGGTAAAAGCAAAAGCCTGAATTGTTAGGCTTTGTGCGGCGTGTTGTTGAGTTAGAGCGGCTGCGCTGCTTACGATCTAGGTAGAGTTTCTCGACGGCGTTGTAATCACGCTATTTGCGATGATAAGGCGTCTATTGCCGACGGCTCACTAGTCGCGCATGTCGCTGGGGATGCGACGGGGTTAAGTCGAGTGAATGTCCTAGATTCCTTCGTTGGTTGATGTCGTTCGACGACATGGTCTGCTAGTTTTGCAATTGCTGTGATGAGCAAGTCACTTGCTACTGCAAGGATGGCCTGAGTACTTACAGGAAGGCGTTGCATCCACAGCTCGCGGAGAATCCCTACGTCCATGTTGGACGTGCCAATGAGCTGTTGCGTTTTGCACAACAAGGCTGAGGGCATCCTATCTCCTAGTTGCAGATCACTAAATAGTCGCTGCAGACGGACCTTGTCAGAAGGCGTGATTCGCTGAATAACAGCCTGTTTAAGAGTCTCGTAATTCATTACTAGAGGGAGTAAAGTATGATGTCTCTCACCTGTGAGGATATACTCTGAGGAAGGCAAGATATTAGCTGATTATACATGGCGAAATCAGAAGAAATCCTACGAATATAAAATACGGATTCTAGGTGCAAAAACCATAATAAAGGATCATTCTCCCAAAAAGGGGGAGGGGCTAAGGCAACAGAATTGACCATGACAGGCTGAGCGGCGTTAACCGCGCATGGAGACGGCTTATCCTCTAGATAATCCATTGCAAAAGCAGATAAAAAGTGTGGTAGGTGAGAAAACAATATGATCACAAGTAATGAATCACAAAATCACTGGAACGAGCTCACCAGAATGAAAACTCAAAATGGCGGATGGCGTGTTCCTGACAGGGGGTCAACAGTTGTTGGGCGGAGTCTGGGATACTAGTCGGTAAGCAATGACACGTAAGACGTGTCAAATATGACAGTATAGAAGTCGGAGGCGACTGAACCCAACGTAAATTGTGCAGGCTACAATAATAGGGAGCGAAGCAGACAGAGCGAGAAAGGTGCAGCGAGGTACTCACCAAAACGGTTTGTGTCAACGGATGTGCAGTCAGTAAAGCAAGTGAACATTTCGAAGGTTAAAACCACCGTAAGATCCAATGTTACAAAATACTGAAAGAACTTGTTTTCCGGTACACTACAAGGGCCTCACCCTAGAAGGCTGAAGAATGGAAATCTTCGATGGAGCAGTTAGTGGGGGGAAACGAAAGGTAAAGGTGGATGCGAATATTTGCATGGGATTGAGTAAGGGCTTCCAAGGTGGGGTAAGTAGCAGATTTCGCTGGGTCCAGGCTTTGGTTAGTTATTAGTTATGATGATCGTGTGGACTAGAGTGCATCATCGGTGGGCCGTCGGGGCGGGCTGGTCGGACTGCAAAAAAACTGGCTAATCCAGAAAAAAGGCCGGCAAGACCTTCCCTTTGCTGCAGACCCGACGATGCGTTTGGGAGGTGTCACTCCCCACCGCATTTTAGTCCACGATCTTCGTCCCACGAAGAGATCCAGACGTCCTCTTCCCACGAAGAAATGCGGGCTTCCTCGTCCCGCGAAGAAATCCAGCGTACTCGTCGGAAACGCCTAGGCGGCGTTTGGGGACCAATCCGTTCATTGCTGTCTGCGGCCGAGGGCGACTGTCTGTTTCTTGGGTGAGGAAGGGAGCCTTGGGTCGGCTGACGAGTCACTCGAGTGTTGCCTCGGCAGTTCCGGCGGTTGAGTTTCCGGAAGGTAGAACTCAGAGCGAGTAGGCAAGGGTCGGGGAAGTGACTTGTCGCCGGAGAGGGAATATGGCATGCATGATAAAAGCAAATGCGCTTTTTAGGTTTTCAAATTTTTTGGGTTATTTTTTGTCGATTTTGCAAAACGTTTGTGGATGAGACCCAGGATAACCACTGAAGACGAAAAAGGCGTGTTAATGGAAGTAGCAAACGTTTACAAAATCTGAAAAACGGACCGGACGTTTGACCTGTCTACCGCGTCGGTCGGTTGCCTGGGCTTGTGGCGGGATAGGTTACGGGTCAAGGGGTACGGAGGGTTCCGGGCTATCCAGTGCTCGGGATGTCACCACAGGTGCGGGTGCTTGGTGCGAGAGCATCAGGACGGGTTGCAAGTGGCTCGTCAAAGAAAACCACTTTGAGGCGGTCGATGGACACCGTTGTTCGGTGACCATTTTGGTCTAAAGTAAAATGTTTCGGAGTACGTTGCAGAACTCTGAAAGGGCCAGTGTAGGGAGACTGGAGAGGGCGACGCACTGCGTCGGTGCGGAGGAAGACGTGGGTGCAGGTAGAGAGTCCGCTGTGCATGTGCACATCTCTAGTCTGTGCACGGGGCGGGGTCGGGTGTAGTGAACGCATGTGTTGAGCTAGGGATGACGCAAATTTAGGCGGAGGCATATCCGACGGTGCGGGAGGTGGAACGAGTTCTCCTGACAACTTTACCGTTGTGCCGTAAACCAGCTCTGCTGGTGCCGATTGCAAGTCAGCTTTGATGCTGCTGCGAATGCCTAAGAGTACGAGCAAAATGATTTTGCTCCTGCTAGGGTCGGAGGAGGCGCAAAACGAGGCTTTAAGCTGTCTATGGAAGCGTTCAACTAACCCGCTGGCTGCTGGGTGATACGCTGTGGTCTGAATGCGGTGACAGTCTAAAAAGCTGGAGAGCGTATCGAATTGTGAAGATTCGAAAGGCGTTCCTCGGTCAGTTATAATGGTGAATGAGCATCTGTAGTGTGAGACTCACCGGTCTAAGAAGGCCCGGATAACAGGCTCAGCTGTGCAGTCTGTTACGGGAATGGCTAATGGCCTTCTGGTGAAGCGGTCGACACATGTAAGAATGTATACGAATCCGCGTGAAGGAGGCTATGAACCTACCTGGGCTACGTGTACATGCTAGAACCGAGAGTCCGGGGCAGAAAATGAACCAAGAGGACTGCGGGTGTGACGATATACTTTAGAGCGCTGGCACTGAAAGCAGGCGCGAGCCCAGGTACGAATATCTTTGTTTACGTTTGGACAAACGAAACATCCGGTGACCAGTTTCAAAGATGCACGGATACCAGGATGTGATATTGAGTTCGGTGCGTCAAAGACGGTGCGTCTGAAGGAGACGGGCACGAGAGGTCTAGGACAACCTGTGGAAGTGTCACAGAGGATGGTTCCTTCCGTGGTTTGGAGAGGTACAGGTGACACATGCAGCGAAGTGGACTGCAGAGTGCTCTGTATATATTCGATTTGAGCCTGAGCCGATGCCATGGCGGCGAGGTCGAAGGTAGGAAAAGACTGCAGAGTGTGATTGACGCGTGAGAGAGCGTCAGCGACGGGACTGTCGACATCTGAGACATGACGTATGTCAGCAGTGAACTGCGTGACAAAGTCTATGTGTCTTGTTTCCCGTGGTGAGTATTTGTCGCAAGCAGAGTTAAAGGCAAAGATAAGGGGCTTGTGGTCAGTGTAGACCGTGAAAGCGCGGCCTTCAAGTGTGTGCCGGAAGTGACGTATCGCTAGGTAAATGGCGAGCAGTTCTCTGCCAAACGTGCTGTAGCGGGATTCCGCTGAATGCAGGCACTTGGAGAAGAACCCAAGCGGTTGCCATTTCCCACCGACGTGTTGTTGGAGGACGGCTCCTATCGCGACATCTGAGGCATCAGTCGTAATAGAAAGAGGTGCAGTCGATTCGGAATGAGCGAGGAGGGCTGTGTTGGAGATAGCATCCTTGAGCTCGGCAAAGGCTGCCTGGGCTGTGTCAGGGAAAGCGAACATACCGGCATTTCATCTGAGTAAGTCAGTCAGTGGCTGCATGAGCTGAGCGTAGCGCTGAATGAAGCATCGATAGTAGTTGAGCAAACCACAAAATTGACGGAGGTGCTTGAACAAAGTCGGAGCTGGGATGTCCTTGATCGTCTGGATCCTATCAGGAAGGACTTCGATATCAGACGGTGAAAAGAAGTGGCATAGGAATTCTACCGTTGATTTACCGAGTTCGCACTTAGTCGGGTTGACTGTGACATCGTGTTGGGTCAAGTGCTGGAAGAGAGTTCGAAGATGCACGATGTCCTCTTGTTCCGATGAACTGGCTACTAAAATATCATCGAGGTAGGAATAGGCGAAGCCTAGGCAAAGAGTGACATCGTGGCTGAAGCGTTGGAAGTTCTGTGCTGCGTTGCACAGTCCAAATGGCATTCTAAAAATTCGAACAAATCGAAAGGAGTGATGACCGCTGTTTTAGGAATGTCAATGTCTTCCACAGGTATCTGGTGACAGGCACGAACCAGATCGATCTTGCTGAAGATCGTCTTACCTGTGAGGCATGCGGCAAGGTCCTGCACGTGTGGGATGGGATAACTATCTCGGACGGTTAGGCGATTGAGTGCGCGGTAATCACCGCAAGGGCGAAGTCACCAGAATTTTGGGGCCATCTGCACGGTAGTGGACCAAGAGCTGTCGGAAGGGCGGATTATTCCAAGTTCAAGCATGTGCTCAAACTCCGCTCTAGCTAACTTTAGTTTCTCGGACGATAGTCGGCGTGGATGGCATGACACAGGTGGGCCATTCGTCCGTATGTGGTGCGTGACTTGAGCTGCCACGAGCAAAGCTGCGTTCATTGGCTGAACGAGCTGGGGATACTAAGAGATTATCGTAGTATGCCGAGGTCTGGGGAAATGCATAGACCGGGGATATAGATGTGACATCGGCGGTGATGCGACGTACGCTGAGTTTTGTTGCAGTGTCGACTATCACCTGGCGTTTCGCATCGACAAAGAGGTCGAAATGCCTGAGAAAGTCAATGCCGTTGATGGCAAAGGGGACTGCAGCGACAGTGAATACCCAGCGGAAAGTGCGCCGAAGACCTAGGTCCAGGCTAAGCGACCGATGACCGTAGGTGGCTATTGGCGTGCCATTGGCGGCACTGAGGCTTGTCGACAGAGAAGCGGTAGGCTAACCTGGCATAGGGGGAATGACGCTGACTTCCGCCCCGGTATCAACTAAGAACTGGGTATCGGAGTCATAATCCCTAATGTAGATGAGACGACTTTGAGCTTTGCCGACACCGTTTGTCGCCATTACGGGCCGGCATGGAAGTTTCCGTGCGTGGCGGCTGAGAAACCGCATGGTTGCTGGCACTTTCTGCCTTTGTTACCGAAACGCGTGTGGTAAAAGCAAAAGCCTGAATTGTTAGGCTTTGTGCGGCGTGTTGTTGAGTTAGAGCGGCTGCGCTGCTTACGATCTAGGTAGGGTTTCTCGACGGCGTTGTAATCACGCTATTTGCGATGATAAGGCGTCTATTGCCGACGGCTCACTAGTCGCGCATGTCGCTGGGGATGCGACGGGGTTAAGTCGAGTGAATGTCCTAGATTCCTTCGTTGGTTGATGTCGTTCGACGACATGGTCTGCTAGTTTTGCAATTGCTGTGATGAGCAAGTCACTTGCTACTGCAAGGATGGTCTGAGTACTTACAGAAAGGCTTTGCATCCACAGCTCGCGGAGAATCCCTACGTCCATGTTGGACGTGCCAATGAGCTGTTGCATTTCGCACAACAAGGCTGAGGGCATCCTATCTCCTAGCTGCAGTTCACTAAATAGTTGCTACAGACGGACCTTGTCAGAAGGCGTGATTCGCTGAATAACAGCCTGTTTAAGAGTCTCGTAATTCATTAGTAGAAGGGAGTAAAGTATGATGTCTCTCACCTGTGAGGATATACTCTGAGGAAGGCAAGATATTAGCTGATTATATCTGGCGAAATCAGAAGAAATGCTACGAATATAAAATACGGATGCTAGGTGCAAAAACCATAATAAAGGATCATTCTCCCAAAAAGGGGGAGGGGCTAAGGCAACAGAATTGACCATGACAGGCTGAGCGGCGTTAACCGCGCATGGAGAGGGCTTATCCTCTAGATAATCCATTGCAAAAGCAGATAAAAATGTGGTAGGTGAGAAAACAATATGATCACAAGTAATGAATCACAAAATCACTGGAACGAGCTCACCAGAATGAAAACTGAAAATGGCGGATGGCTTGTTCCTGACAGGGGGTCAGCAATTGTTGGGCGGAGCCTGGGATACTAGTCGGTAAGCAATGACACGTAAGACTTGTCAAATATGACAGTATAGAAGTCGGAGGAGACTGAACCCAACGTAAATTGTGCAGGCTACAATAATAGGAAGCGAAGCAGACAGAGCGAGAGAGGTGCAGCGAGGTACTCACCAAAACGGTTTGTGTCAACGGATGTGCAGTCAGTAAAGCAAGTGAACATTTCGAAGGTTAAAACCACCGTAAGATCCAATGTTACAAAATACTGAAAGAGCTTGTTTTCCAGTGCACTATAAGTACTTGTTCCAAGATCGTTGGATACCATGAAAATGCCCTCACGTGTGTTTTGTTCGAAGTTAAATATCCCATTTCATGTGTTAGATTATCAATTGAGCATTTTGGTGAGATCCAACACGATTTCTTTCAAAATTTATGTGGAAGATGCGGAAACAAAGTGCAGCCAGGAAGAGTAAAGCCGATGTGTAAGCTTCAGCATTCCGTTACGAAAAGCTTTGTTTGTTTGGCTCAACAACCTGGCACGAAATGCCTTCTGGTTTTAGCTCAGGCTTCCTCCTCTACCCGTGCAAACTCACCAGCAAGAAGTCCAACCGTTGGGAGAAGCCCAGTTTTACCGGACAAATTGTTTACCTTTGTTGTGTTTAACGGGGACTGATGGCCCAGCAGGTGAAAGTCTGACTGCTGAAGACCATTGGAAAGAACAACGAACGAAATTGCGAAGGGATGTTGGGCGTTTAACTTCTGTAAGTCAACAGTTAGTCAAACTACGTGAGGCTTGTAATATACTTCGCTTTGCATGGTCAACCTCGTCCGATCAGAGGCGTTGTAACCTCGTGATCTTCTACATGCCGGAGTCCAGTTATTCATCACCCCAGGTGCGCTACGACCACGATGTTGAGTTTTACAGAGTCTAATTGATAGAATCCTCGATGCTGGTGAGGACACAGTAAACGTAAGGCAAAGTACCCATTTTGGAATACATGGTGGTCAACAAAATCGGCCTATGAGAACAACTTTTGTGGACGAAGTCACTTCAAGACTGATCATGTCCCGCTTAAGTAGGCTGAAAGGTTTGAAGATGCATGTTTGTCCAGACCTGGACTCAGTAGATAGGGATCGGCTTAAGTCTGTTATCATTAAGCTAAAATGACATACTGGTGAAGGGGAAACAAATCTTCGTATCGTAAATTTTCGGGTGGTTTCCAACAATCTGAGGATCAGGATAAACAGGTTGCTCACACTTCAAGCACTCCCGGCAGCTCCTGCTGCGTCCTGCGAGTAGCCTCCACAAACGTTTACAGTGTTACGAACAACCGCGATGAGCTATGTTGTTTTGTTGCGTCTAAGCGACCAGAGGTAGTGGGACTCGCAGAGACATGGTTGCATTCAGAGCTACACACCCAAGAACTTGAACTCAACGGTTACTCGTGTTTGCGATGCGATAGACTAAAGTATGCCCGCGGTGGTGTCTTGCTTTACGTCCGGTCTTAACTGTGTGGAAGACTTGTGAGCACCTACCGAAGTGACGACAGTTTATGTGATATATCGTGGTGTTCCATCCGCCTCAGGCGCGGGGAACTACTTGTGGGCGCAGTTTATCGCAGCCCCCTGAGTCGTTGTTTGGATTGGCTGCCCATTCTTCAAACCCACATAAGTCGTCCACACTTTCTACTTATGGGCGATTTTAATTGTCCTCGAATACGATGGCCTGATGTGCATTTGTTGCATGGACATAGTGAGGTTGAAGCAAAGTTCGTGGATTTGGTACTTGAAACTGGTGCATCGCAACACATATGCCAACCAACACGCATAACACCACGCTCAACCCCGTCCTGTCTCGACCTGATGTTAACGAGCTACGAACAACGAGTGCCTGACTTTCGGATTCTGGAGCCCATGGCTACAAGCGACCACTCAGTGCTCACAGCTGGTATGGAATTACCTTTGTCTTATTCACGTCCGCTGAATCCAGCTCCCAACTACTGGAAAACGGACTTCGATGGTCTAGCTCGAGCCGCGACCCAACTGGATTGGTCGCTGTCACAAACTGCATATGTGGAAGACTGTTGGATATTTATAAAAGAGATTGATTTCATTGGGTTCCCAATTGGTGCCATTGAAATGTCTTAAGGTTGGTCCGCTGAAGCCTTTTTGGGTTGACAAGGCGTATGAAAATATGGCGCGGAGGCGGCACAGACTGTGGGGCATATTTCCCCTCTCTGTCTCTGTCAATGATTACGAAGGGTATAAAAGTCAGCGGAAAGTTTCCAACAGTGCAGAAAGGAGTTGGCGTCGACATTTCGAAGAGCATCACCCAATCGCCCCGAAGACCGCCCCAAAGAGAATCTTTGCTACTTGAAGCGACACCTGAAGCCGGCAGGTGATGTGTCAGTGCTGGATGGCCCAGATGGACAGCCCCTAACCTCAAGCACTGAGCGTGAGTTCGCGTTGGCTGTGCAATTCACTTTTGTATTTGCGAATGATCAGGTGTTTGTTCCGAGTTCGACGTGTATCGCTTCTACCGAACTCGACAGTCTGGATTGCGACTTTGTAGAGGTATGTCAACTACTCGCCAACCTTGACGGCACCAAACCTGCTGGAACTGAAGGGCTTCACCCACTGGTTCTCAAGCCACCTTCGACCATCATCTCTCCTGTTGTGACTGACCTTTTCAACAGGTCGCTGTCCGAAGCTTCGTTGTCGGTTGACTGGAAATGTTCGGTGCTGAAACCTATTCCGAAAGGCGGCGACCCTAGCAAAGTAGACAACTACAAGCCAAATTGTCTGACACCTAGTTTGCCAAACGTTGCTGAGAAAATCGTGAAGAAGAGATTGCTGCAGTTGCTTTAGTCAAAAGTGGTCATAACGCACGCGCAGCACGGTTTTATGCAAAGCGGCTCATGCATTACAAACTTGCTTGTAATGAGGCATGAGTGGTTGAAGGCAATAAGCAAGGGGAATTCTGTCGACTTGATATTCATCGATTTCAGTAAAGCGTTCGACAAGGTCAACCATGAGGTTCTCCTTCACAAACTCAGGATGTGTGGTATCGGTGCCTCACTGCACCGGTGGATCCGTGACTTTATTGTTGGACGAAAGTGGAGGGTACAGGTCGACGACCATCTAACTGACTGGTAACCCTCTAAATGTGGCGTGCCTCAAGGCACTGTGCTGGAGCCCACTCTGTTTCTGATCCACATCAACGATCTACTTCAGCTTCTCCGGTCGCCCTGTGCCTTGTTTGCGGACGACATGAGGACTTGGATAGAAAGTGACGCTCTCGATGACTGTGGCCTACTTCAGCAAGACCTCAACCGCCTATCCACATGGTCTGCAGAAGTTCTTTTCCCGGTCAACCCAGCCAAGTCTGTATTTATGAGCCTTGGGAAGGGTGCTGACGGCCGAACCTACACCTTTGACGGCCAACCGCTATATCCCACACCCGCGTGAAGGATCTAGGTGTACTCTCGCGCTACGACTTGAAGTCCGTGGACAACACGAACAGGCTATATCGTAACGGACTGCGCATGCATTAGGCGCTCAAACGTAGCTTCGGTACAGTCTGAAGTGGTTGCGACGCGCCTCTTTTCTTCCATTGTTAGACCAGTGCTAGTGTACGGTTCGCCCGCCTACTTATCGATTACCCGAGGCGAAGCACAAAAGATCGAACAGGTAAAGCACGCTGCTACCATGCTTATCCCGAGTTTACGTGGATTGGGGTATGAAAACCAGAGCTGAGAAACTAGGACCCCACACCTTGTCCTACCGTCGGGTGCGAGTCGACCAGATTTTGACCTACCGTGCTCTACATCTCGGTGACTTTCCCATGCTGAGGCCAGTGCTGCACTTACGAAGACCATGCAGCACACGCGGACACAGATACAAACTTGTCGTGCCGGATGTGAAATGTGTTCCACACCCACTGTGCTTCGAACGGTGAGTGGCAAATATTTAGAACAGTTTGCCTGAACAAGTGATGGAGGCAACATCTGTGCAGCAGTTCCAAACGTTGTTAGATTTATATTTTATCACTGTTCCATTCAGAGAACGATTGCGCGTTCACGATGACATGTCATATTTGGGAGTCCTGCAATACCGTGAGTAAGGTATTCTAAATGTTACATGAGAAAGACAACGATATTCACGGCTGACAAGTTGTATAAGGTTTTTCACCATATTTCGAAAAAGTTGTACAGAATTCATTTCTACTTACTCTATAATACAGTATTCTGTAGTATGGAGGGGCAAATTAATGGTTTTCTGCATCTTGGTACTTTTGGATGAGCAACCGATGGTTTATCGCTTAGCCATATTTCTACACGCAACCAGGGATGGTGCGCGTAGTGCTGGAGACATCGCGATACAACAAAGGTGAAGATCCCAATAATTTGAAGATAGTCATTGCAAAGTTTTGTGAATTCTGCGAAGGTCAAACCTGTGAGACCCACCAGCCTTCTTTTTGCTTTTCTCGCAACAGAGGTCAATACGAATCCGTCGAGGAGTACATCACTGAACTGGAGATTTTGGTCGGATCCTGCCATTTCTGTAAACGCATGCGTGACAATGTTATACGCGATCGGCACCTTTTAGGAATCAATGATGAAAGTACTACAAAGCCGCTTTTGCTACAACCCAAATTATCACTCCAGCAGTGCATCGATATCTACAACAGTGAGTCCTCTACCACCTACCAGTACCAGCAAAAGAAACTTACGACTGATGCAGTATTATGTACCTTTTCCGGATGAGGAGAAGCAAAGGCTGCTAACGTAAAACAAGTGGTTTGCAAATTTCGCGCCGCACGGCATCCGAGCTCCCTCGAACAGTGTCCAAAATGTGGTCGGAGATGCGCCAAATGTGGGAAAAGGCACCACCTTTCCCGTTGCTGACAATCAACCAATGTGAGTGCGTTCGTTTGTGACAAGTCACCCGCAGGTGCAGAACATTCAATTGACAATGTGTCTCTGAGGGTGCCGCAAAAATTTGTCTATGCAAGTCTGTTGAGCGCAGGCAAAACCGTGCGATTCCAGTTAGACACGAAGTTACTGTCAAAATTCTACCAAGGATTCACTCTCCCGGAGTATGCATTCGATCACGTCAAGATTGCCTGTGTATGTGGAATGCTTCCAGACGTCATCTTAGGGGCTTAGCTAGAATCGAACTGGTCAACCCAAGAGACGGAGACTCACATCGACTGGAGTTTGTGATCGTGTAGGAGGAGATCCCGCCGAATTTCAGCAATGATTCGATCCAGTCTCTCGGTTTTATTGTTTTTAATCATGATGGTTTTATGCATGCTTGCCAGGGAGAAACGGATATTAGTGACCGGTATCCATCTGTGTGTAGTCCAGGTTATTGAAAGTTTGAGGAGACCGCTCACTTGCCCTTATATCGTTCGATACGACCGACGGTGCTACTTGGTAGGAGAATTCTATTTGTACTGTCTGACAGCTCCCGCGCTGAATTGTGCAAACTAATGAGAGAGAGTGGGATTGCCAAAGTCTACGAGCCGACCGACTGAATTAGTCAGGTCGCAATCATTACGAAGAAGACGGGCGAACTGCGCAGGTGTATTGACCCAAGACTGTTGAATGAGGCCTTGCGTAGAGAGCACTATGCAGTACCTACCCTAGAAAACATTTTTCCGCGTTTGGCCAGAGTGTTTCACGTAGGTAGACCTCTCTTCAGTATTCTGGCACGTAGATTTATGTGATGAATCCAGTTTCCCTACTAACTTTGCAACACCGTTCGAGCGTTATCGTTGGCTGCTTTTACCGCTAAAAGGTAGGCAAGTGGAAGAACAAAACCGCTGGGCAGAGATATGCTGTGATCTCGAAATTAACGTTCCTGCAACTAGTCTTACGCGCATTTCCCGAAATTCATCCTCGCTGCATTTAGGACAACCTCGGTTATTACGAGTAACGTTTGGTCACACACGCGACCTGGAGGATGTGCTCCTGACAGGCCACAAGCTAACAAATTCCTCTCTCAGCGCCCGCATTTTCCCAGATAAACCATGGATAGAAAGGCAAAAATGGAAATCCGACCCAGTCGCGTCACGACATGATGCGACGAAGAAAGTAGTGCTGGTCCACGGTGTTCCAGAACTTAACCATGGCGATATAAATGAACATCAGAAGCATGGTATAGAAGAGTGGAGGTACATAACGGAGCTCTACAACATACAAAATATTGTGACTTTCGATGTCACCCGTCTAGCGGCCTCCTTAATCTATCAGGGTAACGGGCCAAAAATTTTGAAAGTCACCGTGGCTACACCTGAGATTGTATCAACGGCCGTCCAAGCGTGGCACGACAACAGAAAACGTGGGCCACCAGAAGTACGTTTAAGACCGTTCCTAAACAAAGTACGGGCCACAGATACAGACGAACCGGACTCGGTTGTTCCTAAATCAGGTCAGACCAATGTGCAAACGCCTGTGACAAAAAACGTACGCAGACCGGCACAAGCTGTGCCGGTCAACCACAACGAACCGAGCTCCTAATGTGTCAACAGATGCAGTGTTGCTACACAAACGCTCAGGAGCTCAACTCTAAGCTACCTGAATTGCGCCAGCGACATAACACAATCAATTGAGATATCATAGCTGTAACTGAAACCTGGCTCTCCAATGACATGCTCTACACGGAAATCGAAACCAGTGATATGTCAGTTATTCGCAATGATCGTCCATCTCGCGGTGGCGGCGTTGCTCTGTACTATCGGAATTGTCTGAGATGTGAGGCTATTAACGAAAGTCACCTTGCAGTCTCCGACGCTTTGTTTTGCCGAATGCAGCTAAATGGGCGAGGTTGTGAACCTACAAAGAAGACGACGTGGGATGCTTGTCTGTTGGCAGTTGTCTACAGGCCACCGAACTCCACCGCAGACCGAGATGACATTCTCTTAAACGCGCTTCATTATGCAGTTTCTCAAAAGTACTCACATTGTCTAATCATGGGCGATTTTAACGTACCCTCAATTGTCTCAGCGACTTCTAGTGGTCCTTACTTCAAATCAAAGATTCTCGAGTTTATGGATACAGCAGCTCTGTACAACCACGTGCACCGCCCAACTAGACACCGCGGTTCAAATAAACCATCGCTTCTCGATTTAATCCTAACCAACGAAGAGTTGATGATTGAGACAATTTCATACGATCCACCATTAGGCAACAGTGACCACTCAGTGTTGAATTTTGCCTATGTGTGTTACGCCAATACTACTGTAATCAGACATGAAAACCGACGAACTATAACCAACTATTCCGTGCTGCACAGCCTAGCGACAACCGTCAACTGGGACCTCAATCTACAGAGCACGGCAGACGACGCGTGGAACGAACTAAAAGACAAAATTAGCTGTGTCACGCAAGCAGCGTCAAAAGTCATACCATTACGAGTGCCGCGCCGGACCAACACCTGGATCCGAAGCAGAACGCGTAAATGGATTAGCACCAGAGACGAGATCTGGAGACAATACGCGCTGAACCATTGCGACGCCACCTGGGAGAATTACAAAATAGTGAGGAACTATTGCACATCACTGATTAGATCCGATAAGTACGAATGGCAAAAAAACATGGTACTTAAATTCACGAACAATACAAAACTGCTGTACAGGTACGTGAACAGCAGAAGAAAAGTTAAAACAGGAATACCACCACTCAAGACAAATGGTGGCCTAACGACTACTGCTGTGGATGCTGCGGACGCATCACTTCTGCAGTTTGGCACAGTGACTGCAAACGCTATAGAACCTTTGCCAAACCAGCATTCACCCAACGTGGTCGGCATATCAACTGTCACTTTTACCTCAGCAGCTGTCGCTAGCAAATTACGGTCTCTAGGAGAAAATAGCGCTCCGGGAGTCGACAAGATCAGACCCAAAGTTCTTAAAACTCATGCTCCCACCATAGCAGCACACCTCGCAAGCTTTTTCCAAAGTCTACTCAATTCCCAAACACTTCCGTCTGAGTGGAAAAGCGGGATAGTCACTCCGATATACAAAGGAGGTAAGCGATCGGATCCTGCCAACTACCGACCCATTACTCTCCTCCCTGTGTTATCAAAAGTAATGGAATCGTTAGTTGCAGATGAAATTACACGATATTTTGAGAGTCTGAAGCTAATTTCTCACCTCCAACACGGCTTTAGGCGCAAACGATCTTGCCTCAAAAATCTGCTTCTTGCTCGGGATTCATGGACGAAAGCAATTGATGAAGGATCCCCCCTTGATGTGATTTACCTAGACTTTTCGAAAGCATTCGACAGAGTCAATCACTTAGCTCTGCTTCATAAGCTTCGTGCCTACGGTATCCATGGTTCCCTACTCACTTGGCTAGCAGCAAATTTGCATGACAGAACGATCAAGGTCAGAGTCGCCGATGCCCTCTCGGAAACCCTCTGCATCTCCAGCGGTGTTCCTCAAGGATCCGTCCTTGGTCCCCTCCTTTTTCTGGTCTACATTAACGACCTCCCGGATAATACTCAATCCTCGATGCAAATTTTTGCAGATGACGCAAAAATCTGGAGAGTTATTCACTCAACATCAGACTGTGCCCTCCTCCAGAATGATTTGGATAAAATCAACAAATGGGCAGATATAAACCACCTCCCCCTGAATCCTGCCAAGTGTCACCTACTGTCATTGCGCAGCAATCTTGCCAACACGTACCTCTTGGGGCAGTACGCTTTACGGCGCGTGACCACAGAAAAAGACTTAGGTATCATTGTGCAAGAAAGTCTGGGGAATTCGCTCCAATGTTCCAAAGCAGCGAACGTGGCGAACATGAACCTGAGACTTTTGAGGCGAGCCTTTGGTGTTTTTGAACGACGGTTGGTACCCATGCTTGTCAACTCCTATCTCCGTCCCCACGTCGAATATGCCGTCCGGGCGTGGTGCCCATGGTTAAAACGAGACATTCATCTCTTAGAGCAGCCCCAACGAAGAGCTACCAAGGCAACACGCGGATTATCTGGTCTCAATTATGAAGTGCATCTCAGTTTAATCGGAATGTTTTCCTCCGAATACCGACGACTACGCGGAGATCTCATTCTTGCAATCCGGATATTAACAAAAAGCGATCACCCGTGCAAATCGCTGCTCACCCTAGCCTCATATAAGCGATCGAGAGGTCATAACCTCAAGCTGATAATCCAACACTCCCGATTAGACTGTAGAAAATATTTTTACTCTCTTAGAATCTGTTCACAATGGAATGACTTGCCAACGCATGTGGTAAACGCTCCGAACATTACAGCCTTCAAACAATTGTTAGACATTCATCTGAGTGACAAACAACACATTGTGGTGTGATGTACCAGGTTTAGACTATTGGCATTTCAGTTCCATGTCGGAATCTAATGATTTTTATCTATTTGCATTTACCATCCTATGGGTCTTGTAAAGCCAATGCTTTTTATCCCATCATACACTATTGAACTATTGAACTATTTGTATGTGTCGAGCGAAATTTTTCAGAAGCCATTGGTGCAAGCGGTAGATGCTTTAGATGGTGCAACCTGTTTGCCAGACGATGTTTTGATGCATTGTTCGACAGAGAAAGAGCATGACGATAATCTCCACCGTTTCTTGCAGCGTTGTGTGTGAAAGAACATCATGCCTAAAAGAACATTATATACAGCCAGTGGCTGCACATTTCGCTTTCGGAGCACGGATTAAAGATGGCCAACCAAACAACATCCCAAATCGTCTTTGAAAACAAATGAAAATTTTGTTGGCTGAGACCATCGGATGGAAGAACAATGCTGCCCAATCCTTCAGGAGGCATTTACTTGCACCAGATAGATCGCAGTGTACCATTTGTAATCATCTTGAAGCATAAAAGCTCACATTCACTGGCTCCTTCTGGGCATTGTTATCGACAGAAACTGGCTGCTCCTGTCTGTGCAAAACAGCTAACAGTGACACATCCTGACAAAGTAGTACCAAGCGCATCGATCGATCTCAAAAGACTTCCTTACCCATGAATTTTTACTGGTTGGTGAGAATGTAGGAAATAACGGCATCTCCACACAACCTACACCCGTTCACTACCTGACGGTCACTGCATCGAAACTTGGGAATTTGAGCAGTCGAACAGCTTGAGGACAAATACTCCAGTTTCGCACAGCCTACAGAAATATCTGCTCGAATTCGGTGATCAGCTAAGCTCATTAACAAATTCCACACCTAGATCAATACACACTTGCGATACGCGCTGGAGTATAAGAAACCAAATGATCCATTGTTTTCCGGTTGTTGACCTGCAGACTTTGTTTCATATCTTTTCAAACCTACAACGAAACAAGTTCATACATTACTATTCACTATAACCTGATAACAACGCTACTTGTTAGATATATTGTGATGTTTGTACATACAATATATCCGTGAAATTTGAATTCCAATTCGGGCGTTACTACTGAAATTCGAGACTAGTTTGTTTGGGGCCTAATTTTATCTCCTTCTGGAACTTGCTAGAATTATCGAAAGAGAGCAATAGTTTTACATGTCAGTGAAGCTGCAGCTAGATACAAGGAAATGAGCACTTCACAGTCTACCTTCCGCAGTTTCCGTACTTTGTATATTTCCGCGCCCGGGATATGAGCAGTATTCTGACTTCGGTGTCTAAGGGGGCAAAGACAACACCTTCAGTAGAGAGTGGCACTCTGCTCTATACTTCTAATGCGATAGGTGCGCCAAAGCGGCAGTGTTCAAGGGCGTGGTGGGTTTTCACGTGGCAAGTATCCTCCCTACAAAAAACCCACAAAGTTCCGTTTAACAACGCTGCGAGGTGACGGATGTGACTCACCATTAACTAAAGTCACTGTCATTTTCCCTTCCGGATGATCCCCACTTCACGAACGTCATCCAGTTCGGCTAGTAACTTTGATCCCTTCATACGATGGAGAACACAGCAAACAAAATCACGAATCCAATCACACTTTACAGGTTCACTCACCATGCCCACTAACACAAAGTTAAATATATGCAGACACACAAGCCCAGTGTTGGGCTGGTTAACTTGCTTTATTTTTATACCATTATCGACCATACCTGTTTGTATTATCAAGATCATGCCCTCGCAGGCGTGTCCCGTCCTGCCGGGAATAAAATAGTTATTTATTTATTTATTTGCGACCAGTTCAATTTGGTTCACTGTAGCTGGTCGGACCATAAGCTAAGGTTAATGCGTTTCTTTGTTGTTGGAGCGCAACTATTCACCGTAAGCTCCAAATATCTTGGAACTTTTGAGCAAATTCATTGCAACCATAATCAGAAATAATGTAGCTGGCGTTGGAATACGGTACTGTTTGCAAACAATTAGTAACAATAGAACCATGCAACATCAATACAATAATCTGTGCTTCCAAAGCAAGCATACCAAAAACTGCAATTCAATCAAAAATTGTCGACGCATATGGCTTCAAGTCACACGTAGTACAAGCTGTAGACTCAATGCACCGTAGCTTATACAGGACACTAAATCCACGCAACTGACCACTCAGGTGGGAGGCTACCCTGAGAGTTGCACATGTGTGTTACACAGCGATAACAGTGTGTTTCCGTAGTACATAAAGGGGTAAAAAACAATAGGCTGCAAGTACGAATTGCTTTCCATGTGTGTGATCTGCACTCACTTCAGCGTCGCAATATTATGAGGTCACTACTGCAACGTGAGGCATCGACGAAACAATATTATTTACACCCCGAATTCAGATTGCTCATGGGGTAGAGATTGAAATACTCCAAAGCAATGATTACACATCGGGCTTTATCATGTGAAGTGATAATGAATTTTTTCATAAGCTTTATTCTTTACTCTTCAAATCAATTAGTTTGTAGTTTTGTTTTCCTTGCAAAGATTCTGTTGTTTGGGGTCTCTGGAAGAGAAAATAGGTTAGACGGTTTTTGTGTTTGTATGATCATACGGCATGTCCTCTAAACATGACACTGGGATGACTTCCTATAAAAGAAGCTCTTTGCACAATATTAGTATATATCCATGTACTGCTCAAAATTATCGCCTTGCTTTAAGGGATCAAGCTTAAGAAGATTCAGTTCAACTAATAACACTGCGTTATGATATGGCTCTAGACGCGTGCGACTGAGGATTATATTGCACTTCCCGCCATATGTTTTAGGTTTTCTTATGTATCCTTTAACGCTGACAGCGCCGCTGTGTTTTCCTCTGCGTGAATAAGTGTCTCACGCTGTCGCGTCACACTATGTTAGCTCCCCGTAGTGATATGTGTACTCTGAGTCTTCCTACATACTTGCATTGGATAGTTACTTTCAAATAAACTGTGACTAATGCTTGTCTGAAATACTTCATTGACATTGCATTTTGCCCTTCGATATAATTTTGCATGATCTATGCATTCACTATTGCCAGACCAATGCAGCGAGTAAACAAGGGTCAGTACCATTTGGTTTCACGAATGGAAACAAGCCACACCATTCATGTGCGTCTTGTAATTAGAGATCAGGTTAGGTATTTTCAGCGTGGGCTTTTCTTTCTAGCCTTTAACTCGTCGCTTGATATCATGAACAGGCTCAAGTGAATCGGAATTCATCGCAACTGTTACAATGTTTGTCGTGTCACCGTATGAGAAGTACCTATGACGTTTGGTCGTAGACGTAGTTGCTGGCTCCACGAAATATGCATCTATTTTGGTGAGTTCAGTGGGCATGTTCTCTTGGTGCTGTTTTCCCTAATGCTAGCAGTTGCTCAAAACCATCTAGTTTCAAGTTCGGACAGGAGATCCCTGTTTGTAACGAAGTTATCAAAATAGTGATTATAACCGATTGGATCAGCAATGTATTGTACAGCAGTTAAGATTAGGCGAGAACCCAGGGGCGTATGTATTGTAGTAGTTTTGTTTCCACAATACAATGAGAAACCGTAACAGTATTCCTCGCTGGAACATATGGCCCAATATTTGTACCCAAACCTGAGGTCCTTTCCTTTTATGAATTGTTTCAGGTTGTTTCTCCCATACCCATCGCGACGAGACTGGACCTTAACATGGTGCGATGGTTTGTGTGCTTCAGTGATCCATTGAGCTATGCTGGTGGTGCATTTTTTGCACCTCCAGAGCCACTGATACCAGATTAGTCAATGTTTAGAGGCGAGACAAATTCAGTCTCCTGGCCCTCCAGGTTGGGATTTGGAGTGAAGGTGGCTCCTTACTCCATATAACGGGCCCTCTGTAGTCCAGTGCCAAAACCCCGCTACATTGCGGTAAGGTTTTTGAACCACAGGATTTGGTTGAGAACCCTAATCGTTCTTCTGTCTAGGCCTGGGCAACGTGACAGTATTTTGCAGACGAAATACAAGGAACCCTTCATCAAACAATTTCTTGATGCTCTGGCCGTCGCAGAGGATAATAACGGTACCCTTTCTGCTGCATCGAGCAGGGTGGATACGGGATGGGATGCTACTGCTCAGGTCTTCCCTTGTTCTTAGCCCCCTTCTTGTGCTTCTTCATCCTTATCGTCCCGCTCCAACTTTACTTTTATCCCCCCAATTTTCATTCCCTAATTTTTGGCCCTCACCCAGCTTGCTTATATAGTCGCTTATCTTCCAGTTTCAAATCACACACCGTCGCATGACGTAGCTCCAATCCAGTTGACAAGTCCATGTTTAACCAGGCGGACAACGTCAGTACATCCGTTTCCCATTGGAGTCTTCGTGTCTCGCTAAGACTGGCATCCCTCAACATGCGCACATTGCTAAAGATTGGCCAACAGGCAGCAAGTGCCCGCACGCTATAACATTTCGCCCTTGCTAACATCCTTAACGCAATCACTTACATCTTTGGGAAGAAGCTATCATTCTTAGTGCAGAAGCGTTCCTCCTTTATGCAAAGGCTATCATCCGATAATCATCGCACTTCCATCAACGTAACACTTCGTGGGCAGAGGCTACCAGCAAATAGATTTCGGTATGGCCTAGAGACTGAACACATTTGCGCGCAGAATATGCACGCTTTCGGAGGTGGGTAGGAAAACTGTGAGACTTGGGTGAGACTAGCGTGGTCCAAGTCAAATGGACGGCATTTGAGACTTTACTAAACGGAGCTCAGCTGGTACACAGTGGGCCGGGCGCCTTCACTAAACAATCGAGTGTCTGGACATCCATTGGAGCGCCCACAGTACCTGAGGGAAGGGAAACGCGTGCGCTCAGAGCACCGGGTATAAGCTTGAAGTGTAGTCAAGCCCCTTTTGTAACTAAGCAAAGGAGATGTCTGAGGCTAGTGCGCAAGTGATGCACGCAGGACAAAAGTGCACAACGTTGGCTTGGTACTAAAACGGTGCTCTAAACAAGAGGCGCAGATACGCTACCTCGTTTTGGCTAGTTTGGTCGGATAGTTGAAGGCGTTTGACCTCAAAGTCAAGTTGTGCATAAGATAAGGAGCGGAACGACCTCCGTCGCAGCAGAATGGATACGTAACTGTTTTCTTTATGCGAGGAAATATCACTTTTGTGACGGATCCACAGGTCTAAGTTGAACGTGGGGTAGAAGGTAATCATATTCTAAACAGTTCGCCCCCATACGAACCACACAGGTCGTCTGATCGAGGTAGAGAGAACAGCTCCCGGGTGGAATGAGATAAGTACCAGTGGAGGGATGAAGGAGGCATGCGATAGATGTTTGCTTGCAGCCTTGCAATTTCCTTTCAAAGGATATGTTAAACAGTGAATTATATTACGCCTCCTTTTTCCGCAAGTACGAAAACATGTACTATTTTGTTGCGAATGGATAACACCACAAGGAGGTAATCTCGTGAAATATGGGGGTATTGTGAGCCGGTGTACTCTACGGCAGTGATCCCCAACCTTTGTATCGCCGTGGATCGGTCGGTGTTCGATAATTGTACCCCGGCCCGTTGAGAGGGTTTGTTGAACGTTTACATTTTAGATTGTTTCGAATGAATAATTTTAATGTAATTATGATTGAACATGCCTTGAAAAAAAAATCCAGTTACACCAAGAAATAGGTATGAAGTGATATAGTACGTTCTCACTAGAAAGCTACATTTCGGACAACTGTGCGCGTGTTCCTCTGCAATGAGACTGCTCCATCTGGGGAAAATAGGAGACAATGATGCTTGATGTGTGCTGCCTAGGTCCAGTTACTTTGGTTGATTTGTTTCGGCTCCTGACACTGGAGAAAACCCCGCTGCACACAAAGTTAGGATGCCAGAAACGGCAACCTGCGCGTAATTCACTATGACTTTAAAATTGCAGAACACCGGCGAAGTTGTTTGGCACGAACGTACTATCAAGGCCGCCGTCATTTGCAATCTCAGTAGTGGTGCATAAAGTGGGATAGATGAGTAATAATAATGCGAGAATCTCACAAATTGTGAGTTAACAGTTTAGAAACTGACCTGCAGATCATCGAAATCCACAACCATTAAAAACCACACACATATTTCTATTGTTATAATCATTATCCACCGGATGAAGAAATATCAAATATAGTGTTCTGTTGGAGGGTCAAGTTTGGATTACACGTTTTGTGATTGGATTGCGACACGCAAGCTCAATGTAATGGACTGTGATTCACATTGAAGTGAACCTTGGTCACTGCGATCGCTGGGATCGTACTCATAGCAGATGGAAATTGGGTGTTGCCCACCCGAAAACACTGCACAACCACGACGCGTTTCGATGTAATTTCATCTGATCAGGTGGAGACAGCAGGCCTCGGCCCCTCGACCATTGGAATAGTAGCCGAAACCTCTACCCCTTTGGCTACCAGGTCACGGTTGTGCAGTGTTTTCGGGTGGGCAACATCCAATTTCCATAGTGTTTTGCTGTTTGGCAATTGGAATGCAATGAGTTTAGCTTTTCCGTCTCGTCCAGAAGAAGCGCAAGCATGCCAGTTTTTCCGTTATGTATTACCTAGGAGCGTTAAATATCAACTTCACCTTGCACGTCTGTGAATGTATGCGTTTTCAGAACGTTTGTAGAATCCTGTTCCCGCTAGTAGTCTGATTCAGTATTCACGTCTTCAGCTGCTAAAATTGATGTGGTTGGCAGGTCCTAGTTTATTTCTCTTGTATGACTTGTTTGAAAATAAGAAGCAATCAGATGACTATCAGCCAGTTTGCACCCAAACGATTCCTCTGAGAGAGTATCCATAGCGATTGCGTTTGAAGGATGCACAATTTGCTCATATGTCTCAGGTCAAGTTTGCATTGTCCTCTCAGAATCTATTTCTGCGGTACAAAGAAAGCCCGGTTTAAAAAACAGAGATGGTTGAGTTCTGCGTCTGCTTCCAGGTAGAAGTTATGTAGAACACGATGTCTAATATAGTCGTTTCATGAAATCAGTTCCGGATATGTCTTTGTGGGATTCCATGATCGTTATAAGATGGAGAAGTTGTTTTTTTTCTAAACTTCGATTTAAGTGCCTGAATGATACCCTGGTCGTAGGGTTGAAGTAACATAGGGGTGTTGGGTGACCCGAACTACAATTGGATATTAAGTAGGTGGAATTAGGGAGGGCAGCGGCTTTGTCGAGAGAAGGTATGATGTTGCGTTTTGGTGTATTTTACCGTTAAATCTTCGGAAATAGCTGCAGTCATCCATGACTTTTTATTATCCTGGTAAACTGCCGGTAGTTTTTCATGTTGATATTTTTAAAATTCGAGAGTTGGCTGATTTCCAAATCCCTGCAGCCGGTTCTCGCTCGCTCAATATGGTAGTGCACAGCATAACTGTGATACGTGCCTCGCTTCTTTTCCCATCTGCGCATTTCTATCCTTTTATGCAGGGCCTTTATCCGACGTCGTTTTGAATAGCAAAGCAGTTTCATGTGAAATAAAAATGTCTTGAGCTGTGTAGCCGGAATATATTTCGGGCAATTTTGCTGCTTAGTCGGATGCAGCACACCTTTCTGAGTCACCGCTTTCGCCCGATTGCTTACCAAACACAAGATCGTCTACTGATGAAAGCCTGTAGCCAACTGTTTGACGACATATAGTCTATGTTTTGCAATTCTTTTGAAAAGTCTAATGCTCGTTCTTGAATCACATGTCCAGATAATGGGATATTCCCATCAGTGCAAGGTGCGTTCATGTCTCCGCTGCCCAATTTTCCATCATTCTTTCCTTGCAGTCGTGGTGTGTGGTTCACCAAGTCATACAAAAACGGCTTTCCTCTTTTATGTTACATGGATTGGTGTTCTTCGCACTCTGAAATTTTGCGCCAATGTTAGCGAACTGTTCCTTCTTAACGTAGTCCAATCACTGATACCATTTCTTTAAGTGTGAATGCCTTTGGCTTTGCTGAAATGGAATTAGCCGTTTGGTCCTTCGTAAGAACGCTCAAAAAGAACTATAAAAATGAACACAAATATTCAGTAGGGACGTACGTCAGCAGTACCCGCTCAGTTCTGACAATCGAGTGGTTACACAGTAAACGAATACACACAGAAACTGATAGTCACAGTACTTGTGACTGCATAACAGTATCATAAATCCCACTGCTCTTTTATTGTGTAACATGGCTCTATGAGATTTATTCATTGCACAGCCCATAGCAGCATAGATGCATTAGTTGTAGTGAGTGGAAACCCGGGGGGGGAGTGATGCGCCACTCGACAATCCTGCTGTGGCTCCTCCATGTCGTAGGTTGTCCACCGCTCTTGTCCAGCAACCTCGAAGAACGCGCGACACGGAAGACGATGACCGGGCATACGCAGTATGTGTCCAAGACACCGCAGCTGACGCAGCTGGACGAGCTCCTCCAGCGAATGGCTGCCTCCACCCAAGACAGGCTGTCTAACTTCCACATTGGCTACGTGGTGCAGCGGCCACACACGGGCCATCGACCGCAAGCAACAGTGCTCAAAGGCAGAGAGAGGGTGCAGGTCAGCCATACGAACAGGCCAATTCTCGCAACTGTACAACACTACAGCGCGGACAGTCGCACAAAACACTTCCTTTGATGGATTTACCGATGCGATGACGGTGCCACAAGTGCTTCAGCTTAGAGAAAGCGAGGCGAGCTCTTGAGATACGCAACGAAATCTGGGCTCCAATAGCTCCATTGGCTGTGATGCAAATACCCAGGTAGGCAAAGCTCTCCGTAACCTTCAGTGTCTCAGCACCAAGGGTGAGTTCAAGTACAGGCATCTGAAATTCTTGGAAAAAAGCTTTGCACTCGGATGGAGAGAAGTCATCCCAGATTTTGACGCTTCAAATGCCAAGTGGTCGAGTGCAAGTTGGACGGCCTGTGAACCGTCACCCAGCAAGACGATATCATCAGTGTAGTCCGAGTTAACAGCTCGACTACCTGGCGGGAGCTCAACGCCAACGCGTTTAGCTAAGTATGCAGAGTATTCTTAAGGACTTCCACAATTGCAAGGTTATTAAGATATTTGCACCTACATTGTCCCGGAATATCCCGGATGAACGCTTCAGCCAGAAGTTACGTATATTGGCCTTCCCTTACTGACAACGCTATCCATGAGTGTGTCACCACATGTAGCAAGTGTGCATCTGCAGCGAAACTTCCAAGCAAATTCATCCAAACCTGGATGTCGGCCTCTAAGCCATGGGAGAGAATTCACCTTGATTTCTCTGTTTCCATTAAAGGGCAGTATTTTTGAATTGTGATTGATGCGTATACCAAGTGGCCGGACATATACCTGATGAACACAATTACAACAGCGGCAACGGTACAGAAATTACAACAGTTATTTGCACAGTTCGGTTCGCCAAAGACTTTGGTTTCCGATAACGGTTCGCAATTTATCTCCGACGAGGTAGGTGTTTTTTGCCAGTGTAATTATATCAAGCACTGCCGGTCGCCTCCGGGGCATCCCCAGTCCAACGGGTAAGCAGAAAGATTCGTGGATACTATCAAACGTTTACTTCTAAACCTGCGGGGGGAAGGACCCACAGGAGAGATTATACAGCTATTCCTGTTAAGTAATCTGGGCTGCGCAAACCCCGATCTACCAGGCGGCAGAGCCCCAGCGGAAGCCATGTTCGGGTATGAGACACGTCCTTCAGTTCATGCAGTACTCCATAAGGTTTCGAAACGGCTACTGGCGTCATGCGTGACCAGACGTTTTCTACTAGGGGAGCCGGTGTACGCTTTGGATGCATGGCCGAACCACCAAACCTGGCAATCTGCAGTGGCACGATAAAGAAAATTCTCTGTGTTGTACGTGGTGTCTGCCGAAACATTGTCTGTCATACGGCACGTTTATCAGCGACGCAAACGACGGATTGAACAAACAATCTCTTCTACGTTCGAGTTACCGGTTGATATATTGCTGGACACCTTTGAACTACAAAAAATTGTGGGGCCTGTTGAACCGACAGAGACGTGCGCAGAGCCTCGCGACTGAGTGACTGGGAGAACTATACGGCCTACTAAACCTATGCAACGTTTACAGATGAACCCAGTGCTTCATTCGTACGCGTCTGGAGAACGTGTTTTCAAAGAGGGAGATGTTACAATAGGCAATTTGGTGCCTTAAAAGTACAATGTCGTCCCACACACCTGACCGTGAACTTCATTCTCACCCAATGGTCCACTGTGGCTCATATCCATCAGGCCGCCTCCAGTCCGAAACACCCACACCGTAACCTTTGTAGTCGGCTGTCTTGTCCGTTCCATGTGACTTGAGATCTGGTCCATACACTGTCCGGTGCGGTGAAGGTCTTTGTTTTGACGGTCCTAAGCCTCATTAACCGCAATAACACTTGGGTGAGCGACTATGCAGGATCGAGTTTGCGTGCCGTTCCTGGCCGTATGTCCGATTTAATGACGGTGCATTAGAAATCCGTAGACTATGGGAAGATTGCGTCGCTCCAAAACAATGCACTTGTATCTGATGGACTGATGGCGTTCAACAGCAATGGACAATTACACTCCCTAGACGTTCTGTGAAGTCCTCTCAAAGTTCAGTTAACCTGTGTTATTGTTCAAGCCTTTGGTAGGTGCTCTACACAGGTTTTAAGGTTTATCTATGCGGGAGCTTACAGACAGTCGGCTTGTTGCGAGCTGATTAGCTGCAGATACATCTTGCGTGGTTATTCTAATGTATTAATCGCGTGCTGTGATGTTTTATCCGTAAGTGATAGCTGCGTACCGATTCGCGTGTAGATCTAATTTGACAACGTCTAAACCTGTCTGCATTGTGAACGCAGCCGGTGATTATTTAACGCCACCTGCAATTGCGTTAGGACCATTGAATTTTAATTTTCACTAGTCCCTCAACCGTTTCTTACTTCGTGTCTAGCCCGCCCACTGGTATACCTGCTGACATCTCTCGGCTCTGTGAATACCCTCTGGGTGTAACCTTCCAGCGGTTTAATCACAATCACAGCGGTGACCAAATGTGCTGTCGGTATACTACTTTGACTCCTTCTAATCCCTCACGGCTTGCCCGTTATGAGTGATTGTACCGATACTTCCGCCTCACTTGTTTGAGTAGGCACATAAAGCACGCGCCGCCATAACGTACCATGCCATAACGGTGACCGAATGACGACATATGGGCTTTGCGAACATAAGTGTAACCGGAATGTCGGTGGTCATGTTTACGAGCCGGACGACACCAAGGTGTGACAGGTAACGCTCAGACTTATGTACACACTTCTTAACTACAGAATGAACAGATGGACTGAATGTACTCACTCCGGGAATCCAGTTGCACTATTCGCGGTTATTTGTCGTCAATCTATGTAGTCACCGCACTGAGTTTCTACACAAGCTAAATATGTGACTTCAACTGCTGATTCCACTGGATCACAACCTGTTACTAACGCAGCAGGAAACAACTGTCATCGTAACTTACTCGAAGTACCTCCATGTCAGAGGGAACCACGCAGGACTGGAAGCAATAGCAACTGAGTGCCACTGTGCACCCCACTTAAGTTGGGCCAACAAATAGTTGAAAAATAAAACCAACAGTGACAGTTACCTTGAAATTTTTCAGTGATGTTGAAGTAGTTACAGATCAAGTAGGCGTAAAACAGTAGCGTACTTTTGCCTTACATGATGCACCATTTGTTGACAGTGGCTCAGTGTCACGCAAGCGCGTGCTTCCGCAATAACCTGCTTCAACAATTTCATCCTCCACTCCGTCTTACTCAGAACATCAGGTGGATCTCCTTGGAGCATTTCGCTATATCTCCTCCTCATGTCTTGTTTAACGAAGGCCTTAATGATGCTCCAAATCCCTTCAATGGGGTTCAGTTGTGGAGAATACGGTGCGAGTCGTAGCAGTGTTCCCGAAATGTAAGCTTTCTCTTGAAAATTACGCTCCAGCTTAGTGTGACATGAGGCGTTATCACAAACAAGAACGCACTTGTCTGTAGCAAACATCTGCAGCAACCAGCGCGCACATCTTTCCTTATTTTAACTGTCCCTTAGAACGGAATG
This sequence comes from Dicrocoelium dendriticum, assembly GCA_944474145.2. Lineage (NCBI taxonomy): Eukaryota > Metazoa > Platyhelminthes > Trematoda > Plagiorchiida > Dicrocoeliidae > Dicrocoelium > Dicrocoelium dendriticum. The sequence goes on along the minus strand of OX104069.1, from coordinate 60,474,095 downwards.
CCCAACAATCTGTCCGCAGTCTTTGCGCTTATTAGGTGCAAATTTTGTCCCCAACTGTTAGTCACCGTACACTGTGCACGGGTGACGCGTGCCGATCGATCCCTTGTGTGCGCGCAGAACAGCTTGAAGTCTGTCTAATCTATCCATACTGCTCGCCGCCCTTTAGCCTCCAACCTCACAGTGTCAGGACGTAAACATTCCTTAGTCTCTTGTTCTATGGTACTCACAGATTCCGGTACTGAATGTAACTTCTTCATTGTCATGAGCCGACCGTCTAGGTAGCGCGCAATGGTGCTGACGCTTACCTCCACCTCGAACTCACCCTTCAGTCGTAACCGAAGAGTTTCTAACGTCACTGTTGGCGCCGATTCAACCCATTCAACCAGGCAATCAATGTGACTCTCTGACAGCGACCTTCGACGCGTCACGGTAGCAGTACTTTTTGGCTCATTCAGTTCCGATATTGTAATCCAACTGCGACAGGTCTCCACGTCCACCTGTAACACAAATGCAACATTCTTCCATTCATCGCCTTCCTCATATGTCTTCAGTATAATGGGCTTCAAGTCAGTCGGATGATGGATGCGCATTCCTCTTTGTTTCATCGCGATCAGCCTAAAGGTAACAAACCATGAAAAGCTAATGAAAGACAAACCTTGCGTCGTTAAACGAATCTTGCGAAAACGCTCACTGTCGCAACGTAGACCTATCTCTACGCAATGCCTAGGAAAATCAGAAGCGACAAGTTGGCTGACCAGGTGGCGAATAGGCTATCATTAGTCATGTCCATGTATATATGTCTAACATGGACCATCGCAATGGCACTTCGGTTGTAGGTTTCCACTCCCGTACTCGAAGTCTTTTTGCTGTCTGCTGATTCGGTGTGCCGGTCAGCACATAACATTAGCCGCGCGTACGAGAACATTGGCAACATTTTTAAGCCAAACTTGTCCGACCGCTTTTGTATTTTGACCCTTCTCAGCCCCATTAGGTGATTCCATGTTCAGGTGCTAGGGCTTCTTAGGCGAGCGAGCATATCAGGAAAGGTGTGCCTGATAAATACGTAAACATTATCATAGGGCTGTACACGTATAGTTCCGGCAGATTGAGGGTCTATGGCAAACTGTCGCCACCCTTCAGTATCACCAGCGGTGTGAGACTAGGTTGCACGCTGTCACCTTTCCCATTTAACTTCACAAGGGACGGAGTCATGGAATCAGCATTCGCTGGACACGAACTAGAAGGTATGGGGCCACATCCTGGTGAGCGACTTTTCGACTTGGAGTACGCGGACGATATTGCCCTAATGGGTAACAGCTCCCAAAGATGCCAAGCAGCACTGGACCGATTAGCACTGACTGTCTATCGTTTTGGGCTATGCTTTGCTCCATCGAAATGCAAAGTACTTATTCAAGATTGGCAAGGACCCACCCCTGCGCTAAAGCTTTGTGGTGATCTGCTAGAAGTCTTTCAGGAATTCAAGTAGCTGGGCAACTATATTAGCACCCGTGGGATCGAAAATGAGATTACGACCGTATAGCAAAAGCCCGAGGTGTTTTTGCCAATCTCCGCCACCTGTGGCGCAGACGCGACATTACTGTCGCCCTGAAGGCAGAGGTTATAACGCAGTCGTCCGTTTAACTCTCTTATGTGGTTGTGAAACCTTGTCCATCAGCTCGACAGACATAAAGAGGTTCGCCCCATTCGATCATCCCTGGCTTTGCAGCTTAGCTCATGTCTGGTGGGAGCACCGCGTGAGCAATGAGCGTGTTCGGCGTCGCGTGTTTGGTGCAGGAAGAGCGAGTGAACCGCTCAGCACCACTGTATCACGCACCAGGATCTGATGGGCCACCTGTTGCGTATGCCAGCACACCGACTTCTGCGACGTGCATTGTTTTCGTGCTGGGGGTGAGATTAGAAGAGAAGCAGGGGAGGCTAAGCGATGACTTGGTTTAGAGAAATGAAAACCCTCACTTCAAAGCTGTTGTCGGTTGGGGAATTCCGACTGCCTGGCTAGGGTCCTAAGGACGATGAACACGTTTGGTTCGACACACTTGCTGATATGGCTAGGAGCCGGCTCCAAAGGCGTTTGTGTTGTGAGTTCCTTTGTTTATCCCTCTCCTGCTTGGAATCTCCCTTCAATCCAGATCTCACGCGTTCGGCATAATATAACCTTTGCGGCACTATAGCCGGCTGTTAGCTATCCGGAACCATGTCCATCCGTTACTGGGGTCTCAGCCGGCGTGCCACTAAGTTTTCTTCTTGGCTTTTGTATTGCGGCACAATAGCTGAGGTGTTTTTCCCCTGCAGCTAACGTGTATAATGAATGCGGATGATGTTTCTTCCATACTAATCTCTATCGTCTCCTCCATCTTGTTGTTGGGTGTAAAATACCCATTTTTGCGGAAACTTTTTTCAGGAGTTTAAACAATGGCTTCGCCTTGAATGATCGATCACCTCTGCTGCTGTACGCAGTAGAATTGTCTGTGAAGTGGATGTTGCTCTAAAGTATATGAAATCAGTGTCGAGACATGATATTATTTACAATAGGCACTTGTAGCGCCTTGGCGAATGCTACACAAGAAAACCGTAGCCCAGTAAGACAGAAGACGGCAAGATAAAAAGAATGTCTTGAGAAAATAGCTATGTACAATAGCTAGGTAAATATAGCTCGAGGACAGTGGGAGAGAGTGGTGAAGCAGAGTTACACCACGTCGGAGCACAACAGCCGGTAGCGCGCAGGCAAGACCGCGGACGTGGTTCAAAAATGCAGTCCAGTATATATAGGCTTTAGGCGGGTGCAAAGTAAAACAAAATGTGTACAAGTCTGAATGTGATGTTTGATGGAGTAAAATGTCATGGTCACTACACAGGCCTCCTCCTAGAAGGCCGAGGGACGAGGACTTCGATCGTTGCTGGCTTGCAGATGTAAGAAGGCAGAACCATAGGAGTAGGTTAGTATTTAGATTATTTATTCTTCTTGTGGATTGGAATGCATCATCGGTGGGCCGTCCCAGCGGGCACACCGGACTACAAAAAACTGGATAATCCAGAAAAAGGGCCGGTAGGACCTTTCACCGCTGCTGAAGGACGGTGCGCTTGGGAGAGGTCACTCCCCCCACCGCATTCCAATCCACTGCCACAACGAAGCTGAAATCCTGTTCGTACCGGCGAGCCGTGGGGGGACCAAAAACAACGAGCCAGGCACACGAGCAGCCAAAGCCAGGAAGGCGAGCCAGACAAACGACCTGAGCGAGCCAAATTGAGCCAAGCAGACCACGATCCAAAGGCCAACGTGGGCGGGCGAGACGACAAAGCGTTGGGGGGTAGACCAAAGCATCCAAACGACCAAACAATTGAGAAACAGCCAACCATTGAACGGACGGACTCAAACGTGCCAGCCTCATGACTTTACCTGATAGATGGGGAAAAAACTCGGGGAGACAGATTCAGATATTTACGGAAAAGCATAATACAAACAACGAGAGAAAATGAAAAAGATTCATGAGGTGTGGATGAATTCGACAAAATCGGAGAAACGAACAGGTTTACGAACTCTTCTACCGTGACTGGTATTAGTTTGAGGCGAATCTGATGACTGGGATTGTGGTGGAGCTGAAAAGCTGGGCGTCGTTACAGGTGGCTCTGTAGATTGCGTTAAGGTCGATGATGGAACAAACTGTTGTTCATCGATGAACGCAGGCTTGACGCGATCTATCGAGACAGTATCCCTTTTACCCCCACGGTCAATCACCAAAGTTTTTGAAGACCGTTTAATAACACGGTATGGACCTGTGTAAGGTGCGGAGAGAGGCTGTCTCACTTGGTCGACACGTAAGAATACGTGAGAACATGTAGAAAGGTCTTTCGGAACGTGCACTGGAGTGCGTTGTTCCCTGGGTCTCGCGGGATGCAGCTGACGCATGTGGTGCGTCAGACGAGCTATGTAGCTCTTGTAGTTCCATGCCCTCTCCGGGGTTGGGGCGACTAATTGTCCAGGGAGACGCAATGTGCAGCCATAAACGAGTTCGGCCGGAGCAGCGTTAATGTCGGTTTTGACAGTATTTCGTAAGTCAAGTAAAACGGTGGGAAGCGCTTCGTACCAGTCTGCGTTATCATGTGCACATAGTGCAGCTTTCAGCTGGCGGTGAAAACGCTCAACCATGCCGTTGGCGGCAGGGTGGAATGCAGTCGTTTGGACGTGACGGCAGCCGAGGGTCTGAAGAAGGTGAGCAAATGTGCCTGCGAAGTGCAAACCTCGGTCAGTTGTCACAACCGCAGGACAACCAAAGTGTGAGACCCAGCGCTCTAGAAAAGCGCGAGCGACAGTGTCTGATGAGCAATCTGGCATTGGGATGGCATCAGGCCATCTTGTAAAGCGGTCTACACAAGTCAGCAAGTAAACGCATCCATTAGATGGCGGCAGTGGCCCAACAAGGTCAACATGAATATGGTGAAAACGGGCATCAGGAAGTGGAAATGAACCCAGCGGACTTTTCGTGTGTCGATGAACCTTAGACTGTTGGCAACTAAGGCACGTACGAGCCCACTGTCTAACGTCCCGGTTGACGTTGCGCCACACGAAGCGTTGTGTGACGAGCTTAACTGAGGCACGAATGCCTGGATGTGATAAACTGTGAAGAATGTCAAACACAGTGCGTCGGAAAGCTTGGGGAACCACTGGTCGTGGTGAATTTTGCGAAACGTCGCAAAGTATGGTTCCATCCGAAGTGGGCAGTGGAACTGGTCGTATGCGCAAGGAGCTAGAATTACGAAGCTGATCTAGCTCTGGGTCGGTCTGTTGAGCGACAGCCATTGCCGTTAGATCGATACCTTCAGCGGAAGTGATGGAGCTGACGCGAGAAAGAGCATCAGCGACGGAGTTCTGCACACCCGAGACGTGCCGTATGTCTGACGTAAACTGTGAGACATAGTCCAGGTGGCGTATCTCTCTCGGAGAGTATCGGTCGGATGACGAGTCGAGGGCGTAAACTAAAGGTTTGTGGTCAGTAAAGACGGTAAAGCTTCTGCCCTCTAGAAAAGGACGAAAATGATGGATGGCGAAGTAAACTGCCAGAAGTTCTTTCCCGAAGGTGCTGTAACGTGTCTCCGCCGGCTGCAACCGTTTCGAAAAGAAACCCAAAGGTTGCCAGGTATTGTCGACAGCCTGCTGAAGAACAGCACCAACGGCCTCGTCTGAGGCATCAGTGACGAGAGAAATTGGAGCAGATGGTACGGGATGTGCTAAGAGAGCCGCTTTAGCCATTGCGTCTTTAAGGTTTGAGAAGGCTAATCGCGCGGACTTGGTAAAAACAAACGAACGTTGATTGCCCCGAAGCAAGTCAGTCAAGGGCTGCATTATCCTAGCACAACACGGAATAAAGCGTCTATAGTAGTTAACTATCCCAAGGAAACGTTTAAGCTGTTTAAACGATGTAGGTTCAGGGAAATCTTTGATGGCGGTTACCTTTTGAGACAGTGGTTCAATACCTGTAGCTGAGATGCGGTGACCTAGGAACTCGATCGACGATTTTCCTAGTTCGCACTTGCTAGGGTTCAAGGTAACGCCTCAATCAGACAGGCGTTGAAATAGAGTACGCAGATGCTCTAAGTGTTGCGACTTAGAGGCGCTAGCTACTAGGATGTCATCCACGTAAGGATATGCGAAGTCCAGACCACGAGTAACGTCATGGATGAACCGCTGGAATGTTTGAGCAGCGTTCCTTAACCCGAAAGGCATTCGAAGGAACTCGAATAAACCAAAGGGTGTTATAACTGCCGTTTTGGGGATATCGCAGTCCTCTACAGGAATCTGGTGATATGCTCGCGTCAGGTCTATCTTACTAAACACTGACTTACCACCGAGACTACTTGTAAGGTCCTGGATGTGCGGTATAGGGTACCTATCTGCAACTGTGCACTTGTTCAGCGCCCGGTAGTCTCCGCAGGGCCGCCAGTCGCCGCCTTTCTTGGGCACCATGTGGAGAGGTGAGGCCCACTGACTTTCGGAAGGACGGATGATACCAAGTTCGAGCATGTGCTCGAATTCCGCCTTAGCGGCTTTTAGCTTATCAGGGGCGAGACGTCGTGGCCGTGCAGAAACCGGTGGGCCACGGGTTCGTATATGGTGCGTAACGCTAGATGCGACCGGAAGCGTAGCGTCAGCTGAGTGGACCAGCTGCGGAAACTGTCTGAACAGATCTAAAAATTCCTTATCAGAGTAGGGCTGAATGTAAATGGGAGTGACAGAAACACAAGGTGTGCGAACTCCACATGTGAAAAGCTGGGTCTTTTGGTCAACGAGTTTGCGATGACGCGCATCGACGAGAAGATCGAAGTGTTGGAGGAAGTCGATACCCAATATAGCAAACGGAACAGCAGCGATGGTGAAAATCCATCGAAAGGGACGTCGTAGTCCGAGGTCAATGGTAAGGGAGCGTTGACCGAAAACTCGGATAGCGGTGCCGTTAGCGGCACGCAAGTTAGTTGTCTGTGGCTTAGTCGCGTCGCCTGGAACCGGTGGGATCACACTAACTTCCGCCCCGGTATCAACCAGGAACATGATCCCGGTGTTCCTATCAACGATTTTGAAGAGGCGATTTGGACGACTTCGGCCGACGGCGTTCGTCGCCAATACGTGTCGGCCTGTCCTTTTTCTCGTTACGGGAAATGAGCATGGTTTTATACAATTTCTAGCGGAACTTCCAAAACGTGCGTGATAACGGCAAATTGGGAGTCGTGTTCGTCTTCGAGATGGGCTAGGGGAACGGGATGGAGAATCCCGTGGGTGCCGATGTAACTTTAAGTTTTGAACTTCTTGCCGTAGCGCGGCTATCTCTGCTAAGAGCTCACCAGTCGAAGGTGGAGTAGCGGTGTCTATGGTTTGGACCGAAGGGTCAACAGTAAAACCTACGTCAGGTGAGCGAAGAGAACTAGACGACGGACACGGTGGTCCGGTGAAACGATCCATCATGTCATCAGCAATATCTGCAACTTCTGACAAAGGCTGCGATTTCGCAAGCGATAGCATAGCTTGTACGTTTTCAGGCAAACGCTGAAGCCATAACTCTCGAAGCAGCGACTCGTCCATATGCAATCCTTGAAGAAGACCACGCATCTCTAGCAATAGCGCGGATGGCTTACTAGAACCTAGCTGTAGACCAGTAAAAAGTTTATGCAGGCGGGACTTCAATGAGGGAGTAACACGCTTTATTACCGCGTTCTTGAGAGAATTATAGCGGTCAGGAGGACAAGATGTAATAATAAGATCACGTAGTGCTAAAGTAATATCAGTCGGCAGGCGAGTTAGCAAGTGATTAAACTTTGCAGAGTCATTGGTAACATGCTTAGAAGTAAATTCAGCTTCTAAAATCATGAACCACAAAACGGGATCCTTTTCAATAAAGGGTGGAACTACGAGAGATAAAGCTTGCACAGACTGTGAATCTTCACACTTTTTAGAAACTGAGGCCATGGCTTGCGTGGAAAAACCAAAGAAATGGAACGAACTCACCGGAATACGATTGGGGTCACCAATTATGTAGCGCCTTGGCGAATGCTACACAAGAAAACCGTAGCCCAGTAAGACAGAAGACGGCAAGATAAAAAGAATGTCTTGAGAAAATAGCTATGTACAATAGCTATGTAAATATAGCTCGAGGACAGTGGGAGAGAGTGGTGAAGCAGAGTTACACCACGTCGGAGCACAACAGCCGGTAGCGCGCAGGCAAGACCGCGGACCTGGTTCAAAATTGCAGTCCAGTATATATAGGCTTTGGACGGGTGCAAAGTAAAACAAAATGTGTACAAGTCTGAATGTGATGTTTGATGGAGTAAAATGTCATGGTCACTACACACTACAAAATCTTTAGCATCACTCCACCTGTCTATTTCTGAAGGGGCCTTCCCTTATCGTTGGGATCAAAATCCCCAGAGAAACCTCCAGTTCGTCAGCAGTCGTAGGAAAATCGTGATCCCTTCTAAAATAAATTGAATGGAGAACTGTTTCGCTATGCATTACATCGTATCCCTCTGGCGAAAAGAATTCAGCAGTGACTTGCACAGGAGTAAGTTGGCCTAAAGTTTGTATCATATTATTATCTGCTATAGCAGCAGCCTGTGCATTCAGTGCAAACGTCTGGGAAGGCCGAAATTTTCCGCTTTGTCCAGAACAGTGCAGGACATGATGATTTGTTGGTCCTAGGAAGTTTCGCAGCAGGCTCACTTGTTGATCGTTAAATTTTTCTGGTTCAGCATCATTTCCCACTGTCAAACGGCGTGAGAGCTTTCAAGTTGTCTTCAACCATTTCGTTGTCTAAATCTCAGGGAACATTAGCAACAGGTATGTCACCTGTATTGGCAATATCATCATCACCTTCATTTTCATCTGACAATTCAGTGGTATTTGGTTGTAGCACACATACAGCAGCTTCAGATTATTCTTCATCGCACTGTTCCAGAAGCTTTTCCACTTCCTGGCATATTTCACTAAGCAAATAGATGAATTAATAGTGGTTACTGTAGATCATTTAAAATTTGCGCAATCCGCCCATTGTCCTATTTGCAGGACAGTGTGAAATGATTCAATATAACGCCTAACTGCGTTTGAATGATTTAACACAGCACAGATAGTTAGCTTAACTATTTGCGTCAGTCTTCCTGAATCTGCAAAATATACAACTCTTCTAGACTTGCCATAACATGTAGGGGACATCAGGAGGTGCCCTCAAGACACAAAATACAAATACCCCCCACACGCCATACGGCACGTGGCTGCCTCCGCGGAATAATTACGACACTTAACTTAGGGTCAGCTCTAAATGCTGGCCAGATCACTTGCTCATCTCGGTACAGTAGGTATTAGCCCATATATACATATTTGGCGGCATCCAGTTTCAGATTTGCCTGTCACAGCGTCCTCTATAGGACAGCCACAGGACGTCTGCACCTACAGAGTGATCATGGGCAGCTTGCGCTGCAACACCCACAGTTTCACCCACACACCCTATAGCCGGCGTAAACCCGAACGAATAACACCGGAACGCATGCGGATGGGAGCCATGTCTCATCAACGGAGCTGGCCCACACTCCTTCACAGGCAAACACAAGCACGCTGTATTTCGGGAATAAAGCTCACAAAAGGCGGTGGCTGGACCGTAGTTAGCTCCAAACTGAGTGCTTGGAACCACTCTTCCGAGCCTAGTACGGCCACAAGGAACGTGCACCCCGTCCCCTCCAGCAACCACCAGTGGTCTACTGGAGCCAGTTTCAACGAGCAGGTGGGTAATAGACAAGTAGTCACCTTGTCAACATGCACATCAAGCACAGTCACACCGGGGATATCAAGCAACAGCCAATTACTTAAAATGACCAAGTCAAGTAACATACATCGATAAGGCCTACGGATATGACGATAAAACTCTTCCATAAATTAGCGAATGAAACAAACTCGTTATCAACATGTTCGCGATAACCTCAAGATGGCATAAAAAGAGATCAAAACAGACGAAAATAACATTAACCAAATTAACCGATTCTCTATTAAACGACGTGTGTAGGTAACTAGAAGCTTATTCAGATATACATCAAAATAAAGTAACCAACTAAGTATTAACAAAATATGGCAAGCCGATCACCTGAAATAAAGAAACTCAGAACGCAAGCACGTGGTTAGTAAATCGAATGCAGCGGGCCTACCGATGCTGCGCCAAATCTGCCTGCCTTCTCAATAGCACTGGTCGTCTTTTCGATGCTGGTACAGAGTTGGCTCGCTCTTGGCTAACTAGGCTTGCCTGAGTCATACACTCGCGACGGTATGTTCTACGGCACCGTGCACTTGACGTCGATGGAATACGCGCCATCGGCGCCTGTCGCTTCTTCAACTGCCGCTTCTTCTGCGCATGTAAGAAGGTAATCTCTTGCACCTTGACAACTGCCTTCGTGATCAGATCGCACCATTCACTCTGAGCAACCGCCTTTGATTCCCAAGACTTGAAATCAATATTCGAACCTGATAAGCTTATTTTGATCATGTCCTGGTAATGAAGCTTCGGTTTTCCCGCATGCCGCATCCCACACTCAGGTGACCTCATAACACCTGCTGTGGTGTCCGCGCCGAATCCATATGCCACACATAACCGGGACACCACAAGTGTGTCAGCAAAAGTATGCAGTTCACTGGATACATTTCACTTCGACACAATACCTCCATGTCTGCAACTCTGTGGCACCAACAGATGCGCGGAATCCGTCGCAGACACTGTTGGAAAAACCGCTTGAGATATCGCCTGGTACCTCGCCCACGTCTCGCTGGGTATAGGACGGACGGTACCATGGAATTGTAGACCATCAGCTTCGTGCCGAAGGCCAGCTGTTGGTAGTTCCACATTCAGTACACAAGCTTCCTGAATGCCGCCGCTTCCTTTGATACGCGGATACGAAGCTCCCTGTGTACGTGCTGGTCAGTCGAACCCACAATCCCAAGATAGCAGAAGCGGGAGGTTGTTTCCGATACTTCATCACCAGTGTTGAGTTGCGGCAATCTTGCAAATTGATCCTCCAGGGAAGGCCGAAACAGCATGTTAAATTTACGCTGGTTCATGGCAAGAGTGTAATACATAGATGTACGAAATATATGTACAGTTCGGTCCGCACCAATTTGTGACCAGTGTCACACTCAGCTCCACGCAGTACACGTGTCATGCGCATTTCACGCATATCACGCTGACGTACGCTGACATAGTCGAGCATCTGAGCGTGACCACTCCGTGGTTGCATCCAAGTTGCCATATTACCCACACTCAGTGCAAACCGAGTGTTCGTGATCGTCAGGCCGTGAGTGATACACAGGGAGATCAGCCTGTCACCGTTTGCATTCGCTAAACCAATGCCAAGCGGACCGATGAGGTTTGTCCACACCGATGCAGCACTCCCAACACGCGGGTTGAAAACACACAGTAGAAATAGTCGGCTGCTTTCCGGCACAGACCGTAACACGGAGGACTGCTGAGCGTAGAATTGATCACGCGTGTCATCAGGATAACACATGGTCGGACCGTACATGCTAATCAAAGGTTCGTAGGCGAACAGTCATCAGTCGTGCACTGCTGCCTGTTGGTTCATCCACCAGCTGAACATTTGGACAATCGTACAATGCACATCAGACCCCATGTTCCCGTGGTGCTGAGGTGGCGTTGCCCACCCAGTAGATCGTGTAGCCAGCTCCTGCTTCATGCAACTTACCTTGCTCGGCTAGTCGGGTTTCACTGAGCTCCGCAATATCGATGTTGTAGTGCGCCGGTTCCATCGCGACCAGTGCAGTGCGTCGCTCCAGGCGCTCACTCGCGTTCCGGTCCAGTAGTGTGCGCACGTTTCAGCACCTGGGGTTGAGTGCATTGCGCGCTGGCATACGATTGCATTAGTGGACAATGGCACTCTAAGTGGTGGTTGCCTTTCGGAGGTCTGCTTGAGGGACTCAGCTCGGAGCCTTTAATTCAATAGCCTGAAGCACAAAGCAGTGGGTGATCTGGGGGTTTGCTTGAGGGACTCCATTCGGAGTCTTTGACTCAATAGCCTGACTAACAGGGCGTTGGCGAGCAGATCCAGCTAGAGAGTGTGATGGCAGGGACCTATTGGGATCTGTGTACCTTCCGTCACACACAGAGTTTGAAGATCTGGAATAATTCATATGCGTTTTGCGACCGTAGTGGGATATGCATCAGCGACAACGGCCAGACACAGGTGGGTTTTGACGGGTTTGTACCAATTTGACTAGTGGCTGCGTGGCTTGAGGCGGGTAGTAATAAACCACTGAGCCCCCGGAGGTGCCTTCCTACCATCAGAGTCAATGCGTGACACTCATGCACCACGCTAATCGGTTTGTGAGCTTATAACCCGTGGACCTGTTAGCTCCCATGGCTAAGTTTTAAGGGAAGAGAGCCATCGACCACTTCCTAACCTCAGAAGAGGATGGGGTTTGGACCAGGATACTGGCAGGACCTCCATACCTGACAGGAGAAAGGCTCGGCTCCTGGGCCATAGCCCTCGATTAAATGTACACTAGAAAGGCAGCGGGTCTAGTACATGGTCAGTTCACTGACACATGCGGATTGGTGTGTCCTGGCTCTTGGATAGAAGAATGGCGTGACACAAATTCCATCCTTGGTCAACACGAGGTGGCTGTCAGGAAATGAGTCCACGGCACAACAGTAGCAGCAGTGGGTAGACCATCTGTCAAGCTGTAGCCAGCACAAACCTTAGCGCACCATAGGCTCTCCCGCCATCCTATACATAGCTACTGTGTATATAAGACATTGATAGATAACGGGTTAAACTGCGTTAACGTGTGAGTGGTTGAATGTGGTCAGCCAAATTCTCCACGTGTAAATGAACATGGAGGTGAGTTGACGTCGTGTTACAGAATCTGAATTGAGCGCCAGAGCACACAAAGTTTGGGCTGGGACAAGCAAGATGGTTAGGTAAATGGTTATGGGAATCCCAACCAGGCGGAGCATATCACAAGATAGGGCATTTGGGATTCTTCTAACTCATCATGCGTTTTGCTGTGTGACGCGCTCCCTGTGCGGACTTACTAGGTTTTTCATATCAATAGCTACAGATCTTGCAGGTATCGAATGTGGAACACCCAAGTGATGATAGGGAGCAATTAAACCTCGTTCCATCTGGGGTGTGAAAGTAGGATAAGAGAAGCTTTCCACGAACACAATAAGCTGCCTCACAATCTGGGAATCCCACTTAAATCATGGTAACAGAAGCCCCGCTGATTGCACAATAAGGAGTTTACGATTAAAATAAATTTAAAGCACTGAGTTCCCTTTATCCTTCTAAACAAGACAATGAGAAGACTGGTATTGCGTGATGGAACCATTTCGTGTTATCTGCTCACTCGCAAATTAACACCATAAAAAGGAATCACGTGGCAGAAAGATAGAAGATTTGAAACTGATCACAAAGGAAAATTACGTAGACGCAAGAATAATAGATCAACGAGCTTGATCTTAGGGTCATGAGCTCCAAGGAAGCTTCAGGGAGACTGTTAATTGTTTTGTACACTAAGGATAAGGCGATGTCGATTAAGTGCCATCGCTTCGGCAAACCTCAATATTTTGGGGTAGTCATTTCGACCGATAACTGTAGATGTTGACTTAGGGTCAACCTGATGCCGGCAGCTTAGATACCTTATCTCGTTCGGCTGCTGGTTGTGTCGATATTTTAACAATCCGTTTTGGGATATGCTCTCCAATGCGCTTACCCAAGAATTGATATCTTCTGCCAACGTAACTACTACAGCAGTTACAAGGTACGTATTGTGCCCAAACTGTCCGTCTACCTTCAAGTACCTTTCAAACGTGATATCGTGGCCGCCCAATATGAAAGTCGTTTGCATACAGCGATTCGGCGGACATTCAATGTTTCCAAATTCTGCCCCATTTGGGAAACCAAGAAATTGCCTATTCCTCCAATGAAGCCTACTCAACCGATCTCCGCCACAACCCATTGTATTTAACAATTCCTTTATAACTGCGGTAGTAATTACATTGGCAGAACAGATCAATCCTTGGGTAAGCGCATTGGAGAGCATATCCCAAAACGGATTGTTAAAATATCGACACAACCAGCAGCCGAACGAGATAAGGTATCTAAACTGCCGGCATCATACATCGCCAGACATCTACTCGAATCAGGCCATCAGATTGACCCTAAGTCAACATTTACAGTTATCTATCGAAATGACTACCCCAAAATATTGAGGTTTGCCGAAGTGGTGGCACTTAACCGACATCGCTCTATCCTTTGTGTACAAAAACTATTAACAGTCTCCCTGAAGCTTCCTTGGAGCTCATGACCCTAAGATCAAGCTCGTTGATCTGTTATTCTTGCGTCTACGTAATTTTCCTCTGTGATCAGTTTCAAATCTTCGATTTTTCTGTCACGTGATTCATCTTTATGGTGTTAGTTTGCGAGTGAGCAGATAACACGAAATGGTTCCATCTCGCAATACCAGTCTTTTCACTGTCTTATTTAGATTAAAATAAAGCCTGCTAGCATGTTAGTGTCAGCACTATTTCCGAAACGTTTGCAATATTACTAAACTTCAGCTTTCCACGATATTACGATTTGTGACCTCGTTTGCTTTAATCTAGCATTCCGCCTAGGTGACCCATCAAAAGTGATAGTAGAAGATAAGGAAATAAAGGTACCCAGCAGGAATTGAGCGCGATCTGTCGCAGGATGGCCTAACTCGCCTTTGTCTTTCAGGTCAGCACATCAGGAGGTGAAATAAAACATTAAGAAAGTATCCATGCGACGATCTGTTTCGCCCAGCGCACGCAAGCAGGCCAAATAGCAGTGGCACTCGTAGGTGACTAAAATCCACCGATTTCGAGTCAAAAGGTAAAAGCAGCTGAAGTCAAGAATTGGAAATTTTTTTATTATGCGTCTAGATTGAGTAAACGTAACACCATATTTCTAAGGAAAACATTCTCAGACTCAGAGCACATGTAAACTGATCTCGTGCACATGGAGATTTCCAACCACTGGGTGCGACAAAGAAACATCCATGTGCTCTTCATCAATCATGCTGTTTAACAACAAAAGCCACGGCTTCTATTATTTTCTGCCATTCTTTCATTATCTCTAAGCCTTGGATCAACACACTCACGGCAAGTTGTCGTGGTACAGGAAGTTCCGACTTCATTTGTATGAGTAGGCCATACACAACGACCCTCAAAACATTCAGTTTTACACTTAAAACAGTATGACCACACAAACTACAAACGGCCTGCCTCCTATTAATATAGCACGAAAGGCAGCGTAATCAGCTTGGATCAACCTGAAACAACAATATTCACAAAACATGCCGGATATCACAGCTGTTGCAGTAGATTGCTATACAACGCGATAAATGTACTCCATTAAATACCGGGGATGGCTGCATCTCGAGCGATCAAAGATCGAGAACGATAGATGCATGGAGAGCATTAGTAGCTAATTCAAATAGTCCCTCCCTTATTACATTACATCGCGGCGTGTGCTTTTAAGCAGGACATTAAACTACGTTGAAACCCACAGTAGGCAGTTGGGTCAGACAGAATGAAATGAAAGTTGTTTTATGTATAACAAATACATCAACATAAGTGGAACGATGGGACAATGGTTTTACAAGCGGAAAAGAGCTAAAGCTTACCAAGTCCCGTAGGAGGTTCATAATGAATAAGGATACATACAGAACAATTACCAGCAAAGTGCATTCACACCAGTTGACTCACCGAAGTACATACATAAAAAGTGCAAGTCAACTGTAAGTACATAAGTAGTGACGACAAATGGGAGGCTAGTGAGCATTGTGTCGCCTCATGGTAAACACATACAGGCGGTGAAAAGGTGAAAGGTATTCTGTATGTTGCCCGGCAGTGAAATTTCTGACAGACACTCGTGTCTAGGCATGGGTAGCCAGTCATGTGACATGGTGCAGCGAAATGACTGAACAGCCATCTCAGTCGTTGAACCCTAACAGTGCGGAAGTACAGAGGACAAATTCCGGTGGAGCATGTCGCTCTTTGCAAACGGATACGTAAAAACATTTCGGACGGCATTTCAAACGACTGACCTGCTCTGCTAGCTTGAAATGGTGGCCTCTCAAATTACTGTTGTGACTGAGCTCTAGCAGATGGCGGCACGTGTGTTTGGGATCCCTCCAAGTCTGTTACGTCAAAATGTTTTCCAAGCGCAAACGTGGATCTTGTGCACTGTAGACCCCGAGCACTCGAAGCCTTCGGTCAAATGACAAAGTATACCAACCTTTGACATTCGGCTGCACGCAAATGGCTTCGTTTACCATCCGACACCCCTATTGCTGATTTTCATGCATCAATAGACAATTTTGGCCTCGGGATCCCATGTCTTTCGATGAATATCCCCCTTCTACGGAAAGAACGGCTTGAGAGACACTTAGCGAATAGCCATCCAATCACCAACTGGGCGATCCATGATCCTGCCGTGGCACCTATCCATCTTGTCGCACGATCGAATGTTACTATTTCCAATCGTATCGTCATGGATAAGAGCTCGGCTGCGGAAGCCTGGAAGGAAGCTTTACTTTCATCAGCGGACGGCACCCCTCTGCGGGAAGTTACTACTGTTTCAGCTGCTCATCAATGGCTGAGAACGCCAACAAGAATTTTTCCTCGCCTTTTTATCCGTGGAATCCAACTTCGAGGGGGTCTACTCTCAACCAAGGCTCGACGGACCCGTGGTCGAACGCCTAACGACTTTCAGCATTACTTTGTCGGGGAAATTGCGGACAAAAAGAAACATTATCACATATATTACAATCCTGCTGTATAACCCATGATGCCCGATGCCGTCGACATAACGAGCCGACTACTACCGTTGTGAAGAAACTGCGTGGCCACAAACTCCACCCTGCAGTCGAGCCTTGTATCCCAACGAGGTCTTCTGTCATAAAACCCTTGACATTTTTGGTTGCCCAGCGTAGTGGTATATATAAGGCTGTGCGATCTCTGCCCAGTCATGGCTGCCAGATCTGTATTGCGTATTCATTATGTGGAAAAGCTATTTAGAAATCTAAAGGTCCTATCATCTGAAAGTACGCCTCAGGTCCACGTGTTGGATGCCCATTCTTGACGTTGTTTCAGTCTATGGTTGACCAGAGAGAAAACTCCCAGAACATTTCCGCAAGAAGATGTATAAAGCTGACGGTTGCCGTATTGGTGGACACACACCAACTGGTTCTGTAAGTGCAGCACTCCACAAGTGTCCACATTGAATCGAAGTTGATGCTGGATTGTGGCATAACACAGTTATTTCGTGCATTCTCATCGGCCACGCACATGGAAGTAACAAGGAAACTAAAGTAACATCACATAAGTCCAATTGTTGGTCAACAGAAGTACTAATGTGCGCTACGCTCTAACACGGTAGGCTTAGCGTCACAGTCAGCTGTTTTTGAACGCCGAGCGTTGGGCGCTGTCGATCGATAACAATGGTCTCGAGTAGCTTGAGGATGTGAGACCATGATGATTGTGAATGATAAATCCGGGTTTACCTGGTGACCGAGGTTCAGCAAATGCCTCGTAATTGCTGAGGCAGCCATGCTTATCCATTCACCCAGAGAAACCGTCGCAAGTTACACTTATTTCCGGAAAAATTTCGGAATATGTTTCTTGATCCTGACACAACTTTGATCAGCGCACCCAACGTAGCTGTCCCTGTAGCTACATGCAGATTTGTACAGACGAGTGGTTCCCAACCCTTTTGAGGCAGTTCCCCCCAAAGCAGGTTCATTTTAAGCAGTTACCCCCAAACTTTCTAAAGCCAATTCGCTAGAAACTACTGCATCTTTTCTTTAAATTACGGCAAATGAATACCTTATGTATTTAATTTCGATCATGTAAATAAACGAGACCGTCATTGTAATGCGAAGAAAATCCGTGAGTTTCTTTCATTAAGTACCGCGTTCAAACTAATCTTACTGATGTCCTGTACGCGACTTTGGTGATGCTGTTAGAAAGCGATATCACACTTATCCTAAACGCGTGTTGCTGTACACCAGTGATTCTTAGCACTTTTGAGGCTCTCACAAATGGGGTTTGCTATACTCAGTCGCCCCCCCCCCGCACAATTTCCGTTACAAACGCTAACAAACAAATAACTATCGCGCTGTTTGTTTCTAAGTACGGGTACTGATAGCTGTTTGGAATAACTCCATCAACGAACAGAAAAATAACTGTTGTTTGATACAACAGTTTATGTAATTAAGAAGAGATATGCATCAATGGGACGGTTGATATTGCGTAGTTCTAACAATTTCTGGTATGTCTAGTTTACTTTCTGCTATTGCACATCGGAAATCGTGCTCCAGGTTCATTCGACTGTTACTTTTTGTATTCATTGGAACCATTGTCGAAAATCCGTCTTCATATCTATCAGTTGTTGCAAATGGGATGAATATTCTCAATCTTCATTCCGATAGCAAAGGAATAATCATCGTCTATCTTCATCCAAAATGCTACCAATGCTATGCCTCAGAAATCAATTTTTAAATCGTTATTTTGGCGCATTCCTAGGAATTGTGCATTGGCTTCGATGGCAATATCCGCAAAGATATCCAAATGTACTGAACAGAATCTAAGCACACAAGCATTTATTTGGCGATTTCCAAAAAGAGATAAGTTTCCCTAGATGGAATGGACAATTGATGAAAAGTGGCAAGTTAATCATTTGTGAAAGCGCAGGTTACATTTCTTCAAGCGAGCACATACAGTCCTGGAAATATCGACACATCGTCAACTGTTGTTCTGCGTTGGTAAAGCTGCATTTTACGAAGAAAACTGGCAACATCCTGAGCAGTTAAAATATTAACCATATTTCCTAGCAAGCTGAGGTTCAGGGCAGTTATTTCTACAAGCAATCTGCACGATATGCTAGTTTGGAAATAAATACGTTGTCTGTTGTCCTGACGTGCAACCCGTTCATCTTACCCTTATGCAGCTCCTTCTTTCAAGAAACATTGCAGTTTCTTCTCGAAGCTCGAGCACTCGGTGCAACACCTTGCGCACCACTGCGCACATTAAAACGCCTGCTGTTATCTCCATTCAAGACATCATGTGACCCTTTCGTGTGTGATTCATGATCAAACATGAACAGATATCAGTGACTCCTCACATGTGGCATTCCTCCATTCCAAGTTATTCCTACATGATAAATTGACACCACCACTCTGTATCGATACTCGGTGAACACTAATGGCGCGTTGTGACCCTTCTAACCTGGAAAAAATCGCCCGCCACCTTGTCTGGTCGTCTGACCAAGGCGCAACTACTATACCATTTCTCGGCCAAGTTGTCCTCTTGAGCAACAGAATTAAGCAGAACGGCCAAGAAGTTGCGCTGATGGGCATACAAGATGAGTCTTCACTCATTTACTTTGTGCCGTACGCGTGCCACTTAGTTGTGCAGAAGTGTAGGTGTGCCTGTATAGCCCGAGGCCTTCAGCCAATTGGACCTCAGACGCACTAACTCATATGGGTGCAGGTGGTACTCTTCAGCTCCTACCAGACACAGTGTCGGTGGTCAATGTATCATGTGGGCCTTTGTTACTCTGTCCTAGGAAGCAATTCCCACCAATTAGAACGAGACTACGGGAATGGAATGACGATGGGGTTAGCATAATGAGTCACAGCCAAATAAGTTTGCCGCACGCTTTTGAATGTGCAGTTCCCCTAAACGCAATGGTTGGCTTGTATGCTCGGCACTCGAGGGAGGTGAAGAACGTCATACTAAAAGCTCACGAGAAAGGCGACGATTGGAAGCAGGTCACTTGCCTACTGAATGTGAACGTGAAAACTTACCGTAACTGGATACGAGTGTATGGATTGACGGAACCGGTGGGACAGCACGGGGGAGTCCATCGCAGAGCACTTGGGGAAAGCCACGTCGACTCTCTGGTGGAGTGCGTTTCTGCGGAGTCTACCGTTAACCTTGAACTCCTTCGTTTGGGGTTGAAGGCGGAGTTCGAACATTCAGTAAGTACCAGCACCGTCTCACGATACTTGGATGGTAGGCTGATAACAATGGAGAAACTGCACACAATTCCGGAGCCTATGAACACGCTGGAGAACAAAAAGCGACGCAGGTCATTCGTTTTGCAGGTCATGAATTACGAAGTGGTAGGAGGGCAACCGGTGTGGATTGATGAGACCAACTTCAACTTATGTTGCTTCCGCACTCGTGGCCGCTCATGACGTGGTCGTCGAACGCAGTGTACATTGGCGAACAGCCGGGGACCGAATGTTCATATTGTCGGCGCCATAACAAACGATGGTTTGATAGCGTGTCTGATTCTGAGAGGAAGTTACAATAAGCAAAGGTGCACTCAGGGGCTGCGATAAGTGCTTGATACCAACGGAGCAGGGTTTGTGGAAAGGTGTCTTTTGATTTGTGACAACGCGCCCTGTCCCACGCACCTGGAGCACGTTCCTCTGGAGAAACCGTACCACTCTGGGAGATTTCTACGCCTTGCGCCATACTCTCCAGCTCTCAATCCCATCGTGGGCATTTAGAGCATAATAAAGGCGCATGTAAAACAGGCAATGAGGGGACGGTACTCCGAGATGCCTCTGAGGGATCGTGAAGGCGTTATGAATAAAAGCGAGTGGCGGCTTCGCTTTTTGGAACACGCGGTGTCTGAAGCACGGGCCTTAGTGACGCAGCAACACTGCCAACAAATGGTTCAGCATGTCCGTAAGAATTATGGACGTGTTGTTCATTTGGCCGATCCGTAAAACATTCTATTGGCAGTAAACTACCTGTTCTAAGCGAGTGTTGTTCTTACTTTATTATGACCACGGGTCAGAGTGTCCTTCCTACCCTGCTAGCAATAGCCAGTTCTCTAATCGGGGGAGCATCGTGAATTTCCGGTAAGTTGGTGCGTGTGGTCGCGTCGCACACCCATTTTAGTTGCTGCGTTGTAGAACGATCATGCTTAAGCTTGATAAACAGATGCCACTCTAACACGGTTGTGTAACCAGCAATTATGTTCTACCGCCTGTCGTTTATTGTGTTTGGAGAGCCAGTGGATAAGGACTTTGATAAGGGCATAATAATTACGAAAATTGAACTATGCAGACTTGACGGACATGGGTAGTTTGTGTCGCCGTTTGCCGGATTGCTTAACCCGGTACACCAACGCAGGCGGCTGGACGCTGCATGCGGAAACGCAGAGCATGGAGGGTAATCACAACTAACGTTTATCATGCTCTCTAGGGAAATATTTCCGGATGGGTGTTTGTCAGTTGTGGACTGTATTCGTACACACCACATAGTTGCGGTGAGAAGGTGTTCGAAGTTGCAAATAAAATGTTCTCGCTTCGGAGAATCACGTTTACTCGTCAGGTTGTAATGTCTGCACAAGGATGAATGGCTCCGCATGACGCAAATCAGTCCGTGCGTTCATATGGCATTGGCCATTTGCGAGTGGAAGTTGCTATTTCGCTCCATCCCAATTCTACGTGGGTAAATGATGTGGTTATAGCCGGACACCTGTTGCAACCATATCCCGTGCGTGTTATCGTCATCCATCCACACACTTCAGGCTCCGTCCCTCATCGCCAGCTGTGACTACACCGAGCAGCTAACCATGAGATATAAATCAGGCGCACTCTCCATCCATCTCCGACACCTAGTAGGTGGTTGATATGAAGCGGTCCAGCCGCCTACCAAGTATCTGTTTCTCCTTTCCACCCCATGGGTCTTTGACGACCCAATGTACGCCAGGATGCGGAAACCCTGGGTACTGTCGTCATGACACATATGACATTAGACAAGCGGTCTGTGGTAACTTAGTTCCAGTGTTGTTCGCGGGAAAATGAGCGGTTACCTTACACCCTTAATTGCTATCGGGTAAAATTCCACATGCTTTACTGGCATATTCAACCAAACGCTTTTCATCAGGAAGGTCATCTACATCGTTGTTAACCTGGTGATGCAGCTCCGGTGTAAGCGGCTTGGTTTTCAGTGCACTCGGTTTGAGTTTGGATGAGCAACTATCGATGATTGAACCATGGTGTCGTAGCTGGACTCACAACTCGTGATCGTTCTTAATCGCCCTCCGCTGCAATTCGTCAAGAGATTTTGGCTTGGCTTTGTAGACTCGCGGTTTAAAGTAACCTCAGAAGAAGAAATGCAAATGGTTAAAATCTGTTGACCGAGCAAGCCACTCAATAGGTCCTCCCCGCCCGACCCAGCGGCAAGAGAACGTCTATTTGCGAAAATTCTGCACCGTTTGTTTATAGTGTGCAGGTGCGCCATCTTGTTGCAAGCAAACGGTACTTAATTACCCAGCGGCTTCCAGTTCCTGAATTGCACAATTTTCCAGTATTTCCTTGTACGAGGATGCTAAAAAGCGTAAGGCATTAGTACTGCGAAAAAACAACCTGCCGTTTACATTACCGAAAAAGCAAAATGGTCACACGATTCTCTGGCCAGTTAAGGCAGCCCATACCATGAGCTCTGCGCCATGTTGTATACGTGAAGCGCTGCGTCGACGTGGATTACATGTTGCCCAAAACTGTTGCTTCTCGGCAGTGTGCAAAGGGAAAGCAGCATCATCGGTAAAAAGAATTGAATGCATGTCCATGCCACTCAAAAACCTGCGGCAAAAGTGAAGCCGCTTCTCCGAATCACACGGGTTTAAAACCTGCACTTGACAAGCGCTATGCTTCCGGAATTTCCATTCCCTCTAAGCCCTATGGACCGCAAATCTTATGGTGTCGCAGTGCTGAGTGAGTTTACGAATGCTTAGGTCGCAGCTTCTTGACACATCACGAATAACCACACAAGCGGAAAAGTCATCCGTAGTGATGCGAGGCCGCCTTGTCCTGTTGGCGTCGCACACGTTCCCAGTTTTCTCAAATTTTCTCGTCAGCCTACGAACATGCTGTCCGTTGATGAGGCACTTGGCACTGTAGGTAGTGGCAACTACCTTTGCCACCCGAGGAGATGGTAACATTACCATTCTTACTGAGGGTAGCATAGGCGTGTGAAGGCCAAAAGATCGGTAAAGAGCATACTAGCTTTCGATGCAAACTAATATGCGATTTAGACCTTGGGTTGAATGTGTTGAAAGTGAACACTATGGAACAAATAAGAGGATCACTAGGAAGAACCCTTGCACCAGTGTGAGACATAGCGCAAATGTGTTGTTGATGATACAGAGCAACATTAAAATATTCAACCCACAGCATATCCGGATAATTTGTTCTTCATATTTGGTATCCAACATACGATGGTAATAAAAAAAGGCCAGTGCAACGTGTGGCCCTGGGCGGATGGCCTACGCGCTCCCATACTGCGCCTTTTCAAAAGAAACAACTAAACGTATACAAAGCGGTCTCATCATCTCCTCGTCTACATAATGCAAACCCTCGTCATTAAGAACGATCACGAGTTGTGAGTCCAGCTACGACACCATGGTTCAATCATCGATAGTTGCTCATCCAAACTCAAACCGAGTGCACTGAAAACCAAGCCGCTTACACCGGAGCTGCATCACCAGGTTAACAACGATGTAGATGACCTTCCTGATGAAAAGCGTTTGGTTGAATATGCCAGTAAAGCATGTGGAATTTTACCCGATAGCAATTAAGGGTGTAAGGTAACCGCTCATTTTCCCGCGAACAACACTGGAACTAAGTTACCACAGACCGCTTGTCTAATGTCATATGTGTCATGACGACAGTACCCAGGGTTTCCGCATCCTGGCGTACATTGGGTCGTCAAAGACCCATGGGGTGGAAAGGAGAAACAGCTACTTGGTAGGCGGCTGGACCGCTTCATATCAACCACCTACTAGGTGTCGGAGATGGATGGAGAGTGCGCCTGATTTATATCTCATGGTTAGCTGCTCGGTGTAGTCACAGCTGGCGATGAGGGACGGAGCCTGAAGTGTGTGGATGGATGACGATAACACGCACGGGATATGGTTGCAACAGGTGTCCGGCTATAACCACATCATTTACCCACGTAGAATTGGGATGGAGCGAAATAGCAACTTCCACTCGCAAATGGCCAATGCCATATGAACGCACGGACTGATTTGCGTCATGCGGAGCCATTCATCCTTGTGCAGACATTACAACCTGACGAGTAAACGTGATTCGCCGAAGCGAGAACATTTTATTTGCAACTTCGAACACCTTCTCACCGCAACTCTGTGGTGTGTACGAATACAGTCCACAACTGACAAACACCCATCCGGAAATATTTCCCTAGAGAGCATGATAAACGTTAGTTGTGCTTGCCCTACATGCTCTGCGTTTCCGCATGCAGCGTCCAGCCGCCTGCGTTGGTGTACCGGGTTAAGCAATCCGGCAAACGGCCACACAAAATACCCATGTCCGTCAAGTCTGCATAGTTCAATTTTCGTAATTATTATGCCCTTATCAAAGTCCTTATCCACTGGCTCTCCAAACACAATAAACGACAGGCGGTAGAACATAATTGCTTGTTACACAACCGTGTTAGAGTGGCATCTGTTTATCAAGCTCCCGCATGATCGTTCTACAACGCAGCAACTAAAATGGGTGTGCGACGCGACCACACGCACCAACTTACCGGAAATTCACGATGCTCCCCCGATTAGAGAACTGGCTATTTCTAGCAGGGTAGGAAGGGCACTCTGACCCGTGGTCATAATAAAGTAAGAACAACACTCGCTTAGAACAGGTAGTTTACTGCCAACAGAATGTTTTACGGATCGGCCAAATGAACAACACGTCCATAATTCTTACGGACATGCTGAACCATTTGTTGGCAGTGTTGCTGCGTCACTAAGGCCCGTGCTTCAGACACCGCGTGTTCCAAAAAGCGAAGCCGCCACTCGCTTTTATTCATAACGTCTTCACGATCCCTCAGAGGCATCTCGGAGTACCGTCCCCTCATTGCCTGTTTTACATGCGCCTTTATTATGCTCTAAATGCCCACGATGGGATTGAGAGCTGGAGAGTATGGCGCAAGGCGTAGAAATCTCCCAGAGTGGTACGGTTTCTCCAGAGGAACGTGCTCCAGGTGCGTGGGACAGGGCGCGTTGTCACAAATCAAAAGACACCTTTCCACAAACCCTGCTCCGTTGGGATCAAGCACTTGTCGCAGCCCCTGAGTGCACCTTTGCTTGTTATAACTTCCTCTCAGAATCAGACACGCTATCAAACCATCGTTTGTCATTGCGCCGACAATATGAACATTCGGTCCCCGACTGTTCGCCAATGTACACTGCGTTCGACGACCACGTCATGAGCGGCCACGAGTGCGGAAGCAACATAAGTTGAAGTTGGTCTCATCAATCCACACCGGTTGCCCTCCTACCACTTCGTAATTCATGACCTGCAAAACGAATGACCTGCGTCGCTTTTTGTTCTCCAGCGTGTTCATAGGCTCCGGAATTGTGTGCAGTTTCTCCATTGTTATCAGCCTACCATCCAAGTATCGTGAGACGGTGCTGGTACTTACTGAAAGTTCGAACTCCGCCTTCAACCCCAAACGAAGGAGTTCAAGGTTAACGGTAGACTCCGCAGAAACGCACTCCACCAGAGAGTCGACGTGGCTTTCCCCAAGTGCTCTGCGATGGACTCCCCCGTGCTGTCCCACCGGTTCCGTCAATCCGTACACTCGTATCCAGTTACGGCAAGTTTTCACGTTCACATTCAGTAGGCAAGTGACCTGCTTCCAATCGTCGCCTTTCTCGTGAGCTTTCAGTATGACGTTCTTCACCTCCCTCGAGTGCCGAGCATACAAGCCAACCATTGCGTTTAGGGGAACTGCACATTCAAAAGCGTGCGGCAAACTTATTTGGCTGTGACTCATTATGCTAACCCCATCGTCATTCCATTCCCGTAGTCTCGTTCTAATTGGTGGGAATTGCTTCCTAGGACAGAGTAACAAAGGCCCACATGATACATTAACCACCGACACTGTGTCTGGTAGGAGCTGAAGAGTACCACCTGCACCCATATGAGTTAGTGCGTCTGAGGTCCAATTGGCTGAAGGCCTCGGGCTATACAGGCACACCTACACTTCTGCACAACTAAGTGGCACGCGTACGGCTCAAAGTAAATGAGTGAAGACTCATCTTGTATGCCCATCAGCGCAACTTCTTGGCCGTTCCGCTTAATTCTGTTGCTCAAGAGGACAACTTGGCCGAGAAATGGTATAGTAGTTGCGCCTTGGTCAGACGACCAGACAAGGTGGCGGGCGATTTTTTCCAGGTTAGAAGGGTCACAACGCGCCATTAGTGTTCACCGAGTATCGATACAGAGTGGTGGTGTCAATTTATCATGTAGGAATAACTTGGAATGGAGGAATGCCACATGTGAGGAGTCACTGATATCTGTTCATGTTTGATCATGAATCACACACGAAAGGGTCACATGATGTCTTGAATGGAGATAACAGCAGGCGTTTTAATGTGCGCAGTGGTGCGCAAGGTGTTGCACCGAGTGCTCGAGCTTCGAGAAGAAACTGCAATGTTTCTTGAAAGAAGGAGCTGCATAAGGGTAAGATGAACGGGTTGCACGTCAGGACAACAGACAACGTATTTATTTCCAAACTAGCATATCGTGCAGATTGCTTGTAGAAATAACTGCCCTGAACCTCAGCTTGCTAGGAAATATGGTTAATATTTTAACTGCTCAGGATGTTGCCAGTTTTCTTCGTAAAATGCAGCTTTACTAACGCAGACCAGCATTTATGTATGAGAATGTTGGTACAAGCTGAGCAGTTTTATCAGTTTGGTTTTCGCTTTTTGACTTGAAGTTGCAACGGTAAGCTCAAATTTTGCACTCTACTAGAGGGTTTTATGGCTGGATCCGACTGTCGGTTCTGATTGTTAAGGTTAAGTTTAGATCGAATTTCAAAATGTTGTTACACGTCTTTCTAGTGAGTAATCCATGGTCCTGGAGGACTCGTAATACATCCTCAGCTATGCCACAGCTCCGCCTTATTTTCTTGGAAGATCGGGGAGTAAAGGAGCTGACATTGGACCTCTTTTCTACTCTTTATTGCTCAATGATCTCAGGAAACATATTGACATTTTTTTGCTAGAATACATAAAATTTGACAGGCTTTTTTGTAATTTTCCTAGTTTTCGTTTTGGGACATCTAAAAATGCTGACTCATGCCGGATGCCTTGCACTGTAAAAAAAGTACTTCAGAATGAAACGAATTTGCAAATAGCAAAAGTCTCTAGCCCTAATTAAAATGAGAGTGAATGTTGCATCGTTTAGCAGATGACAACATTTTTGTGCGACTAACTATAATAGGAAAACCTACTTAGATTATGCCAACATAATTACTAAATTGTCAAAGGAAGTCTAAAATGTGTGGTATAACACAATAAAATGTGTGGTCATGAGTTGTAGTGGAAAGCTTTATGATGCCTATACTCCGGATTATTACGGCATACAGTAAGGTTTGTGTGCATCACCAGCCAGAATCTCTGTGGTTATTCTGAACGATCTTAACTTTTCTTACGCCAGGGTAAAGTACGAATAATAGTATAATCGGGGAAGAGCAAGTATGTAAAAAAAACTGGGTGTTCACCCATCACTGAGCCTGAGATTTAACAGTCGTATAGTGGGAAATTGAGCCAGCTAAAAGAGAATTTCATGGAGATGGCCATAATACAGCGTAGTTGCGATCGAAAATCCGACTATCCGAGATGACAGGGGCCACTTTGACGCATGTTTAACTTTGGGGCCTGGTTAAATTAATATGAAATATTGAAGAGCAAGATGATAATAGTGTACGGAAAAGGATCTGGTTTCCCATTTTACCAACCTGCCAGTGTTGACATTAGCAAATGTCGAGCGCCCAAGCCTGCTAAAATTTAATGGACGTTGAAAGCCAAGATGAGGTGAAGTGGAGTGACAAAGTTTGGGTCACATTTGTTGTCTCATCAGAGTAATAGTTAACCAACTATCTGGAATATTATGATATGGAGTACAAAGGTGAACATTGTTGCAAACCAAGACAAGCCAAGAAAGGAAATCAGTAACAAGTGCAGAACGGTTAGGAAAGCCAGTGAAACGAAGTGAACCGAAACGTAATGCTAGGCAACCCGGTAGCCCAAGCGGGGCAAATAAAAAACTGCACATAGAAAAAAGAAAATAATAATGACAGATAAGTGTCGTGCAGCCCTCCGGGAATCAAGAAGACTGGGACACCATCAGGAAGTGGTTTATTAAGATTACGCTCGAACATTTATAGCGCATATACACTATTTACAACCGTCCGTCTCAATGGCTCATCCCTGATAGTTGCATTGTGTTGCTGTCTCCCTTTCCATTGGTTTATGTTTGCCCGCCACGTTCAATCTGTCTAAAATCACCTTGACTTTCTTAGTGGATGTACGATTGGCGGGATTGGCCCCGCGCGATCCTTCTATCGGTCCAATGCCACAAGCATTGACTCAAGGGTGCTCCTTCGCCTGCTGGCGCCTGATTGGTCACTTGTACGTTCAGTGGATATTTGCAGGGTAGAGACGATTACGGGCCAATCTGCTTCCGGGAACATGCTCATGCTTGTCGGTCTGGCCTGTGACGTTCGATCGGCATTAGAGCATTTGCAATCACCATTATTTCCAGTCCCCATCATAATAAGCAGGGTCAGAAGTTAATGTACAAGGTGAGATCTAAACCGAGCATGTGGATTCTCACAGGATACATAATATCTCCTTTAAGTTGAAGTGGTTCAATACTTGAGCTCGAAATATAAGCTTAGTGTTGTAGCATCTAATTGATTCGGCAGCTTATTCCATAACGTTGTATACTTTATGAGAAAGAATTTGGCGCGCAACCTTGTACGGACTCTAGGGACACAAAAGCTGGATGATGTATTTCTAGTTGGATAATGGTAGAAAGTGATAAAATGGTGAGTGCCTGGCTCCCCAGGACAGGTATGCACTAAATCAAACAGAAAAATAATATTAATCTTAATTCTTCTCAACCATAGTGGTGCTGGCTTAGGCAGTTTACACCATTGTTGAGAATTCAAGGATCGAAACTCTAGTAACCGTTTGCCAAAGTAACGTTGTACTTTTTCAAGATTGATTTTGTCACACATTTTTCAATTTGTGAATACTAATGGGCAATATCCTAAGACGGGAAGCGCATATGCTTTATACCTAGCTAGCTTAGAATCTTTCAAGCGTACCCTATCGAAAATACGTGCTATGATAATCTTGCTTTGGCAATGACATGAGGTACTTGTGCGTCGAAATTGAAAGAGCTTGAGTAGCGAACTCCGAGGTCACGACCTGTTGTGCAGCAGGTAATTTGTTTGTCATCTGACGTCAGTATGTCATCAATAAGCTTGCATCAGAGGAAAAAGGATTTAAATTTGACTACAGAGAATGTCATTTTCCACTCCCGGCAAGACCGCTGAAGGGCGAAAAGCCCCATCTGTGTTGTTTGGGCACCGTTTGGTTCGTTTATGCTATCAAAAGCGAGCAAACCTTTGATATCATCCGCGAAAAGAAAGGGTCAGCCATGTCGAAAGATTCGGAAAATGTCATTCATGTATAGTAGGGATAGCAGTGGGCATAAAACGTTTCCCTGTATGACGCCACTGGTATTTACTGCCATAGGTGAAGATACGCAGTGTCCCACTCTGACACTTTGGGTATGTGTAGATAAGAAACATAACAGCCATGCTGGTAGTGGGTTAGTAAACTAATAAGTGGTTAACTTTGTTAGAAGCTCTGCAAGGGGATACGCGGTCGAATGTTTTCTCCATGTCGAAGAAGAGTATAACCATCGACTGCTCTGAATCAGCCGACTTGGTTAATTAGTCCAGAAATTCGAATTGGCAAGTTCGACATGAATGACCAAGGAGGAAGCCATGTTGCGAGTTGTCGATCAGATTTTGTGAATTAAGTAAGTTCATGACTCTTTCATTGATTATTCTTTCCATAATAGGAGTCAGTATGAAAGTATGGCTAATGGGGCGTGTTGAATACTGCCTCTTGAATACGTCAGGTTCTAACAATGTGATACCAACTCTCCAAGTCGGATGAACGAACGTAGACTCAGAATTATTTCTCGCACAGCACGGTAACTGACAATCTCGAAGTCCGTGGGTTCTCGGAACTTAGCCGCGAAAAGATTAATTCACGCGAGTCGAACGGGATCCTAGACTGAACGCGAAGTTTCTACGCACGATTTCCCAACCCAAGACTGAATCAAGAACAAGACAGGCCTTTTGCCACAGGCGCTTTTACTGGCCAAAGCTAAGGCGATTCTAGCGTTGTACAGCCTCATTTTTATATCACGAAACGGTGATGAAGGGGGGTTTTCCTTGGAAGGGTTTGCGTAAGCAAACCCTGGAAACAAGAAACATGGTTTTATGTAAATGTGCAAAGTCTGTAAACTGAGCAGAAATGTTAAAAGTTTGGCGAGAGTTGTCCGGAAAAATGAATGTTGCTTGGATACAACAATGCGTGTTTGGTTGGAAACAAGACTGTTTCTGGGTGCAAAGGCTAAACAATGTGCATGTTACACGAGTTGGAAGGCTGATTGAACGTGTGCGTTTTGTCTGCGCTGAATACATGTGTACTTGAGTGAATCGGGTTTTCAGCCTTCCGTAATTTAAGCCTTTAATAATTATAGGGACGTTGGGTCCCCATAACAGGGCGATAATTTGATAGCTCGTGACGTGATCCCCCTTTGTGTCGGGGTAATACGGAGGCCCACTTCCACCTATCAGGGTATGGTTGGCGGCATCCGGTTTCGGATATGCCTGTCAATGTGACCAGTCACAGGACGCCTACGCCTACAGAGGGACCATGGGTGGCTTGTGGTCTAGTGGTCTAGTGCTGGAGCGGGATTCGAGTAAGTTAGCGGCTGAAGATCAGAAGGACAGACTTTTGAACAGAGGGGTAACAGCCCGAATAACGAACCAAACTGCTGCAACCAAAAAACCAGCGCCAGCAATTAGGGTCGTTCACACAGAGTCTGGAAAAGCTGCATGTCAACGAAGCCGGAATTCTGATGTGGACACAAAGACGTGATGCTACGCCGGTGCCGGTGATCCCCCTCAAATTGAGGAAGAAGTTAGTTATTTCGTGTCATGAGATGGCTCACACCGGGTGCACCAGGACATATGATTTGCTTAGACAGCGAGCTTACTGGCTGAACATGAAGAAAGACGTCGATGCCTACGTGCTCTCGTGTCAGGTTCTGATAGGGGAGATTCAAGGGGCACCACAACATATGTTGTCAATTCCAGTGTCCGAAATCGGTGAGCTGTGGTCAATCGGCATGATGGGGCCGTTCCCGTTAACCAGACAAGACAATCAGTACATAGTCGTGATAACGGAGCACTTGATCTGATGGATTGAGGCGGCGGCGATTCCTGATCAACGCGCTTGCACGATAACACATGCCATAATGAAGCACGTGATAGCGAGTCATGGGATTCCGAAAGCCATACTGACAGACCAGGGCCCATGCTTTGA
Organism: Dicrocoelium dendriticum; assembly: GCA_944474145.2. NCBI lineage: Eukaryota > Metazoa > Platyhelminthes > Trematoda > Plagiorchiida > Dicrocoeliidae > Dicrocoelium > Dicrocoelium dendriticum. Next base: position 60,443,048 of record OX104069.1, on the reverse strand, counting down.
AAGTGACGAATTTCGGACATATTTGGAGAAACTGGGCATCAGGAAAATACGGACCACTCCCTACCATCATCAGACAAACAACTAACGGAGAGGAATAATAGAACGCTTAAAGAATGGTTGGCGGCGAAATGGCGGAAATTGGGAAGAAGCGTTACCACCACGGTTGCTAGCGCATCGAGCGTCCAAGCCAGTAAGCACCAAGAGATCCCCATCCCACTTAGTGTACGGCCGCAGACCACGACTACCGGAAGATCTGCAGATAAGAGTTTGACCGACTTGCCAGGTACCGCCAAGGGAAGCAGGGAAAGACAGGAAGTTAACCAACCGAAATCTGAACGCAACTCAGAACCGGAGGATGGAAAGATCCCGAGTCAACATGAAAAAACCGTCCATGGATTTCCCAATCGGTTCGAAGGTGAAATACAGAGACAACCAACGTGTGACCGCATGTGGCCCCGCACAGAGGAAACTCCTGCTGAAGTTGAAAGGACCTTATGAATTAATCGGCCGAGGAGGGTGTGTATACACCATTGCCCGGCAGGGAGATAGGCGGCGAGTCCACTCTAGTGAATTGCGGAAATAGTATGAACGAGCAGAAGAAACGACAACATGCATTGAACAGCCTCTAAGATCGGAGAGACTACGTGCGAGGTCGTCTGTCGCGAACACTGTGAAGGGAGGAGTGTGGTGCACTACTTATGAGTAGTATGGATGTCACCAAGGGCGCACAAGGGAACACGTAAACCATAAGATGCCGGCAGACGAAGTAGGTGTGGTGGAAAATCAACCGGATGATGTACATCAGGAGCACGAGGCAATCTAGACATATGGTCGGTGAATGTAAGCTTGCAACGGTGCATCGCTCCGGAAGGGTGCCGCAAAAGTCATGCACAAAGCGGACTCGCGTTTCTATGTTCCAGTTAGGATGTTAACTAGACATGTGTTCCACAGCGAACAAATTGGCCACCTCATTGCGTTCCGCGTTATGCACGTTGAACGCGACCACGTTTTCCTGACGGCATGTACATACACAAGCTTCAGATGCAACTTCAGATGAAGTATGGAGCCTTGTGCAAGTACTCCAGTTTAGGTTTCAGGCACACAACGTAACTAGGAGAGGGGACGCAGCAGATTGCAAAAGTCGTTCACCACCAAGGTGTTTTCATTGGTGGGTTTGACGTCCTTTTCAATCAGATCGACTGTCGTATACTTTCGCTGGACTGTTGGTAGTAGAAGCTGAACGATCTTGGTGAATTTTAAGTTTCCTTGTGTTTACTTACTTTTAAAACTTTTTTAGAAACCTTTAAAACTTCGTTATTTGGTAGCAGTGCCTTTGTGGCAGTTTCCCATCCTGGAGGTTGGCGATATCAGGGATGAGGATGCGTTGTTCTACACAACTTTACTAGAACCCCTTAAACTTGACCGCTTTGGTAACACTGAGTTGGTGGCTAAACCATCTTCTTTGCGGTTAGTGTTTTAGAAATCATCGATAGAGTTGGATAAATGCAGTCGATAAGCAAATGTAAGCAAGAGGGAAATTGGTAACGCCTTAATAAGTTGGACAGCTGGGAAAGAATTCGTAAGGCGAAATAAGGGAGAAAGGGAAAGTGGAGTACCGGGGTTAAAGTGTGGTATGAATACACTAAGCCTATGCCTATAGACTTGTAAAATTGTTCAAAAAGCTGTCAAATGATAGAATAAACCTTTCAGAAAATTTGCTATAAATGCAATACACAAGATATTGGGAAAAATCCTGAAAACAGCAGAGGAAGCACAACAGGGCAGCGCTATTCGATTACGCGCAACTTACATCCGTAAACAAGGAGCTAATGGGCTGCCCATAGCCGCAATACTGAACTGTCGATATGTTTTCATTGAAACTAAAACATTTTTTCAACAATTCTGTGGTAGCTGTAGTCGAATGCTGTTTTTTATGATAAAATCACATGGGTGGTCGACAGTCTCGGTCAAAGGAACATTAGTGAAAAGCAACTGCACGTCAAGGGAACACATGCACTTGTGGGTCATGTTTATTCTTTCCAAACATGGAAGTCCTCCGAAGGAGTTCGATAGAGTGTCGTTTACAAGGGAGATTTTCACAGGCTCAAGCATGCAAATCAACCATTTCCCAATGGCATGATACGGCGAATTCACCATGGAGCGCCCAACGCTTTGTGTACAAAAACAACTGACTGTGACGCTAAGCCTACCGTGTTAGGTAGTAGCGCACAATCGTAATTTTGTTGACCAACAATAGGATTTATATGAGCATAATTTGGTTTCATTGTTGCTTGAATGTACGTAGCCGATGAAAATGCAATAAATAAGTGTCATGCTGCAACACGTCTTCTGATATTCCTATTTAAAGTTATAAAGGAAATTTCACGTTTCAAGATTCTGGACTGACCACAACTATACCCTATCCAGGCCGGCATGAAGTGCTGTGGAATCATTTAGCGATTGACTGCTCTTCACACCATGAGGTCATCGGCATAAATCAAGCAGTTCGAGTTAAAATGTGTTATATCGTTACTTTGCATGAAAAATAACTGCGATCCAGGTACAGATCTCTGTGGTATTCCGCACTCAAGTTGGCACACCAAAAAGGGAAATAATTCTTCTGGCACGCACGATGTAGCAGTCGTTTGAATGATTTTTGTTCCCTTGGCGTTTGCTCCATGGAGCATCCAGAGACATGCTTACTCCACTGTCTTCAGTCAGCAGTCAGTAGGCTGGCGAAAGCGCCGCCCTGACATCATCTGTGAATTTCAATGTTACTCCTAATAGCCAAGACTCCCAGTAGTGCATCGAAGATGGATATCTAGTGATGTGCATGAAATGAGTTAGCTGGCTTATACCATTCTATCACAGAGGAAATGGGACGATTTTAAATCGTCCTGCTGTTTACCTATTAAGGGGATTGAGTTAAACTCAGGAACGTTAGTACATATAAGTGTCAAGGCTCCGTAGTTCCGCTTGCTCTTCGGTGATGTAGGAAGCACGCATATCGAGGGATTTAGTAACGCCCCCGCAGCATGCATCTGGTCCTTGAACCGTGTTGTGACTGTACAGAATGAGGCACCTTGATTATATCGAGCTGCAGCGCTTACACAAGCGGTTCGGTCTGTAGAGCGCTTAAGTTTGCAATGCTCAATCGGAAGGGTAGGTGTTGCCGAGGTGACATCGGTAAGTACGTTGGATAAGAGGGTGTGGTTGATGGAACCGGGCATGCTTTGATCGATCGCGACGACGAATTAGGTCCTAGTCCATCAGTCTTCTAGTGCTACATGGCCATGGGAGCGCTTTGCTCTTTTTCCTGGATTCGAGGTAGCAATTGGCGGAGACAGAGGAGGTGCAAGCCATGCTATTCTCGCATCGACCGACGCAATTTTTAAACTTATACGATGCTCGGTTTCGGCAAATAGACCGTCGAACTACTGTGTCAATGCTAGCAAACCTTTTACAAATGGAAGCACCGTACAAAGTGGGCAGAATCACAGTGAGTCCGGCGTCGTGTTATATCTCTTTATTGCGCTTGGACACATTCTAGCGAACTTCAGATGGTAACGTTTAATGCAATTAGAACATTTAAACCCTAATTTTGCCACCTTACCACGTTCGCTTAACGCAAAATACCTCGTTTCGCGCTACCGATTTCGTGGCAATGATGGCCGAATGCCCGCTGATTGCTTTGCGGGTAAGCATCTCATTGTCGTCCGCTATAGTCGCCGATCGTCAGGTCAAGGCCAGATAACTGCTACATCGGGCTTGGCGTGTCGCATCTGTGCTTTTTACGATCGCGAGCAAGAAGTTTGGCGTATACAGTTATCCTGCATTGCAGATGGGTTGATCGCACCGGCTGAAATCAGGGGCGGCGAAAGTTGACGGTTGCTTCCCTTAGTGTGTTTCACAATAGGAACGTAGTTTGCTCTGTAGCTGTAACGCACAGTGATGAAATGAGACAAGTGAAAGCTTGATCGAAAGTCAGGTGCCTCGTCTATCGAAAGAGGCGAAAATCCTGGATGGGTGCTTGATGCTACGCGCAATGTCACAATTGGATAAGAGCGAATTGTAAATCGCATAGCAACAGTTTCTGCTGTAAATATTCCCTAGAAAATGCCTTCAATATATGGAACTCGTCAGAATGAGACGAAAATATAAATCCGGCGAGGTGCGGCAAAACGTCACGTGCAAAGGCGCTGTCACTTGTAACACAATAAAGTACGATCTAACTCCGGTCGTGATTACTGCAGATAGTCACCCTATATAACCGGACGAGCAATAGGTGGCAGTTTGGTCAGCATAGATCTCATAATTAGTGCACAGCCTCCAATCGTACAGGATTGATATCCGCGATGATCGTTAGTTGGACAACTCTGTAATCAACTGTGCCAAAGATGCGCTCCGTGCTAACTGTGGAAAAAACATGAACTCCTTGTGCTTGAAATCCTACATTGAGAACCGTGGCGAAGCGACTACTTTTGCCTTCCGGGGCGATAGCAGAATTTTCGCCCTGAGTGAGGGCCGATTAGGCGTGAATACCACACAATCGACGCAGGGCAAAGTGCGCATTGGTTTTCGATGAAACTGTGGTTAATGTGGTGACTGTGATCACAATGGGACAATTAAGGGTATTGCTTAGAACTTTCGCACAGTATGGCTTAAATGTGTTGTTGACCCTTGTTATAATTGAGGGAACGCCGCCTCTTCAGATAATTGCGTAATTGCCTGATAAGAGGGTCGCTGGCACGCCTACGATAATTGCTTGTTACGCTGACCACTCGAACGGAATTGCGCTGTCCTGATGACGCTGGCTTAGCCGGTGAGACGGAAGATTGAACGAGCGTGGGAACGATCTTAGCCGCACTTGTTCGTATAGACGCTGAGACCTCGAAAACGGACGCACACGAGAGGGGGTACGATAGACGCGCGCTAATGACTTAGACGCGAGGGCTGGCCAGTTAACGACTCGCACGCAAGCACGCGACCCGACCGACTCCCAACTGAGGCGAAGAGAAAGAAAAGACAAGTGGTCCTCTGTAGGCTTTTTTACGACCGACAAAGGGCGATCACAGCCAGTGCTATGGGTTATTAAGTTAGGGAAAAAAGTCACCACGCAGAGGTGGTAGTTTGCAAATGACCATTGTCAAAAGGTTCGCAGTTGGGACGCTCCTCGGAGTGGCTGAACACTGCTGCGTTGTGGGGAGAAATTGGACTCCGCTTACCACAGCCATTATGCCGGAGTTCCTGGCGCGTTTTTTGCGGGGATTTCTGACGGGCCCGCAACAACCCTACAAAGTAACATTAAAATATTCAACTCTAGATTGTGTCAAGGTCACAGACGGTCGCATAATTCTGTGCTCTGTGGTAATCCTGGATTATTCCGTTCATTTTTTGTGCTACATTCTCGGAAATACGCCCATTCGTTTCGGCTCGCCGAGTTCTATCGAACGAGATTTATTTTTCGCAGTAAGTCCTCCGTCTCGCTGTTTCACCCCAACTGGCGTCTTCGGCAATTCGTAAATTAAGAACCACGCTTGAAAGCTTGTTTTTTCAAGGTAATCTCAGTGAATTTAAAACCATTCTACAGAGCTTTTCTAAAGCTATCAGGTGACATATAGCTTAGTATTGTGCACCACCATACACCATAGATACTGGCTATTTTATCCTTTCATCTATATTCCTTCGTGCACCCTACCACACGAAGTGTTTGTGATTCCATACACGCTTGCGCCAGGACCCATCACCACCAAACCCGGACAGCGACGGTTACCGCTGGCCGGACTAGTCAATTCATGCAGCTCACAACGGTGCGACCGGCGTGATTTAAAGTGCATACGAGTCACTAAGCCATGGGAAGGCGAAGTTTATCAGCGGGTCCACGCGTGAACAAAACAACGAAGGTCAATCACGGCTCAAGTAAGCGGAGAACTGTCATCACAAAAATCACGTGCTCTTTGTGTGCAAATTCTTACGACGAAGTGGACGTGAACTCAGAGCTTGGCGGAAACCGCCGCGTAATAACAAATAGTTTGTGGTTCTGTGATGCATGTTCAGATAGCCCAATAGCCAAGATTATCCGAACTCTCAACGCGAGGTGTGAAATGTTGGCTGTTGCGTCATCCGAACAGAAAGAATTGGTCAAGGCGTTGGGAGGGAAAATCGCTGAACTCGAGTTGCAGCTTAGTGTATTAAGTAGCCCTAACCCCAGACCTACCAAAAGACCAAAGTTATCCATTAAAAATGTTACACGTTCCGGCGAAAAACAAGCACCATTAGCGAAAAACAACTGTGATGCCAAGCCAGTTGAAAATTCTATAAAATCTACTGTTGTACCGCAAGGCGTAAAGAGTTACGCACAAATTGCACGATCATCGCTATTAGCTGAGCAGCACATTACAAACTGTGTGAATAACGTCGTTGCACAGGAGAATCCTTGCTGCAGCCTTGACTTGTCTTCCCCACAAGACAAGACCAACACTCCCACACGACAAACCTCCACCCAATAAGAAGTGCAACAAACTAAATTACTACGCAACCAACAAGCGATGACAGTCATATTGTAGCGAGAACGACAAGACAGGGGGGTAGACGTTTATTGCACACCGAAAATGGGCACATCCGGGTCTCACGCGCGCCATCGAATATCGACTAGATTTCCGTCCCACCACGCAACACAGGTACGGATGTTAGAGGCGAGCCAGTCCTTTCGCCTCGGGAGCTCTGACTTGGAAGTCCCGCCTTCCTGTTTTCGCCTCGATCTCCGCTTCTCTGTACCCGATTTGGATCGGCCAGGAGTCGTTCGAGCGCTCTCGACTTGCTTGTTCTGGGCTGTGTCAATCGGCTCGGCCTCGGTCCTGTGGGCTGCGCTAGCGGCGTATTTGTCTGATTTATTGCGCTGTCCACATATTCCCGCTCCGTAGTTCCGGGCCCAGGCTCGTCGCTAGCCGTCTTTCGCGATCCGCTCTCAGATAGCTCCGAAGAGCTCCCCAGAGCCATTCTCGGAAGCAGCCCCTCTACACCCGCCCCTCCTCCAGGACCTTTCTTCCTCTCGTACCATGGTCGCAGGAGAGCAGCATTCACCCAATGTTTCATTCCTCCGCAGTCGATTAAGAAGTGGCCCGCTTTCTGGTCGATAATGGTGTAGGGGCCTTTCCAGCGTTCTCTGAACTTGCTTGCGCCCGGCCCGTCATGATCTGGCCGATCGTTGTTCCGTAACTTGACCCGTTCTCCAATCCTGAATGGCCTCCACTTGTGAGCCTCATGCCTGGCGTCGTAATTTCGCTTATTCCGCGCTTGTCGAGCTTTGGTTTCGCTTCTAGCTTTCCATCGCAGTCGCTCTTGATGCCCAGCTGGATGTTTCCGCTCATCCTGGTTCGGTAGGCAAGTATCGAGCGCAATCCGTGGTTCTCTGCCGAACAGTAATTCGAATGGCGAGACCTTGGTGGTTGATTGCATGCTGGTCCGATACGCGATCAGAACCTGAGGCAAAGCATCTTCCCATGCCAACTTCGTGCAGTTTATCCACGTCTTCAATGTCCGGTTGAACCGCTCGGTCATCCCGTTGGTTTGTGGGTGGTACGGTGAAGTTCGCCGTCTCTGGATGCCCCACTTGTCCAACACTGACTTAAACGCTCTTGACTCGAAGCAGGGCCCTTGGTCCGTGATGATACACTGTGGGATCCCATACCTTGTAGGCACATTGAATTCGAATACTTGCGACACTGTCTCGCCTGTTTGGTCCTTGATTGGTATGGCTTCCACCCATCGAGTGAAAGGGTCAATCATCACTAGAATGTATCTGTTTCCTGTTCGACTCACTGGTAAGGGCCCAAAGACGTCCAGTCCCCAACACTGAAGTGGCTCACCAACCTCCATCGATCGCATCGGCGGTCTCGGGGACTCCATCTCCCGACTCGTTTGGCAGTTTGGGCACTCCCGAATGTATGCCGCGACGTCCTTCTCATGGTTGGCCAAAACATTCGCCTCCGCAGCAATTCAAAGACCCGCTCGAATCCCATATGGGCGCCATCATGAGTTATGCGCATCACACGTTCTCGCTGATTTGGTGGAACAAAAGGCACTTTCCGTCCGTCTATCGAAACCACCACGTTATCGTTTTCGACCTTCAACCTGTCCCAGATCTTGAGGAGTTCCTCCACCTCCTCCGATGTAGCCTCCGGTTTGGTGCCAGCCTGTAAGTGAGAGCACAACACATTCACGAATTCATCTGTCCTTTGATCTCCCAGCAGGTTCCTCTCCCCCATCGCGAACGCACGCACCGGTATGGCATTGTCGGGCATGATGTCGTCCAAACACGGGCGTGACAACATATCTGGCAATACATTCTGCGTACCATCCACGTGCTCAATGGTGAAGTTGAATTCCTGCAATCGGTAGGCCCATCGCGCAAGCCGTCCCCGCGGGTCTTTCGCCGTCATCAACCACGAAAGCGATTTATGGTCAGTGACGACCCGGAATTCATTCGCCAGTAAGTAATTTCTCCACTTCTCTAACGCCCACACGATGGCCAAGCATTCTTTCTCCGTTGTTGAATACTTCTGTTCCGCCCCCGTCAGCACTCTGCTCGCGTACTCCACCACCCCAGCCGGTTGAGACGAAACCGCCCCGATTGCCACGTTGCTTGCGTCGACAGCCACAATGAACCTCTCACCAGGATTGGGTAGCCGTAGACATGTCGGGGCTTCTGCTATGCATGCCCTTAGATGGTCAAAAGCTTGACCTGCTTCAGCTGTCCACATGAACAGCACGTCTTTGCGAAGCAGCTTTAACAACGGGCTGACCTTCTCTGCGAACTGGGGCACAAACTTTGAATCATATGCCACCACTCCCAAGAATGAACGGAGCTGACGCTTGGATTTTGGTTTTGCGAAGCACTTGATCGTCTCGCGTTTCTCCGGAAGTGGATGGACTTGACCATTGCCCACGATGCGACCCAAGCATACAATTGACTTTTGGCCAATCTGCGACTTTTTACGACTGAGTTTCAGACCAGCTTCGTCCAGCCTCTGCAGTGCTGCTCCAAGTCTGGTCACATGTTCCTGTTCCGTCTCAGAGAAGACGATGATGTCATCACCATAAACAACCACGCCTTGCAGGTTCGCCAGGACCATCAGCAACAAACGCCTGAATGTAGCCGGGGCGTTACACAATCCAAACGGCATTCTCAAAAACTCATACTGCTGGCCATTGACACTGAAATCCGTCTTGTGACGATCTTCTTCTGCGATCGGCAGTTGCCAATATCCCGAGCGGAGATCAATCAGAGATATCTGCTTCTCACTGTGAAGGCTTGATAAAATTTCTTCCATCTGAGGCAACGGGAATGCATCCTTCACAGTCACCCTGTTTAGTTCTCTGAAATCGATGCAAAATCGATAGGTTCCGTCGGCCTTCTTCGTCAATAGCACGGGTGATGAATACGGGCTGTGCGTTCGCCTGATGATTCCTTTCGATTACATCTCGGTCACCTGCTTCTGTACCTCAACCAAGGTGTTCTGTGGAATTCGTCTGAAGATTGGCTTGCATTGTCCTCCTGGGATCAACGGTATTCGGTGTTCAACCCAATTGCAAAATCCGTAATCATCTTCCGCGTCTGTGAATAAGTGGGCATACCTGCTCAGTACGTTGCGTATTGCACGGTTCTGACAATCAGGCACGGCTTTGAGGGCACCAACCCGATCGGTTCTCCCCTTGTTTATCTCGATCGTCTCGTTAGCCACGAGCACCACCTCGTTTTTCAGGTCAACTGTGACACCGAGCCGTTTCAGGATGTCGGTTCCGATGATGGTTTCGGTCGTCTCCTCCACGATGAACATTTCATGGCTGATGAGCGTTTCTCCTATCCTGATTCGTAACCGCTGCGTGCCCGTCACTTTCAAAGAATGCCCACCGACCGTCTGCATCGTGGTTGAAGATGGGTTTACTGGAACCCCATTGAACCTCTTCATAATTGACACTGCCGCTCCTGTGTCTACTATGGCTCGGACAGACACACCTTCTATAGTTACCTGGAGGACTGGTACTCGCCACCGACTCGGCATGGATAGAGAGAAACAATGGGGCACATTGACGTGGGTGCAGAATCTCGCCCCATGACCATTCTGGTTGCATCGGAAACAGCGGCGACCGTTCCGGATTACCCGTACATTGCGTTGTGAAGTGGTGCTTGAAGACTCTATCGACAACAACTGCTCCACCATTTCGGATAGGCGATTTACTTTCTGTTCCAACTCAGCATGCTGGATGCTTCTCACTGTCACACGTTCCGACAAATTCTGGGCGACCGTCACCAGATCCAACGCTTTGCTGTCTCTCACCATCGACGCCAATTTCACCTGATCATGGAGTGGACCGGGCAGACTTCGGATAAACAGCTGCTTCAGTAGGCGCTCTCTTGCGTTACCCTCTAACTCGGGGAGCCCAATCGTTAGATGTCTGTCCAGCTGCTGGAAAAACACCATCAAATCCTCCTGTTCGTCCCATCTGGCTGCGTGAAATCGTTGCAGTGCTCGTTCTCTCTCCAGATCCTTCCCAAATTCTGCACACAAGGTAGCCCTCATCTCAGCGAACGAACAACCGGGTTTGGCCTTTCGAGTGAGCAGATACACCGCCTTGGCTCGTCCACTCAACCGTGTGCCCAAAGCAATTAGCAAATTTGCATCCCCCTCACACCCGTGCAAGCCGCAATTCCGTCGAACTCATCAAGCCACGCCTCCACGTCACCGGCCGCAAATTGCTCCAACCGGGTCAACTCCATCGCGAATGGTCACGGCACCAGTGTAGCGAGAACGACATAACAGGGGGGTAGACGTTTATTGCACACCGAAAATGGGCACATCAGGGTCTCACGCGCGCCATCGAATATCGACTAGATTTCCGTCCCACCACGCAACACAGGTACGGATGTTAGAGGCGAGCCAGTCCTTTCGCCTCGGGAGCTCTGACTTGGAAGTCCCGCCTTCCTGTTTTCGCCTCGATCTCCGCTTCTCTGTACCCGATTTGGATCGGCCAGGAGTCGTTCGAGCGCTCTCGACTTGCTTGTTCTGGCCTGTGTCAATCGGCTCGGCCTCGGTCCTGTGAGCTGCGATAGCGGCATATTTGTCTGATTTATTGCGCTGTCCACATATTCCCGCTCCGTAGTTCCGGGCCCAGGCTCGTCGCTAGCCGTCTTTCGCGATCCGCTCTCAGTTAGCTCCGAAGAGCTCCCCAGAGACATTCTTGGAAGCGGCCCCTCTAAAATATGTTCAAACGTACCAGAACCCACCAGCGAGTCGTTAAAAGGTCGACAAGCCGAAGAGCAAAATCGCTGGACTGAGATAAGCTGCGCACTAGGACTAAACGTTCTCCCAACTAGTCTTACACGTCTGTCACGAAACCCATCGTCTCCTCACGTAGGGGAACCTCGGTTACTGCGAGTAACATTTGGCAACACAAAGGACTTGGAGGATGTTCTCTTAGCAAGCCACAGTCTACCGAACTCTTCTCTCAGTGCCCGCATTTTTCCAGACATGCCATGGAAGGAAACACAAAAGCGAAAATCCGACCCAACCGCGTCTCGTCAAAATGTAATGAAGAATGTGGTGTTGGTTCATGGTATGCCCGAACTGAAACATGGCGACACCAGTGAAAGACAAAAACACGATATTGATGAGTGGCGCTACATCACAGAACTCTATGGCATGCAGAATGTTGTGGCATTCGACGTCAGCCGCTTAGCTTCCTCCCCAAACTATCAAGGGAGCAGGCCGAAAATTTTGAAAGTTACCTTGGCTACGCCGGAGATGGCATCAATGGCAATTAACGTGTGGTACCACAGCAGAAGGCTAGGACCACCAGAAGTACGACTGAGACCATTCCTGCAAGCAGTACAGACCACTGGTACAGTTGAGTCAGACCTGGCTTTTCCGACCATAGATCAGCCAAGCGTGCAAACACTCGTGTCAAAAAACGTGGGCAGACCGGCACTGTTTGTGCCGGTCAAACACAGCGAACCCACCTCCTAATACGGCAACAAATGCAATGCTGCTACACAAACGCCCAAGGGCTTTACTCCAAGTTGCCGGAATTGCGCCATCGGCATGAAGCAGCAACTTGGGACATCATAGCATTAACTGAAACCTGGCTCAAACGAGATTTTGGATCCAGAAATTGAACTTAGTGAAATGTCAGTCATTCGAAATGATCGTCCATCTCGCGGTGGTGGCGTTGCTATCTACTACCGAGATCACCTGAAATGTGAAGCGCTCACTGAGCATTCCCTTATTATCCCCGACGCCTTATTTTGCCGGCTGCAGCTATCCGGTCCCGATGGTTGTCCTCAGAAGAAGACACATGATGCTTGCCTCATAGCAGTTGTCTACAGGCCGCCGAACTCCTCCGCCGACAGCGATGATATTCTGTTAAATGCTCTCCAATATGCTATATCGAAAAAGTACTCACACTACCTAATAATGGGTGACTTCAATGTACTGTCAATAGCATCTGTGTTCCCAAGTGGACCATGCTTCAAATCAAAACTCCTTGAGTTCTTGACTATGGCAGTTTTGTATAACCATGTGGATCAACCAACCAGACACCGCGGTTCAAACAAGCCTTCAATACTTGATTTAATCCTGACTAATGAGGAGTTAATGGTTGAGTCGGTTTCATACAACCCCCGCTAGGTTGTAGCGATCATTCAGTTCTAACGTTTGATTAGGTGTGTTATGCCAGTATGGTTGACAGAGAACCAGAAACCCGACGATTCATCACCAACTATTCCAAGCTTCACACTATAGCGACAACCGTTGACTGGGACTTCCAGATGCACACTTCGGCGAATGATGCCTGGCAAGTGTTGAAAGGCAAGATCAACTGGGTCCTACAATCAGCTTCAAAAGACGTAACATTACGAGTTTCGCGACGGAGCAACAACTGGATCCGGAGTAGAACACGTAAGTGGTTGAATAGGCGAGACGAGGCTTGGAGGGGTCATTTGCTAGGTCCAGGTGATATCACGTGGAATCATTACAAAACAGTCAGAAACTACTGCACTTCACTCCTTAAAGCTGACAAGTACGAATGGCAGGAAACTATGGTACGCAAATTTACTAGCAATCACAAACTGCTCTACCGGTATGTGAATGACAAAAGGAAGGTTAAAACGGGAATACCACCACTAGAGACGGTCAATGGCCTAACGGTTACTGAAGAGGAGACCGCGGACGCATTGGTCATGCAGTTTGTCTCAGTGACTAGACACACCATGGAACCATTGCCTTGCTACATCCCAGCAAATATCGTCGGCTTATCCACGGTCAACTTTAGCCCTACATCCGTGGCAAAGAAATTACAGTCGCTCAGGGAAAATAGTGCGCCGGGAATTGACAAGATCTGTCCGAAAGTACTTAAAACCCTTGCACCCACCATGGCAGTCCACCTTGCAACCTTTCTCCAGTTTCTATTTGATTCTCATACACTTCCGTCTGAGTGGAAACGTGGACTTATCACTCCGATATACAAGGGAGGTAAGCGGTCAGACCTTGCCAACTACCGACCTATTACTCTCCTTCCTGTTCTATCAAAAGTGATGGAGTCTATAATCACTGATGAAATGGTGAGATATTTTGAAAGTCTACGAATCATCTCCAACCTCCAACATGGATTCAGACGCGGACGATCTTGCCTCAAAAATCTACTACTTGCTCGGGACTCATGGACCAGGGCTGCTGACGAGGGAGTTCCCGTAGATGTGATTTACTTAGACTTTTCTAAGGCATTCGACAGAGTCAATCACCCAGCACTTCTCCGAAATCTTGCGGCCTATGGTATCCACGGATCCTTGCTCACATGGTTGGAAAGTTACTTATACGACAGAAGAATCGAGGTAAGGATCGCCAACACCCACTCCGATAGCCTATGCGTCACTAGCAGCGTACCGCAAGGATCAGTTCTCGGCCCGTTACTCTTTTTAGTCTAAATCAACGACTTCCCTACCAACATTCAATCACCTATGCAAATATTCGCCGACGATGCTAAGATGTGGCGAGCTATTCAGTCAGCATCTGACACTGTCTATCTGCAGGATGACCTGAACCGGATTCACGAATGGGCAGTAAACAACCAACTACCCCTGAACCTCGAAAAGTGTCACCTGTTGTCGCTGCGCAGTAACTGCAGCAACACATATCACCTGGGGCAGCGCGTTATAAAACAGGTGAGCAGCGAAAGAGACTTAGGGGTCATCGTGCAAGAAGGTCTGGGTAATTCGCTCCAATGTTCAAAGGCAGCTAACATAGCGAACTTAAACTTGAGGCTTTTGAGGCGAGCGCTCGGTACCTTCGAGCGGCAACCCGTGCCATTATTAATTAACGTCTACATTCGTCCCCACCTCGAGTATGCGGTGCAGGCATGGCGTCCGTGGTTAAAACGGGACATTCGTCTCCTGGAGCAACCAAAAGAAGAGCCACTAAGGCAACACTTGGTCTATCGGGCCTTAGTTATGAACTGCGCCTTCGTTCGATCGGTCTGTACTCCTTAGAATACCGACGACTTCGCGGTGATCTGATCCTCACTTACCGGATACTAAGAGAAGAGGGCCATCCATGTAAGTCGCTGTTAACATTATCTGCCGACAAACGATGCCGAGGCCATGCACTAAAACCTGTGACTCAATATTCCCGTTTAGATTGTAGAAAGCTTTTTTACTCTCTTAGTGTCTGTCCGCACTGGAACGCACTGCCATCGCATGTGGTGAACGCACCAAACATTGAGACATTCGAAAGACTATAGGACTTGCACTTACATGATACACATTATATAACGGTATGACAAACTGCAGTGACTAACTTACTGATATTTTTGTGTCACACCTGAAACATTTGTTTTATTCCATTTGCCATCCTGTGGGTCTTGTAAAGTTATCGCTTTTTATCCCACCATACACTATTGAACTATTGAACCCTCAGTTTATCTCGATATATAGGTGTACCTTTGGTGTGAAGATATTGATGCTACTAAAGATGCCGACCCCTGTCACATGTCGCCTGGGGCGGACCGCCAGCTGCCTCCCTCATGCTACGCCACTGAGTGAGGACCCACTTGGAACATTTTGGGAAGATGCATCGCAACTTGAGTCAGTCAGGCAGTTGTCAGGCTTCCAACAAAGCTTTAGACAAACGTTTCGTCCTATAGGGACCCGTCAGTAGTGCGCACCCGCTGAATCCTGCCGGCATGGAAGCCACAACCTTACTCATACGAGCTATCAACTTATGTCACTGAGGCATGGGTGCCAGCAGCAAAGCGCCATGATAGATAGTTCACTGCGATATGGTGCGGCTCATCCGCCACTATCATGCATGCTACGTATGTGAGGATGACATGGCTAGCCCCCAAAGGATTCGAAAAACAATATGTAAATATAGGGATAAAAACACATTTATCTACGCATATATTAATTTTATACATACGTAGAAACATAGTTACATAGCTATAAATATATAAAGGTTATAGTGCATATGGTACAAGCCGCAACCTCGTTTGGTGGCGGCTTGCAAAGAAAGTCGTTGCTCTGTGTGCCAGCCCACTACTCTCAAC
This sequence comes from Dicrocoelium dendriticum, assembly GCA_944474145.2. Classification (NCBI taxonomy): domain Eukaryota; kingdom Metazoa; phylum Platyhelminthes; class Trematoda; order Plagiorchiida; family Dicrocoeliidae; genus Dicrocoelium; species Dicrocoelium dendriticum. The sequence continues at coordinate 60,427,451 of OX104069.1, read as the reverse complement.
GTTCAAAACGTGCATAACATTGGAAGATGAGCAGCACTATATTGCAGTTAGCTATCAGTCATGGCGGTCCGCTGCCGTCAAACATGGCTCAATGACATAAGTTGTTGGCCAGCGAAGGTAAGGTTGTGGGTTGGAATCCGGCCGGATTCGGCAGGTGCGCGCTACTAACGAATCCGAATAGGATGAACCGGTCGTCTAGCGCTTTTTTGGGTGTGTGGCGGTTGTCAGCCTGAGTCTAACTGTGACGGTTCTTCACAAAATCCCAGTGTATCTCCCTACCGATACCTAATAAAGATGCGCTTTGCGCACTCCAATAACTCATTCCGGTGGGTTCATTCGGTACTTGAGCTGTTTGGTCTTTAATCTGCATTCTTCGGATGTCTCGCTGTTATTATGTGATGGGCGCTAAGCTTCGAACCTGTGTCAGCCAACAACTTGATTATCTTTGAACAAAACAGACTGTGCCTGTTCCGGCAACTGGAATTTTACGGGGGTAAACATAAGTACGTGGATTGAGACATCAATCTGTCGCCAACAAGTCACAAAAGCAGCTGTATCAAAACATGCAACTAACTACTTGACCGCTATTGAGTAAAATCAGTGAATACTCATTGATGAGTGGTCACGGATTTAGACAAGTTTCGGCAATAAATTTTATTACCTAAAATATGAATATATGCGGAACAGCGAGGCTAGGTCTCGCCTCTATTCGCTGACCCGTCGATCGCTTTTCTTCAGAGATAAGAAGTCTAATTACAGGGTTGATTACACGCTAGAGTGGGAACATAGGCCAGTCAACCAGGTAAAGGAGCGCCCAAATGTTTACAAAAGGGACAAAAGAGGCGATTCTTGTTTAGAAGGTATCTACACCGACTGGTGGCAACCAGCTGTCATCCTGCACAAACTTAGAAGGGATGGTTGAAATAAATGAGAAGCCATCGACATCTGTTCATGTTTGATCAGGGATCACACACCAAAGCAACGAACCGAAGGAACTTCGTAAGTCAACTAAGTGCATCAGACGAAAGTGCACCAAATATACCATAAAGTTCTGGAACTCAACAACATCAACCATCGCATTAATGTACGTCAACACTTGATTTGCCGAAAATATGCAAAAAATTATTTATTTGAATGATAAAAAGTAGTAAAAATAACAGTCATTTCCATTATTTTAAAGCAAAAATGCAATGGTCACTAGGTAAGTAACTTCGTAAACTAACATTTCTTGTGGGTAATTGTTCATAGTGAACCCGTTTCTTGTGTAACAACCACAAAAAGCTTGTGAACCACTGCTCTAAAGGTTCCGCACACCCTTAGTGAACAGTTCACGGCCTAACACTTCACAGCCACGTTCACTTCTACGAGATTCAGAACGGGGAATAACCCATCCATTTTGCACTTAGTCTTTATCAATGAGGACACTTGACTGACACAGTAATAAGGTGTAACCCCTTGAATCACATTGGTCATACAAGACTGTTTTTTGGGCTACGTCGGACATCGAAGAGGTACGTATAGTAATATATCACAACAAATTTTCCGACTACAGCATGGTTACTGCTTGGCCATTTCCAGCAAAACAACCTCCGAGGTCGCCTGGGGGAGTTGCTCAAACTATTCAGCACTGTGGTAACAAAGGCACCAGAAACTAAGGTCCCTCGCTCAAATAGTTACAGTCTTTCCTAAATAGCAGCATACTGAGACGAAAGATCCGGTGATGTTCCCTTTGGAAAACATCAAAACTTGATGCAGACGCCGGAAACTGGAATACCTACAGAAACGAGTGAAACCATTGTGTCTAACTGGTTCGCGAATATAAATTGAAATATCAGCAGGATTTGGCGAAGATTTTCCACTGCAATCCTAAGCTACTTTACAGACATGTTGACATCAATTCGTTTGTAGCTTCCAGAACGCATCGCCATCTCATACCATCGTAACACTGATCACATCACCACCAGGACTATGACATATCTCCTTCACGTCCTCACACATGTTGAAGCGACTGATGTACTTACGTGAATACACTTCAGATAGCCTGGATAAAATACACCCCATGTCGCTGAAGGTAGCTGCCACAAACTTCCTTGAACCTTACCTTACCTTACCTTAGTTTTTTAGCCCTGTCATGACATGGTGCAGATTTCATCTAGGTTGAAAAGTCGAATACTCCTCCCTAGTTACAAGTGAGGCAATCGTGCTGTGCCAAAAGCTACCGCCGATTACTACTCTCTCTGTGCTTGAAATGTTATGGAATCTGTCGTCGCAGAAGAACTCATGGGATATTTAGATAGGTGCAATGTCATTGTGAAGGTGCATCACAGATGACAGCAAAATCGTTCACCTACGACGAATCTTTATACCCCCGTGCGAGCTGGACGGAATCTGTCGATGCTGTGGAAAGAGACGAGGCAATCTACATCGAATTCTCCAAGGTTTTTGATTGACCAAATCAACGCATTCTTCCTTACAATCTTTGGAACTATGGCATCGGTGAGATTATCCTGGGCTTGATGCATTCTTTCTTACTCCAGCGTTCGACAACCTGCGTCATCTGTGGAGACGTAGTGACGTTTCACTATTGGTAAGGGGCATGGTCTACAATACCTGTGCTCGCGCGGTGCTGCTGTGTGGGTATGAGTCCTAGCCGATGTGTGTGAATGACTTGCGTCGGAAATCGGCCTTTGACAATGGATGTCTGCGGAGAATAACTGAGCATGGTGGATGAACCGCGTTTGCAACGATGATGTTCGACTTCGCGCCTTTGGTAATACGGGACTTCCAATTGACAGAATGGTTGCACCGCCAACTGAGATGGCTGGGCCACGTGTTACGCATGCCATAAAAACGGCCGCCCCGACACGCTCTCTTCGCTCGCACAGGACCAGGCTGGAAAAATTCACGCGATTGTCAGCTTATCACGGGGCAACAGACGATTAAGGTGCTGACTTCCAGTTCAGCTGTCGTAGGTCCGTGTGGGTTCCAGGCTGGTGGATCAAAGAGGAAACACACCGTCGGCTAGAAACTCTTTCGAACATGGCGCAGAATGCGGCCCAATGAAAATGTGGATGAATATTTGTCTTGATTTGCCTGATCCATATCGCAAACATTAAACAAACAAAAAAGCTTAAGCGGCGTGTGAAAAAACAAACAAAACAAATAAAAATTAAAAGCAAACGCCTTTTTGTTAGTTCTACATTATATATATATATAATTTGTAGCAGTCTATCAGATAGAGGTAAATCCAGTGAATGCCATGACGTGAAAGGAATAATTACAGAGACCATAAAGAAAATGGATAAAAATTACAAAAAGGATTTTGCTTTTGATTATTATTTGCTTTGTCTGCTTTTTCACATGCCGTTTTAGCTTCTTTGTCTGTTTAATTTTTGCGATGTATATATATATATATATATATATATATATATATATATATATATCGGCGGGAGAGCCTATGGTGCGCTGAGGCTGGTGGTGGCTAGATCCTGACAGATGGTCTACCCACTGCTGCTACTGTTGCGCCATTTGCTCATGTCCTGGGCGCCTCCACGTGGCGACCGCTGGGTGGGAGTTGGGTTTCGCCCTTCTCCCTGCTAAGATCCAGGACACCAATCCGCATGAGTCGGCTAACTGACCATGTGCTAGACCCGCTGCCTTTCGGGTGTTCATTTAATCGAAGGCTTTGGCTGAGGACCCGAGTCGCTCTCCTGTCAGGATTAGGCGCCCTGCCAGTATCCTAGTCCATCCTCTCCGGAGGTTAGGAAGTGGTCGATGGCCCTCTTACCGTAAAACCTAGCCATGGGAGACAACAGGTTTACGGGTTATAATCTCACAGCTCGATTGGCGTAGAGCACGAGGGCCACGCATTGTCTCTGACGGTGGGAGGACACCTCCGGGTGTTCAATGGTTTGCTACAGCCCGCCTCAAGCCAGGCAGCCCCTGGTCAAATTGGTGCAAACCCGCCAAAAACCCACCTGCGTCTGGCCGTGGTCGCAGGTGCGTATCCAATTGCGGTCGCAAAACATATGATAATTGTTCCAGAATCTCAAAGGCCGCGTGTGACGGCCGTCAAGCAGATCCCAATCTGTCTCTGCAATCACATTCCCGAGCTGGATCTGCTCTCCACTGCCTTGTGGGTCAGGCTATTGAGCCAAAGGCTCCGGGCGGAGTCCCTCAAGTAAACCTCCAAACCACCCACTGCCTTGTGGGTCAGGCTATTGAGCCAATGGCTCCGGGTGGAGTCCCTCAAGCAAACCTCCAAACCACCCGCTGCCTTGTAGGTCAGGCTATTGAGCCAAAGGCTCCGGGTGGAGTCCCTCAAGCAAAACTCCGAAGCACAACGACCACCTCGCGTGTGATTGCCCACCAATGCAATCGTATGCCTGCGCGCAAAGCACTCAGCATCGGGTGCTGGAACATGCGCACACTACTGGACCGGAACTCCAGCGAGCGCCCGGAGCGACGCACTGCACTGGTCGCAATGGAGCTGCCGCACTACCACATCGATATTGCGGCGCTCAGTGAAACTCGGCTCGCTGAGCAAGGTAAGTTACATGAAGCAGGTGCTGGCTACACATTCTACTGGGTGGGCAACGCCGCCTCAGCACCACGTGAACATGGGGTCGGATTTGCAATATCCGATCGTCTCCATGGCCAGCTGGTGGGTGAACCAACGGGCATCAGCGCGCGACTGATGACTGTTCGCCTACGACTCGGAAGAGGTAAGTTTGCTACTTTTATAAGCACGTACGGTCCGACCATGTGTTATCCTGATGACACGCGTGGTCAGTTCTACACTGAGCTATCCTCCGTGATACGGTCTGTGCCGAGGAGCGACCGACTATTTCTGCTGGGTGACTTCAACGCGCGTGTTGGGCGTGATGCATCAGGGTGGACAGATGTTATCGGTGCGCATGGCATTGGTTCAGCGAATGCGAACGGTGACAGGCTGCTCTCACTGTGTGCCACTCACGGCCTGACGATCACGAACACTCGGTTTGCACTGAGTGCGAGTGATATAGCAACTTGGACGCACCCACGGAGTGGTCACGCTCACCTGCTCGACTATGTCATCGTACGTCAGCGTGATATGCGTGAAGTGCGCATGACACGTGTACTGCGTGGAGCTGAGTGTGGCACTGATCACAAATTGGTTCGGACCAAACTGTACATATATTTTCGTAAATCGATGTATTGCACTCCCGCCGTGAATCGGCGTAAATTTAACATTCTCTCCCTCGGTACTGTGGCGAAACGTACTGAGCTGGAGAAGGCGATGGCTGCACGCCTGTGTGGTGATGTGGACTGCATAGCCACAGTGGGCGACCTGTGGCACCACATTCAAGACCAGGTGACAGCTGCTGCCGAGGAGACCATCGGGCGCACAAACTGTAAGCGGCCTGATTGGTTTGATGACAACAATGTGACGATTGGCGCATTGGTGTCGGAGAAGAATGCAGCATTTGCTGCACATGCTGCAGACCCCAGTGACTTGGGGAAGAGTAGTCAGTTTCGCAAACTTCGACGGCGACTGACCCGAGAGCACCGTCGCATTAAAAATGCATGGTGGACGGAGAAGGCGAAGCAGATGGAATGCTACGCCGAACGCCGTCAACACAAGGAATTCTTTGACTCGTTGAAGGCGGTGTATGGACCGAGATTGGAGCCGCTAAGGACACTGATCGATGGTAGTTCAGGCGCTACCTGCACCCAGACTGCAGACATAATGCAGGTCTGGCGGAAACACTTTGACTGTCTCTTGAACAACCGTTCAGAGATCGACTGGCCTACATTGAACGGCCTCAAGCAGCACGATGTGAAGGCGGATCTGGCGGATACGCCGACACTGGATGAGATGCAGAGAGCACTTGCTCAGCTGCGAAACGGCAAATGTGCCGGAGGTGACGGGATCCCACCTGAAGTATTGAAACACGGTGGACCCGCGTTGTTGACTGCGCTGCACCACTTGGTGCAACGCGTGTGGATTGAGGAGGAGGTGCCTGCTGAGCTGAAGAATGCCCTTGTGCTACCACTGTACAAGGGCAATGGGAGCAAGCAATGTTGCACGAATTATCGTGGCATCAACTTGCTGAGTTGTGTGGGCAAGGTGATTGTCCGAATCCTGCTCAATCGCCTCGTGAGTCAGGTTGTGGAACCTAACGTGGCGGAAGAGCAGTGTGGATTCCGTTCGGGTCGCAGCACTATAGATATGGTGTTTGCGGCTCGTCAGTTGCAAGAGAAGTGCAGAGAATGAAACCAGCCATCGTACTCGCTTTTTGTTGATTTCACCAAGGCATTTGATACGATGAACCGCGAGGCATTGTGGCTGGTGTTGGGTAAGTTTGGTTGCCCGCGTAAGTTTGTAAGTTTAATTGAATGTCTGCACAGTGGTATGCGAGCGAGGGTGCAGCTGAGTGGAGAGGCCTCGGATGACTTTGCAGTTGTCTCTGGTGTGAAGCAAGACTGTGTCTTAGCTCCTGCCCTGTTTAATATATATCTTCATGCAATGTTGTCTTGTGCTTTTGATGCGGCTTGTGCTTACGGTGTTCGTGTGGAGCACCGTATTGTTGGTGGGTTGTTGAACATCCGTCATTTCGGTGCGAGAACTCTAGTATGTGAGACAACTATCCGTATGTTGCTTTTTGCTGACGACTGTGTGTTGTTTTCACACAGCGCGGATGAGTTGCAGCACATGACTAGTCCTCTGGCTTCGACAGCGGCCAAATTCGGGCTCACCATCAACACAAACAAAACTGTCTGTCTCTTTCAGCCTTCACCGGAGGTGCAATCTTCAATATTGCCGCGAATCAGCATTGGTGCTGAAGTATTCGAAACCACCTCCCGCTTCAGCTACCTTGGGAGTGTGATGTCGACTGATCAGCAGCTACACGTTGAGTTGCGTATTCGCGTGTCGAAGGCAGCAGCGGCATTCGGGAAGCTTGAGTACCGAGTGTGGAACAACCATCAGCTTACCATTGGCACATAGCTGATGGTGTACAAATCCATGGTACTGTCCGTTCTTCTATACGGCAGTGAAACGTGGACGATGTACCGTCGGGATGTGCGATATCTCGAGCGGTTCCATCAGCAGTGTCTGCGACGAATTTTGCGGATCGGCTGGGGCGCCAGAGTTGCAGACACGGAAGTTTTGCGCCGAAGTGGGATGTATGCAGTGGACGGCATACTTTTACTGCGACACCTGAGATGGCTCGGTCATGTGAGCCGTATGGATTCGGCGCGGATACCGAAACAAATTTTATACGGTCAGCTGAGTATAGGGAAGCGGCACGTGTGGAAACCAAAGTTACGTTACCAGGACATGATTAAAGTGAGCCTCACACGTTCTAATCTTGATTGCAAATCATGGGAATCGAAGGCGGTTGATCGGCGTGCATGGCGCGATCTAATCACGAAGGCAGTTGCTGAAGTGCGGGAGAAAGCCCTCGTGCATGCAGAGAAGAAGTGGCAAGTGCGGAAGCGGCAAGCACCAATGAATTGTACTCCATCGACATCGAGCGCATGGTGCTGTAGAACATGCGGTCGCGAGTGCCTTAGTCAGGCAGGTCTAGTGAGCCATGAGAGAGGTCACTCGGGACCACTGCCGAAGCGACGACAGGTCCCGCAGTGAACGTAGGCAGCACCGGCGCAGCGTTTGTAGGCACGCTGAATTCGATTTACTAACCGCGTGCATGCATGCTAAGTCTCTTTATTTCAGGTGGTGGGTTTACAGTTTTTACTTTAATGCCTTTCTTTCTCATATAAATATCTCCCTGTACTCTATTCCATTAACTTGCACACATCGCCTAAGCCAATTGTATTTGATTTCCATAATATTTTTGTGTTCGTGGCATTCCGTGAACTGTATTTCCTGACCTCGTGCAATTAGCTAGGATTTGTTTGTAAAAACTTATTACATATGCTATTTAATTAAGGTTTATATCACCGTTTCCTTATGCATTATTCGAGCTTTTCTCTTTTTCTTTCTCTCTCTCTCTCAAGTGATTGGCTGTTGTTTGATATCCCCGGTGTGGATGCGCTTGATGTGCATGTTGACAAGGTGCCTACCTGTCTATTACCCACTACCTCGTCCATACTGGATCCAGGAGACAGTTGGTCGTTGCTGGAGGGGACAGGGAGCACGGCCCTTGTGGCCGTGTTAGGATCAAAGAGTGGTTCCATGCAGTCAGTGTGGAGCGGACTACGGTCCAGCCACCGCCTTGTGTGCGCTTGATTCCCAAATACAGCGTGCTGGTGTTTGCCTGTGAAGGAGTGTGGGCCGGCTCCGTTGATGAAACATGGTTCCCATCCGCATGCCTCCCGGTCTTATTCCTTCGGGTTTACACTGGATATGGGGTGTGTGGTTGGAGCTGTGGGTGGTGCAGCGCAAGCCATCTATGGTCCCTATGTAGGCGCAGGCGTCCTGTGGCTTGCCACAGTGACAGGCAAATCCGAAACCGGATGCCGCCAACCATATATATGTCACTAACTGTTGTGCCAAGCTTTGCCGGCGTGACCCGGTGGCTTAGGGGTAGCGGTCACAACTAACATCCCAGTGGTCCCGGGTTCGATGCCTGCCATCTCTATCTGATGAGAGGAAATAACCTCGAAACTCGTAAAGGAGTGCAGTGGTTTCAGGCGGGCAACACCCAACTTGCTGCTGCTTCATCAGCTACGGTCCTAGTGATCGGATGGCCAAGGTTCAGTTCAATGGGAATCGCGGTCTGCTTTGAGATTGCGCTTCGCAATCCATCCACACAACGTGTCCTTCAAATTAACCCTCCAATCTAAATGGTTAACCAGTTACTTACAGAAATCCAGCTCGGGAACTACCTGGGGGTTAGTGACTATGGCACTAATGAGTCGTAGATTATTTCAGTTATTTGCAAACAATTATCGCCAAATCCAAAGTGCATTTTCTACACCATTTCCCGGCTAAGTGGTCCTCTTGGGCAGCAGAAATAATCTAAAGGGGTATTCAACATGAGTCTACTCAATTAATTTGTTCCGTGCGTGGGAGCTGAAGCGTCCCACCTGCAACCCTATGACTTAGTGCGTCTGAGGTCTAATTAGCTGAAGGCGACGGGCTATACACGCACACCTGCACAAGTGACTGGCGTACGCACGGAACAAATTAATTGAGTAGACCCATGTTGAATGCCCCCTCAGATTATTTCTGTTGCCCAAGATGACAACTTGGCCGGGAAATGGTATAGTGCAAGCGATGCTAGGTAATCGGTTTCAGAATATAATGAGCACTATGAAGTGCTACTTGATCTAATTGACCAAAGTGTGAAATGGAGCAAGTGGAATGCAGGAGATGAGTGTCATGGTGGTTAGCCGAGCGCTTTGCTGACACACCTAGTGGAGAAGCCAGACTAAATTCCACGATAGTGGAGTCCGGTTAATTCTGGTAAGTATAGCCGAAAGATAGGCAGAGTAAGTTGCAAAAACATTTAATCGTCGTCACTTGACGGACACGGGGATTAACGGGAACAGTGAATGCAGTCCAATGAATTTAAGTGGACGGGTCCGGACCCCAATCCAAGTATTAGAAGCAATAAATAAGGATTGACGCAAATTTATGTATGAAACCACCGTTTGGGTTTGGCGTGATATTCTCCGAGTTGGATATTTTAACTAATGACTTTCAGTTGTCAAGATTTACAAAATCATCAGTGCAAATTTCTAGGGGAGCCACTCTTGATACCATTTGGCCTGGTAACGAAAAGTTTGTTGCCGAAAAACCCAGAGATCGACCCAACACCCTGATCCTCACCAGCACTACAAATATTCTCAAGAATTACCACTACTAGTAAATTATGGGTAGGCTGTGTAAACACAAGCTAATCGCAATTAGTCGCAAACAGCTCCCAGACAGTCTGAAAAGCACCATGTCCGTTTCGTCCTATTAATTGACTGAATAAATAGTGTCTTCTCGACAACGCGAAGCACGCCTGAGTAGGTATGATCACAGTAATAACAACACCAGTGATGCGCAACTGGACAACAAGTTTGTAAGATAGGCAGTAGCACACCGGGTCTATGTGGTGTGTGTAGATGTACGTGTGCAACTGTATTGCGTGATTCAGTAAACTGGATGTCGTTGTTGCGATTGTGTTCGGTCAGGTCCTTTACGTGAGAACGGCAAATTTATACTGGATTCTTAAGTAATTGGCAAGCGCGGCTCTACCATACGCCGAACTTAGAATTTTTTGACACCACGCTTATGCGACCAGACCATGAGGCTTAATGATTGTTAACTAATTTTGACACAGCGCGTTTCGTCCCCCAGTGCCATGTAACAAACTTTACAGAGAACAGGTTGGTAGGAAAACGGAATACCCGTGAAGTTACCATTTAGGATGTAGCAGTTAGGACGTGATCTAGTGGAATTCTCGTTAGTTATGAGTGTGGGATTTGAAGGTAACTGAATTTGACCGCCGCTCAGGCTTGGATCCGAGCCTCAGAGAGTTGACAGAATTTGCGGATAAAATAATCCTCATGTCATACAATTAGATTGTTATGAAAATGACGTCAAGTCAACAGTGTGTGCAACGGAATTCATAATCTAGAGTTTATGCCGACACGCAAGCAGATTTGCTTTATGCACAAATCTATGCTCTGCAATGCGGAAATGCAGTAGACGCTCGAAAACTCGATGGACCAAAAGAGAGAAGAAGCCTGTCGCAGAGTAAAATGTTGTGCGCTAGCGACGTTGAAAATGGGTCAAAGCAGAGATAATTCGGTAGGATGAGGAGGTCAACATCCAGAAGCAAGCAATTGAACGTTCGGCAGCCAACCTTATGTGCTTTTATAAGTTAAAGCATTTAATGGCTAAACAAAATAAATCGGTCGACATTATTGTTTGCTTTAGAAGCTTGTATGACCAGACGATTGACCGGTGAAGGCTGAGGACCAAGGAAATCGACGCCAGTATGAGAAGGACATGACCCAGTCAGACAAAGCAAAACCGGATCGAAAAAGGGTTCGGTGCATCGTCCAAATTCTTGTTAGCAAGACCAAAATTGCAAGCTACGCGATAAAACGTTACGTTTCGTAGTGTTTGGGTAGTGATATCCTTTATGAGTATCATACAAGCACAATCCCTGCATTTCACCTCATACGCTTGATTGAGAAGACGTTGGCCGGCTTGACTCAGTAGACAAATATAGTTAACCACCAAGCGAATGTGCGGAAAGGCGATGCAGCGGATCGGTCGTGCGTTTACATCAGCGGTACTGCCTGTCGTAGAGTTTAAAATTGACGTTTTATCAGTTCTACTCTGGTAGCGATAATTGCCTGTGACACTCGGTACCCAAGTGTACACAGTGGCTATGGTTATAAGGAAATTTTTTAACCTTCATCCTTTACACGTCCATCTTTACCACATATCCCTCGACAGTATCCTTCCACATAAGTGATGTATTATCCTCTGGCAATCGCATGTCTCATGTTTTACCACTATGCTGATCACAGTTTTATTCCAACGGTGACAAGGTGTGTGGCAAATGAGACACATGTGCTCACATGGCCGTGATAGCTAGATAGTACCTCCGTCTCAGTTTCCATCAAATACATAAATAGACTTATACTATCTAAGCGGCAAGACATGATTGTATCAGCACGATCGAGTTAACTCATACTTATATACAGCATTGAATGAAGATAGACCAGAGAATTTAAAGTCCATATCAGACAACAACGTTTGGAAGGATAGCAAAGGCATCATAAATGGTTGGCCGAAATGTAATGATGTTGGCTGGCCTTAATCACTAGCTCACATACATTATTTATTATAAAACAGTTAAATCTCAGAAGAGAACATGGTGGCGAAATATGCACGGGTCATATAAAAACTGAAACCTGCTCGTGCGTTTGGCTTTTGGTCATGGTTCAATCAAACACATTGATCACGTTCCGTTGGTTGCCGAAGTGACTGCTACATATGGTGCTCCAAGAGTTTTCGTATTTCCTACGTAACATGTTGCCGCACATCGCCAGGTTTATACTTTCGTCTCATTCTGATGAATTCCATCTACTGAAAGCATCTTCTAGGGAATATTCACAACAGAATATTTTTCTATGCGATCTACAATGCACTATTAACCACTTATGACATTGCGAGTAGCATCAAGCACCCATCCAGGATTTTCGCCTCTTTTGATAAACGAGGCACCCAACGTTCAATCAAGCTTTCACTTGTCTCATTTCATCACTGTGCGTTACAGCTACAGAGCAAACTACGTTCCTATTGTGAAACACACTAAGGGAAGCAACCGTCAACTTTCGCCGCCCCTGATTTCAGCCGGTGCGATCAACCCATCTGCACTGCACGATAATTGTATACGCCAAACTTCTTGCCCACGATCGTGAAAAGCACAGACGCGACACGCCAAGCCCGGTGAGGCAGTTATCTGACCTTGACCTGACGATCGGCGACTATAGCGGACGGCAATGAGATGCTTACCCGCAAAGCAATCAACGGGCATTCGGCCATCATTGCCACGAAATCGGTAGCGCGAAACGAGGTATTTTGCGTTAAGCGAACGTGGTAATATGGCAAAAGTAGGGTTTAAATGTTAAAATCGCATTAAACGTTACCATCTGAAGTTTGCTAGAATGTGTCCCAACAAAATAAAGAAATATAACACGACGCCGGACTCACTGTGATTCTGCTCAATTTGTACGGTGCTTCCACTTGTAAAATCTTTGCTAGCATTAGCACAGTAGTACGACGGTCTATTTGCCGAAACCGAGCATCGTATAAGTTCAAAAATTGCGTCGGTCGATGCGAGAATAGCATAGCTTGCACCTCCTCTGTCTCCTCCAATTGTTACCACGAATCCAGGGAAAAGTGCAAAGCGCTCCCATGGCCATGTAGCACTAGAAGACTGATGAACTAGGAACTTGCTTACTCGGGCAATCTTATCAAATCCACGGATGTCAAATATACCTTTAAAAACTGACGACGCGATAGAACTATTTCGAAAGAACAGCAACACCTGTACAAACACAAGAAACACCTACCTACATAACTACATTTTCGGATCCGCATACATGAAAATCCTAGCGTACTACTGCAGATTACTTGATCAACTGTTGTCCTGTTACTGTGATCATGTCTTTAATGACGTGCCTCGCGTAGCCGAGAATAAAGCGTTTATTCATTTAGGTATAATTCATCGTCACGAACGATCGATGTATGCCCACTCCACCGACCACGTCCTCTTATCATATGTACCAACCGATGCAACATCGGTATTACTCACCCTTCTGATTGACCAATGTAATCCGAAGCACCCTACAGACCGACCTGTTTGTGCAACCGCTGTGGCTCGATATAATCAAAATGCCCCACTGTACAGTCACAATACAGGTCAAGGACCAGGTGCAACCTGCAGAGACGTCACTAAATCCTTTGATAGCCGTGCTTCGCACATCACCGAAGAGCAGGCGGAACTACGGGGCCATGTCACTTATATGCTTTAACATTCCTGAGCCTAACCTAATCTTCTAAGGAGGTAAACAGCTGGATGCTTTAAAACAGTGGAACTTCTTTGTAAGAGAATACTTCAAGCTAAACAGACTAAATTAAGGAACATCACTGGACATCCAACTTCGATGCGCTTCGGGGAGTCCCGGCATTTAACAGTAACATTGGAATCCACAGACGATTTCATGGCAGTGCTTTCGTCAGCGTACCGCCTGCGGACTGAAAGCAGTGGGATACACATATTTCCGGATGTTTCATGGAGCGAACGTCAACGGGACAAAATATCATTCAAACGATTAGCACATCAAGAGTAGCAGAAGAATCATTTTCGTGCTTAGGGTACCCGAAGAATCGGAATCATGTGACCAAGTAGCCTATGAAAAAAAATGGAAAAATGGAGGTACATTCGCGAAGCTCACTGTGTTGTTGACGCTATACGTCAGTCGATTACAGTTACCCGTGTCGACTCACAAATAAGCAGTAGCCAGAGGATACTGAAACTCATGGTTCATTCAAATCAGATGTTGAACTTAACCCGCAGATGGCAGATACTACGCAACGCACTTAAATCGGGGTAAGATTGAAGACTGCAGTTAGAGATCCGCGGACATTCGCTGTTTTCGAGTAAACAACACCAGCCGCAAGTTAACATAACCACAGCAGCGATTCAGAAAATTCTGCGCTTAGACCAGTAGCCATCGCAGAAGTTACCGATGAACTACATACCGCATGTGCAGGTGAGACCAAAAACAGATTGCACTCATATCGAGAATTGGCAAATCATCCAAAAAAGGAGTAGGTGCTTGCCTCTCAGCGGTCAGCACAAATTCATCTCCTTCATATTCTCCTCGTCAAGAGCATTTGACATACAAGAAGCACTTCCGTGTTCACACGAATGCTCAAGGTGCATTAGTAAACTTGCCCAGCTGCGACATAGTCAAGGATCAAAGGTCTGGGACCTCATCAGTATAACGGAGAAATAGCTACGCCCCGGCATAAATGACATCGAGATGGTACTGCCAAGCATGTCCGTTGCTCGGCACAACCGATCCAGCAAAGTTGGAGGGGTGACTCTTTACTTCGGCAGTGACCTGCAATGTGGCCCCTTACAGGACCTGGCCTACGCGGTTCAGCATACCCTTTGGTGTCATATATGTTTAAAAGGCGACAACGGTGACGGTCCTTTTCCACCCTGTTTTCTACACCCGAGATGAACTTATATCTAGCATCCACACTAAGGCGCGCGACAAACAAAAGTACAGTGGCTTTCGTATTACTGGCGATTTCATTATCCACACTTTGGAATCTCAAGGTGCTTCTGGATAACAGTCTAGAGTAGATCTACAAGTGGCTGTCTCCAGTTTCCCCCTCTATGGCCACATAAACACCACAACCAGATTCAGAGAAACCACTAAGCCGTCAGTACTGGAACGGATATACACCAACGAATAACTGATGATCGAGAGGGTGCTCGTCGACGTCTCCTTGGGCCGCAGCGATCATGTAGTCTTACACTTTGGATACATCTGTTATGCGGAATATCCCGTAGAAATTACCGACGCAAAGAGAACGGTTACCCGAAGGGAGACGTTAGCTGAGCCTTTGGCCCAGTTCTTCCAACACAGTTTGACGAAATGTACGTGCCCGACAAGGGGAAACAAGGAATGATTACTCCAATTCACAAGGGTAGTCGATCCGATCCAGTCAACTACCGTCCCGTAATCTGACTGCCGCTACTTTCAAATACAATGGAAGCTATTATTTCTGATGCGGTAACGGCGTACTTGAAAGCTGCGTTGCACCGAAACGGCATGTTTTCCGACGAAATCGAACGTTGACTACAAATCTACCGCTGGCAAGATCCAGCTAAACCGAAGCAGTAGACACCAGCATAAGAGTTGAAGTGGCTTTACACAACTATTCAAAGGCATTCGACCGGTAAGAGCATAACTCTCTGCTCTTCAAACTCCAGATCGTTCATATCAGTGATTTTGTCCTAAAGTGGATAAGAAGCCTTATCCTACACCGTCGCTTGGAGGTACGAGTGCGTGAATCGCTGTCAGATCCCATCCGAGTTGAATGCGGAGTACCACAGGGTCGGTACTAGGGCCGCAATTATTTTTGACGTACATCAACGATATCACACGCCTCATAATCTCCGGCTGCGTGCTTTATGCTGATGACATCGAGGTGTGGAGGGCGATCAATACATTAGATGAGATGACAGTACTTCAAGCCGACTTGCTTAGAGTATACGCGTAAATCCGGAATCTACTTCGATTCACTGTGAACAAATGTAGAGTGTTGCACTTACCGAAGCAGGTGGTGTGCTCCTACAAACTCAGCAACCAACGGCTTCAAACGTCTACTGGCGAGAAGCTAGGAGTTTTAGTCCAGGTCGACCTTGGATGTGCGAATCAGGCTGAAATGGCGTCAAGAAGGGGCATTCAAAACGCAGGCCTCCTGAGCAGTGCTATCGGACGATGCGAACCTTCGATTTATCAACAGATTTTTCGCTCATACATACGTCCACATGCAGAATACGCAATAAAGATCTGGCAACCATGGCCCAGGAGAGATCTCAATGGCACGACTGATGAAGATTTGCCGCTTTGGAGATACCCCTAGGCCGGACAAGCAAAAATGGCCAAGGTTTGCATAATTTGTCGTATGAACATAGGCTATAAGTGCAGCGGATCTTCAACAGACAATATCGGCGATTGCGTGGGGATTCCATTTGGACTTGCCCGATTTGGAGTGATCGCAATCACACGGGCCGCCGTTTTCTAGAGCTCAGTCACGACAGTAATTTGAGAGACCACCATCTCAAGCTAGCAGAGCAGTGCAATCGGAATTTCCTTTCTGTACGCGTTTGTGCGGAAATCATCGAGGCATAAGCTTTATTTCTATCGTCTCCAAACTGCTCACGGTCATCATTCCCCGAAGACTCACTTGTCTCCCCGTGACGACCGGATCACTGAAAGCCAGGTTGGTTTGCGCCCTCATCGTGTTAGAATGGCTCACACATCGCCATGTACCAGAGGAGAGTCACACATACAGACGGCCGAATATGGTGATTTTCCTTGACTTTAAAGCCGCCTTCGATGCTGTCGATGGCACTAGCTTGCGTCACTGCCTATCCGCTGCAGCTAAACTTCTTATCTCTCTAATGTGATTGCCGAGGTTGAATGAAGGTCCACAGGAAGCTGTCCTGTGTTCCCCATAAGTGGAGTTTGCCAGTGTTGTCCTATAGCTGCTTTCCTCTTCAACTTTGTGATCGAAATGGTCATGAATGACTGTTCTTTCAGACTCTTCTAGAACGGCAGTGCCGCAAGGGAATCGACGGACAAACGCTGAGTATGCGGGCGACATAGTTCCCTTTGGGTCTGAGACTGACTATACAAGCGTCAGTGCGCAGACTGACGCGTAGCGCTGCACGCTTCGGCATGTGCTTTGCACCTTCAAAGCGCAAAGTAATTCTGAAGGAGTGGACAGATAGATCACCGGCTTGAGCTATCAGCGCACAGCTATTGGAAGTGGTGGATCGGTTCAATTACCTTGGTAGCCGTGGTGGTTACATCACTGAGGAATTTAGTTCGCGCATCAGCAAGGCCCGTGTAGCTTGCCAATAGATCAACCATCCATGGAGCCGGCGGCATATCAGCCTGTCAGTGAAAGGTAGGGTGTACAATGCTGCGGTAAGGCCGGTCTTATTTGGTACGGGTCAGAAATCTGGCCAGTTCACAGAGAAGACATAAAACGCTTGACCACCGATGCTTGCAGAGTGTTGCTCACATATGGTGGGAACACCGGGTGAGCAATGCTGAGGTCCGCCACTTTGTCTAGCAAGAAGTCTTCTGGGGCCTCACTCGAATGTTTGCTGAATCCTAATCGTTTACGTTGGCTAGGTGATGTCCTCTGATTGCCCACTGACCTGCTTCCCCGGCGTGGATTTACGCCGTGGCTGCAGCAAGTTGAGCGAAACATCGAGGTGGCCAGTCGATGACGTGGTACAAACATATGAGGAAATTGACCGAGAAACTTATTCAGGCTGATGAATGTTATCTTCCCGGATAAGGCATCGGAGTGATACACACCAGTGTTTGAAGACCTTGTCAGATATGGCGCAGTCACGCAGCCAGTGACGTTTCTGAATTCGGTTTCATGCACCTAGCCGTTAACATTTATCTCATCTTTTTTAGGTTGTTGCTTTCCTGTTATTATTCCATATTTCTTGCATTGAACCTTTTCCTGCTGTCGTTATTTGGCGACGTGAGCCGTGGCAACTGGATCCAACGTAGTTCAGTGCCCGGAGCATAGCTGTCTAACCGTAGTGAACTGAACGCGTTTGCAAAATGTGGAATGTTTGAAGGATGTTTGTGAGTTACGTAATTTTCGTAGAAGGTAGATGTCACGATTAAACTCCACACGAAAATCTGCCTCGACGGGGAATCGAACCCCGGTCCGCTGCTCTACCACTGAGCTACCGAGGGCTTCTCGTGTGGAGTTTAATCGTGACTTCTACCTTCTATGAAAATGTGGAATGTTCTACCGGAATGCTTTATTTGTGCTCGACGCTGGCGGAATCCAAGGCCCGAGTTAACCGTGCAGTCATTTCGCTCCACTACTTAATATGACTCACTGCCCATGCTTAAACACGGCAGTCTCCGAGATTGCACTGCCGGACAACACCCAAAATATATTTCACCTTTTTACCTTCTGCATGTATTAACTGGGAGGCGGCGCAATGATGTTCATTAACGTTTCATTTGTCATCATTTCTTATGGACTTACTGTGGATTTACATTTTACACTACGTATACCGCAGTGTGTTCACCGGTGTAAATCTAATGTTGCCGGCAATTTTTAAATATTTTGAAGTTTCACCATGACCATCATACAAGATGTAGTAAGTTTCAGGTTTTTGTACCCGTAAATACCACGGTATAGTCAAGAATTTGCTGATGCATTTGCGAAATTCGTGTTTAAGAGTACAGGCACGTATTCCGACCGATAGTTTGTTCTAGACTCTGGCGTATGTGACAGAGTCCTCGTGCTTGACATGTATTCTGTCACTGAGTTATGTTTATGTCGTGCGCTGTCGAACGCTGATTGCATCAATGCAATAAACCTAGTAGTTCCCTCTCCTTTCATTTATGCTTGCGCATCGTATGCATGTTTCCCTCGTGAAATTCCTGCACTCCAACTGACTTCATAGCAAAAACAAGCAAAACTTTCTGTAGATTTCACTTTTCTACCCAAGTCCAGTTACCTGGGATAAAAATACAGAAACATTCAATCGATCCTCATCCTTGCAAGCAACCAAACCCGTCCCGTATATGCAAACTAAGAAATACATTTGGAATCCTCCTCGTGTAATCTTAAGTGCGCTCAATTTATTAGTCTATTACGACAAATTGCTTTTACAAATTACTTCAATTATCACCCAAAATATAGTCTCCGTCAACCTGCTACACTTATTCGCTGGGTCAACATTCCTTTCCGTGTGCCTGTTGAGCGCTAATGTAGGAACACGTTTCCTTTCGAAAGAAGTGAAGGACGACGAATCGAGCCCTTTGTAGTCGATTAGTAAGGAATTAACGTTCGGAAGCTCCGATTTATTCTGTAGCTTACGAATTGCTTCCATCCATTCCGATAGTGAAAACAACGACATGAGCAGAAACAGGAGTATATTTGACTCCACAGTGCAACGATTTCCATTAAAATTTAAAGGGAGAAGAGGTGCGGTACTCTACCGTATCGTAGATAGAGTTCTATCCGAATGCAGCAAATTGCACATTTGCCCGAAAGTACACATCCACATTCCGTCGGACGAGGCTCAAACGATCAGTGCTTGTAACCTAGTGATGAAGCAACGACTGGAACTGCTCTCAGCGAGGATTTAAACTAAAGTTAGACTAGTTTGATAGTTTCCTTTTCCCTTGCACAACTATGATCGGAGTAAACAAAGTTTTGTTTTCGGAAATTTATGTATTAGCTTGGTTATTCACAAGAATTGTAACTGCGAATAACCTCTTGATCATGTCTTCATAAGCGCGTACGTGAAAAATAGAGAAACAATTATTATGTAATATCCGCTTGACTACCAAAGAATCCCGACACAGGTTGAGAACAAGTTCGATACAGATTAGTTGGGGATACGAACCAGAATAAGGCCGGGCTGATAATCTCGCAGCGCAAAGCGAAAGCTAGATCAGGATGTTGAACAATTCTCATCGTCGAATACAATTTCGAAACGAATATATAACCACCGCATTTGGGCGAAAAACGGAAACACTTGGCCGTTATGGTCACACAGTCTAAGTTCCTAGTCCGATTCAAATGAAAACAAGCTTTGAACAAATGTTGATGTACACGGTCGAATATTTCCACTAATACTGAAGTCTAACACATGTTACGCGGCAACCAACAAATCAGATGACACCTGACAAACGCACGTATCTCAGTTATGAAACGGTAACGTCACAGATGGTCAAAATCCTGTATCAGAAACGTAAAAAGCACGCGCTTTTCCACCTTTCGGAACAACCTACCCTAGGATCAGTAATGTGGTGACAGCTGTTTGTTTTGACCATCGGAATCACGACGGGCAGGCAACGGGCAGCTAGTGATGGGATGATCACCACCAGTTTAGCAGCAACCCTCATATACGTGAGTGAGCGTCATTCTGTAAAACCGCATCAGCTCAGTCGATGAATGTTATACGTTCTACCTGAGGCATCTCCATCAATATAAACCAATTCCGAATCGCTCCAATAGATAACAGCATACTACATAAATAGCATGTCGATTAGGTAGAGACTAGATTTTTGATCGCAGCCCAGACTTTGTTCTTGATGACCAAAGTGCCACACTCGAGAGTTACCATGCGAGTGTTGCCAACTGGAGCGAATATGCTCCACGCTAAGCCTAGGTAAAATAAAGAGATGACGGTAAATGAATAAAACTGCACTTCATTCATGATTGGCGCGTGTGCAGTTATGTACACGCAATTGAACGTAGGCACGAAATCAGAGTGTAGCAAGAGGTTTCATAAAACCGCAGTCATCACAAAATGAGTCTAATTTTTTATGAGTTGGGAATGAGTCTGATCAAGCTTTGACGCAAGAAATTGTGGCAGATGCCAAGTGTAAAAAGAATCCGGTGAACAGGTTTGCATCGGGGAACACCATCCAATTTGTACAGGGAGCAACGTTCATTTGCCTGAAAAGTAAGGGCGAGAAGTAGGCTGCTTTACATGCAATCTGCATGTGTTCTCGTGACTGTGGTCTAAGCATGCACTTGGTAATTAAATTGAAGGAAATCAAGTATCGCAAGCACACAAAGATTACAGCGGAGAACAGAGACGGTCTCCAAGCTCTTGTAATTCAGAGTTAAGCGTGGGTCTACATAGTGCGGAACAGAGATTGACAAGTCAGTGGTTGAGGGTGAACGTAGATGGTAAGAACAGTGTGACAAGGTATGCACCAATTTGAATAAAAATGACCCAGTGGATATCGTGACTAACCGATTTTTAACCATTTAGGTGGAGTATTTGGTCCCTCACGAGAAACGCCCTCAGAAAATGGGGTATTTGATTGTGTCACAGGCACATCCGGTACACTGGTTTGATGTGAAGCTGCCACAGAGCTCATCCTGAAAAGAAACAACAAATAAAAAGGTTCTTAAAACCGACAACACATGTTCAGCGCTAATAGCGTCTCTTAATCGGTGCAGGGTCCAAGTACAATTCACCAACAAATGAAGCTGGGCAGGTCATGAGCATGCAGGTGAAAACCTGATGAAGTACGACATCAATACTAAAGAGAGCATCGAGTGTATGCAGTTCGTCGCGATGGAACATTTGAACAATGATATATCACGGGTAAAAAAAGCATGTGCTTAACAAGTCCCCTAGGATGGTTAGAGTAAAAATTAAAATGTAAAGGAGCAAATAGTATAAAGTACCGTTATAGTCCAGTAAATGCGTGAGAAAGAAAAAAAGGAAACGACAAAGCTCATTCGTGCGTTTCTTCATTTAACAGATGTGGTATGTTAATCCAGTTCAGATATATCCAGGCGGGCGAAGTAGCAGTCGGGTAAAGTTATAAAGCGCATAACTAGGAATGAAAGTGAAAACTAAGCGCTCGACTATTGATGAAGCGACCAAACATGCAAATCACTCTGGTCCACTTTTCATGGCAGCGAACCGGCATTATAGAGAGATGAAATTGAACATATGACGCCGTGAATCGTGAAATCTGCGATTGGTACTAAAAGCTATTATAAACCGGGCCACTAAGCTTGCCTTGAATAACGCGACGCAATAACAAGTTTGGTAATCAGTCGGGTTTCCACGTAGTTTGAGGAACCCACGTTGTCCAAAGTAAAAGAAAGAAGTCCAGATCAATGGTAAAGTCTAAAGGCAACCTTTTGCTACACCTGAATGCGTAAACAAGAAACGCGTTGTGTACTGTAATCGAGATGAATCGCAATGGGCTAACGAAAGCGCTGCGCCCAAGCGCAGATAAGGATGACAGGATGGACAATGCTTTGGTGTGATAAAAACGGGAGAGCTTACAGTTCCCAAGACTGTAGTCAGGTGCTTCTTTGAACAGCCAGAGGGTATAACGATAGCTAATAAGTGAAAAATAATAACACAGCCCAGACCACTGCGTACACGACCTGTCAAATTCATGTCATAGTCAACGCAAATAAATAAAAAGAAAGCCTGGGGCACTGCTCACCAAGTGCGCACGATTTGTTCAGCGACAGCAGCATTTTCCACCGTTGCATTGGACAGCACTTCTCCCAAGAGGGCTAAACATCGTGATGAAAAAGGTATAAAGAAAGCGAAGACGAATGCAATAAAAGGGCAGTACTGAATACCAACGATGATTTCTGAACCCTGATGGCAAAAAATACCGATAAAAAACATTCGCATTCAACTGGACGGAAAACAGAAGAAGCGAATGACAATGTTTGTGGTTGAGTTTTAGAATGAAAGACGGTCTAATTAGAATAGCCTAAACGGGACGAGATCAAAGTGGAATTAAGAGAAAACTGAGCGAAGTGAGCCAGTTGTACGCAAATTTAAGGGTTTTGTCCTTGTCACTACATAGTCTGCCCTGCCGTACGTTGAGTCAATCAACAAAAACGCGATGGATTCAGCTAACCTAGTATATATATATATATATATATATATATATGCAGTACTGGTCAAATTATTAGAAATCCTTTTTTCAATCAGTAACTTTTCAACTTTCATCACATATCTTTTAAGAACTAAATGACGTAACTGTAAAATGGGTATATTTAAAAAGAAAAACATATATCGAATAGAAAATCATCAAGGTTGGTAGTTTGGAAATATTGCTTTGGCAATTTGCAAGGAGTTGACACGCAAAGGCATAGTATGTGAGATTTTCTGTAAATGATGACAAATTGGTTGATGTGACGTGTACAGTTAAGTAAACGGACGGTTATATTTTTTTCTTCGTTATTTATAGCTGTAGTCTACATTTCAGGATTACATTTGTCTGGTTTTGGATCAATTTATAGGTACGTTTAATTATTTTATTGTTATTTTTCAAGGTGTCTTCTTAAGTAACGTCACAACCGTAATGATCGTCAGTTTTTAGATGGTGTTGGCATATAAATGAGTAAATTACGTGACCTAACCCCTCGAAAGTGTGCACAAATTGAAATTTTGTTGAAAGAAAATGTTAAAGGAGCAGAAATTGCAACCAAGATTGGTGTCAGTACAGCGTCTGTATGTCAACTTCGAAAAAAATGCAAAAGAATTTACCCGTCCCCTAAACGTTCCGGTAAATGTGGTCGCAGAAGAGAAACCACAGCTCGAGACGACGCACTTCTACTAAAGAAATGTCTAAAGAAACGCAAAGCACCTAGCAGACAGCTACAAGGGATGTTGGAACAGCATGGTGTTGTAGTTAGTTGGAGAACTGTAAGAAGACGACTTTTGGATTCTGGACTTCGAGCTTGCAGGCCTCTGAAGAAGCAAAAGTTGACCAAGCAAATGTAAGAAAAAGGACAGGAATGGGCCAAACAGCTTCAAAAATGGTCCAATGAAGACTGGGAGCGGGTAAGAAGCGGAAGTTTTATTTTCATAAGGATTTTCTAGAAAATTTGTGTCTACATTACTTTTGCTGTGTTTCTGCGTTTTTCTGTCTTCCATTTTAGGTGGTTTCCAGCGATGAGTGCATCATCCGGTGCTCTGACCAGCAATCTCTATATACCTGCCGATTAACTGGCGAACAGCTGAGGGAAGACTGCATCATTCAACGAGTTAAACGTCCCACTCAGGTCATGATATGGAGCTCTATGAGCATCTACGGAACTGGTCGGCTCTCCATCGTTCAGGGTAACATGAACCAGCAGCAGTACAAAGAACTACCGGAGCACCAACTGATCTCTCAGCTGTGTGAAAGGTCAAAGGAAAAAGGATTTACAGGGACAGGAGACTTTATTTTCACGCATGACAGTGCTCCATGTTACAAGAGGCGTAAAGTCACCCGTTTTCTTGACGGTTGTGGTATAGAAGTGTTATCATGGCCTGGTAATAGCCCTGACATGAACCCAATAGAGAATTTATGGGTAATCCTAAAGTCAGAGATGAAGAAAAAATTATTACAAACAAGTAACTGCTCATTGAACAAATTGTAGTGACCTGGGCTCGCAGTGCAAGCATGACTGAACTTTGCAAAAAACTCATTCACTCCATGTCTTCGTGTGTTAACTCCTTGAAAATTGACAAAGGATCATTTACGAAATACTAACCTTGATAATTTTCTATTCGATATGTTATGCTTGGTAAATATAACCATTTTTAAGTTACATTCTTAAGAGATATGTGATGAAAGATGAAAAAATTTCTAATAATGTGGCCGATATATATATATATATATATATATATATAAAATCAACACGGCCAATAGTACAATTAGCATAGTACCACAAAGTATGTAAAATACAACCAACAAACGAAGGTAGAGGAAAAAACGGAGTTCATGGGAATAGTGAGTCACAACAAGTCCGCCATTGTGCATGATTTATTGCCATCTCCGAAAGTGTTTCCAGCCATGTGCGTTCCCCGGAGCCTTCACACTGCAGCCAGGGAACCGAGAGCATCCGACCACGGCTAACTTTGACGTTACTCCTTCATGCGCTTGACCCAATGCATACGTTGGCCACCTTGCTTTCGCTTTCAGCCGACTTATGCGCGCGAGAAGAAGGTACAGCGAGGTAAACGATGAGTAGGCATGCGAAGAATATGCCCAAACCGCTGAAATGAGCGCAGAGAAATTATGCTATATATTGGCCGGCAAAGTCCGTCTGATCTGAAAATTCTCCCTCGAACATCTTCATTACTCGTATGATGTGGCCATGGTACACCAATAATGCTTCGGAGGCAGCGGTGATCAAAAACAGACAGCCTCACAACATCCGTTGCTCGAACAGACCAAGTCTCGCAGCCATAGAGCAGAACCGCTATAACTGTGGCATTGTTAACTCGGCCCTTCAGAGATAGACTCAGATCGCCCCGACGCCAGAGATGAAGGAGAATAGCAAAAGCAACCCGAACCCTGGATATGCACATAGAGACCTCATCCTTTTAGTCATTAGTGTTGAGACAGCTTCTGAGGTAAATAAACTTGCCCACAATTTCCAGTGAATGACCTGAGGTAGGAGCAGCACCTAGCCAGTCCTGCAGGAAGACCTTTCACATCGATGGTGCGAAGGTCATTACAAACTGGGAGACATACACCTCCAACCTACACAGCACATTTCGGGAGGCTTGTGGAGAATCACAGATTACGGTGATGTCGTCTGCATACTCCAAATACCGAAGTCAGTCCCCCGGAAGCAGCTCCACGCCGCTGGGTTTGCAATTCTCCAGAGCACTCTCCAAGATTTCTTTCACAGCGAAACTGAACAAGAAGGGGGCTGCTGGACAACTCAGTCTCACACCACTGGTGATACGGAAGGGTGGCAAAAGTCCGCCGTACACCCGCACTCGGCCCGAGGTTTAAGAGTAGATGGCTTGAAAAAAGGTGACATACTTCTTCCTCCCATTCTCAGTAAACAACTCCAGAGAGCAGCTCTGTCAACTGAGTAAAACACGGCTCGTATGTCTAAGAAGACAACGATCGTTGGCTGGCCAAATGTTTGACGACGCTCGAGTATTTGGCGGAGTGTAAAGATGTGATCGATGCAACTCCGACCTGAGCGGAACCCAGCTTGCTCTTCACGTATGCTCTGTTCGCGTACCAGGCTGAGCCTCCTTAAAAGCAGAGCTGCGAGCACCTTGGAAGCAACACAGATGAGACTAATCCCTCTGTGGTTGGCGCAGTCAGTTCGGGTACCCTTTTTGAAGACGGGCACGATATCCGCTAGGCTCCAATCAGATGGGATAACTTCAGTGACCCAGATCTCTTGGAGGAGAGAAGTTAACTCCTGAACAAGTGATGGGCCGCCATCTTTGAAAAGAGCCGGAGGGAGTTCATCTGGGCCAGAGGCTTTGTAGCGCTTTAAGAGGCGAAGCTCATGGGCAACCTCAGCCTCGGATGGTGGTGAAGCGTCTACACACCAGGGAGCGCTCTGGACTCCAGAATGGGAACTCATTGGTGCTGCTGGCCAATTAAACTGCTGCTCAAAATGCTCGGCCCAACGCTCGAGTCGGCGTTTTTGACAGTGGATTGGCTCACCATTGGTTTCGCATAAAACTTCGCTTACAGTCGGCGTTTTGCCACCAGTAAATCGGATCAGGAGGAAAAGCTTACGGAAATTTCCCGAGGTGGCCGCTTGTTCCACCTCAATGATGCCCTGTGTTCACCAGGTCACGCGATCATCCCGGAGAAGCTGTTTGAGCTCAGCGTTAGTAATCTTGCATAGTGAATGATATTTAACGCTAGCAGGAATTGCTCGACGGGATTCCAGAAGTTGGAGGGATCGTGTAGAGATCCAGTGGTTGACAGGACTCCTGGTGAAGCCACAGACCAGGGTTGCAGAGCTGTACATGGGGCCGCGGATGTGTACCCAGTGTGTTTCAATGTCTATGCATGAGGCAGTCTTCAGCCTTGAGGCCAAAGCATCCTGAAATGCGCGGAGAACGTTCAGAAAAGCTTAGCTACGTCAAGCCGTTTCTGGCGACGCTGCTGGGAGCCACCAAAACGTAGCGCGACCTTGGCACACACCAGCGCGTGATCCGAAGTGAGATAGGTACTCCAGATTGATTTGCAATCCTGTATGCAGCCCCGCCAGCGATAGCTAATGGCGATGTGGTCAATTTGTGTCCACGGCTGGCCAGGTGATGGGGGTCTCCAGGTGGCGCGTTGGCGCCAGGATCCCCGAAAGCTAGTGCTCGACAGAAAGAGGCCGTGATCGGCGCAAAGCTGAAGTAGTCGATCACCGTTGTCAGTTCTGCGAGTGCCATGGCCGTGTTGACCACCGAGTTCACGTTCGTCAACTTCAAGTCTACCGACCTGCGCGTTCAAGTCCCCGGCGAGCACCACGATGTCGGTACGGCGCTTTTTACGGAGAAGGTCGGCCAGTTGACCATAGAACTCGTCCTTAACTGACTCCTGGCTGCAATCTGTGGAGCGTACGCTGCGACAATGAATAGACAGCGTCTGCTGGCTTAGCGCTGGACAGTCGCACTGATCATATATATATATATATATATATATATATATATATATATATTTGTAATACACAATGTGTGGCACAGATATTGTGCCATCGGAATCATGGCTGAATAGGAAAATAGTATAAATAATAGAAAAGTACAACAACAAAAGCATTTTTGTTCAGTTTAGCACTCAGTTTTGAAATTTTTCACTTCGTTTTTTAGAGGGAGGAAGAAGGGACACTGGAACACACCGACGCACACGCCCGCCATTGACATCGATCTTGAGCTATGGCTTCCAAGGACTTCAACCAGCAAGTATCCGCATTTCTCGGACCCCAACCAGGTAGTGGACAATAACCGGTCGAAGCGAATTGTTTCGTCCGCTTTTTCATGCGGCTGTCCACCAGACCGTCTCTTCCAGCTCTGTTCAGCAACCGCAAACAACGCACGACGCGGGTAAGGCTGGACAGGCATGCGCAATACTTGTCCCAACCACCACAGTTGATGCAGTGAGTCGAGCTCCTCGAGCGAGTGCCTTCCACGCCCCAAGACACGCTGTCTAACTTCCACATTGCTTACGTGGTGGCGCCACCACACACGGGCAATGGGCCGCAGACAGCGGTGCTCGAAGACGGATAGCCTGCGGAAGTCATCTTTACGAATGGGCCAGGTCTCGCATCCGTACAGCAGTACAACACGAACAGTTGCACAATAGACCCGCCCTTTGATGGAGAGACGAATGTCGTGGCGACGCCACAAGTGCCTCAGCCTAGAAAAAGTGAGGCGTGCTCTCGGGATGCGCATGAAAATATCGTCTCCAACAGCCCCGCTTGCAGCGATGCAACTTCCCAAGTAGACAAAGCTCTCCACAACCTCTAGTGTGTCACCACCAAGAATGAGTGCAGGCAGAGGCACCTGCTAGTCTTGGAAGAGAGTCTTGCATTTGGATGGCGAAAAGTACCTACCATACTTTGATGTTTCAGTCGGAAAGCGGTTGGACGACGTGTGGATTGTCGCCCAGCAAGGCGATATCTTCAGCATAATCTAAAATTAATAACTCGACTACCTGAGAGGAGCTCAACGCCAGCGTTCAACGAATCGCCCAAAGCGTTCTTCAGGACTGAGGTTTCAAGTCGGATCGCACATAGTCGACCGTTGACACAGACCCAGTCTAGTAGCGCGATCTCAGCACGTGTGCTCAACGCAAGCCCCACGCCAGTATAACCATCAACTTCGACGGTTGAGTGCCCAGATAGGCACGAAGTGAAAATGCTAGTGGAATTCGCAGATGCAACTAGTCACAGCGTCGTGTCAGAGTCCTGTCCTCGCTGAGACAGCAAGCATCGATGGCCGTAGTTTCTAGAGTGCGAACAAGGGCTGCCTGTGATCCAATCTGCATCAGCGTCCGAACATTGAAGGTTGCCAGCTTGAATTGGGAACGGGGAGCTAGAAATGGCTTGTCAACACGACTTGGCACACACTCGGACCTAAGCTCCTAATGCGTATAACAAGAACGTTCACCCAAGGCAGCACGGTGTTGTGAACTCGAAAATGGGGTTTGAACAAACGTGGAATAAAGTGATTAAACGGTGGTGCGGTAAAACGTAGTTTGGCGCGTTCAGCCGCCAGCACCTCCGTCGAGGAGAGCAGTTCGGGAGAGTGAGAGCAGATAGATAAATAGATCCATGGATCAATAGATTGTGCGGGCATGGTGATTCCCGATTGCCCAGGCCGAGGAAGAGGGTTGACTTAGGAGACCCCACTCAGAGCCTTGGGTCATAAAGTTCTAATCCGCAAGGCAACTGGGCGGTTGAGGCATACCGCGAACAGTTGGGATCCGGTTATCTAAGTGAGGATAGAACGGCTTTCGAGTAGAGGCAAACTACTCAGGGCGCCCAAAGAACCCGAGTGAAGCAGCAAGGCCAGGATTCCCTGGACTACCGAACTCGCCGTGAAGCACGAAAGCCATTGACAGCCGGGTGACTCATACGCCCTCATGAAAGCCGGTGGCCATCGAGGTTGTTCATCCGCCCTTCGTTAAGTACTCACTTCTGTGACCAGAAGTGAGTGGTCAGTGACCCTATAGCCGGTCATATTGGCTTTGACACAGCATCTTGCGAACTCTTGTGGTATTTAATGAGGAATCGGGTGACCAACCCAGAACCCCCCCCCCCCGCTCTAGGACGCTGTCGCTGATTGTCCGCGACAGCTTACTCGTCTTGCTTGCGAACTGCAGAGTCTTATTCAAGGTTACCTTCACAAGTAAGGTACTCCCTGATCCCAAACCTGGGGACGCGCCCGGTGGGATATAGCTCCACCTAACCAACCAGAGTTCGGTTCACATTCGAGCAACTAACCAGAAGTCGGTCACTATATTTGTACTAAGTATCAAAAGTAGGGGAGGAGATGTATACACATACAAATTAAAGGGTAGTAGGCAAAAGGACATACATTTGGTAGAATAACCAACACAGTCAAAGGAAAATGAACAAACGCAAGGGCATAATTGGTTCAGCGATTGCAGCAGACCAGATGTGGTACTTAACAATTAAGCCGGTTTATTTCTGGCAAAGGAATATATGCTAACCTGATCAAACCTCCTCAGTGAATATATAACATCCTTTTGTTGTATTACGGATTATACACGTGACAAAAACTTAAACAGAGGGCAGTGTTAGCGCATGTACATGCATGGTCAAGGAAGTTTAATCAATGAACTAGAATGGCGATGGTGCTGACTCAAATCACCGGTAAGTCATGAGCAGGCACTTGTGACGAAAATAAGCAGCGGAGGCGAGTAAAATCCTGCCTAACTGAGTAAATCCACACATATCATATAGATCAAGGTACACGATCTTTACTGAACGAGCAACTGGGGACCGCTAGTAAGCACGTTTCGAACTTAGCCAATAAACGTAAAAAGTAAAAAAACACATAAATGAAAACAGGAAAAGAGGCGGGACATGTATGACACGAATTCCGAAAACATCACAAATTTCAAGAGAGAAACCTCACAGTTACAAACGGCAGGTCACAGCGCATCAAGGAATACGGTTTATTGCCGATTTGGCATGCGTTGTCAGCAGTGGACTTTCTAGTGTGAGGGGGCAGGAACAGTGTCTTTACTCTGTCAAGTCAGCAATTAGGTCGGCCAGGTGGCCGAAAACATTACACGCTTGTCCTGTAATCATCTGGAGATCACCGGTTCGAATCCGCGTAGGTGAGGGCGACCTCGCGGTACACACCTCACGGTGCACACGTGACCACCACTGGACAGGTAGTGTTGATAAAAGTAGAGTCCTACACCGCATCAATTGTCTGGATAGCTGCAGGCGCTGAAAATGAGCAACATCTCTCAAAACTGTTTCTTATAGAATCATTTATTAATTGAATCAGCATACAGTGCCACTAACTCAGCGAGTCATCGACAGTGATAGTGGTTCTGGTCACAGTCTGTCAAGTGCATGTTGGAATCACAAATGGCACCAAAAGACTCGCAGCAATGCGGTCGCAGGCGCGTAGAGTGATATAACAAGAAGTAGGTATGAACCAGTGGCAACAGCAAACGGTGGCACGAAAAGAGCAATTTGAGAACAATTCACACTAAAAGCTGAACGGTAGGGCACAGAATCACTTACTGTCCTCGCCTTTAGTGGACATGCTAGCAGAGAAATAGACTTTTGCCATCGGAACAAGGTTAGCCTTGAAAACAGAAGGGCGTAAATCAAGAGTTAAGTGAACAGGTTGAAAAGGGGGAGCAACTGCCATAACAAACACTATCAAGTGTTACTCAAGGACTAGGCTAGAAATTCTGCTTTCGCAAATATCTCTTGAAGCAGGTCACCCTATTTTGTATGCAGAAATATCAAATTTAGAAATAAAAAGTAACCTAACAAAACACTGACTTGCCTATAGTACATTAGATGGACAATAACGAGGCGCAACGAATTGTGTCTGTTAAAAGTCGATTCAAGTCAGGTAGGCTACCGAACTTTGGTTTGCGGATGTCCAATTATCTGGTCAGAATTTTAGGCGACCTACTTATTTTCTTTGCCATAAGTAATTTTCTCTTTTGTCAATTGTCTTTCCTTCAACTAGCCAGATCTCTAGCTCCCTATAGTTTAGGGATGCAAGAGCGTGCGATCTACCTAGATATATACCGTTGGATTTAATTTTCACCAATTCCTGTAACACTCATGAGTCGAAAAAGTAGACTGTTCCGTTGAAAACAGACTACAGAAAAAACAAAACGTGGTCGCATTGAATGAAGAATACAACATCCAGGTTCGCAATCTTTACTTTCGATTTCGAAAATCCCGAAAAAAAAATACAGTTCGTTGTCAGCTTTCTAGGTTCGCCGTTTGTAATCGTTCCGGGTTGCGCTACTCTGGACAATGAGCTGTACTAAAAATACCGCCCCAGTCACATGCCGCGAGGGGCAGACTTCCCTCCGACACAACTTGCTAGGCCTCGGGGGATGCGAGTCATGGCAAGTAGATCCATCATACTTTGGTGTCCAGATCAGAGTTGTCAAAGCAAAGCTAGGCTCAACGATAATGGAATAGAGAAGAGTGCAGTGTTTGGCATCGTATTACGATACCCGAAGTGGCTTTACAATGTTGTAATGACATGAGCTTGTTTCGCGGTGGAAAAGGGCACGTGCACGCACAATCAGGCACCGACTGTTGAAAAAGCCGGTTGCGCAGGATAAAGATTGCCGCATGAATAAGCAGAGGCTGAACTTTATCAGACGTCACTATAACATGATTGATCTCTAGTCGGTCAATAATAAAGAGCAGTGAAAAGGGCAACAAGCAGACGCAAAATAGGGGAGAGCAAGAAAGATGAAACAGTGTAGACAGATGATAAGGTTTTATCATAGTTTTCAAAGGAAAAGGTTTGTTCGAAGATCGCGTTCCCTTGCATAGGGCCGGACGATGAAAGTACAAAAAAGAGGCGCGTCTTTGGAAGGTGTTTGCAAAGTCTCGCCTACATCTCTCTAGGAGCAATGATATAGTAATTTCTAACAAGTAAAAGCACTTGCACTTTCCACGGCATCACACAATCATCCAAGGCCAAAGCTAAGCCGTCGGTGTTTCCGTGCGCTTGGAACTGCTTAGTAACCTCGAGCTACTGAGCTGAAGGCGGATATGTGTAGCAGACACACCATCTTCGGAGGGGTTACGCGAGACAACATGCGCGCGTTGCACCAGCCAGGCCAACTAATCACAAGCATTAGTCTCTTAGCGTAGTTTTAGAAGCAACAGCATCTAACTTTTCCTATACTTAGGTTTGAGACATGATGATATGCTAGGTGTTTATCGCTCACAACAACGGCCAGATTAATATTCATTCGAACAGAATTCATCCGGACTCATGTCAGTGGTCAGATTAGCATGTGTGATCTTGGGGATGGAAGTATCATCTGGTAGACCTGATTGGATTAGAGAGACGAACAAGTTAGCATAAACCGACCACGTTAGGCCCATCGCGGAGAACCGCAGGATGCATCGACGTCGACTGCTTACATGGTCCAAGAAGCAGTGTCTCACACAAAGGCATCCACTGAGGAGCACCGCATTGATAAGATCAGGCAGTGTCTCGCTAAGAGGGAGGATTCTATCTAGATAAGTAGAGTCAAATACAAACCAACAGAAAAACAGAATGAAGAAGTGCCCGCACGCGATTCCGTAGATATGTTGACTAATCTTCGTAAAGGTTGAATATTTAAATGGATTGAATCCATTGCCAAAGCGAGTCGTCAGGGTAGTGGCAACAAGCTGGAGTAGCCATGAGAGCCGTAATAGCTTCATATATAATAACAAATGCGTCAAGTAGGGATAAGTGTAGTAGTATAAAATGAACTTTCAAGATGGTACCTAGCGTAACGTGGAATTGAATAGTCGTTTCCCGCTGAACGGACAAGTCAGAAGCAGTCCTTCGTTCAATGATGTGGAAGGTTCGAAGCCACAGCCTAATGGCGAGCACAAGGCCGCGCCTGTGCCCAGGAAGAAATGGAATTTTGCCGCAAAACTCAGTCCATTTCAACGGGAGAAAACGAGCTGGACAAGTAACATTCGACTGATATAACTAATTTGTTTGATGCTTGTTTGATTTGTTTGATGCCTAGATATGAGGCATCAGTGTACTTAGGAGCTTTCCGTATCGGTTTCAAAGGGTAGTTTTTGACAACTAACCCCATTGAAGCAGTAGGGGAAAGTGCTTAGGTTCGACAATGTATGTCCCAACTTTCAGGCTAGTCATATCATCCAGGCAGTCAATCCTTCAAAACGGTTAAACGTTGAAATCGTTGAGTCGCGATTATCGAAGAGACACGAGGTTTGCAATGAGAAAGATCAATTTGGGCGGGAGTTGTGTGGAAACCGGCAGATCCAACATTGTCACATGAAGACGAATGCTGAGGTAAATAAACCGTCAGTGATGCACAACACTTGGAGATGAAATGGTTACGGTTGAATGCAAGAAGCACTGGTGTCACCAGCACAGATAAATAAACAACACTCGGACAGGAAGCTGGAAACTGACAACTGGAGTGGTGAATATGGACACTATATGTACTGGATTGTGAGCGAGATAAATGGTAAAAATTGAGTTGTGGTCTACCATGCACCAGAGCAAAACGGAGACTCTGGAAACAGAGTAAGGAGATACAAACCAACACAACGCAGGTATTGGGTACACATTAAAGACCTTGCAAATTGTGATGGTTCGCAGAGCAACTCACGTCAATCAAGCTTGCAGTTTGATCTTTCAGTATCATTCGTGGAGGCGTGGTGTCTAAAAGTGTAGAGCGGAAAAGTGTGGCGAAAAAAGAAAATGAGTTCTAGGACCGATCGTGATGAGACCGCTAATTGGTGCAAAATCTGAAAGCTTGGATCAATATGGACCATTCAAAATGTTTGATGAGTTAATATCTAATGTGCATCTGGAACACTGACTCAAAGATCTGTCCCGTTTCAGTTAGATGTTTTTAAACGCAGATAACCAGACAGAAATTCAACGCAAACGTCGTCAAAGCCGCGGTGTCCCAGGCGCAACGGTTTCCACAAAAATTGAATGAGGAAAAGACGTCACAATTCATATACGCAACAATCATACCACAGATCCTACAAGTGGCTTACAAAGATAGTCACTACTAAATCCCCTCAAGAGTCAAAGTTAATAATTGAGATTGAAAATGGGTAGATGATGAACTCACAGAGGTGGAATTCTGAGTCCGGGTTTCGCAAGCGTTGTCCAACGAAGTCGTACAAAGAGGAGACTGTGTAGTGGAGAGAAGGGGGAGGGGGAAGTGAGCGAATATGAGACTTAACATTCTCTGGTTGGTAAACGAAAAGGTGCGCTCTATCAGTTAATGAATCTGGACGTATAACGAAGTACTGCAAATTGAATGTAAACGGCTTCACCTGAAAAGTAGTCCAGCTAGTTCCCAAGTTAAGGATGAACACATCAGTTACAATAAACGGTGACGATCGCCTCGAATGGCGCTTGACATTCAAATGTGCACACGGATGATTCAGGTGACATTAAACATCACAGTACCACCGTGACTCTAATTGTGAATGGAAACGGATAAGTTTGTATCGATTGCTCACAATGGCTTTCGTCGCATTAGGAGAAGAGATTAAACAGCGGGAAGGACTGTCGGGGTAATGTGCACAGTCAGCGTTAGGAAATTTAAGAATGGGTAACCCTAATGAAAGTGGGTAGGTAACCAGGTCAAAATGACCCAACAGAAGAATCATGTGTAGGTTTGGAGGCTGAACTACTACGGGTTGAATACTGATGTAATTTCAAATAGCGCAGTGACTGGCACCTTATGCGTGAGGATAAACAAGTGGTGTTGACAGATCAGTAACGATACAGCAAGATAAGTAATGGCGAACTGGCCCATCATGTTCAAATCTGCCCTTAACCCAGTGGCGTTCGGTACAGCCAAAGTATGGTACCGCTCACTCAGTATCCTTATCTACACATCGTCGTTTGCTTGTGAATCTAAAAGGCCGCAATAAAGCGTGCCCGACGGAAAATGTTAAAAAAGATCGTTCATGAAAACAGTAATTGATGTCAGTCGTCGCCAGAGGAACAAGCAAGCCTTACCTCGTTCACGTGGGTCAAAACAGCACTGGAGCACCACGCCGTCGGACCAGTGGAATTGGATTATTGCACGAGGATACTTTCGGTACATTCGTTCCCTGGCTGCACGACGCATCGCGGCTGTCTGTAGAGGCTCAGAGGACATCCTAGACACAGATGAATGAACAAGTGACATTTGGACAAGCGTCAAGACAGCAAGATACGATCAGTTACAACAATGGGAGCTCCATGGAGAACAAACGGAAAAGCTAAAGTTGGCCATTATGTATATTTACAGTCGTGAGCCGCTCGCGAAATGTTGGGGTTGAAGAAAATAAGCGCATACGAAAACTCGAACACGGTAGGGAAATGAACTGGGTTTGACAACCATAACAGAGTGGTGGGAAAAGGGAATCGGACAAAATGAGATAAAAGAAAGATCTAAGTCGCCGAAGAAGCTACGGTCAACGGTGACTCATAACTTGAGAAAGACCGGGTAAGAGTAAAGTTAGATTGGATGACAGAAAGCCACGATATGTGTTACGATTCACAATCGTAAATTCATTACGAACACACGCAAGGCACGGTAAACCCACAAAAAGCACACAACTCGGCTCACGGACGAGACATAGATTTGGCTTCCAATCGATCGACCCAACCCCGACACGGCAGAAGATAAGATCTCTGCACGAAATGTATTCGGATGACAAAGAAGGCATTCATCAACGAAACACTTGGTTATTAATAAATCCACTAACGACCTTGAAAGGCTGGCCAATCGCAGTCCTACTCTGAGGTGAAAACGGATGTGCACGCGACGTTTAAAAATCAAAATTATGGCTAATAATAAATCTACATTGTTGTTGGTTGCAGTGCCATTCTTGGGAAAAGTAGCGTTCTCCTAACAATACAGGACAGACATGTAATATAGAAACAATCGGCACATAAAAGGGAGTGGTGATAAATCGAAACGTAAAACTACGAGCTACGAGCAGAGTACAATGCTGAATAAAAGTGCTGATAATGAGTACGTGGCATAGAACATAAAAGTGCATGATGGAGATGACTAAGGCTTCGAACTACCCTAATGGGTGAATGAGTGAAAAAGGCGTTTCTAGAAACTATTCTCACAGGGCATTGGGGACGGCCGTGATGGTCGTCTAGTCGGTTACCTCGTCCATCAGTGCAACTGA
Organism: Dicrocoelium dendriticum; assembly: GCA_944474145.2. NCBI lineage: Eukaryota > Metazoa > Platyhelminthes > Trematoda > Plagiorchiida > Dicrocoeliidae > Dicrocoelium > Dicrocoelium dendriticum. The sequence continues at coordinate 60,391,015 of OX104069.1, read as the reverse complement.
TAAGGAAATTGTTCCTTTAGGTATTACAATTACAGGAGACGAGTGGGAAAGCACGTTATGCACATGAGCAGAGTTGTATGAGTGAGCAGCATTCGGATGAGTGACAACGAAGTCGACATAACTGCACTTGATCGACCGACAATCCTAACACTACGTTTAGTGGGTGAGGTTAATGGTTATGCCATTAATCTAGAGCAATACCAGCCTATGGCTCCGTTGAAACGCTACCCTGGCTCAGCTCTCTGCCTGGTGCTCGGTCCAACCCAGTCAGAGGAAACCGAAGACAAGGATTGCCAGACCAGAGTATATCAAGGAACGAGAATGGTAATACGCATAGGTCACCACATGTTCTCGCCTCTATCTTCCAATCTGACTGTACGTTGTTTGGTCGATTGGTGATCACCTGTTAGCTCAGGTCCGCACTTACTCGCGGTCTACAGTACTTGGCCAGATGCGAACATAAACAGTCGTAGACCTGATCACGCCCGAGGGATAGCAACCCGTGCCATCGATGACGAACTGATCTCGTCAACTACCCACGTGGACTATCGCAGGCATGCTTCGCGTCTTCAAGCCGTGTCTCGGCGTCAATTCGTTGCGACCACATATAAGGTTCAACCAGCGTCATGCGTTGAAACGCAAGCAAATGCATACACGGATGAAACTATCAATATAGAGGATGTGGTACGCGCACAGCTGAAGAGAACGGAGACAGATAGCAGCCGCCGATCGAACTCCGAAATCGAACCGCGCGCAGCAATCAAAACTGTCTTTAATACCGCAGTTACTTTAGATGTTCACCCGGCAACCGCATATGCATCTAGACGCTGATCTGAGTCTCTCAGTGACAGCAGATATCAACCTAGACGGAGTACAAAGTCAAGGCTAAGGGAAACGCTTGAAAGAAGTGACAAAGTTGTGATAAAGGGCCCGATGTATAGTACAATCCTATGTCTGAGAGGTGAGACGGTCTCCTTGTGAGAGACGAGAAACTAGGACCAAAACTGCGAGAGTGTGAGCGAGCCGATGAGATTCTCCAGACACTGATCTTGAAAGACAATATATATTCATTTGTCCACTTAAGTTTAAATCTATAGGAGCTGAATCACAAATGGGTCATGACCAAGTAATCAGCATCGCATGAAAGTATGAGATGTGCGATGAGTGACCACCACCACATGACACATACACGCGGTAAAGAGTGAGGCAATAGTCAGCAGTAGCCATACGCCATCGATTCGAATTTAGCCGCTCTGGCCTAACCGCAAGGGGTTCCGATCAATGGGTTATTGCACATTTTAAAAAAAACCTTGGCTTAGTATGTCCCGCAGGATGGTGAGAGTTTTCAAAAGGAAAAACAACTACACACAACGAACCCGAAAACAGTGGACTTGCTGAGCAAACTTTTGCTCGTCTGAATTGTTCACAGATAGTTTGTTTCGACATGAAATGTCACCGCTTTTGGCTTCCCCAGAAAAACGTGTGTGGGTTGATACGAGTTTTTTTCTTAATGCGAATATAGTTCAGGTGTGTTATGTGATTGGGTGTTGATGATGTGGATCGCCAGCTGTACGCCATAACGGAGTTTCGCTGCCGCGCGCGGGCTGAGTATACCGTAAGGATGCCGACCCCTACACGGATTCGAACTGGTGACCTTCTGATTGCAAACCAGGCGCGCTGCACACTTGGCCACCGGTCCGCTTGATCTGGTGTAACACGGCTAGCGCATTGTTGAAACGAGGTTTGAACACAGCTAATGTATGGGGCTGAAATAACAGGTCCTAGTATTAAATTCCATAGGTGACAAACACGTAACCAAAAGAAATGCCGCCTACACATTGGCCGGATGTATTGTTCCGCCAGTTTGAGATAGTGACCTCTCACTCCATTGCTATTGTTGTTTTAGCAGCTGAGAGTATGAGGAATTAGGGCTGTTTGAAATTTGGCAAACCATGATAAGACCATCACGCAAATGACAAGCGTCCACTGAAATCTCCTAGAATACGGAAGCGATGCTCGTAAGGTACATGGTGTAGCTCTTTGACCTTCTTGGTGGCCAGAAGTCGGGAACTATCTGAAGTGTTCCTCCCTCGGCTGAATGGACGTTTGATTCCCAATCAATACCCGAAGTTGTTGGCCCTCCACAGGACAGAGAGAAGAGCGGGTCGGACGAGCAGAGCAACTGGGATGTATTAGCGAATCACACCGTTCATTATAAAGGTGAAATGGAAAGTTCGTGAACGGTATTTAAAGCGCACGTGGAAAGCTCTGCAAAGGTCAAATTACAGCAAAGCAAGGAACGCCACCCTCGCGTTAATTGGCCGCTTCGTTCAGTAGGCTCTCTGTTCGCCCCACTCAGGGCGGGTGAGCTTGGATCGCCTGCCGCAGCGATGGGGTCCTGGCTTGTTCGCATCGCGTAATCCATCCTAACACTTTCAAGACTGTGAGACCCCGCTTCAGACAAGAGTACCAAGCCTGAACCACACATTCCCCGTGCGGGTGTATGTATGCCGAAAGCAGCTGAGGAAAAGTAGATGGGTCAAAGTGACCAACAGCTCTCTTAATGAACCCCAACTTTTGGATGCCACTTTATCATGCAAGCGCACATTGCTCTAAGCAATCAAGGTCTTCCTGGATCAGTACACTGACATACTTTTCCAGAGAACAGTGCTAGAGGTCATGGTCGCTCAGCTTATGGGCGTGAAGCACTTGGTGTCGTAGACGGAGTACTCGACATTTAGTCACGTTGAGCTGAAGGCGATTGTGGACTGATGATTTATGAATCTTGTCTGTGTCGTTTTGCAGCTGCACGCGGTCTGTTGAAAATTTAATCGGTTGCTAAACTTTGATGTAAAGCAAACAGTGTGAAGTGGTTAGGCTCGCTAGATCGTTAATGAAAATCAGAAACAGACAAGGTCCAATACAGCACCTACGGGCACACTGCATTACAAGTCTATAGGAATTACTTATTTGCGCACATGCAATTCCAGGCGCCTGTGGAAGAGGAAGTTGCTGATCCATCCAGGGAGGGGATTACCAGTGGGGTATACCAGAAGCTTCGCTAGAAGTGTGCCACGGTCCAACCGATCGAATGCAGTAGAGAAGTTCAGGTAAACAACACAAAATTACATACCAACAACCCGCTGCCTTGCGGTAAGATTTTTGAACCAAAGGCTTTGTTGAGATACCTAATCGTTCTCCTCTCAAGGCCTAGAAAACTTGACAGTAGTCTGCCTGCGCAATGCAATCCTATGAACTTATCTCCACATGGGTTCTTAATGCTCTGGCCGTCGCAGTGAATAACCAACGGCGCCCTATCTGCTGCATCTAGCAGGGTGGATAGGGGTTTGGATGCTACCGCACAAGCCTTCTCGTCCTCTTAGTCCAATCCATGCGCTTTCCATCCTTATCGTCCCACTTCAAGTTTACTTTAATTCTCCCTGTTTTAAACCCTCCAAAATCATGCCCTCCTCCATCTTGCTTGAATGGTCGTTTGTCTTCTAGTTTCGACTCACATGCAACCTCAGAGAATCTCTCCAGTCCAGTCCACAAGTCCACATTCAACCAAGCGGACAATGCCAGTTGATCCGTTTCCCTTTGGAGCCCTCGATCCTCGCTAAGACTAGCATGCCCATCGTGCGCACTTTATTTCAGACTGGTCCACAGGCAGCACTTACCTGAACACTAGAGACCCTATCGATGGACATCTGCTGCTTATCGGAAATCCGCCTGCGAGGTGTGAGCTCCGTAATTAACCTGCGATCCCCCAGAAGCGACACTGGCGGCGCGTTTCATTGCTTTTGTCTGGAGATAATGCAGCTTCAAATACTAGTCAAGCCGGCGTGGACATCGTTTTGAGTCCCGGGATGAAGCTACTCTGATCGATGGGTCCCAATCCGTAGCCGGATGGGTGCCGTCAGATTGGCTGGCTGGTTCAGAGCTTGGAAGTCGCGGGCAAACAAACGGTGCGTATTTGTCATCGCGGCTTACACCCTGCAAATTGTGGCGCTGATTCGGGGAAAGGTTATTTCTACAACTGAACGATCTCACATAAAAGTACAGATACTGTGATCCTGGCTGGCGATCTGAACGCTCAAGTTAAACTGTCCAATAATGAGCTTCATCCGAGCGAGCAACACGGTGTAGGCTCCAGTAATGATAACGGTGAGCGGCTGCTACACCTGTGTGAAGATGCTCGTCTATTTCTCGCGAGCACTAACTTCCGGCATACCACGCCGCCCCCCCCCCCCCCGAGGGTGACAAGCGTCCACCAGCCACAAACCAGCCATGGACACAAGTAGACGGCATCACGATCAGTTACGGTTGGAGAGGCTGTGTCCAAAACTGTTCCTCAATTTGGAGCGCAAGCGTTGACTCTGACCACGCACTCGTTTGTGCCGATCTTACAGTTCGCTTCGGTTGGAGTATGCGGCGTCGCTGTGAGCGCATAGATGTGTGCCAGCTGACGAAGACAGATGTCCTGAATGTGTATCGAATTACGCTGGCATCCGGGATGAATAAGGGCTCTCTGAACACAGCAGAGGGCCACTGGTCGCATTTTCACTAGACGCTATTGGCAACAGGAATGTCTTCATGTGGCAAATCAAGTTACCATGCTGGACATCGCGTCTCTATGTAGTCTCTGGAAATTTGGATGCTCGCCGACACATTCGGACTGGGAGCGAACATAACGACACCCGCAAAAACCTCAGGGCAAAACTGCGTGGTAGCCTAAAGAGAGACCGCGAAGCGCGGTGGTCTAATCGTGCATGGCAGATGAAAAACGGCCGCTGCTCTTGGTAGCCATCGGAAGCCATTTCATTCAATAGGCGAAACGTGTAGATCTGATGTTAGCAAGACCATAGTTGATGAGGGTGGGCGGCTGATCCACAGCTTGTCAAAACGCTTGGAGCGTTGGGCCGAACAATTTGAGAAGCAGTTCAATCAGTCAGAGTTGTCTTCTTCTCAACCGGCCATTGATCATCCTTCGCCCTAGGCCGACCCCTGGACGCGCCTTCACGGGAAAAATCCGAACATGAGATCGGACTGTTGAAAGTAAATAAGGCCGCATGGGCGGATGCAATCCTTCGATCTTTCTCCAAATCCAAAGGGACCTGTTCTTGTAGATGATCTGTGCAACTTACTTGTGAAGCTGTGGGAGCAGGAAACTGTACTACCAGACTGAAGCCGTCTTATAATAGTCCAAATTTTTCAAGGGGGCTCACGTTCCGAATGCGGCGGTCATAGAGGAATCAGTCTGATTTCAATAGCCTCTAAGTTACTTGCTTCTGTCGTTCCCTAAAGATTGACTGGCACCCGTGAAAGCCAGATGCGTGAGGAGCAGGCCGGGTTTAGTCGCAGTTGTAGCTGTATTGATCACCGCCATTCTATCGACGAGCCACCACAGTCGTGTTCCACGACATCAAAAGGCGCCTTCGATTCGGTTGATTGATGTGTCCTTTGGGACTGTCTACTGAGGAAAGCTGTATCCGAGAAAGATTTAAATATTATCAAAGCGCTTTATTTGCATAGTTCGGGCAGAGTGAGTTACGGCAAAATGTCACCGCCTTTCAATATCTCCAGCGGTGTGAGACAAGGATGCCCACTGTCCTTTTTAACTTCTCCATCGAGGGAGTCATGGAATCTGCGTTCACTGGATTCGACGTACAAGGGGTGGAGCTGCTCTCAGGTGACCGAATTCTTGATTTGTAGGGGGCCGACGACATTGCCCTTATGTGTGACAGCTTTCAACCGTGCTAAGTTGCACTAGACAAATTAGCATTGGTTGTCAGTAGTTTAGGGTCATGCATTGCACCCTCGAAGTGTAAAGTCCTTCCCTAAGATTGGTACGGACCCATCCCTGCGTTGAATCTTGGTGGGAATCAGTTTGAAGTCATCGAGAAATTGAAATAGTTTGTTGAGGTTTTCATCCTGCTACTTACGAGTAACATTCAAACAGCTTATCAGCGCCAGTGGGATAGATGAGACCACAGACCGCAAACCAAAAGTTCGAGGCGCTTTTGCCAATCTCCGCCACCAATGGAGTCGGTGCGAACTCGTTCTCTTCCAGAATGGTAGAGTGTACAATGCAGCCGTACGTCCAACCCTAGTGCATGGTTGCGAAACCTGGCCAATTAAGTCGACAGATGTAAAGAGGCTAGTCACGTTCGATCATCACTGCTTTCACAGGTTAGCTCATGTCTGGTGGGAGTACCGAGTGAGCAATGAGCGTGATCGAGATTAGGTATTTGGTGCAGGAAGAGCGAGCGGACCGTTTAGCAGCGTTATATCACGCATCAGGCTCCGACGGCTGGATCACGTGTTACGAATGTCAGCCCACAGGCTCCTGCGTCGTGAGTTATTTGCGCGCCGGGGGTGTGGATGGAAGAAGAGTGGCCAAGAGCAGCGAAATCCATCACTTTGAACTTGGCGGAGATTGGTGTGTCACGACTGCCGGGCTGCGGTCCGAATGACGATGAACACGTTTTGTTGGATACACTAGCTAACATGGCAAGGAGCCAAGCTCAGTGGAGTTTGTATTATTAGTTTCTTTATTCCTGTCCATCGCGCTCACCTTCCCCTTCCAACGACAATCTCTATCTTGACGCGTAATATGTCACTACACAGTGTGTTGCGTGCTTTTTTTTAGCTTGCTTGATTTCGTATGACTTTTCCGCGGCACAAAAATTGTGTTTCTCACTTTCAACTAATATGTAATGATCATAATGATATACCAACATCCAATGATTTCATCCAACTCTCCGTGCTAACAGTAGATTGGTAGTGCATGACCGGTTAGAGCGGAAGCCATGTTGCTTTTGTGCAACGGAGCCAAATTCGTCAAGGTAACCTATGAGCGCGTCAGCAATGATAGCCTTCATGAATTTTGAAAGAACTGGAAGAAGTGTCACTGGACGATAGTTATCTGGGTCGGAACGACTACCCCCCTTGTAAAGTAAAGAAATTATTCCTTATTTCTGTGCATCTCGTCAAGGCAGTGGTGGAAGAATCGTGTCAAAGATTCAGCCAATTTCGTAACTGATACGGCAAGCGCATTCGGGCGAATAGCATCATTTCCGGGAGTGCTGCGTGGGCGTATAGACAACAGTTTTCTCATCACAGTGTCGCCCGTAAAGTGGACGTAAATCTTGGTAGTGTCACAGTACATTCCATTGGATTAGGATACCACGAAACACAATGAAAAATTTGCGCGTGCAATTGTTGCGTGGCATTTGCTGCTTCTTTGGCCGTCCGTGTTGGTCCATCTGCTGTCAGAAGAGAAGGAAATCGTTTTCACCTTACGAAGGCTATTCATATGCTTGCAGTGGTAGTTTATGATTCGATATAAATCGTGCTGTTAACCTGTTGATATGCAACTTCGTCCTCGCGCACTAGTTGTGTACAGTGGTGTTTGAGCTCAGATCGGTTTTGTGAGCATGCCATGCTGCGCTTCGAGTCGCCATGCATTTGTTGTGTTCTACTGCGTACAAACCAGGGCATGTTGCTCAAACGGGTTGTCCTGACGTCCGATGCCTCCGCACCCAGGGTGGTAAACTTGCTGACGAAACTGTCCCATGCAATATCCGGTATCCCATGGGCTAAGAAAGTCTAATTAGCCATTTTAACGACATACTATGTCACAAGGTGTTGTGGCCCATGTCGCTTGGGTATTATTCTTAGGGTAATCTGTATAGCAGGTGAACATGAAGAGCAAAGTAGTATGATCACATCGACCTAGAGGACTACCGATGATCATCCACTTAATTAAGAGTTCTTGGTTAGTGAATATCCGGTCTAGTAAGGATGGTCTGTCTGCCTCTCTGAATCTGGTGGGAGTGTTTATGTGGCCATAAAGAGGAAAACTGGCGACAAGCTCTTGCAGATCTGCTTTGAACTGTTCTCCAAAACGTGGACGTTAATAAGAATGTGGCTGTATCATCTGTTTATTGCCTGCCTCAGTGCGTTAAACGACAGCTACCAAGTAAGTATCGTTTCCTCTCAAGCGTAGACGGCACCAAAAGTAATCCTGTACTGTGTTGATCGAACCCCCCTTCAGGGTTTACGTTGCAGGCCACTGCGGAAATACAGAGCAAGTCCTCCTTTATTGCGTCAGCCACATACCTGGTAACTGGACCTCGATGTCACCTATGTCGGGGCGAAACCATGTCTCTGCAATGGTAATGAGGCTACAAGACTTTGATCTCTGACGGAATTGCAGTTCACGAAGTTTGCTAAGTAAGCCTTGAGCATACGTCAGGAGCGCTTGACAAGGAGTGAATGAGTGGGCTGAATTTATGCAAACCGATGAAAGACCGACACCAAATCGATTTTTGGTGGTTTGCCGGTGAACAGAACAACTCTTCACTAAGGCCATCCACCGCATACCACAACGAAACTAGAAGTGACTTAGCTCTGAGCGAATGAGCACTAGGCAAGACTCGGAAACCTTTTCTAGCGAACAGTGATAGTCTACTAAAACAAGCACAGTGATTTGAAGTTGTTACGCAGAAAATAATGCTGGTGATGTTGAATCGGAGAATGAGGTTTCAGCGTCTACTTTCATCGCACATATCAGGGTCAGGGATCTGAGCAGTTGAAACAAAAGGACTACACCTGCGCACTGAGGCACACTATGCTGTCAATGTTCCACAGGCTTTCGTTTCCGTCCACACGTAACGCTGAAATATGTGTAAACACTAAATGTAGTCTGCATGACGGAAGATAAGCTCAAGTCCAGAGTAACACCGTCAGAAAAAGCTCAGGAGGATATCCCAACAAGACACAAGACTGGGAACGCTATGGAGAGTCTTAGCCTTCGGAAGAGATTAATCACCTCTCGTAACGTCCGACAACATACCAAACCGAGTATTATGTCTTATTGGGGGTGTCAGCAGCATTTCGAAAGGGCGCAATGTCCCAATGGATGTAACGAATTATGCGCCCGCTCACGCGACTGTACGGTGCATGCTATTCTGATACTTATCCTATAGTTCGCGAGTGTCTCATTGAAACTCTACCTGGAGAGTGTACAAGGCAGAAAAATGAAGTTCATCAGGCAAGTCAACGGGGACTCAAAGAAATCTACAAAGGGAGCTCGAAAATGGTAAGCTGGACGAGTTAAGCGAGACGGTTTGTTAGCAGGTTAACGAACTAAAGAGACGAACTAAAAAGGCAAAGTAAAAGAAGAGAACCAACAGCTTGTTGATACAGTCACCTATGTGATTCGACGTCTAGGAGGACGGAACTTACCATTCACTACGGCAGTGCTGAAGCAAACTTCTAAGGTCATTCACAGTGTGCTCGAAGATGTCATCCGGTAGCTCGTCGTCAGCTACAAAAAAGAAATTTCGACTTGGATGGATAAGACGCGGAGCGAGAGCAATAAACGATGATCTACTAGAGTGCAATGCACAATGCCAGGTAGGAGGGCTCAGAGTAGTCAGATATGGCAATCTATGGCAAGGAAAGATCAATCAAGAACACACAGCTTACCACTAATAGAAACAGGGGTGGTAGTCGCGGGTGGTTGCCGGAAGGCCACTAGCTGTCTGTCAACTTCTGTGTTCGTCTGACCATGGAGGTCTTCGAAGCTAAGCAAATGCCGACAGTGGCGAAACGGAGACATAATCATTAGAACGAGGAGGTATAAGGTTAGGTTAGAAGCGTAAAGACAATTAGAACAGTAATGTCAATCGAATCAGAGTTGTCACTACAATACGAACGGAAAAAGGGGAGTTAATGATATGCTTGGACGGTAGACAGGAGAAATATGGCGTAACGAAAACATGGTGTGATGAATGAGATGGAGACACTTAGTACGGAACTGAAGGGGATGGTAACGCTTCTTCGTGTGCACATCAAAGTGGATAGATAGATAAAACGGGACACATGAAATTAATCTGTGGCGAATGCTATGATAAATTGATAGAGTGCCTATCAGAACCAATCAAGTAAACAGTATTTGGTGGAAAAACAAACCTCTATCGGACGAGGTTGTTGTGGTGCATCTAGGCAACAGGTCACAGCCTCTTTGGATCATTTCTATTGCCATGACTTTCCTTGTGTTTGGGAAGAGAAGCTTTTGGCTATGTGACAAATCTTAGTAAGTGCGTCTTCCAGGTAAAGCCAAACCAGCACATCAAAGTTCACCCTAAGTTTGAATGCAGACGATGTCTCCACCACAGGGGCAAGATGCTAACTGGGTGTGTGCCTAGTGTAATCTCGGCTTATCTATTCGTGCAGCTTTATCGTTCGATGCATGTGCCTGTTAATTCGTTTGTTAAAAATACACTATTAATTGGAAATAAAACGGTCACCGGCTCAGGTTCCAGTGGTGTATCTATGCAACACATCACAGCCTACATCGTTCTACCAGATAAGTGTGGCATAAAGCTACGAGATACTAGCCAAACTAAGTTATTCCACAGAAGAAACTTAACGACTTTTAGGCAACAGCTGTACCACGATGGTATCGTAAGGTTTTCGCGGACTGACGATCGGTGTATGGAGGGTGGTGTGTGGGGAAACGCAGCTTCTGCATTTGATCTGAAGAGATTTTTACGCACCCCTTCTCTTCTATTATAAAACCAATACTCGAGTGCGGATCACTCGTCTATTGTCAGATTACCCATGGAGAGGCACAGACTGGGACGTAGTCAGCATGTGCCCAAAGGGATCATCCCGGTTTACGGGGTACGCCGTACGAAGACCCATGCAGACCACTAGGTCTATACACCCTGTCGTATCGTCGGTTTAGAGTTGACCACATCGGATATTGCATCTAGATAACTTCACCATACTGAGGCCACTGCTGCACGTGCACACCCCAAGCAGTACTCGCGGGCATGGGCACAAGCTAGTGGTACCGGCCCTAAAGCGAATAGCACACGCTCTATGCTTCCAGGGCTTAGTAGTTAAATATTGGAACAGTTTGCCTGCGGAAATTGTCGAGGCAAAATCGGTGTCGGAATTCAAGCAATTCCTAGGCATCCATTTTGCGGATTGCAGATACAGGGAGCGCATCGGATTCAAATAGCCTGCGGTGCAGCCGTAATATGCTGCAAACGCGCAGGAGTCAATGACGTGACTCCGCGCACGTGCCCGAACCAATGAGGATGAAGAAACATAGACACATATCTACTAGTCCACCAGTTCAAGTATTCAGCAACACTCAAACGCATCTTGAGACATCAGTTCTTCGCCTGTTTTCATTGAAAAACACGCAATGTGGTGTACATGATGTGTCCACTCGCAGCCAACTAACAATCAACAAATGGGTCAAGAATGCAATAAGATACTTGCACTGAACAGATAATTAAAGTGAGTTACACTACGATGCCATTAAAATCGTGATCGAAATAAGACAGTGCGTATCCGTGGCGATGCTTCAAGTACCTCAAAGAGTTTCCATCATTTTTGTCCACCAACATACACTTCACGAGGCGCACACTTCCGATCCCGAAGACTAACAAGTCAAAATCAGGAAAGTACAAACTGACCTGGGCACTCGTGAAGGATGATGTTCATTCAAAATGAGCTGTTCCGTTACAAGGAGCAATGTTTTATCGCACAGGTGTGATAACCAGACCAACTATCCTTGGTAAACAATTCACCAGTAACAACAGAAGGCGGGAACTAGGACTAAGATTTACAATAATATGGACCTGTGCATGTACAGTAAACAGTTAGGTGTAGCGAAGAAACGGGAGTGATGGCCATCAAAGTGTCTTAAGTAAACAATGTATACACCATGAAGAATGCCGAAGCAGTAGTATTACCTAAGTGTGTTTGGTAACACACGGCAGCGTTTAGTGTATCCTCGAAAGACTGATTCTGAGTTCAGTGTAGAGAATCAAGGTTGCAAAATCCTCACATCAAACTAAATATGATAACGCACGCTGAACGTAAACATACCGCTCCTTTCCAGTGGCTCAAATACGTACCTAGAAACCCGGATACTCGCATCAGTCGTTGCACACAGCGCGCTACGGAATTCCAAACAAAGGCTAATTCCACTGCAAGCGGCAAAATCGTGTACTGATCTGAATGCAAACAACCCCCTGATTGGATAGGCAGCAAATTGGGATCCGCTTCCAGTTTATTAGAACTTATACATCTCCGCACATGCTCTAATGGGCGCCTTACCGTCTATGTATACGTAAATGGTGGTTGCAATGGTGCATTTAGAATGTCCACACACAAAAAAGACGCAGGCTCATCGCTCCTAGTCTCGGTGCTGCGTAGGGTCAGTCGACCGTGGAGGCACAGTGCCAAACACGCACGCACACATAGTAGGAAAACACGAAACGCGAGGGTGCATGTGAAAACTCGAACAGACAAGAAATAACTCACGACTGAGGTCGCAGATCAACGCCAGAGGTTTCAGAAGGGAACTGAAGAGCGGACAAATAAGGTGTATTGCTTTAGGGTACAATAGAAAAGACCGAAGAACACAAGGGGTAATTGAGACGTCAGCTAGCTAACATGTCAGGCAACATCTTAAAAAGAGACAAGAATGCTTACTCTGAATTCGCTTGACTGGAAATCTGGTTGAACAGCAGGAGTGAAGTCCATTGGACTGGATGCTGGCTCTAAACTGATTCCCAATAACTCTCCCAAAGTTTGAGGCTGATTAGAACAAAGTGGACAAATACCACATAGAAGCTGCAGTGTATACTTTTTGTGGTATCGCCGGATGACATTGGAATAGATTAAAATTTACAAACTCGAAACTCAGACAATATACAGGATGACAAAGCGGCCTAAAAAATGACACAGGTGGTCAAGAACAAGTCTTTGCTCTTCGCAGAATTCCTTTTGATGTTCAGTGAGTACAGAGATGGACGAAAAGAGAGTGAGGAGGGTCAAAACAGGAATAGTCGAATCGGCTTTCGCGAAATTGGGTGTTTTCATGCGACAGTAAGAGGACGCCTCAAAATTTGATGAATAAAAAGAAAAGTAGCCGGGCATTTTGTGGCCACCGAGGGACGACCTACGGTGAACTAATTAAGACGTCAATTGAATATACCGGAGGCAGAAATATGTAAAAATGAGGGCCACGGGGAACAAGTAGCCGAGTACAAGAACAATCAGTAAATGAACTCAATCCGCCTGGGTAAGTGCTAATTTACATTCCTATCATAAATATCTAAGATCTCTTCGTACACAAACAAGAAATTGGATCCAAAAATATTGTTTATATTTGTAGTGATTTCTTAACATAGTGAAAAAAAGATGTCTCGTTCCTTGCAAATGACAGGATATGTGCAAATGCACACACTATATGAAAACAAACTTGTGTGTGTGGGCACATATATACACACTACGTACGAAGGAGATAAACCATAATTTACATAATTTGCAGTACACTGTGGCATCATCACACAATACAGTATAGGTGGTGTCGTGTAGCTCCCTTAAATAAGCATAAAGGAAGACCGGACTGCGATCAGAACCTATCTGATCAGAAGGTAATATATCATTATATGGTATGTTGAGCGATTCCGATTCGTACTTCCTTGATTGGCTACCGCTGACGGAAACTTGGCATATGAGACGATCGAGCCAATTGGTCGTGCGGGCTTACGAGAAGATTCTGGCTCATACGTGTGGGCATTGTTGCTCGGCTGGCGGCGATTGATCAGCTTTCAGACGGTCGGTCCAAATTCGTTCAGCTCGCCCGTTTGATAGGTAACCAGCATGATTGATGTTGCAACTTAAAGGTGGCAACCCCACTACGGACTTGCACCAGGGATGAACACGCTCAGTTATCCGTTGCTTTGACATTGAATGAGAAAAACTGACTGTAATTTGTCATAAGATGTTATAACTTTAGGACAAAACTTGTTTATTACCCCAATAAGTGTGAAAAAATGGTTCTGTAAGTTCGGAAATGGCGCTACAAATGAGGCTGATTTAGTTCAGTCATGGTGGGCACAAAGATCTAACTTAAAAAACTGTTTTGGACCGTCAGAAGGATAATTATGAGTTTAGAGGAGTAGTAGGGGAGTTGAATGGTATAGGTAGAAATTCGCCACATCTAGACTCTCTCAAACAGCCGTCACACGCCCGGAAAAGCACTGTACACGCGTTTCATCCTTTCGGGAATCATCAGCGGTGCGCATTCCATTGGACTCCTGGTAGGGCTCGAACCCGCAACTCGACTGTTGTCAGTCCGTGGTTGAGACTATTGCGCTACGGGGGACGGCAACAAACATCGTAAGTAAGTTAATAGGCGTGATATAGTGCCGCTCACTATCCACTGATTTACACGTTACTGCCGTGCGGAGGACAGGGTAGCCCACTCACTAAGCCACGAAGTTGCCAAACTTGAGCTTATAATGCCATAACTTAATTGGTGGCTTAAGGTTGATAAGTTCGTCGCTTGGTGAGGGGGCGACCCTTGTCCTCTGCACCTCAGTAACGTGTAAGAGTGGATAGCGAACGGCGCGATATCACATCTACTACCTTTTTACCAGGGTCGTTGCCGTCCACCGTAGCTCTGTAGTCTCAACCACGGACTGGCAACAGTCGATTTGCCGGGTTCGAGCCCTACCAGCGTCCGATGGAATGCGCACTGCTGACGATTCCCGAAGTTATGATTTTCTTAGAATAAATCCCAGTACTAATTCCTTTGTGTACAGCAGCATTGTAGAGGCCTTGGAATACGATAATGTTTCTACCGAACAGGTTGCGATGCCTGGACTGAACGCGCGACGCAAGGATACTCGTCCAGCTTTGGTGCGACGGTATGAAAAGTATCAATTGACATACCACACGGTTAGATGCACACTGGCTGGCTTGCCGAACAACCTCGTGGTAACAGCTGGGTGGTTCGGGACTTTCCCGTTCCAGCAAATGGTTTGGCGGCAGTATTCCAGGAGGTGGTGGGTTTTCGCCTGGCAAGCGTTCTCCCTACAAAAAACCACATGTGTCCGTGTAACAACACTGTGCCGTGACGTGACTCGCCACTAAATAAAGTCACTGTGTTATGGTTTCGGCTGACCTACCGATGACCTGCTGCTGGCGTGCACTCTGATCAGCCCGACTTCCCAAAGCAGGAGACCGGCGTACGGCTGGCACGTATATTTTGCTTAACGTCCAACTAACGGTACATTCAATTTATGGCCAAATCAATAGCCCTCAGCGTAAAACGCTCTCATTGGCTGGTTCCGTCCCATTAACACCTTCCCCCGCAAAAGTTGACATAAGACTTCATTTTTGGATCCAACTGCATTCTTACGACAGGTCTCCGTAGTCGATCAGTACAGCGCCGGGTCTGGACCTTCGGTTCCTCTGAGACTTCTGTGCGGGATGCATCCGAATTGCTTTGGGGATTAGATGGCATGTCGAAACTCTCTAGTAGAATATCTAACGGTAGTAACCGAGCGCTTGTGCCCGCATGGATGCTAGTTGGTCGCAGCTGATTGGAATGCCTGGTCCAAATCAAATTACCCACATTAACCTCATATAGCACCTGTCCAATATTTCTCCGTATCGATCCTAACACCCATTGCGGGTTTCCCGCGCGATAGTCTCTTACTAAAACACGCTGTCCGGGGTAAAAGCGGCGTGCTTGAGTTCTGTGTCGCTCGTTGTAGTACTGCTCCATCCGAACGTTCCTTTCTTGCTCATTAGTACACCTCGGAGTTAGCAGGGAATTCACGGTACGGAGTTTTCTTCCCATTAGTGCTTCTGCCGGCGACAACAGGTTTGGTACTTGGGGATTTGAAGTTGATCTGTACACGAGCAAAAATGTATCAAGTATCTCCTGTGTGGTTCCTTCCCCCCGCATCTTTAGTAGCGATCGCTTAAACGTGTCGACGAAGCGCTCTGCTTGTCCATTTGACTGAGGGTGAAACGGTGGCGACCGTAGATGCGTGATACCATGCTGTGCGCAGTATTCGGCAAATTGGGAAGAAGTGAACTGAGAACCATTATCAGTGACCAAGGTTTCTGGTATTCCGTGTTGACTGAAAAGTCTCCTCAAAATGTTAATTGTTGCACCACTTGTCGCACGCTCCATACAGAAGACCTCAGGCCATTTACTATAGGAATCAACAACTATTAGGTACTGCTGACCGTTTAGGGGACCAAAGAAATCAGCGTGCACGCGTTCCCACGGTTTTGTTGCCAACGGCCAGGAAGCTAAGTCAGCTTTTCTCGGTGCCTTACTAGCAAGCGCGCATCTGGGACATGACTTTACTAGTTGCTCGAGTTCCGAATCAATGTTTGGCCAGTAGACAAAACTCCGAGCAATGCTTTTCATTCTGTTAATTCCAGGATGTGCCCGATGAAATTGCTGAAGGACTCTTTGGCGAAGTTCT
This sequence comes from Dicrocoelium dendriticum, assembly GCA_944474145.2. Lineage (NCBI taxonomy): Eukaryota > Metazoa > Platyhelminthes > Trematoda > Plagiorchiida > Dicrocoeliidae > Dicrocoelium > Dicrocoelium dendriticum. The sequence goes on along the minus strand of OX104069.1, from coordinate 60,374,690 downwards.
TTGGGTATGACAATTCTCTCGGCCAAAAGTAAACACCCATTTACGATCGAAAGTTCGTCCTTTCTCCGAGAGAGAATTTGTAGCTCTCCGGATAGAGTATCACTTGGCCACTGCGTAGTGTGAAATTTGATTACCTGGCGCAAGAGGGGATCTCGCACAGTTGCGTCACGTACCATGTCAAACGTCACGGGAAGCTTCCTAAAATTCTCCATCAAGACCTGGTTGACCTCTGATTCAAGGGAGATTGCTGCAATGATAGATTCTTCCTGCTGATGCTGTTGTAGCTCCAATAACCGGGAAAGTGCGTCTGCTTGACCTATGTCCTTTGTAGCCGTGTACTTCACCGCAAAATCATAGGCGAGTAAGGCCGTGGCCCAACGCTGCAGTCTGTTCGCGGTATAAACGGGTATACCGGACTTTGATCCAAATATGGCTAGGAGTGGTTTATGGTCGGTAAGCAGGGTAAATCTCCTGCCATACAACATTTTGTGAAATTTCTTTATTGCAAAGACTATCGCTAATGCCTCTTTCTCTATCTGCCCGTAATTCTTTTCGGCTGGCGACAGTGATCGAGCTGCGTGTGCGATCGCTTTTTCCGATCCGTCAGCAAACTTATGAGAGATAACTGCACCCACGCCATACTTCGAAGCGTCTGCCGCCACCACGATTTCAAGTGTAGGGTCGTAATGTGTCAGCAAAAGGTCAGAACACAGCATTCGCTTCACCTCCTCAAAGGACTTCTGACAATCTTCGGACCAGTGCCAACGTTTGTCCTTGGTGAGTAACTCATTGAGTGGTCCACGCACGCTGTGCATATGTGGCAGAAATTGACTGTAATGACTGACGAGTCCTAAGAAGGACCTCAGAGTAGGCACATCTTTGGGAGGTGGCATCTTTTTTATAGCATCAATGTTTGACGGATCTGGACGTCTACCGTTCTTGTCAATTATGAAGCCAAGAAAATTAATGGAGTCCATGAAAAACGTGCACTTTTCTGGGCGAAGTCTAAATCCGTACTCTTGTATGCGATCAAGTACTAAGTGCAGCTTTCTGAAAAGGTCATCTGGGTTAGTTCCGACGACAATGATATCGTCCAAATATGCGGCAGCACCATCTACATCTGTTAGCATAGTATCCATGATTTGCTGAAAAATTGATGGCGCGGACTTAACTCCGAATGGAAGTCGATGATACTGATACAAACCTCGGTGCGTATTTATCGTCAGTAATTCTCTAGAAGCTTCATCAACTTCTATTTGTAAGTACGCATCCGATAGATCTAGCTTGGCAAAACACTGACCCCCATTTAGTTTCGAGAACAAGTCATCTGGGACTGGCAGAGGATACTGATGCGTGTTTAACGCTTCATTCAGCCCAGTAGAAAAGTCGGCACATATTCGGATCTGGCCGTTCGGCTTCTTGACAACCACAATTGGAGCCGCCCAAGAAGAGTAGTTCACTGCATAGATAACCCCAAGTTTCTCCAAACGATCAAGTTCCTGGTCAACAATTGGGACTGCTGCGTAAGGTACTGGCCGCTTTGCACGGAAAACAGGAACAGCATCGGGTTTTAAGGACAATGAGGCTTGCAACTTTGTACACTTACCAAGTCCTTCACGGAAAACAGGTGCATATTTCTCTCGAATTTGTTCGATTGCCATTGCCTTGGGGACTTTTGGTTTATGTAAGTGTACACTTGCACAGATTTGATTAATGGGAACATCTAAGAGGTTGAATCGCTCAATCCAGTCTAATCCAAGGAGGTTCAAATTCTTGTGTGTTGTGACGAAAATAGTTCCCCAAGCGGTGAAGTTGGCAAAGCGACACTCACATTCAATCTGACCGATCAAGTTTAGACTCGTACCTGATGCGCTCTTCGCTTTATGGTTAGTTGGTTTAATGTCAGGTGAACCGATAGCTTTCCATAAGTTTTCCGTAATGACTGTAATATCGGAAGCCGTATCAATCTGCAGACGCGCTACTCTTCCGTTGATGGTAATAGTGACGAACTTTCTTCTATCTTTAACATCGTCCGTATAGTTAGCGTTTACTCTTGTCGCGAACCTTCGGTAACCTGCTTTTCGAGTATCACATGACGATCTAAATGATGTTTTGAATCTGCAGTGGGTCTCCTTGTGCCCCCGTCTAAAGCACCTTTGACGAACATGTTTGCTGAAAGGACACCATCTCACAAAATGCCATCCTCCGCATTGCCAGCAAGGTGATGGGGGTTTGGATTGTGGATATCTGCTAGGTTGAGCGGTCGGTGGGTTGTTTCCTGAAATTTGCTAGACAGATATATCTGCGGAATGTGCTCTCGAATCTTCCACCATAGCCGTATCGTGCTTTAAATTCATGATTCTTTGGGCTTCAGCAATGGCGTTTTGTAATGTAACATCTGTGTCGCGTTCCAACATACCAAGTATTCTCGTTCGTATCTCGGCGTCTTTTGGGGACTGTAGACTGCATACTAGTATCAAACACTCGAACTGGTCTTCCGTGAGCGACTTCAGTTTGAATTTCTGGCATTCACGTTTGACTATCGCCGCGTGAGCAATAAGACTGTCATTGTCCTTTTTGCATAGCTTTAGACAATTGTATCGGTTATTGAAAAGAGACGACTGGTCTCCAAACAACGCTGTGAGTCGAGCAACTGTATCATCAAAGCTGAAATCATGCGCGTTGTTTGGCAAAATGTAGTTAATGTATCTGTCATGTTCAACCGTTCCGAGTTTTCGTAACAAAAGGCGAACTTTAGATGCATCATCGAGACCTGACAACTCTGCCCTGAAAACATCTTCATAGCGCCTGAACCACGCATCGAATATTAATCCTGAGTCAGGATCGAATATGAACTCATTAACACTACTGATCATCGCATCCGCCGAAGGCTTCCCATTGTTCTGAACGACCGTAGGCTGCACAGATAACATTTGGGTGAGGGTTTCAATCATACGCAGCTGTGCTGTTTCAAATTGCTGCTGTTGCTGCAACAAAATGATTTTCAGATCTTCCGCTGAAATTGACATCTTGATCCACTACCTTCCGTCGCCAAAAATATATGTTATGGTTTCGGCTGACCTACCGATGACCTGCTGCTAGCGTGCACTCTGATCAGCCCGACTTCCCAAAGCAGGAGACCGGCGGCAGTATTCCAGGAGGTGGTGGGTTTTCGCCTGGCAAGCGTTCTCCCTACAAAAAACCACATGTGTCCGTGTAACAACACTGTGCCGTGACGTGACTCGCCACTAAATAAAGTCACTGCCCCTTGCTTCATCCTGGCGAAGCATTGTATTCCAGTAACTTTGTGCTGTAATTTTGGGGAGCACTGGGCCACTGCTTGACAAAGGAACAAACGACAGGCGTATGAACTGAGGAATCAGTCACCGGCTCCCAATGGGTGTGATTCCCTGAATTCGCTCCACTGCCTTGCGGGCAGGCTATTCAGCCAAAGGCTCGGGGTGGTGTCACCTAAGTCAACACCCTACTTCGGCTTGGGCAACCGCGTAGTATCTCGCCCTCTGACGAACCCATGGATTTGATGTGTTGTGTTGTCTTTTACTATTTCTGTACCTTGTTTTGAGTTCCATGGTTTCCGATGGCTCAATGTCTATTCATAGACTGTTGCAACTATATATATATATATATATATATATATATATATATATATATATATATATGCCCCATGCTGAGGCTGATGTTGCATTCATGATGCTTCTTCATCGCAGTTGGGCTAAACCAACTTACACTTAAACTAGGTCTTTTTAATGTGGATAAAATTCATTACATTTTATTTGGTTTGTTCTGCGTACTTGATAATCTCCTCCCAACTTGCACACGTGGCTCATGCAAATTGTGGTAAACTTGCGTAATTGTACCGCGTGGTATTCATTTTAAAATAATTCGGACGTTATGTACTTATCGCTGATTTACACTTAACCAATTTCTTCCATATGCTCATTTAGCGAGTATCTATATTGTCATATGCATTTGCTTTACTCGATATCGGCATTTTGTGTGATTGGTTGTTGTTTAACATCCCAGGTGTGGCTGCGTTTGATGTGCATGTTGACAAGGTGTCTATCTGTCTATTACCCACTACTTCGTCCATACTGGCTCCAGGACACAGTTGGTCGTAGCTGGAGGGGACGGGGTGCACGGTTCTTGTGGTCGCGCTAGGCTAGAAGAGTGGTTCCATGCACTCAGTGTGGAGCGGACTACGGTCCAGCCACCGCCTTGTGTGCACTTGATTCCACAAATACAGCGTGCTTGTGTTTGTCTGTGAAGGAGTGTGGGCCGGCTCCGTAGATGAAACGTGGCTCCCATCCACATGCCTCCCGGTCTTATTTCTTCGGGTTTACACTGGATATGGGGTGTGTGGTTGGAGTTGTGGGTAATGCGGCGCAAGCCATCCATGGTCCCTCTGTAGGTGCAGGCGTCCCGTGGTTGGCCAAAGTGATAGGCAAATCCGAATCCGGATGCCGCCAACCATATATATATATATATATATATATATATATATATATATATATATATATATATATATATATATATATATCATCATCATCATCATCATTGATGCACACTAATTTCGGTGTAGCCCGGACCAGTTCCGTTAATTTCGGCTCGTCAACCATGATCCGCGAGCCGTGGTTCGCTGGATCAAGTTATAATGGAGCATGCCGCCGACATTAACAACAATGGTACTGGTAACTCAAGGAAATGCGCAAAAATTAAAACCGTCATATGAGATCGTTAAGAATCACAATTTAGAAATTGGGTACAAGAGAACTACTAAGTTCGTGGCCGCGCCATATCCAATAAGGTGTCTAACCGCTGATCTTGCTGATTTCGAAGACTCCAATGGGAAGGACAACAAGCACCAACCCGACTCAGCCTTTCGATGAGTTCCTCATACTGTTACATATAGTTGATTGGTCATCTCGGGCTTCATCTGGCAAGATGCATTAGTAGCAAATAATACATGCCGACGCAACCATCTACCTTGCAAGCACGCGGAGTACTTGACCAAGAATCGAGTTCACCTGACACCGAATAGGCAACGGAGGGCCATGTTTGCTTTGCAACCATAAGGTCACCGGTTCGAATCCGCGTAGGGGTGGGCGTCCTCGCGGTATACTCAGCCCTCGCGCGACTTGTGATGGTCGCGCGGCATTGAAGCGCCGTTACGGCGTATAAGCTGACGCATTTCAATGGAGATCACCTGTCGCACACCGACCACACAGCAGGTCCTCCAAACGCAACTTAAATTCTTAACCGCTGTATCCCGCGTTGCTCACGGATCTCAGCGGCTTGGTGATCAAGACGTCAGCCGTTAACCATTAGGCCTCGAGTTCCACCCAAAGGTAAGGCTACTTCTACATGTCAAGTTCAGAGGAGGACGAAACCAGGCGTGGAGTGTGTGTTGGGAGGAGCAATATTGAAACCCCTTCACAACGGGGGTGGGGCTTGTTGTTAAAGAGGAAATGACGGACTTCAGTATGGTTCAGTTGGTTCTCTCACATCAACAGTATATGCAAGCTACAGTCGTCAAACGCTAGCAGTCTCCTATCACCGCGCACAGAGACCAGTGGCCAGGCTTCTGATTCATTCTGCAACACTGCACATTAACGTGGTTATGGATTTAGGTTTATAATTCCGCGGATTCCATACATAAGGGAGGGTTTTAAAGGCTATACCAAGTTCAGTTATGTGCGTAGCAACCTATTCGATGATGCCACCGTCAGAGAAAAAAGTGATCGACCATGTACAGTGTTTATGCGGTGAGAACCAGTGAGACGTCGGCGTAATCCAACGACAGAATCTTGTTCATTGAAGTGTGGCTATATCCAAAGAAATGGGTGTCAAGCCAGTTCCAAATCTAATAGTAGACTATTATCCACTGAGTATGTATGTAATCTCAACAGTCTATCAACTAGACACAGAGCAAACATAAAACGATGGAGATCAGCGGATACGCAAGATTCATCGCGTAATGTGATCACAACAGTTAACAGGCATTTGTAGCATAGCACACTGGATAGGAGAGGTACAAAGACCGTCGCGTAACCCAGAGAGTTGGTTAGGAGAGACAGTGTGCTCCAACGAGCGTGCCAATTAGAATTGAGAAATAAGTACAAGAAACACTGTGTTACCCGTCACTTGAGGAACGATGAAGCATGGTGAGCAACGCAGTAGAGACACCAGTGTTTGTGTCCAGTGAGTAATAAGCCATCGAAGTGGAATTAGGGGAAAACCGGCAGATTTCAGAGAAATCCCATCTAAAAGATGAACCACAATAAACTTGCAACTGGATAGTCCGTGAACCGAAGCACCCAACTAAATAGTCGATGGCACTGGCTAAAATGAAAGCATGTCCTCTAAACTCCCGATACTCGCTCACTAGTCGCATGAAAGAATCATGCCTTGTCCAAGGAAAACTTCCCAACGGATAGCATTTGACTGAGCACAGAGAAGCAAAGACGGACATTTCGTAAGCGTAGAGCACATTCCCAGGAGTTATGGACCAAAGGCAAAGCGCCTAATTAGGGACCAAACCGTTTGGAAAACCGGTGGAATAGCCATCACCTGTCACGCAGTAGAAAGGGAAAGCAGCAGCAGAGGAATTGTGATTTACAAGATACGAACTGCAATGCTCTACTTCCTGAGGGCGACACCTATCAAACAGGACCCGGAAGCAAGTACATATGACTGAAGAAAGAGCAAATGAAACAGTCCAAGATGTCCGACGGGGCAGTACATCTGTCCAGACGCAACATGACGAATGCGAAAGGTGAATCAATATAACAGAAATGAATCTCAACGTCAAAACAAGAGGAGAAGCAAACAACACTAATGTGAAGTTACCTGATGGTCGGAAATCTGCGGCTGTTCCCTCTGACCGAAAATAGATTCTGTGGGACGTTTTTCAAATATACTGAAGGGAGAAATAATCCCGGTCAATGGGGAGTTTGCCGTCGCCACTGCTTCGGTGGTGGTGGCCGTGGCATCACTCGCCGCTGTAGTGCAGTCAAGAGAGAGAGGAGAGTACAAAGTAGAAAATGATAGTGAAATGTGGGAATGAAAGGCTAGACAACTGGCTGTAATCAAACGAAAGTCACGATAGTGTCAACCATTGGTGAAATTTAAAGCCCATTTACAGCGCGATGTAATAGATGGAATGATCTAAAACCATGATGTTAGCACTCACATCGATGACTTAAATGTAACACGGTTTCCCATGCGCACTTGGTGCGCAAGCAGTTAGACTGATTGTCACTATGTGAACACGCTCACGGACTAATGGACATCAGATGCAGGCAGATAACAAGAGTTTTTACCATCCTCGCCGATACAAAAGATTGTTCTCACTGCCTTTTAGGTAAAACATAGAAAGACGATGACTTTAATAACACTAAAACGCCATGGATTTACATAAGTGTAAAATAAAACAGTGACAACTGAGCAGAACAAAAGGCCCGCAATCGAATACGAAAAATTTCTATCGCTGATTAAAGATGATGACTGGTAGACGACAGGCTAAGTTCATTTCTTGAGTAGATGGCATGCACTAGAGGCGTATTCCGGTTATTGATCAAAGACCGTTGTTAGCCCGATCGTTTAAAGGTTGACGAAAAGGATACCGGGTGGAAAGTCTCGACCCTCCAGTCGCAAATGATTATGCATCTAAACTGTTCGGCAGCAGAACAGTATAGAAAAAAGGGAAAAATCGGTAAAATAAAAGCGTGCGAGGATATTCAATCGGGAGGTAGGCGAAGGATAGCACCTAACCCGTATAAGACGTGAATCCGTACCAGACTGTCTGGCGCAGTAAGACAGTCTATCGTCACACAACAGATCACAGGCTGCAACAATAGATACTCAGTAGTAACTCGGATACGAATTATACTTATCGGAAGCAGACGGTCACACAGCGGGTGTCTCAGATTCCTACAGTAGCAGTGGCGTCAAACAGCGTTATAAAAACGCTCACAATTGTACAAACAGATTTCCCATTTTAAGCATAAGCGGCCCCATCGGCACACTCGGCAGAACCATCATAGATTTAAACACTAAAGTGGTTGCAGCCATTCCACCGATTTGTTAGACTATGCACCAACCGAAAGCAGTGCTGGTGTGAGAGGGTGGGCAACTTGTGGAAACAAGCCTTTTGTTACACATTTTCAAATGACTCCCAAGAAAAGCTAGGTATGACCATAAAATAGTCACATCGACCGCAAACACAAAGCCTTGCAATTAAATGAAAGACAAAGACGTCAGCCAAAAGAGCAATGAAATAAAACCTAATACCAATTCGAGTGAACAGGTGAAAAGGGGCGAACTCGAGGTAAATGAGGGTTGTTTCCGGGGTTCCAATTCATTACACCACAGTGTCTGTGCATGTGGGGGAGGAGGGACGTCGAGCATGTCTTGTGCTGCATCAACATTTCCAGCTTCAACCCCATAGCCGACTTATAATATAGGGGAACAGGACAAGGAGGCAAATCAAAACTTGAGAGGAAACCCGCCAAAGCGCATTATCTGTTAGAAAGAGAAGCTGTGAAAAGTTAGGCAGCATACGCAAACAGACGGCATCTAAACGTGGTGCAAATTTTTGAGCATTTCATTGATCCACGGATGCAGACTGAGTAGTTCCCATCTGTGGGAATCAGATAAGCTCGGTTTTCTGGTAATCTGGATGTGCGATTTGAAATTGAGATGATGATACCTAATTTGAGGTGTGAATAATAATGGACAAACTGGTTAACATTCCCTGATGGAAACAAAAACAGACAGCGAACACGGCGCGAAAGAGCTACGGTTCGGGGACATTTTAAACCTTTCTATTCCAAACACGGACGGTTTCAACCCTGGTTCCATGGACTCCATGAAGTTTAGCTGGAGCATTGGAGACTGCTTGGCAGAATACAAATACAACACAGCAGACATATCGAAAACCGATAGTGAATTGCTAACGACCAAGAAAAAGGTTGTTTGCGGAGCTTCGTGACTTAGAAGACCTAAGTGATAGTTCGTTACATCGGCGAATCCGAACGAACCAGATAACAACAAAAATTACCTGAACAGAATATTACCAAAGCCAGATCGACATGATGGATCCTAGCCGCTGGATAGGCGATGAATAGAACCGCCCACGCAAGCAGTAACCAAAGACGGAAGACACAATGCAGGAATGAGTCGAGAACTCCGAAAAGACGGGTCATGACAAGAGTTTATACACTGGACAAAAAAATTGTGAGCACAAAGTTGTGCGCAAGATATGAGTTTGATTGCACCAAAATTTACACCAAAGCTACGTAATGTTGCATGTGCACCCGTAACGCGTGCTTTTAGGGAGCACGTGATTCGACATAACACAGTTGTGAGCCAGCACGACAAGGGTCCCACTCTCAGCTCTTCATCCGCGCTTGAAAACCTCGTATAAGCACAAGACCGGTAAACTACAAAGTAGGAAGCCAACCATGCAGGGAGGTCTAATGCGGATGCAAGCCCAACGACAACAATGGTGAGAGCAGGCACAGGCATCTGCCGATCCTGGAGTAGTATTTTGCACATGCCTAGGGTGAAGTACGGGCCATACTTAGACGCCTCCATCGTTAAGCGGTTCAAAGCGCTCTGGAAGGCGTGTGGATCGTCCCCAAGAAAAGCGACATCATCGGCGTAGTCCAAGCCCGCAACTCTGTCGCCTTGGAGAAGCCCAACACTGCAGTTTTAGAAACCTTCCAGTGCTTGTTGAGCGATATATTCGATGGCAAAAGTGAAAAGGGGAAATAGGAGCAACCTTGGCGTACGCCGCTGGTAGCAGCAAACGGAGAGGAAAGCCTGTTGTAAGCCCAGCTTTTGCCCGACGTGTGGCTGTAGAGTACCAACGGGATGGTTACAAACTTGTCGGGCACACAGTTTCACACCGTAGATCTGTCTACCGAGTCAAATGCCACTCGGATACCCAAGATCACTATGTTTGTTGGCCGTCGGTGGATGTGATGGAATTCAATAAGTTGGCGGAGTGTGAATATTTGATCGATGCAACCTCAGTCTGGATGAAAACCGGCTTGTTTCTCTCGGGAAACACCTCCACTAATCCCTGAAAACCTGGGGAGTAGGATAGGTAAGAAAATCGGACGGAACAGAGAACAACAAAATCCTACGGTAAATGGCACAATCTTCGCGTGAGCCTTACTTGTGAATCGGGGTAAGGACCGATTCCTCCCATGCAATTGAAGCATCACCGTCAGTTCAAGCCTTCGTGAACAGTGACAGAATTTCGCTGACAAGTGTATTACCGTCATCTTGGAATAGAGTCTGGAGTAGGCTATCAGGGCCGGGGGCTTTATGACATTTTGAAGATTGGATTGCGCTCCGGATATCTGATTTCGTAGGAAGATCTGTGAGGACAGACCAAGCACCATCCGAGGGAAACGGTATCAAAGTGGGCTGTGCTGGCTAGTTAAATTGGAAAGCCAAGTGCTCTGCCCAGCGGCCCAAGCACCGATATAAGTTGGTAATTTGCGTGCCGTCTAACTCGCAAATTGTCTGACTGACAGCATGTGAACTGCGACCAGTGATCCTGACAGGTAAAATAAATTGCGGAAATTTCCAGTCGATGCAGCGGCCTCCATCTCATCACCTCGTTTTGACCGCCAGAATTCACGGTCAGAGCGAGGGTTTGATTTCAGCTGTTGGGGGATAGACCGAGCGGGCACAGCTCGTCGATGATTTAGCAGTTCTGAGGATTTCACAGAAATTCAGTTTTGGGTCGTGAAGCGCGTGAGGTCGTAGCTGAATAAGCCGGCGGACAGCATTCTTGTTGCAAACTTGACCGGTGTTGATCGACATCCAGAGAAGAGGAGGAAGTGGCAATTTCAAGAAAAATCTGTTGATACTGTGTTTCGACCGCTGGGTCCTCCGACTTGTGGGTGTTCAGTCGGGTTTCTTTGGCCCTAGGTGAGCCACCGAAACGCATGCGAACTGTCGCACACACCAATGCATGATCAGTTTCAACGCACGTTGACCAAAATGATCTGCAATCGCGTACGGTGCCACGTCACCTGTGACTTATGGCTATGTGATCAATTTATGACCAACGTTGGGTTGACAATGGGGGACACCAGGAGGCATAGTGGCGTCCAGGGTAACGAAAGCTCGTACTAGAGAAGAAGTCGGTGGTCAGCACATAGACTGAGTAGTCTCTTTCAGTTGTCAGGACGAATATCATCATACCCATGCTGTCCAAAGAGGTGGCATTCACATAGTAGCAGCCAATAAATACGTTTGTTTAAGTCTATTGCAATAATGATGACGTCTCTTTTGGGCGCCCTTAGGAGCAGCTCATGAAGATGTTCATAGAACTGGTCCTTGACTATATCCGAACTGCCGTCAGTGGGAGAGTAGGCGGAGATCACAAAAAGAGCACGCTCGTCTGCTCGATGTCTGCTAAGCTTGTAAGAGCCACGGAGCTTCATAGCTCAAAGGCGACAGTTAACCGGAATCCAATCAAAAATGGCGGCCTCAGCTCTGGTACTGAGGGTGGTTCAAACACCAGGTTGCCCAGATGCGACAGACTCAGCGTCACCAGAAATGCGAAGTGGCTGTGTGGTTGGACCGGTGACGACAGCTGGTAGACTGTGTTGGAACCCTGCAGTCATATTTCATTCAGGCAACAGATATCGACGGCAAGGGTCTACAGGTTGCTACCCCATCTGCAACTATGTGCATAAGTTAAAGGATGCTAGTTTGAACTGCATTCCAGGTTGCAGTAGCGAAGATGGCAGCTCTCTGTCGAGGGTTGCGTGGCTCAGGTGACGAAAGGTAACAACTTCATCAGAGGAGGTACGCCTGTTAAACGTTGAAAAACCAAGTAACAATTGAGATGAATGATACAAATGAAGGGTAGGTAAATTGGTGGCGTATGTTTGTAAGATTGGCGTAGCAGTATGGCAGTGGATCAGCATGCGAGCGAAAGAGAGTGAAGGTAGTTGTGGGGTTCCATGGTTCGTCAGTAGGCAAGATACTACCCGGGTGCCCAGGTCCGAAGTAGGTGGGCTGTCTTAGGGGACCACGGCCCCAAGCCTTTGGTCGAAAGCCCTAACCCACAAGGCAGCACGGCGAAATAAGGGTTTCGCTCCCCTTGGGAGCCTGTGACTGAACGTTCAGATCATACGTCTTTCGGATGGCAAAAAGCCATACGAGGAGCCTAACATACTCGAAGTCAAAGGCAGAATCCGCTGCTCAAATTGTTTGTCAGTATACAATGCCTCCGAGAAAGACAAGGGACAGTGTCTATTTAGTGACTGGTCACATGCGCCACGTCACTGTGTTGTTAAGCATACAATTGTGGCTTTATATACGGGGACGCTTTCCAGGCGTATACCTACGTATGGTCCCACCATAGGTTATCCCGGGGACACAAACAATCAACCTTGAGTTTTGGGGTACCCGCCATGTGTCTGCATTGCGACACGCAATCAGTTTTACTCTCAATTGTGCACCGTGCTACGCTTTGCTGAGAAACGACTGGCTACCCTACTGGGTGATTTCAACGCACGCGTTAAGCGCTTTGTCGCAGTGTGGACAAACATAATCGGTCCGAGTAATATTGGCTAAGCCAATGGGAGCGGAGACCAGATGTTCACAATTTGCGCCACTAACAGCCTGACGATCAAGAACACTCGGTTTGCACTGAGTACGAGCTCTATAACAACTTGGACGCACTCATGGAGTGGTCAAGCTCACCTGCCTGAATATGTCATCGAACGCCAGCCTGACATGCATGAAGTGTGCATGACACATGTACCGCGTGGAGGTAAGTGTGGCACTGACCACAAGTTGGTGCGCTCCAAAGTCTACATATATTGTCGAAAATTCACATATAGATAAATAAATTGATATCTCCGACTATACGAGACACGCCACAGAGGCACGATCAAGTATGGGTTCGCTTATCGCGAATCGGTGTACATTTAATGTTCGTTACTTAGGTAATGTTGGAAAGAGGATCGGGCTGGAGAATGCGATAGCTACCCTCGTTGATGATGTCAACTAAATCACTTCAGTCTTCGACCTATAGCACCATATCAAAGAGCAAGGGGACAGTTGAGGACGATGAGACGATTGAGCATAAAAACTGTAGGCTTTGCCCTATTGGTTTGAGGACAATAGTGCGACCACTGGCTTATTGGGGTCCGTAGGGTGTGCAGCTTCTACTGCGCATGTGGAGGACACTTAGAATTCAAAGAAGGAGAATAAGTCTCGCAAATTGCGTCGGAGATTGACTCAGGAGCTCCGCCGCATCAAGAGTGCATGGTAGAGGAGGAAGGCGGAGAAGATGCAATGTTAAGTCAAACACCACGAACTTAAGGAGTTCTATGAGTTCTTGAAGACCGTGTAGGCACTAAACTTGAGGCTACTGATGGATGCAACTCTAAGTGCTTTCTGCAAACAAAAATGCAGGCAAAGCGGATATGGCGACAACACTTCGACTGTCTCTTGAATACCCGTTCAGAGATTGACTGGACCTGTTTGAACGGGCTGCAATAACAAGAGGTGAAGATGCGTCTATGCGACACACCGTGTACGACGTCAACATCACACTAGGAAGGATTTTCAGATCAGACAGCCTTTGCCGACTGCTGAGAAGTACGATTTCTCTGCGCAGACTTCAGTGGCTTGGGCATGTTCTCTACATGCCTACTCAATGCTTACCTCGCGGTGCCCTCTTCGCGCACGCAGACGTCGGTTGGAAGTGAAAGCAAAGTGGACAACGTATGACTTGGGCCAGGAGTATGAAGGAGCTAACGTCAAAGTTAGCCGTGGTCGGGCGCTATCGGCTCCCTGGCTGGAATGTGAAGCATCCAGAACACACATGGCTGGAAACGCTATTGGATGTGGTAAGAAATCGTGCACAATGACGGACTTGTTGTGATTCACTATCCCGATGAACATCATATACCCCCCTCTATCTTCGTATGTTTGTTATATTTTCCATAAGTTGTGGTACTATGTTAATTGTACTATTGGCCGTGTTGAATATATATATATATATGTATATATATATATATATATATATATATATATATATATATATATATATATATATATATATATATATATATATATATATATATATAGTTGGCGGCATCCGGTTTCGGATTTGCCTGTCACTGTGGCAAGCCACAGGACGCCCGCGCCTACAGAGGGACCATGGATGGCTTGCGCTGCATCACCCATAGCTCCAACTACACATCTCATATCCAGTGTAAACCCGAAGGAATAAGACCGGGAAGTATGCGGATGGGAGCCACACTTCATCAACGGAGCCGGCCCACACTCCTTCAAAGGCAAACACAAGCACACTGTATTTGGGAATCAAACGCACATAAGGCGGTGGCTGGACCGTGGTCCGCTCCACACTGAGTGCATGGAATCACTCTTTGATCCTAACACGGCCACAAGGACCGTGCACCCCGTCCCCTCCAGCAACGACCAACTGTCTCCTGGAGCCAGTCTGGACGAGGTAGTGGATAATAGACAGGTAGGCACCTTGTCAACATGCACTTCAAGCGCAGCCACGCAGGGGATATCAAACAACAGCCAATCACTTGTGATATATATATATATATATATATATATATATATATATAAAGAAAATAAGTCGATTAATGCTTAAGGAAACGGTGACATAAACCTTAAGTTAATGAGCATAGGAAATAAGTTGTTTACAAACCAATCCTAAATAAGCTTACGAGGCCAGAAAGTCTACTTTACGGAAATGCCACGAACCCAAAAATGTTATGGAAATCGAATACAATTGGCTAAAGCGTGGAGTGCAAGTTAATGGAATAGAGTACAGGTAGATATTTATATGAGAAAGAAAGACATTTGGATAAAACTGGAAACCCACCACCTGAAATAAACAGACTTAGCATGCAAGCACGCGGTTAGTAAATCGAATGCAGCGTACCTACAAACGCTGCGCCGGTTCTGATTACTTCTCTGCAGGACCCGTCGTCGCTTCGGTAGTGGTCCCGAGTGGCCTCGCTCATGGCTCAATAAGCCTGCCTGACTCAGGCACTCGCGACCGCATGTGCTACAGCACCATGCGCTTGATGTCGATGGAGAACAACCCATCAGTGCTTGCCGCTTCCGCACTTTCCGCTTCTTCTCTGCATGCATGAGGGCTTTCTCCTGCACCTCGGTAACTGCCTTCGTCATCAGATCGCGCCATGCAGGCCGATCAACCGCCTTCGATTCCCATGATCTGCAATCAAGATTAGAACGTGTGAGGCTCACTTTAATCATATTCTGGTATCGTAACTTTGGTTTCCCCACGTACCGATTCCCAATACTCAGCTGACCATATTATAGTTGCTCCGGTATCCGCGGCGAATCCATACGGCACACATGACCGATCCACCTCAGCTGTCTCAATAAAAGTACGCAGTCCACTGCATACATTCCACTTCGGCGCAAAACTTCCGTGTCTGCAACTCTGTCACCCCAACCGATGCGCAAAATCCGTCGCAGACACTGCTGATGGAACCGCTCGAGATATCGCACATCCTGTCGGTACATCGTATACGTTTCACTGCCGTATAGAAGGACGGACAGCACCATGAATTTGTACAGTACCACTCTCGTGCCAATGTTAAACTGATGGTTGTTCCACACTCGGTACTCTAGCTTCCCGAATGCCGTTGCTTCCCTGGACACGCGGATACGCAGCTCACTGTGTAGCTCCTGATCAGTCGACATCACACTCCCAAGGTAGCTGAAGCGGGAGGTGGTTTCGAATACCTCAGCACCAATGCTGATTCGCGGCAATAGTGAAGATTGCACCTCCGGTGAAGGCTGAAAGAGATAGACAGTTTTGCATGCATTTTTGTTCGTCGCAATCAGCCGACAATTCAGATATGTCGACCAACTGTCCGGAAAAGCAACAGACGACTGTTTCGCCCCATTGGGGCTCATCAGTGGTGCGCATACTTCGGTCCTCTGCTTTTCCGGACAGCTGGTCGACATATCTGAATTGTCGGCTGATTGCGACGAACAAAAATACTCACCAAAATCCTTCCATTCATAAGTTTTGTATGTGTTGATGGTGAGCCCGAATTTGGCCGCTGTCGAAGCCAGAGCACTAGTCATGTGCTGCAACTCATCCGCATTGTGTGCAAACAACGCACAGTCGTCAGCAAACAGCGACATACGGATAGTTGTCTCACAGACTAGAGTTCTCGCACCGAAACGACGGATGTTCAGCAACCCACCATCAATACGGTGCTCCACACGAACACCGTAAGCACAAGCCGCATCAAAAGCACAGGACAACATTTCATGAAGATATATATTAAACAGGGCAGGAGCTAAGACACAGCCTTGCTTCACACCAGAGACAACTGCAACGTCATCCGAGGTCTCTCCACTCAGCTGCACCATCGCTCGCATACCACTGTGCAGACATTCAATTAAACTTACGCGGGCAACCAGACACCCAACACCAGGCACAATGTCTCGCGGTTCACCGTATCAAATTCCTTGGGGAAATCAACAAAAAACGAGTACAACGGCTGGTGTCGTTCTCGGCACTTCTGTAAATGACAAGCCGCAAACACCACATCTATAGTGCTGCGACCCGAACGGAATCCACATTGCTCTTTCGCCACGTTAGGTTCCACAACCTGACTGACGAGGCGGTTGAGCAGGATTCGGTCAATCACCTTGCCCACACAACTCAGCAAGTTGATGCCACGCTAATTCGTGCAACATTGCTTGCTCCAATTACCCTTGTACAGTGGTAGCACAAAGGCATCCTTCATCTCAGGAGGCATCTTCTCCTCAATCCATACAAGTTGCACCAAGTGGTGCAGCGCAGTCACCAACGCGGGTCCGCCGGGTTACAATACTTCAGGCGGGATCCCCTCGGCCCCAGCACACTTGCCGTTTCGCAGCTGAGCAAGTGCTCTCTGCGTCGCATCCAGTGTCGGCGTGTCCGCCAGATTCGCCTTCACATCGTGCTTCTTCAGGCAGTTCAATGTAGGCCCGTCAATCTCTGAAGAGTTGTTCAAGAGACAGTCAAAGTGTTTCCGCCAGATCTGCATTATGTCTGCAGTCTGTATGCAGGTAGCGCCTGAACTACCATCGATCAGCGTCCTCAGCGGCTCCAAACTCGGTCCATACACCGCCTTCAAGGAGTCAAAGAATTCCTTGTGTTGGCGGCGTTCGGCTAGCATTCCATCTGCTTCGCCTTCTCTGTCCACCATGCATTTTTAATGCGACGGTGCTCTCGGGTCAGTCGCCGTCGAAGTTTGCGAAACTAACTACTCTTTCCCAAGTCACTGGGGTCTGCCACATGTGCAGCAAATGCTGCATTCTTCTCCGACACCAATGCGCCAATCGTCACATTGTTGTCATCAAACCAATCAGGCCGCTTACAGTTTGCGCGCCCGATGGTCTCCTCGGCAGCAGCTGTCACCTGATCGCGAATGTGGTGCCACAGGTCGCCCACTGTGGCTATGCAGTACACATCACCACACAGGCGTGCAGCCATCGCCTTCTCCAGCTCAGTACGTTTCGCCACAGTACCGAGGGAGAGAATGTTAAATTTACGCCGATTCACGGCGGGAGTGCAATACACAGATTTACGAAAATATATGTACAGTTTGGTCCGCACCAACTTGTGATCAGTGCCACACCCAGCTCCACGCAGTACACGTGTCATGCGCACTTCACGCATATCACGCTGACGTACGATGACATAGTCGAGCAGGTGAGCGTGACCACTCCGTGGGTGCGTCCAAGTTGCTATATCACTCGCACTCAGTGCAAACCGTGTTCGTGATCGGCAGGCCGTGAGTGGCACACAGTGAGAGCAGCCTGTCATCATTCGCATTCGCTGAGCCAATGCCATGCACACCGATAACATCTGTCCACGCTTATGCATCACGCCTATTCACATAGCCGTTGCGGACACGCTGCTGCCATCCGACACTAGCAATGCTCCTCATCAACGGTGAGCAATGGCTGAAAGGCTCCTCAAACCGAAGTGGGCAAATCTCACTCCCATAGACCCGACAAGCCTTACTGTGGACGTGTAAACAAGGTCTTCTAGACCAAAGGAACCCCCCTTCTGATGCCACAGATTTAAAAAGCAGTTTTGGCTTTTGAATACGTGAAATGATTTCACTATGTACGCGTCCATCGTTGCTGATGCGGCGGTTAAGGCAAGTGATTTTATCAATCACATCGAGTTTCTGTTATTAAGAGTTAAATGGTCATTAAGTATCTGGTGGTCCTGCCACAATACTGCACCTTGAAGGTGCAAAGCGCACGCCAAATGATGGCATTACTTGCGAGGTTACTCAGGGTTGACTGGGTTGCCCCAACATTGGTATAAAGCAAGACAATATCGTCCGCATAGTCAAGATCAATTAGCATTTCACCAACCAGCATTACAACACCTGTATCGCGAGGCTCCATTCCAGAATAGAGTAAACGACGAAGTTGAACAAAAAAAGCTGATGATAAAAATCGATTGACAACGGAAGGAGAGCGAAGAAAAAACATAGATGAAGGTGCTACGTCAACATATACACCGAATGCTAGTAACACGGGTTCCAACCCACGGTACTCTAATTTACGAGGTTGTTGCAATGTAGGGGCCAATTGAGGAACCGTATTCGAAGCTACCAATGCATAGATCGACTCGTACTAAAGTAGAGAGTAGGTCCAACTGAAGAATGTGTTTGAACAGTCTCGGGAGGCCAGCAACAAGTAATCTCGAATGAGGTAAGATACTCAATAGGTATTCCCGACTATAACCAAGTATACACCTGCGAGCACAGTCAATGCAAATAAGTTTCTGAGAATGCAAATGCAATATCCGGCTGAGGGCAGAAGGCGGTGGGATCGATGAGCAACACTCGGCCCTCCAGCCCGCAAAAACAAACAGTGACCAATGGAACTGAGATCATGACCTATGAAGCATGGACCGTTTCAAGTTTCCCACGAGGAGGATGCGACATGCTCACGTGAGCAGCATGTGTGGCTTACAAATACCTGATAAGCAACATACAATGTCTTTAAAAAAAGACAGACGTAAACCGTTGAGGAGTGCTAAATCCCAGTTTACAGAAATGGGTGTATTCTCACAACGACAAGTGAGTTATACAAATAGGTGTAATCTGAGGGGTTGCACCAAAGAGAGAACTGATATTCTACTGAACCGTGAAAAACTTACCTGTTGCGACTACTAAATCTACAGTATACACATGAGAACACTTCAACCATCCTAATTAAGGAAGAGTTCAAATCATTGCATTTTAAGGCAACCAGCAAGTCGCTAAAGCGTTTAGCTCAGTACGGTGACATTACAAAACAAACTTTTGTTAATACCGTAGTGCGTACTTGGGCTGATTTTCGTAATGATGCATCAAAAATCCTTACCGATCCTAATCACCCACCACACAGTGTGCCACCCATTTGCGCAGCTACTTCAATGATCAGAGCTACGTATGCTCGCACATGGGTCCACAGCAAATCGGTAAATCCTAGTTTATCACTTCCTTTAGTAGACCATATAGGTTACACTTAGGAATCGGAGGAAAAATGTAAGCACCTATGTATGCATATGAGCAAATAGACTGCTCTTTTTACTATACTCTTATGGATTTCCTTTCGTTATCATAACTGCTAAAAAGTATGCGCTGTAGCTGAATAGTCATTCATCCCCGAGTGTATAAAGTATACGTTCGATCGAGTTATCTCAGTGACAATGGGCGAACAGCATTGAGAAAATTTATCGAGGGAGGGCTTTCAACCGACCTCGTAACCAACCTGCGTACAAAAGTTTCGGTAGAAATCGGATTACAGATTGCATAATTGTCCGGACGGAAATCTAATATCGTGGTCAACAGATCAAAAAGTAACTGTAATGGTTTGTCCCAGCTGCTCACAAACTACATAGCACAGCCTAGTCCGGAAAAGTACCAGACGCGTTTAGCCCTATTGGGGCTCGTCCGTGGTGTGCATTCAGTCGGTCCCCCACTGGGGATCGAACCCATGACCGCCAAAATGGTAGTGTTCACACTAGAATCCGTGTTCAATGTCACGTAGCCAATAGTCGGGCGGGCGCGCTGGTACGCTTACACCGGTAGAGTGCTGTGTGGTGAAAAAGAGGTTTGCTGAGAAAAAATGACGAGTGCTCCACGGCGGAAACTTGCATCAATCCAGAGGTCTGCGCCTCAGTGTATTTGTGACAGTTGAGTCGATTTGTATTCGGTTATTTCTACCTACTTAATGCTCGCAAAACCAGTTAAACCATGCCCTACAGTTTCCCTGACCGGCTAGAAGGAATGACTGCCACAGTTCAAGCCCGGTACCATGTAATCGACCTGCCAGGTCAAAGGTCAACTTTTAGCCTCGCACATTGAACCGCTAATGAACTGCGTACTTTAGGCCAATGGGTAGATTTTAGTTCCTTCTTTTTCCCGTAAATATGATTGTAATGGTCTGAACAGAATCATCGAAAACAACTGTTCACCTATGGTCTTGTAGCGACCTGGAGATTCCCCCGTATGACTGTGTAAACTATTCTAAAATATTCAAAGTATAGCTTTCTTATGTATTAGGGAACCATTCGGTTTGCCTGTTGGAACGTTGTTCCCGTTTGTTGGAAACACGAAAACGATCTCCGCCTTTGGCGCGCGGCTCGACTGCGAACGACGCTCCGTCTACGCTCTCGACGCCAACGACATTCTCCCTAGCTAGCTCTCTCCGGGTGCCCTATTTTTAGCATTAGCTAACGCTCCTCCCGTCCAATAAACTTCTCCCATAGCTTACTTTTGTGTCTTCTACCCATTGCTTTTGGTTGGCCGTCTAGTCGCGTACCGGATATATAGCGCACGATCTACGCGCTATAATTGGTGACCCCGAAAAAAAACTATTTTGGTGAGTTCGGTACTAATATTACTTTTCAGATCCGGTAACTTATTCTGTCTACCCTTCTACTTTTACTTTTTAATACTTGCATTCACTTTCACACGCTCCGTAATTTTTCACCATGAAGGTTATTCACTCACCTGACGATCAGGTTAGTGCGTTCCGTTTTCCTATCCCGCCTTTCCGTGATACTAACCCTAAGGCCTGGTTTAACCAGCTAGAGTCCATTTTTTCGTTACATGGCGTTAACTCTGACAGCGTCAAATTTCACTGCGTTGTCGCCGCGCTTCCCCCGCAAGTCCTCGATGACCTCGACGACATCTTGGAACTTCCGGAACATCAGAAAAGTTACGATGAGCTTAAGGCCGTCGTCTTAAAGCGATTTGGCATATCAGACCATGCTCGCGTCACGCAGCTTCTTAACGAAACCAAGCTAGGGGATCGAAAGCCTTCGCAGTTGCTGCACAAGATGCAAGCTCTAGCTAAGCCTCTCGCTGTTGGCGACTCTTTCCTTAAAGAGATGTGGCTTCGTTGCCTGCCACGTGACATGCGCAATCCCTTGTATGCAAACGATGCGCCTCTTCCTCAACTCGCCGATATTGCCGACCGTATTTGGGAATCCAACGCCCAAATATCTCAGGTTCAGTCTACCTCCAGTACAGAGGTAGCAGAACTAAAAGCGCAAGTAGCCGCATTGACCAATCGACTAGAGAAGCTAACACAATCCGGATCCAACCGCCGAAATCGTTCCAGTAGTCGCAGTCCTCCTAGATCACATTCGAAATCTCCCCCTAGGTCAAGCTATTGCTGGTACCACGAGCGATTTGGTCATCAGGCCAGATCGTGTCGCCCACCTTGTTCCTTCAAGCGCAACATGCAGGGAAACGGGTAGGCCAGCACGTAGGGGCGACGGACGTTGCTGGCTGCCCCAGTCGCCTTTTCTTTGTCACCGATCGCAGTACGGGAGTACGCTATCTCGTTGACACCGGCGCAGAAGTCAGCGTTGTCCCACGTGATTCTAATGATAGCGAAGAGGCGACCGGTTCATTGCGCGCAGCAAACGGCACCACCATTCGCGTGTATGGTCAGCGCTCGCGCACGCTTAATCTAAACCTACGACGTTCATTTAAATGGATCTTTCTCGTCGCAGATGTCCAGACGCCAATTCTTGGCCTTGACTTTCTGCAGCATTTCGATTTACTTGTTGACGCGAAGCAACGCCGTCTGATCGATCGTCAAACAAACCTGGCAGTTATAGGTACTTTGACCGACATAGAGTCAATCAGTCCTGTATACGCCAACCTGTCAAACTCGCCTATCGGTCAGATGCTTAATACCAAGTTCTCGCAAGTCTTTCGTGCAATGGCACCGTTTTCATCCGCCACTGATGCTGCGAAACATCACATCGTTACGAAAGGTCCGCCTGTTTTTGCCAAAGCCAGGCGAATGACCCCTGACAAGTTGAAAATTGCTCGCGCAGAATTCGAGCACATGCTTGAACTAGGCATCATTCGCCCGTCTAAAAGTCCCTGGGCGTCGCCGCTCCACATGATGCCCAAAAAGTCAGGAGACTGGCGTTCATGTGGTGATTACCGCGCGCTCAATAACGTTACTGTTCCCGACCGATATCCGATTCCTCACATTCAGGACATCACGGCAAGCCTGCGCGGCACCCGTGTGTTCTCGAAAAACGATCTGGTTTGCGCGTATCACCAGATTCCAGTCGCTGAAGAAGACATCCCGAAGACTGCTGTAATCACGCCGTTCGGGCTGTTCGAATTTTTGCGTATGCCGTTCGGTCTGCGCAACGCAGCCCAGACTTTGCAACGACTCATCGATTCAGTCACTAGAGGTCTAAATTTCGTTTACGCATACATCGACGATATCCTAGTTGCCAGCGCGTCTAAAGAACAGCACGCAGAACATCTCAAAATACTTTTTGATAGGCTGGCCGCTAATAGCATCACTGTCAACCCTGACAAATGCATATTTCAGCAGCCTTCCATCGAATTCCTTGGCCACCATATTGATCAGTATGGTATACGGCCTGTAGACAATAGAGTCCGCGCCATCAGAGACTTTCCGGTTCCGACTACGTTAGCCGCTATTCGCCGTTTTAACGGCATGCTCAACTACTATCGACGTTTTCTTCCACACTGTGCGAATTTGCTAAGTCCACTAACCGACCTACTTCGTGGACGTAAAAACGGCCAGGTGGAATTGACTGCTGCTGCTGCAGAAGCGTTCAAGGCCAGCAAAGAAGCCTTAGCTAAAGCCGTTATGCTCCGTCACTTCTATCCGAAGGCTCCGCTTAGTGTTGCTGTCGACGCATCGGACACTGCCATTGGTGCCGTCCTACAGCAACATACAAATGGAGGCTGGAAACCTCTTGCATTCTACTCTAGACGCCTACAACCCGCCGAAGTCAAGTACAGCACGTTCAGTCGCGAACTGCTGGCCGTTTACTCCACAGTTGGACATTTCCGACACGTCCTCGAAGGTAACACCCTCATTATCTTCACCGATCACAAGCCGCTTACCTACGCATTCCGAAATCAATCAGCTCGACACTCACCACGTGAGATTCGTCAGCTGGATTTCATCGCCCAATTCTCGACTGATATCCGACACATTTCCGGTCAACAAAACGTCGTCGCTGATGCTCTTTCAAGAGTATCTGCGATTGACCCTGCCGGGCAGGCAATCGATTTGTCTGCTATGGCCGCCGCACAATCAAACGACCAAACCTTTTCGGAACTTCGCGATTCTTCTTTGAAAATATCCCCGCACCCTTTGCCGTCATCAGATGGTACCATTTTATGCGACACATCTACCGGACGACCTCGACCCGTCGTTCCAGAAACTTTTCGCCGTATCGTTTTTGACACCCTCCACAATATCGCCCACCCAGGCGTTAAAGCTACTGCTAAGCTTGTCTCTGAGAGATACGTTTGGCCGGGGATGCAACGCGATCTTACGCGCTGGGCACGCAGCTGTCTCACCTGCCAGCAAGCCAAGGTTCAGCGGCACGTGTCCGCTCCGCTTGGTCGCTTCCCGTCCGTTTCAGCGCAATTTGCCCATGTCCATCTCGACATAGTGGGACCTCTGGCCCCGTCCAAAGGAATGGTCTATATTTTGACCATGATCGATCGTTGCACCCGTTGGCCCGAAGCCGTTCCCATCCCTGACGTAGCTGCGGAAACCGTAACACGCGCTTTTGTCGAGTGCTGGGTCGCTTCACACGGCTGTCCAGCCACAGTGACTACAGACCGCGGTCCGCAATTCCAATCTACGACCTTTAACGATCTCCTTAAACTCATTGGATGTCGACGCATTCGCACGACCGCCTATCATCCGCAAGCGAATGGCATGGTGGAACGTTTCCACCGACAGTTGAAAGCCTTACTTAGCGCCACCAATGCACTGAGTTGGACTGAGGTGCTGCCTATGATCCTCCTTGGGATCCGATCTAAAGGCCGATCTACGTACGTCTAGCGCCGAGTTAGTATATGGACAACCACTGCGTTTACCTGGCGATTTCTTCTCCGATAGTCCCAGAATTCCCCGTTACGACGCGAATTATGCACGTCAGCTAGCCACGAGCATGCGTCACTACAAGCTTCCCGACGTTAGAGAACAACGACGTAAGTCTTTTGTTCCGCAAGACCTACAGCGTTGTCCGTTCGTTTTTCTTCGCCTTGATGGTCTCCGCAGACCACTGGAGCGACCTTACGAAGGTCCTTTCAAGGTTCTACAGCGTAAGGACCGCGTCTTTATAATAGACCGTCACGGTAAACGTGAAGCCGTTACGATTGACCGTCTCAAGGTTGCCCACGTGGAACCTGAGCTCGACGAAGACCCTTACTCGTCTTCCGACGAATCAACGCAGCCTATGATGGAAGACTCGACTGCTACCAACATCCCTGACCCCAAATATCACGATCCATCCAAGCCTTCCACTTCAGCTCCGCCGTTTCCCATCGAACCAACTGCCACGTCTTCAGCAGTTCCTCCAATTTTGCGATCCGGTAGGACGTCTAAGACGACGCCTCCCTCTGATTCGAACAAGTCGACTAGGTCGGGTAGACGCGTACATTGGCCAGCTCGATTAAGGGATTAGCATTCCTTTCGTTTTTCTTATTGCTTTTCTTTTCCTTTTGGCCAACAACGTACGGGACCCCCCAAAGCTTTTGAAAACTCAAAAAGAACGCAAAATGTTTTGAAAACCCAAAAAATAACAAAACGTTTTGAAAACACAAAAAGTGCTGCGTTTTGCCTGACGCCTACCTCATCCGGTAAGTGTCACTCTTGCTTTTGCCCTCGCTCCCACCGTCACTGCTCTTGTTTCCGTTTATCTTCTATGTATGAACCGAAGGAGATGACGAGCCTGAAGCGAACATTTGACCTTCATGAACTCGCGAACATTTAACGCTTACGTACTTCCCCCATTTTGTGTTTTGGCAGGAGGACACGGGTGGGAGCCCGCTAGGGTCCGATCGCCTGGTTCTCCCCCAGCAGCTGCATCAGGTTTCACTACCTGGTCTCGCAGAAGGCTGGCCCGAGACGGACAGTCCTCACGTAGATCGAAGGGTCATCCACGGTTTCCCCTCTAGAGGGGGGCTGTGTAGCGACCTGGAGATGCCCCCGTATGACTGTGTAAACTATTCTAAAATATTCAAAGTATAGCTTTCTTATGTATTAGGGAACCATTCGGTTTGCCTGTTAGAATGTTGTTCCCGTTTGTTGGAAACACGGAAACGATCTCCGCCTTTGGCGCGCGGCTCGAGTGCGTACGACGCTCCGTCTACGCTCTCGACGCCAACGACATTCTCCCTAGCTAGCTCTCTCCGGGTGCCCTATTTTTAGCATTAGCTAACGCTCCTCCCGTCCAATAAACTTCTCCCATAGCTTACTTTTGTGTCTTCTACCCACTACTTTTGGTTGGTCGTCTAGTCGCGTACCGGATATATAGCGCACGATCTACGCGCTATAGTCTCGTGTTTCTTAACTCTAAATTGGAATTTTCAAGTTGCTTAAGTCCGTATTTGTTTAGTAGTTTGATGCAGCAGCCTTTGTACGTTTATTAAACTAAGCTACTGAAGAAAATGCATAGGTGAAGAAATTCGAACCGGTCCGACTCACTTTTGTTGAATTGTAAGTTTTCGAAAAACCCACGCATGCCCGCAGCATCGTTATGCGTGTCGAGATGGAGTTGATCGACAGTTTGATGATGGTCCGATAAAGTGACGTCCTCTTGAGTGGAAAACGTTCGCTGTTTGCAAGTGTCTGCTTCAGAGGGCGAAGGGAGAGCGGGCGGTACAACAGTTGTCAACTGAAACAGGGCAGAGCCACGGAGGACGCCGAGATCGGCCGGAGTAGATTCCTTCAGTTTGCTAACCCCCACAACCTGATGACAAGTGAATAATTAAAACAAGGAAGCTAATGCATGCATCGTTGAGTTAGATAGGTGAAGCTCATCTCTAACTCGCCCCTATGACTTAATTGCATGCAGTCAGTTAGATAAGACGCATGTGTGTGTGTGTATGAAGTGAATATATTGGTAGATGGAATCTTCGATGTACCTTCACTAATAGATCGAATTCACGTACCCATTTCATTATCCCTCCTAAAGAGTATCCCGCCACCTGGGTAAAACATGTCGTTACTTTCGACGGACTTGAATCGTTCACAACATGGATTGTTTCCAAACGAGTCCTACATCATGTAATTGTGTTTCGTTTCCCACGCTCATCCGCTTTCGCACAGATATTAAAAAGATTGTGCTTTGAGTATTAGTAGAATAATCATTAGCACTTTCCATCAATGTATACTCCGCCTTCACAACGCTCAACGCTTCTGGGATCCAAAACCTTCTCAGAACGAAACTAATGGTGAAATAATCAATGGAGAAAGAAATATAGTCGATTCCGGTTAATCGGACCACATCGGGACCAGACCATTTTGGTCCTATTAAGCGGCTGGTCCGATTAACCGAAGTTACCCGATGTAACAAGACGGGACGTGCTATACATAACATAGGAAACTACTATTATGACCTGTATTGGCGGCATATATTTATAGCAAAAACACAAAAAAGAACTGCTTTGATAACGAACTTTGTTCACTGAAAAAGAAATTTACAAACAAATTCTTCGTAACGACCTACAAGATATTCAGCATGCGAAGTACAGTTTTATACAAAGGGATTACCGAATTCCATTCAGCGTTTGAAGACCGTATCCAGTGTGGTTTGACGCATTCTTTTAACAGACTGCATTCGCACAAAATCACCACAAACATGTAACGCAGTAATAGGACTAACTTCATTTCCTTCCTGCATGAAATAGCGGTGCAATGTTTCAATGCAATTCCTTGCATCCTGTTTTGTGACTGGCCTCAACACGTTAGGGTTCTCTTCATCACTTCAATGGTCTTCTGTTGCTGTCGTGTGTTTCGCTGCTATTCGAGCAACAATGGCAGCATCGCATTCTTCATTTCCATCATAGAGTTGAAGTTCGTTGTCGATTGACAAAAATTCTTCGTAATTTTCAACTTGTTTCAGCTCCACATTCTCGCCGTCATTTTCATTTACAATCACCATATCCACATCCATCTCCGAGACAATATGCTTAAAGCCACAGTGAGACAAACAGTTCCGAATTGTCGCACTGCTCATTTTTCGCCAACTCTCGGCCACGAATGTAACGGCTTGCAAAATGTTGACCTTTGCGCTGATTTCTCCGGCCGTCGAGGATGAGGTTAGCAATCCTTCCTCAATTGATTCAAGGATGTAATTCACCAACCTTGAACGATAAAAGGTCTTCAAATTTTTTATGATGCCCATGTCCATTGCCTGTATCAAAGATGTGGTCTTGGGAGGCAGAAATTCCATCTGGATATTCTTCAAGAAATCCAAATTTGAATGTGCTACACAATTGTCGAGAAGTAATAACATTTTTCTCGACTGGCGTTGTAGCTCTGTGTCCCAATCCTTCACCCATTCTTTAAAAAGTGTAGAGCTCATCCATGCATTTCTGTTCGCACGATACACAACTGGTAAACTGCTCATTCTGAGTCCCTTAAAGCAGCGAGGCCTGGCACATTTTCCTATAACCAGCAATTCCCTCTTGTCTGTTCCGGACATGTTTGAGCAGCACATGACAGTTACGCGATCCGTTGCTTTTTTACAGCCAGAGAGAGTAACATGTTGGTAACTTAAGGAGCCGTCCGGTGTAGCCCTATAGTACAACCCGGTTTCATCAGCATTATAGATGTCAACTGCTGGAAATTTTTCAAGTAGCTCTGGTAGTTTTGTTGATTTCCATTCTTCAGCTCGAGCGCTATTGGCACTTACTTTCTCACCATGTGCTTTCTTAAATTTTACATCAGGTCTAGATTTCCATCGAGACAACCAGCCGTCCGTAGCTATAAAAGCTTCGTGGCTCAGCATTTTAGCGAGTTCTTCTGCTTTGTACTTTAACATTGGGCCACTTACTCGCACGGCTCGTCCAGTAACAAAGGCAAACCAATCATTAAGGGCCTCATGGACGTCTGGATCCTTGCCTTCAGGCTTCCGTTTTTGGGAAGTACCTCATCGTCCTTCACATTGTGCCCATTCTTCTCGCAGATCTTTCTCTTGTTTTATCAGGCGCGATATTGTAGATTTTGCCAAGCAGGTAATTTCCACCAATCGATGCTGACTAGTGGTTGGTCCCTGTTCCTTGATCTGATCTAGGAAACGAAGCTTCTCAGCTAACGTCAAGTTCCGTCGTGGCATTTTCTTAACATGCAACAAGACACGCACAGTTCACTGAGGTGAACTCGAGTCTGTCTCCCGGGTATTTCTATGATTGACCTAGCCAGCTGCTGTCCTATGATTTGCCGGACCTGTGTCTGCGATCACTTGCCGTGCTCTAGAGTAGGCCCGCAATGCGGGCTCAGGGCATTCGGCTCAATGGACGTGCGGTACATCGATCGAGCGGTTAACGACATGTGAACAAGCATGTATGTCTTCGCTCCGCCTACAAGTGTTGGAAACTACAGTCAGTTTCGGGCGGTTCTGAAGCCAATTAGATAGATGTGCCTCAAGATTGTCACAGTTCAGTTTATCCAAAGGCCAACTCGGATTACCGTAACTGAATGATACGCTTTCTTGCCCGACATATGAACTGTGGGTTTAGTCCAGACATCCAGGCACAGCACTTGATTTTAACACCTCTGTTACCTGCAACCTTATATCGTCTGGTCCGATTAAGCGGAATTCCGGTCCTAATAAGCGACTAAAATTAGGCTAGCGTAATAGGATTCGTTTCGGTTCTTCAGAATTTGGCCCGAATAAGCGGCTGGTCCTATTAACCGGTGGTCTTATTAACCGGAATCGACTGTACATCTGATCTATCTCGCTTCGTTGGGAGCATATCTATTAGTATTAGTAGCACTGTTATTAGTACCGTCATTAGTAAACGCACAAAGGATAGTTAATGAAACTAGTGGGATCAATAGCCAGTACGCTGCTGCGAACTGTTCAGGATCACCATACCGTAGTCCAGTGGTGCACGTCCTGAGAGAGTAGCCACCCGGATCCGTTAGAGAGATCAAGGTGATGTTTCATCAAACACCCG
Organism: Dicrocoelium dendriticum; assembly: GCA_944474145.2. Taxonomy (NCBI): domain Eukaryota; kingdom Metazoa; phylum Platyhelminthes; class Trematoda; order Plagiorchiida; family Dicrocoeliidae; genus Dicrocoelium; species Dicrocoelium dendriticum. The sequence continues at coordinate 60,345,117 of OX104069.1, read as the reverse complement.
GGTCCGGTGATGTGAAAGGTGAACCGCATGCTTCATCAAGGGGAGCTCTCTCAATGGATTAAGTGGCACTTAAGTTGTTGGGGGAACTATTTGGACTGTTGGGTAACGATATGTTCAAGCAGTACATAATAAAAAATCGAGTGAATGAATGACGGAAACTAGAGGGAGCCGACAAATCGATTGCTCAAGTGGTACGGGACGTTATTCACCAAGAGGGGCAACAAGCGCTTCGTGAGATTAGGACGCCAGCAAGGGTGAGAAGCGTCTTGAGATGTTCACAAATAAATAAATAAATAATAGGTATATGTCCCGAAGGGCGGGATACGTTTCCAGTTGTGGAAGTTTAGTGAAAATGACAGCATGGAGCTACATGACAAATGAGCAGAAATCTGCATTACAATTTGGAATGAGCACACTGTCATCACCTAGTTTACGAAAAATATGACAATTTAGTTCCAAACATGGGTGATTCAGTAAAAAAAAGTTGTCCCGTAAGCACGAAATTCAGCAGTGCACATAATTTATCGATGCAATGTCATAGTTTTGGAGGACGTTCTTCAAGATGTTCGCTCGTGCAATATAAATTGGACCTGGTTCAGGTAAACTGTAACCCAGTGATACAAAGAAAAAACAGCTAGGAATTGTATCATCAATTGGGATGGAATCTTAACAATTAGATGCAAAAAAAACCGAATATCAGAGTGCCATTGACCGCGTGACTGCACTATATCCAGTAGAGCTTCAAACCACTTATGAGGGATATCCAGAGGTCCTCATTCACGAAGGTCAGTACCAGTCTGAGAAATTCTTTCGATCAATTTCTTCATGCACCTATACCACGTGATCTCGCAATATCGCCTCATCAGATGCGTGACGGTTTCTAATGCATATCGAGGAAGCCGGTCAACGGGCATACGGAGAACATGGCCGAGCCAAGTAGTCGTGACCTGTACGCCGTAACGGCGCTTCACTGCCACGCGACTACCACCAGTCGCGCGTGGACGCTCGTTCCTACGCGGATTAGAACCGGTGACCTTATGATTGCAAGCCAGGCGTGCAGATCATTCGGCCACCGGCCGACTGACCTAGCCAACGTAAGCGATTAAAATACAGCAAAACTTCAGGTGAGGCACCAGTGGGCATCTTGCTAAAAACCACCTGGAGGACTTCATCCGGTTTTCATACCAGATGTGAGTAATAGGCCGCAAGCGCCGGTGATCAATGACGGTCAATCTCACAACGTCATCAGCAAGAAGTGGTCAGATATCTGATCCTTGCAGTAACATTGGCGTTGGCGCAATGTTATGCATCTTACAGTTGATTGAGAGGCTGATATCCTGCCGTCCCCATGAATGGTTAAGCTCACGGGTTTTGCAGGTATGCGAAGTTACCTCCTCAGTGATGTGACCACTGGAGGCGACACAGCTAACGAGGTAAGCGAACCACCGACCAATTCCGGTGGCTGTTGCCTGACAGCAAGAACCAGTGGCGTATCGGCTCAGCCCTGTCATACGAGTTTGCACTTTGAAGGTGCAAAGAAACATGACCAAAGCGGAGGCAGGTCTGGCTTCTAATGATTCGGCTCTTATGGGGACCAGTGACTCGTAGAATGACACAAGTAAGAAGCTTAGATATTAGAAATAAGGCCAAAGCCTGGGTGACTTTCACAGGAAGCTCTTTGACGCCTTGTGAATACAGAGACAATGGTGCACGGTCGCCAGTATGAAAATAACTTTCCAGTGTTCCAAATAGTATTGAATAGAACAGCAAGTTCAGTCAGCAACGAGTCACTTCTATCTTTCATCAAAAACAGAAGAGAGTTTCCAGGTTCAGGAGCCTCTCTTCGTATGAACGCGGCGAGTTCATGTCTTGGGCCTCAGCACAATCAGTGATCAACAGGGAAATAGGCTTCCGATATTATTTTCTTGGGCGTTTATCTACTAGTCCGAAGGTGGGCAGATAATGATCGAGTTTCATGGCAAAGATAGAATAGGCGCCATGTAGGGAAAGATGTAGTGGGTTGATAGTAATGGGCGCAACAAGTACTGATAAGCGGATGCGGAAAGCTTGAGATCGAAGTCTGGGTTCTGTGCTAAAGTGAATTGTGGGTCCACTAACGTGCAAATGCAGTACAGAATACATGGAAGCTCAATTGCAATTCATCACGCAAACCATAAGGGCAAAAATCTAAACAAAATCTTATTAGGTTCCACAGCCGCACTGCGGGAAATGAACAGCCGGCCGTTCATTCTGCACCAAAATTGTATGTTTACCTACAACTACCCACCAAAGGTGATGTGGTTAAGCAGGTAGAACGGCGCACAGTAGTTACAGTACGAGGTGCATTCGATGCTGCTAAAGACTGCCATCTGTGGGATAGAAGCTACCATTGCATTCAATCAGGCCTACTAAGCCGGTCTCCGACACCACGCACTCTATTTATCGACTTGTTTGTAGCTGGAGGTAGTTATATCGGCAGAACCGACCGTTGCTTGTGGAAGCGGATTGGGGAGCTCATTCTAAGGCGTACCGTTACCATGACAAGTCTAACACAAACGGGACCTGTGTCGACGAACAAGACACCTGCCTCCTCGACAGCGAAACAGTTGACTGAAAAAGGTCGTCAGGTCGACCCGGACTAGAAGTATGCTGTGATCAATCGTAACACAAACGTTAGAGCCCTTAACTGTGCCGAGGCATTGGTCATAAACAAGCATCGTCCAGCACTGCAATCAAAAGCAGTGTTTGTTAGGCTCACACGCCATTGGGTTTTGCGATACATTTTCAAGTTTTAGCATCTGAACTTTCGATTTCAAGTCAATGATATTTTGTCAAGTTAACGTAAGATATGTTGCTTGTTTGCAAGTGAACAGAGGGCCCGAAATGGTCCCATCTTGCAAGATTCATCTTCTTATTGTTCTATACAATCTAACACAGAAAAACTCAGTGCTTCGAAAATCACACTTTTTCTGTTAATACCCATCATTAAAAAAGCCAGATAGTAAAAAAAGTGTGTAGGCAACGCCACAAGCTTATCGCAGTACTTTCTTATTCAACACGCTACTGTTAATTTGTGGCGCGCAGATGACAAATAAACCAATAGTCGTAAGAAACAACCATATCAGATACCATATATATATATATATATATATATATATATATATATATATATATATATATATATATATATATATATATATATATATATATATATATATATATATATATATATATATATATATATAAGTCTGGTTGCCCGCGTAAGTTTAATTGAATGTCTGCACAATGGTATGCGAGCGAGGGTGCAGCTGAGTGGAGAGACCTCGGATAACTTTGCAGTTAACTCTGGTGTGAAGCAAGGCTGTGTCTTAGCTCCTGCCCTGTTTAACGTATATCTTCCTGCCATGATGTCTTATGCTTTTGATGCCGCTTGTGCTTACGGTGTTCGTGTGGAGCACCGCATTGATGGTGGGTTGCTGAACATCCGTCGTTTCGGTGCGAAAACTCTAGTCTGTGGGACAACTATCCGTAGGTTGCTGTTTGCTGACGGCTGTGCGTTGTTTGCACACAATGCGGATGAGTTGCAGCACATGACTAGTGCTCTGGCCTCGACAACGGTCAAATTCGGGCTCACCATCAACACAAGCAAAACTGTCTGTCTCTTTCAGCCTTCACCGGAGGTGCAATCTCCAATAGTGCTGGGAATCAGCATTAGTGCTGAAGTATTGGAATCCACCTCCCGCTTCTGCTACCTTGGGAGTGTGATGTCGACAGATCAGCAGTTACACAGTGACCCGCGTATCCGCGTTTCGAAGGCAGCGGCGGCATTCAAAAAGCTAGAGTACCGAGTGTGAAACAACCATCAGTTTACCATTGGCACGAAGCTGATGGTGTACAAATCCATGGTGCTGTCCGTTCTTCTATACGGCAGTGAAACATGGACGATGTGCCGGTGGGATGTGCGATATCTCGAGCGGTTCCATCAGCAGTGTCTACGACGGATTTTGCGCATCGGTTGGGGCGACAGAGTTGCAGACACGGAAGTGCTGCGCAGTAGTGGGATGTATGCAGTGGACTGCATAATTTTGCTGAGACATCCGAGGTGGCTTGGTCATGTGAGCCGTATGGATTCGACGCGGATACCGAAACAACTTTTATACGGTCAGCTGAGTATTGGGAAGCGGCATGCTGGGAAACCAAAGTTACGATACCAGAATATGATTAAAGTGAGCCTCACACGTTCTAATCTTGATTGCAGATCATGGGAATCGAAGGCGGTTGATCGGCCTGCATGGCGCGATCTGATCACGAAGGCAATTGCCGAGGTGCAGGAGAAAGCCCTCATGCATGCAGAGAAGAAGCGGCAAGCACCGATGGGTTGTTCTCCATCGACATCAAGCGCATGGTGCTGTAGCACATGCGGTCGCGAGTGCCTGAGTCAGGCAGGCTTAGTGAGCCATGAGCGAGGCCACTCGGGACCACTACCGAAGCGACGACGGGTCCTAGAGAGAACCTAGGTAGAACGAGCGCAGCGTTTGTAGGTACGCTGCATTCGATTTACTAACCGCGTGCTTGCATGCTAGGTCGCTTTATTTCAGGTGGTGGGTTTCCAATTTTGTCCTAATGCTTTTCTTTCTCAAACCAATGTACGCTTTTCTATAAACCTGCACAACTTGCTTAAGCCAATTGTAGTTAATTTCGATAACACTTTCGCGTTTGCGTCAATTCCGTAAAATATACTTTCTGACCGCCTGAATTTATCTCGGATCCTTTGTTAACAATTTATTTCACATGCTCATTAAGCTAAGATTTTTGTCACGTTTCCTTATGCATTACTCGATTTATTTTGTTTGTTAGCTTTCTCTCAAGTGAATGGCTATTGCTTGATATCCCCTGTGTTTCTGCGCTTGATGTGCATGTTGACAAGGTGCCACTACCTCGTCCATACTGGCTCCAAGAGACAGTTGGTCGTTGCTGGAGGGGACGGGGTGCACAGTTCTTGGTTAGGATCAAAGAATGGTTCCATGCACTCAGTGTGGAGCGGACCACGGTCCAGCCACCGCCTTGTGTGCGCTTGATTTCCCAAATACAGCGTGCTTGTGTTTGCCTGTGAAGGAGTGTGGGCCGGCTCCGTTGATGAAGTGTGGCTCCCATCCACATGCCTCCCGGTCTTATTCCTTCGGGTTTACACAGGATATGGGGTGTGGTTGGAGTTGTGGGTGGTGCAGCGCAAGTCAACCATGGGCCCTCTGTAAGCGCAGGCGTCCTGTGGCTGGCCATAGTGACAGGCCAATCCGAAACCGCAGAGCATAATCAACGGTGCATATCTGATGCATCGAGCAGAGTGGATAGGAGTTTGGATGCCACTGCTCAAGGCTTCTCGTCTTCTTATTCCCCCTCTTGCACTTTTTCACTCTTATCGTCCCGTTCCAGCTTCACTTTTATCCCCCCTGTTTTCAACCCCCCAATTCTCGGCCCTCCCCCACCTTGTTTCAATAGTCGCTTGTCTTTTAGTTTTAACTCACATGTGAACGCGGAGCGTCATTCCTGCTCTGTCAACAGGCCCATGTCCAAGCAAACTGTGGAGCCCAGTTCATCGGCTTCCATTTGGAGCCCTCGATCCTCCTTCAGATTGGCATGCCTCAATGTTCATACATTGCTTCAGATCGGTCAACAGGCAGCACTTGCCCGAACATTAGAGACCCGCTCGATCAATATCTGCTGCTTATCGGAGACCCGCCAGCAAGACTCGAGCTCTGTACTCACTCTGCGATCCCCTTCAGGTGACACTAGCAGCACTTCCTTGTTTCACCTATCCGGTGACGATGCAGCTCCGAGCACCGGCCAAGCCGGTGTTGGTATTGCCCTGAGTCCTCGGGCTGAAGCTACTCTGGTTGATTGGATTCCAATCAGTAGCCGGATGTGTGCGGTCCGATTGGCTGACTCGTTCAAAGCTTCTAATTCACGTGGGACTAACAGGTGTCTATTCGTTATCACTGCCTATGCACCGACAAACCGTAGCGATGACTCGGTAAAAGACGACTTCTATCGTCAACTGAACGAGCTCCTTAGCCACAGAAGAAGCCCGAACACTGTAATGCTGGCTGGGGATCTGAACGCTCAAGTTGGAAAATTATCCACAGATGAGCTGCATCTGGGCGACCAACATGGTGTAGGCTCCCGTAATGATAACGGTGAACGGTCACTTCATTTGTGTGAGGATGCTCGCTTATTTCTTGCGAGCACTAATTTCCGACACAGCACCCGCCAGAGGGTGACTTGGCGCCCACCAGCTTCGAACCAGCTTTGGATGCAAAAAGGTGTGGACACCGACCATGCACTTGTATGTGCTGACCTGCGGATGCGCTTTGGCGGACGCCCACGACGACGTTGTGAGCGCCTCGACACCAGCCAACGGGCGAAACCAGCTGTTCTGAATGCCTATCAAAGTACGCTGTCATGCGAGTAGGATAAACGCTCATTGCATGCAATTGAAGGTCACTGGTCTCATATACACCAGACCTTAGTAGCAGAAGGAAAATCCTCATGTGGTATGTCTAATCACCAACATGGACATTGGTTCTCTTCACAGTCGCTGGAACTTATAGACGCTCGCCGGCATATTCCGGCTGGAAGCGAACACAAGGAAACTCGCAAAGAGCTCTGGGCAAAACTCCGCGCTAGCCTGAAGAGAGACCGCGAATCCTGGTGGTCTCATCGTGCATCAGAGATGGAAATGGCCGCTGCCCTTGGTAACCATCGTAAGTTATTCCGTCTGATACGGGAAACGGGAAGCAGGAGACCTGGTGTTAGTGAAACAATTTGTGACGAGAGTGGACAGCCTATCCACAACTTATCAAAACGCTCGGAGCTTTGGGCTGACCACTTTGAAAGGCAATTTAATCGGTCGTAACGGTTAGATTTATCGCCGGCCACTGATCGCCCCGCTCTGTTGGCTGTCCCTTTCGATCCACCCACTCGATCAGAAGTCGAACGTGAGATCGAACTGTTGAAGTTAAATAAAGCCGCGGGACCTGATGATCTTCCTCCAGCCCTCTTCAAATTCGGAGGCTCTGCTCTTGTGGATGATTTACACGAGTTACTAGTCAACCTGTGAGAGCAGGAAACTGTCCCAACCGATTGGAGCCACTCCGTCATAGTCCCAATTTTCAAGGGAGGCTCACGATCGGAATGCCGCAGCCATGGAGGAATCAGTCTGATCTCCATCGCCTCCAAATTGCTTGCCTCTGTCATCCTTCACAGACTGACTGGCACTCGTGAAAGCCAGATTCGTGAAGAGCAAGCTGGATTTCGTCGAGGTCGTGGCTGCATTTCTTCACCTTGCGTCAGTTGTTGGAGCACCGTCACATATATTGGCGGCCCACCGTTGTCGTGTTCCTCGATATCAAAAGTGCATTCGATTCGGTGGATAGACATGCACTTTGGGACTGTCTACTCAGGAAAGGTGTGCCCGAGAAATATGTGAATATTATCTGGGCATTAGATGCGCGTAGCTTGGGCAGAGTGAGGGCTTACGACAAGTTGTCGTTGCCCTTTAATATCTCCAGCGGCGTGAGACAAGGATGCCCGCTGTCACCTTTCCTCTACAACTTCGCTTTTGACAAAGTCATGGAAATCGCGTTTACAGGACACGACTTAGAAAGTGTGGATCTGCTCCCAGGAGAACGACTTCTTGACTTAGAGTATACTGATGATATTACCCCAATCTGTGACAGCTCCCAGACGTGTCAAGCGGCACTGGACAGATTAGCACTAGCTGTCCGTCATTTCGGGCTTGCATCGCACCCTCGAAGTGCAAAGCGTTCCTCCAAGATTGGTCTGGACCGCATCTTTCGCTGACCGTTGGTGGGGATCAGCTAGAAGTCGTTCAAAATTCAACTACCTTGGAAGTTGTATCTGCGTCCGTGGGATTGAGGATGAGATCACTAATCGCATAGCAAAAGTTCGGGGCGCTTTTGCTAACGTTCGCCACTTATGGCGCCGGCGCGACATCACTCTTGCTCTGAGGGGTAGAGTGTACAATGCAGCGGTACGTTCGACCCTACTGTACGGTTGTGAAACCTGGCCGCTTAAAGCAGCGGACCTGAAGAGGCTAATTACGTTTGACCACCGGTGCCTTCGTAATTTAGCTCACATCTGGTGGGAACACCACGTGAGAAACGAGCGTGTTCGACGCCTTGTTTACGGCACAGGAAAAGGAAATGAACCGCTCAGCACCATCATTCCACGCACCAGGCTCCGATGGCTCGACTAAGTGTTACGCATGCCAGCCCACCGACTCCCCCGACGTGCGTTGTTTGCGCGGCGGGAGTGTGGATGGAAGAAGAGGAGGGGTGGCCAAGCGATGACTTGGTCGAGAGGAATGAAGGCCCTCACTTCTGAGTTGGCCTCAGTTGGAGCGTCTCGGCTCCCTGGTTGGGGTCCGAAAGACGATGAACACGTTTGGTTGGACACACTTGCTGACATGGCAAGGAGCCGACCTCAGTGGCGTTCGTGCTGTGAGTGTATTTGTCCCACCCCATCCCTCTTAACCTCCCCTCCAACCACGATCTCATTATTTAGCCTTATATAATTTTGTATAGTATTTTTGATGCACAGTAGCCGGCTGGTAGCTTACCGGAACGATGCCCATCCATTACCGGTAGCTCAGCCGGCTTGCATCAGTTGCATTTTTTCTCCTTTTCTCTCTGTATTGCGGCACAGTAGCTGAGGTGTTCCCCACCTCTAGCTAACGTGTTTGATATATATATATATATATATATATATATATATAAAAAGATATATATATATATAGTCGATTCCAATTAATAGGACCAGCCGCTTATTCGGGCCAAATTCTGAAGAACCGAAACGAATCCTATTACGCTAGCCTAATTTTAGTCGCTTATTAGGACCGGAATTCCGCTTAATCGGACCAGACGATATAAGGTGGCAGGTAACAGAGGTGTTAAAATCAAGTTCTGTGCCTGGATGTCTGGACTAAACCCACAGTTCATATGTCGGGCAAGAAAGCGTATCATTCAGTTACGGTAATCCGAGTTGGCCTTTGGATAAACTGAACTGTGGCAACCTTGAGGTACATCTATCTAATTGGCTTCAGAACCGCCCGAAACTGACTGTAGTTTCCAACACTTGTAGGCGGAGCGAAGACATATATGCTTGTTCACATGTCGTTAACCGCTCGATCGATGTACCGCACGTCCATTGAGCCGAATGCCCTGAGCCCGCATTGCGGGCCTACTCTAGAGCACGGCAAGTGATCGCAGACACAGGTCCGGCAAATCATAGGACAGCAGGTGGCTAGGTCAACCATAGAAATACCCGGGAGACAGACTCGAGTTCACCTCAGTGAACTGTGCGTGTCTTGTTGCATGTTAAGAAAATGCCACGACGGGACTTGACGTTAGCTGAGAAGATTCGTTTCCTAGATCAGATCAAGGAACAGGGACCAACCACTAGTCAGCGTCGATTGGTGGAAATTACCTGCTTGGCAAAATCTACAATATCGCGCCTGATAAAACAAGAGAAAGATCTGCGAGAAGAATGGGCACAATGTGAAGGACGATGAGGTACTTCCCAAAAACGGAAGCCTGAAGGCAAGGATCCAGACGTCCATGAGGCCCTTAATGATTGGTTTGCCTTTGTTACTGGACGAGCCGTGCGAGTAAGTGGCCCAATGTTAAAGTACAAAGCAGAAGAACTCGCTAAAATGCTGAGCCACGAAGATTTTATAGCTACGGACGGCTGGTTGTCTCGATGGAAATCTAGACCTGATGTAAAATTTAAGAAAGCACATGGTGAGAAAGTAAGTGCCAATAGCGCTCGAGCTGAAGAATGGAAATCAACAAAACTACCAGAGCTACTTGAAAAATTTCCAGCAGATGACATCTATAATGCCGATGAAACCGGGTTGTACTATAGGGCTACACCGGACGGCTCCTTAAGTTACGAACATGTTACTCTCTCTGGCTGCAAAAAAGCAATGGATCGCGTAACTGTCTTGTGCTGCTCAAATATGTCCGGAACAGACAAGAGGAAGTTGCTGGTTATAGGAAAATGTGCCAAGCCTCGCTGCTTTAAGGGACTCAGAATGGGCAGTTTACCAGTTGTGTATCGTGCGAACAGAAATGCATGGATGAGCTCTACACTTTTTAAAGAATGGGTGAAGGATTGGGACACAGAGCTACAACGCCAGTCGAGAAAAGTGTTATTACTTCTCGACAATTGTGCAGCACATTCAAATTTGGATTTCTTGAAGAATATCCAGATGGAATTTCTGCCTCCCAAGACCACATCTTTGATACAGGCAATGGACATGGGCATCATAAAAAATTTGAAGACCTTTTATCGTTCAAGGTTGGTGAATTACATCCTTGAATCAATTGAGGAAGGATTGCTGACCTCATCCTCGACGGCCGGAGAAATCAGCGCAAAGGTCAACATTTTGCAAGCCGTTACATTCGTGGCCGAGAGTTGGCGAAAAATGAGCAGTGCGACAATTCGGAACTGTTTGTCTCACTGTGGCTTTAAGCATATTGTCTCGGAGATGGATGTGGATATGGTGATTGTAAATGAAAATGACGGCGAGAATGTGGAGCTGAAACAAGTTGAAAATTACGAAGAATTTTTGTCAATCGACAACGAACTTCAACTCTATGATGGAAATGAAGAATGCGATGCTGCCATTGTTGCTCGAATAGCAGCGAAACACACGACAGCAACAGAAGACCATTGAAGTGATGAAGAGAACCCTAACGTGTTGAGGCCAGTCACAAAACAGGATGCAAGGAAATGCATTGAAACATTGCACCGCTATTTCATGCGGGAAGGAAATGAAGGTAGTCCTATTACTGCGTTACATGTTTGTGGTGATTTTGTGCGAATGCAGTCTGTTAAAAGAATGCGTCAAACCACACTGGATACGGTCTTCAAACGCTGAATGGAATTCGGTAATCCCTTTGTATAAAACTGTACTTCGCATGCTGAATATCTTGTAGGTCGTTACGAAGAATTTGTTTGTAAATTTCTTTTTCAGTGAACAAAGTTCGTTATCAAAGCAGTTCTTTTTTGTGTTTTTGCTATAAATATATGCCGCCAATACAGGTCATAATAGTAGTTTCCTATGTTATGTATAGCACGTCCCGTCTTGTTACATCGGGTAACTTCGGTTAATCGGACCAGCCGCTTAATAGGACCAAAATGGTCTGGTCCCGATGTGGTCCGATTAACCGGAATCCACTCTATATGTATATATGTGTGCTTGTGTGTGAACAATCCGCGCTTAAGTAACATGAGCGCGAGTGGACAGTCTTATTACTAAGGTGCAGGGGTCGCACCGAAGATTACTTGCTATTCATACCTGTTGAAGCAGATGAGAAGTTACCAGAAACGTGTGGTGGTCCACAAAAAGCTCTATTCGAATCTGCTCGAGGTATCAAAGCAATCCATTGCTGATGGATGCAGTAGTACGGGAGAAAAAGTCGCCCAAACAATTCGATCTAAACACAGAAGATTTTCCGGATAGATCCCTGTTTGAGAGCACGAAGAGAGAACCATATTCCAGTGATGGTTGCGTAACAAATAGCGTGGCTTACTTGCTCCTGAAGATAAATGACGGCCAAACAATTGCCAGATGAATCACCTGACACCGAGAGCAGTTGAGAAATCCTGGGGTGCACGAAATAAAAAGGATTACATCATGTGCATAGGGAGATACTTATGAGGGACCCCAAGAGAGGCCACAGGTGCTAGGCACATGGGGCGCATGAGTTTAGTGAAAAGGGAATAGCTAGTACAAATGCTCCAAAATAGCTGAAGTATGAGAAATTTTGTTCGAACATCAAACGAAACACGAAAAAATTCCGCAAAGTGAGCAACGGAGCCTTTCACTACTTCGAAGAAAAGCAAATCACATCGGACTCTGTCAATGGAGATGACAAGACCGCTGCCAATCATCGATCATCGAAGGAAGAGTCTATTTTTGAACACCCACCTATTCAACCTCGAATTTAAAAGAAGAGGTCTTTCACCGTAGCAACGCAGATCGATCAAACTGCGTCGAGTACCTAATCTAAATAACGAACACTTCAGGCAAAGACTGGGCAGACTTTAGGAAATGGGAAGTTTACACTAAAACGATTGAACGACGCCCTTCGTTCGCTACTGGAGCTACCTAAATTCCACATAATTTCACCAAACGCATTCATTATCAGGTTACGAAGATAAAGTGTGCCAGCCACTTGTTTTGATATACAATAGTCAGGAAAATGATTGTTTATTACTCTGAGAAAACAAATGAGCATGCTAGAATGAGGGTAATGGAGGGAGAAAGCACTATGCATAATTGTCATGTACCAATAAATCCCGGTTATGTGTGAGCACCATCTTTGGGGCTGCGGTGACCTGAGGGTCTACTCAGACAAAGCTAGCTAGATAGACTGCATGCTTTCAGCAACCTACAAATAATCTGCCGCCAAGCTGAACGGCAAACGGACAACTGTCAAAGACTACAAAAGCTGCGCAACACAGAGGCAGCAACAACCTGACAGTAGCAACTAAAGCCAATATTTTTTGCGGTAACAGTGAAGCATTTGTGACGCAAATGGCCACCTCGGAAAACCCAGGTCGGCGGTAACATCGACAGCTGTGATAGTAAAGAGTGTGGTTGTCACGTTGATTCCTTTTGACGCATCAGATGCATGGCGGACAATGACAATGTCTTAGAAACAGACCAATTACTTCATCCAATCGGTTTCTAATTTCACCAAAAATCTGTTGCTCAGATCAAGACCAGTGGCGAGTAGCAGGGGAGTCTGAACCAAATCAAGAAGATAGATTGTTTGTACACCTTTGTGAAAAACACGCATTCGAAATGGAAGACTCACTCGGGTGTACTAGCAGCTAACTGATCCAAAATATTCCATAAAGAACAATGCGGGCTTCCGGACCACACAGCACGATGTCCGTTATCCAATCTGAAACATATACGGACTTCAGTTGACCCGTCAAGGTTCGAATCAGGAGCATCATTGGCTACCAGCTCCAGTGAGGCGTTGTTAACCAGGCCGGAAAATCGAAAACTGGTAGAAAGGTCAACTGGTCGGCGATTGTGTCTGCAAAAGATGAAGGGACCAACTGGTAAGGGGAGAAAGTAGAAAGCCAACTTAAGTGAATGATGTACGGAGATGGTGCAAGCAAAGTGGGCAGTCGAGAAAGCAAAGAATATGTAGAGGAGTAGAGTTTACTCTACAAAGAAGAGTTACCTGTTCTGTGCTTCACCTGAACTAACTACAAACTGGGCTAAAATGATTGGCAACCGAAAACTAACTAACTTTCGGGAAGACTCTCATCGTACTTAAAATGCGATGACACAGCGCAAATAAAGTATGTAAATATAAAACCAACAGCTCGCTGCTGGTGTCTCACATTAGGCTGCGTACGGAGTTGAGTCTGGACAATAGCGAACCGCGATGCGGGTATTCATAGGTCAAACGTTCCTCCGAATAGAGGCTAGTCAACTTCAGGTAAGTTGACGGGAACGTTTGTACAGGAATACGTAGCCATGTGCTCTATGTGAGATGTGTCACGCCTACCTTTAAAACGGATATAGATTTAATGGATATTGTACACTGTCACAGCTAGGCTCGGTTACATAGCTATCACGTATATAAAAAGACGCTGGAAGGCCATTGTTCTCCGTTGGGATTTTTGACAGCGCACATTTCCAGCGAATCCCGCAGAAATCAAAGATATGACCATGCAGAAGGTGGGACCTTCAAATCAGATCGTTACTGTTCTTGTTGGAATACTCTTGTTCTGCCGACTGATGATCTAGGTTGTATTTTGTTTTCTTGAACTGGGATCAAGGCCAATCATGTCCTTCTCAGTCAGACTATTAAAATTTCGGCATTCGAAAAGACAGACTGCCACATGGCGTCCGCCTTCACAAACACAACAGTGATCCCAGCTTGAGCATATAGCGATAAGCTACAGATGGCGCGGAAATGTACTGTTCAACCTGTCTGGACTCCGATCACGCACTAGTTCGCGCCAAGATCTGCTTGCGTTTCGGAGGATCAACCAGATGTACGCACTACCGTCCGAACGTCGAAAAGCTGCAAAATTCTGCGACGTTAGCCAAATACCAGGCTTCTTTGTCAACATTACTTGCTTCATACTCTGACGATGGTCTCAATTCCCAATGGATGCACATCAAAGACGCTGTAATTTCTGCCAGTACTGTCAGTTGTGGATTTGCTTGCCACCTACCAAAATGCTGGATCACCACTTCTTCCTTGTCGCTGATGGACAGACACCGCTTGATCACCGCCGACACCAGCTGTAGTGAGGAACGACGATCCCTGGATCGAGTGTTGCGTAGAAGCTCACAGAAGGACCGAGAGACCTGGTAGTGTGACATGCTAGAGAGCATAAACTTGCTAATCTCTTTGGTAATACCAGAAAACTGTTCCATCTCATCCGAGTCAACAGACTAAGCGAAAGAAACTGCGAAGAGGATGGCTCTCTAATCATTACTCTTCAACGACGATTGCAGCGATGGGTTGGACATTTTCGATCGCAATTTTCCTGGCCGTCAGCTTGACACGTCTGGGAGCTGTCACAGATGAGGGCAATATCATCAGTATACTCTAAGTCAAGAAGTCGTTCTCCTGGGAGTAGCTCCACACCTTCTAAGTCGTGTCCTGTAGACGCGATTTCCTTGACTTCCTCAATAGCGAAGTTGAAGAGCAAAGGTGACAGCAGGCATCCTTGTCTCACGCCGTTGGAGATATTAAAAGACGAAGACAACTTGCCGTAAGGCCTCACTCTGCCCAAGCTACGCGCATCTAATGCCCAGATAATATTCACATATTTCTCGGGCACACCTTTCCTGAGTAGACAGTCCCAAAGTGCATGTCTATCCACCGAATCGAATGCACTTTTGATATCGAGGAACACGACAACGGTGGGCCGCCAATATATGTGACGGTGCTCCAACAACTGACGCAAGGTGAAGAAATGCAGCCACGACCTCGACGAAATCCAGCTTGCTCTTCACGAATCTGGCTTTCACGAGTGCCAGTCAGTCTGTGAAGGATGACAGAGGCAAGCAATTTGGAGGCGATGGAGATCAGACTGATTCCTCCATGGCTGCGGCATTCCGATCGTGAGCCTCCCTTGAAAATTGGGACTATGACGGAGTGGCTCCAATCGGTTGGGACAGTTTCCTGCTCTCACAGGTTGACTAGTAACTCGTGTAAATCATCCACAAGAGCAGAGCCTCCGAATTTGAAGAGGGCTAGAGGAAGATCATCAGGTCCCGCGGCTTTATTTAACTTCAACAGTGCGATCTCACGTTCGACTTCTGAGCGAGTGGGTGGGTCCAAATTGACAGCCCACGGAGCGGGGAGATTATTAGCCGACGGGAAATCTAACAATTCCGGCCGATTAAATTGCCTTTCAAAGTGGTCAGCCCAAAGCTCCGAGCGTTTTGATAAGTTGTGGATAGGCTGTCCACTCTCGTCACAAATTGTTTCACTAACACCAGGTCTCCTGCTTCCCGTTTCCCGTATCAGACGGAATAACTTACGATGGTTACCAAGGGCAGCGGCCATTTCCATCTCTGATGCACGATGAGACCACCAGGATTCGCGGTCTCTCTTCAGGCTAGCGCGGAGTTTTGCCCAGAGCTCTTTGCGAGTTTCCTTGTGTTCGCTTCCAGCCGGAATATGCCGGCGAGCGTCTATAAGTTCCAGCGACTGTGAAGAGAACCAATGTCCATGTTGGTGATTAGACATACCACATGAGGATTTTCCTTCTGCTACTAAGGTCTGGTGTATATGAGACCAGTGACCTTCAATTGCATGCAATGAGCGTTTATCCTACTCGCATGACAGCGTACTTTGATAGGCATTCAGAACAGCTGGTTTCGCCCGTTGGCTGGTGTCGAGGCGCTCACAACGTCGTCGTGGGCGTCCGCCAAAGCGCATCCGCAGGTCAGCACATACAAGTGCATGGTCGGTGTCCACACCTATGCTCCAAATCGAGCGACAGTTCTGGATGCAGCCTTTCCAGCGGTAACATTGCAATGTGATCGATTTGTGTCCAAGGATGGTGGGCGCCAAGTCACCCTCTGGCGGGTGCTGTGTCGGAAATTAGTGCTCGCAAGAAATAAGCGAGCATCCTCACACAAATGAAGTGACCGTTCACCGTTATCATTACGGGAGCCTACACCATGTTGGTCGCCCAGATGCAGCTCATCTGTGGATAATTTTCCAACTTGAGCGTTCAGATCCCCAGCCAGCATTACAGTGTTCGGGCTTCTTCTGTGGCTAAGGAGCTCGTTCAGTTGACGATAGAAGTCGTCTTTTACCGAGTCATCGCTACGGTTTGTCGGTGCATAGGCAGTGATAACGAATAGACACCTGTTAGTCCCACGTGAATTAGAAGCTTTGAACGAGTCAGCCAATCGGACCGCACACATCCGGCTACTGATTGGAATCCAATCAACCAGAGTAGCTTCAGCCCGAGGACTCAGGGCAATACCAACACCGGCTTGGCCGGTGCTCGGAGCTGCATCGTCACCGGATAGGTGAAACAAGGAAGTGCTGCTAGTGTCACCTGAAGGGGATCGCAGAGTGAGTACAGAGCTCGAGTCTTGCTGGCGGGTCTCCGATAAGCAGCAGATATTGACCGAGAGGGTCTCTAATGTTCGGGCAAGTGCTGCCTGTTGACCGATCTGAAGCAATGTGCGAACATTGAGGCATGCCAATCTGAAGGAGGATCGAGGGCTCCAAATGGAAGCCGATGAACTGGGCTCCACAGTTTGCTTGGACATGGGCCTGTTGACAGAGCAGGAATGACGCTCCGCGTTCACATGTGAGTTAAAACTAAAAGACAAGCGACTATTGAAGCAAGGTGGGGGAGGGCCGAGAATTGGGGGGTTGAAAACAGAGGGGATAAAAGTGAAGCTGGAACGGGACGATAAGAGTGAAAAAGTGCAAGAGAGGGAATAAGAAGATGGGAAGGCTTGAGCAGTGGCATCCAAACCCCTATCCACTCTGCTCGATGCAGCAGATATGCACCGTTGATTATCCTCTGCGGTGGCCAGAGCATCAGAAATTTGTTTGCAGAGTGATTCATTGTACTGCGTTATTAGACAACCGGCCCTGATGGTCTACCTCCTGCTCTAGTTAAAAATGGGGGTTATTTGCTGCTGTGAGAACTCACCGCTTTGTTCTCAGAAGTCTGGGCAGGAGAGATTCCATCGTCCTAGAGTGAATCCATAGTCGTCCCCATCCTCAAAAAGGGGCTGCGCAAAATTTGCTTTAATTACAGGTGCATAAATTTGCTTCCCGTCGTTTGCAAGATTGTGGCGTCCGTTAGTCTTCTCAGGCTATCCCTAACGCGTGAATCACTGCAGAGAGAAGACCAGGCAGGGTTTCGACATGGTTGCGGCCGCACCGATCAGGGTTTCACACTCCGTCAGATTCTCGAGCTCCGCCATGTGTACTAAAAGCCAAAGATTGTTGTGTTCCTGGATATTCGTACTATCTTTGATTCCGTCGACAGAACTGCATTGTGGCATTGTCTGTTAAGGAATGGCATTCCCGAGAAGTTCGTTTCCGTACTACGTGCTCTGTATAGTCTGACCTCGGGTAGAGTTAGGGCTTATGGCCAGCTTTCGCCTTTCTTCGTTGTTATCAGTGGGGTTCGACAAGGATGGTGGTGGTGGTGGTGGTGGTGGTGGTGGTGGTGGTGGTGGTGGTGGTGGTGGTGGTGGTGGTGGTGGTGGTGGTGGTGGTGGTGGTGGTGGTGGTGGTGGTGGTGGTGGATTTCAATCGGTCATCTCTAGAGACGTCTACACTGCTCTGACACATGTGTCAGAGCTGTAACTTTTTGAGGACTCCATTTCTTTAATGCTACTGTCGAAACTATATTGTTCTATCTGCGTTGTTGCCAGCGACTTTGATAAAAGGAATACAACATTCCTGGAGAAACTTGGCTTGGTAGATCTAGTGATCCTTTCTATCAGACAAGATACTCAGTTGGACGCTGTTTACACAAACAAAATGCAGTTGCCTTCCATACAAAAACGGTCTGCATTGAGCAGCTTAGATCACTGTGTTCTAAAATTGTGTCCAATCATATACAGTGGAGCTAATTTCGTCACGCTGACTAGACATTCTTTCAAGATTATTGAACAGTGAAATTGCTCCAGTCGACCACTCCCTTAACTGATTTTTCAGTCTTCAATAGCGATTCAATGTCGATTCAATGTGAGCATCTTAAAGACTATATCAAAGGATGTAAGAACGAGCTCATACATGGAAGAAGTCTACTCGTGTCAAGAGCCCAATTTCGGCAATCAAATCTTAGTTAAGGAGGCCAAACAACCCATGTATCGAAGCGGTTCTAAGCAACCATAACTGTCGTGATCTATAGAAGCTTTTGAGGTAACTCAGTGATAAGGGCGCCCGCAGACAAAGTAGTGAAGTGGATGGGGACAAATTAAAAGCCGAGTTTAGTTAGCCTCACCCAGTACCTTTGCTTTCCTTCATCAGTTTAAGTCCAACAGCGTTTTTGATCAAGGTGGTGTTCATAAAAAACGCAAAGGATTAAGTCGAACAAAGCTAGTGGTCCGGATGCTCTACCACCAAGAGCTCTGAAAGAATAGGCAGATTTTTTAAACTAACTGTAACAGATCTCTTCAAATGTCTCACTATGGGTGTGATCTCAAACATTTGAAGGTCGACTAGAATAAGCCCGATACCCAAAATTGGATCCCATAAGTATCACCGATTGCGTGTACATAATGAAAGTTTTCGAAAAGCTGCTAATTCCGCGTATGTTCACGGCTCTCCGTTTGACGATATCTACCAGTTTGCATACAGACCTCCGCGCTCTACAGTGGATGCAGTGGCATATTTTACTCATTCTGTGTAGCGTATGCACTAAATCAAAGGTGTAAATCCGCATGGCTTCTCTTCCTGGATTATTCGAATCCCTCTAGAAGCCTGGATGGGTCAATGCTGCTGCGTCAGCTTCCCGAGAACGGAGCTCACCCGAGCGTGTGTACCGTGCGAGACTTCGTATGCTCTGGACATTAAGACACAGTTTCTCCACATGGTCCGAAGAAACCGTCCCTCGTCTATTCACCTCGCACATTAGACCAATCCTTGAATACAGTGCCCCAGTTTACCATACGATAAACCAGTGGGAAATAAAAAAGCTGGAGAAAATACAGCATATCGTAACTAGAATGATGGGCAGCTATATTAACACCCGTGGGATTGAAGATGAGGTTACGAACCGCATAGCAAAAGCTCGAGGTGCTTTTGCCAATCTCCGCCACCTGTGGCGCAGACGCGACATTACTCTCGCCCTGAAGGGCAGAGTTTACAACGCAGCCGTCTGTTCAACTCTCCTATATGGCTGTGAAACCTGGCCCATCAGGTCGATTGACATGAAGAGGCTCGTCACATTCGATCATCGCTGCCTTCGCAGCTTAGCTCACATCTGGTGGGAACACCACGTGAGCAATGAGCGTGTTCGACGTCGCGTATTTGGTGCAGGAAGAGCGAGTGAACCGCTCAGCACCATTATATCACGCACCAGGCTCCGATGGCTGGGCCATGTGTTGCGCATGCCAGCACACCGACTCCCACGACGTGCATTGTTTGCGCGTTGTGTGTGCGGTTGGAAGAGGAGGAGGGGAGGCCAAGTGATGACTTGGTCGAGAGAAATGAAAACCCTCACTTCGAAGTTGGCGTCGGTTGGTGCATCCCCACTGCCAGGCTGGGGTCCTAAGGACGGTGAACACGTTTGGTTGGACACACTTGCTGATATGGCTAGGAGCCGGCACCAATGGCGTTTGTGTTGTGATTTTCTTTGTCCATCCCCCTCCTGTTTAGTATCCCCCTCCAATCACGATCTCACCTGTTAGGCATAATACGATTCTCTTTTACGGCAGCCAGCTGTTAGCTCTCCGGAACGATGTCCATCCGTTACTGGGGACTCAGCAGGCGTGCCACTGTTTTCCTTTTCTTTTCTCTTGTATTGCGGCACAATAGCTGAGGTGTTTTCCACCTCCAGCTAACGTGTAGTGATGAACTAGAATGATAGTCTACGAAAACTTCCGTATGAAAAACGTGAAAGGCTCGGATTCTACACACCATCCTACCACCGCGTAAGAATTGACCTTATTATGACCAGTCAAGTACTACACTTGAATCACTTCCCCATACTGCGGGGATACTGATACACCCGAGGACACCGTTAGAAAATCAGAGTCCCCTAAGTGAACAAGGTATCACATCAGCTTTGTACAGAACGAAAAATCGCAGTTATGGAATACACTACTATGAGGATTAATAGAGGCCGGCTCTGTGAAGTGTTTTAGAACACGTACCGACGATTATTTCGGAAACCTGAGCTTTTGTGAAACGGTGCACATACAGTGTAAAAAATACATCCTACAAATGGAAATAATGACACCAATACGAATTCCTAACCGAACAAGGATAAAGGATTAACTGACCAAACACTACCGCTGACGATAGTTGCACAGAAAGCTTTATAGTTGCTTTCAAATACAGTCTCAGTCCCATCGCGCAGTGAAAAAATGGTTAATAAGGCTCAACTCAGGAGGAACCTACCAGCTCTTCCCACATTATGGGTTATTTCACCGCAGCAAGACCAAAGAAGAAAGTGACAGTAATTGTCATAAATGGTCTAGGGTTGCTACCACGGTCGTTAGCCCGGACAATGCAACTGCACTTCATAAAAGTTACTATTATGGCCGATTTACCCAAGTTGTTTGAGAATGCGTCACTCTTCTGTAACCATTCGAAGAGATGAAGCAGACCTCTGCGGGGAAACTCAAGACCATCACTAAATGGTGAAAGCGAGAAAAACGCAGATTCTCTTGCGGACGAATCCGCGAAAACAATCGGGTGCAGTGATCAAGTTTTACATCTTAACCTTGGAGCCTTTAAAATAACCGGTCAACGAGAGGTTTTCAGCATCTGAAAACGAGGCGATTTAAAGTTCGTGCGCTGATGAAGTGCTCCCGAAAAAGCTGCACCAAGTAAGTCAAATGCTGTTACTTATTGTTATCCGAACCGTCGGTGCTACGCATATCTGCCTTATGGGGACATGAATCCATAAACAAAGTGGTACAGATCAGCCACTGCTACTTCCGGCATTCCGCTATATCTTTGTTTACCAGCTCGAAGACACTTTCAAAGCTTCGGTCACATAGCGCTTAGTGCGAGCAATGATTTTTCTTGCAGATAGGAATATGATTGGTAATGCCGCAAGCAGACGATTCCGTGACAGAAATATGCATCCATCGAAGCTAGATATCCTTAGGTCCATCGAATGAAATCCCAGCACAACTAGGACCTCAGTAGACTTGCAAAACCGAGAGCTTATGGTAGGATATAGATGGAATTTATGTAGATAATAAAATGATAGACAATTTGGGATAGACGTGAATGATAGTTTCCTGGCGGTGCAGCCAATATTAAAAAACTTACATAAAAATGTACTTAGTAGGGTCCAGACATCGTCTACTGCAAGCAGATTCTAGGGCCTATAAAGAGGATATGATTACAATAAGTATCGGACACTTACCTTCCTGAGTGGCTTGTTAGGTTCAACTTCGATGCTGGCCCTGTGTCCAGTTGGAAATAAGACGATTATCGTTGGCATTTGATAGAGGGATAAAAGGTAAATGGCACCACGGTAACTATGGGCCGGATTTCGATCTACAAGCAGATAAATGAATGCTACCTTCAAACATACTGGTTCAATACAGTTCGGTTGAACAACTGAATCGAGCACCGAAGCGCGGCAGACCAAGTTGCGACGATTCACAACGCAAGAATAACAATAAATAACGACGATAGTAGGGTTAAAGGCAAACAGAATGTAAAGACAATGGGAGCAGGAAGAAAGATGGAATGGAACGAAAATTAGCAACCAGATGTCATCATCATCATTATACACGTTAGCTAGAGGTGGGAAACACCTCAGCTACTGTGCCGCAATACGTAGGAGAAAAAATGCGACTGCTGCAAGCCAGCTGAGCTACCGGTAACGAATGGGCATCGTTCCGATAAGCTACCAGCCGGCTACTGTGCATCAAAAGAATTACCATGAAAATTATATGAAGCTAAATAGTGAGATGGTGGTTGGAGGGGGAGGCTAAGAGAGATGGGGTGGGACAAAGAAACTCACAGCACGAACGCCACTGAGGTCGGCTCCTAGCCATATCAACAAGTGTATCCAGCCAAACAACCAGAGGTAAGAAAAAGAATGCAAGAACGCCACTGAGTGCGTGACTGCACCGTGTGTAAACCATCCTGGGACCACATCCACGAAGACGGTATGCACCAAACTGACCAAGTCTTTCAATCACTTTCTCCACGCCTTTATGCCACGTCATGAACACGCCACCTCGCGGTTTCACTCGACTTGGTCCAGCCACAGCGTATGATGACCTCTGAGGAAACCGGGCATCGAGCATACAAAGGACATGTCCAAATAAACGTAGGTGATTAAGATTCAGCAAACACTCCAGTGAAAAATCAGGAAGCCTCTTGCCAAAAACCAACCGACGGAGCTCAGCACTGATCACCTATGTGTTCACCAGACGTAGGCAGTAGTCCGCAAACACCGGTGGTCAAACACGGGCAAGGGTTTAATGTCTTCATTACGAACTTGCCAGGTCTATGGTCCATACAGTAAGACCAGCATTCTCGCGGCGTTATAACTCTACATTTCGCTGAAAGACTGATATTCTGCCGTCTCCATAAATGGTCGGGTCACTGGAAAGTAACTTCGTGAAGTAACTTTCTCAATGATGTGACTACAAGATAATTGAACCGAACCACCACTTCCAGTGGTTGTTCGGTGATAGCTAGAGGCGGAAGTGTGTTGGTTCAGTCCTGCAGCAGTACGCTGTATTCTGAAGGTGTAAAGCATATGCTGAAGCGTGCGGCGTTGCGCTTCAGTCTATCCAGCGGTGTTCGCATAGCCGCTGCATCAAACTCAAAAAGAGCTATATCGTCCACATACTCTAGGTTTGTCAGTCGGTCACCTGGTAGTTTTTTTCATTCCGGTAGAGTCTGAAACAACGGAGTCACTCATGATCATTTCGATGACAAGGTTGAAAAGGAAAGGAGATATAGGATAACCTTGGCATACCCCACTTGTCATGGGGAACTAAGTGAGTTGCCCGTAGACCGTTACGCGGCCTCGGGAGTGACCGCATAGTACGCATAATGGCAATGAATTCAGAGGACACGCCCTTCATGGACACAGTGCCGCAAGCTCGTGTGATCGACAGAGTCGAAGGCGGCTTTCAATTTAAGTAACACGAGTAATAATAATAATAATAATAATAATGTGTCAGCTGTACGCCGTAACGGCACTTCGCTGCCGCGCGACCACCACCAGTCGCACGCGGGCTGAGTACACCGCGAGGACGCCCACCCCACGAGTAATATAAAACGACAATTGTCGATTGCCTGTACGTGCGTCTCTGCTCTAACACTTGGTGAAGAGTAAATATGTGGTCAAAACAACCACGTCCAGAGCGGAAGCCAGCCTGGCTTTCAGTGAATCCGTCCTCACGGGGATCAGTAAGTCGTCGGAGAATGATACCCATGAGAAATTTGGATGCAAAGGAAATGAGGCTAATGCCACGATGATTTTCGTACAAAATACGTTGACCCTTCTTGAAGATGAGCAAGCCAGTTGACAGTCGCCAGTATGAAGGCACCTCTTTAGTGTTCCAAATCGTGTAAAACGAAGGTGATTCAAGTCAACAAAGAATCAACACTATCTTTCAACAAAGATGGACGAAGGCTGTCAGGTCCATGAGCCTGGTTTCGTTTCAATAAGAAAAGCTCATGTCGAATCTCTTACAAAACGGGAAGCGTGACATCTAGTTCCTACGTCGGTTTAGGCGATTACGCAAGAGGCAGTGTCGCAGCAGGTCTGCTTAAATGCTCTTCAAAAGGATCTGCACAGCGGGCTAGTCGATGCTGTGTACAGATCAACAGACCATCTTTCTCAGCTATTGCCAGTAAGTAACCAAAAGGATCGCAAGTCCGCCTTGTAATCTGAGGGCGCGAGTTCGAGCCTTCTAAGGGACCGGGTGACCCTCGCAGTAACCTTAACCCATGTGCGACCGATCGTGGCTGTGCGGCAGCAAAGCGTCGGTACTGCGTACCGCCGTATGGCTGATGCCTTTTCGATTGTCCGATTAACTGATCGCTTTTTCGGATCCGGGTTCCGATGAGCTGGAATAGCACTGGGCTGCTCAATAGCACTTCTTTTCTATCTCACGGGCCCTTGCCATCCGACAACATTCCCGGTCGAGTCGAAGACTCCTTGCGGTGCGTCGTTTCTGGGAGTTAGGGAAACGCGAAAACTCAGTGCCTATCGGAGCACGTTTCTGTGTTTCGATCAATCTGATCGATGCTTCAGATATCCATTCATAGTGACGACGCCTCGAAATGGGTGTAGAGTATGTATCAAAGGAATCCTTCACTACACATTCGAGACGACCTCAGTCAGTGTTCGGTTCACCAACCTCATTCATCGCTGACAATTGGTGGGCCAGTTCGTCCTGATATTGTTGAACTGCAGATTGCGAGTTCAAGTTGTTACCGAAGCCCGTCCATAGCAGTCATCGAAGCTAGCTCTCTCTCTTTGTCTGAAGCAACCCGGAGAAGATTGGTTGTATGCCGCTCGTAGCCGACTGGGAATAAGCCAATAACATTGTTTTACCTAGAGGTGGGCCAATCAGAATGATCTACCTTGAAGCCCTCCAGAAAGCACCCTACTTGCTCAGCAAAAAAGCGAGTTTTTGCGCATCTAGCAGTTGCTATAATCGGGAACTTTCAATCAGGTCTTTTCTCTCATAAACTATTTATTTCGACCTAATATTCTGGCTGTACATTCTGTCTTCCGAGTACTCCATTCAAGTTCCGCCAGAAGCCTTTGTCTTCTGTTTTGGAGAGTTACTGTATCGTGACCAGAGTGGCTGCATCGGTTGTCAGTAGTCAGTGGAAACAGAACACGTTACAGGCAATGTTAGGAGATGGGTGCCTTTTTGAAGCGGGAAGAACAAGCGCCAAGTGTGCGCGCACTAGAGCATGGTCGGAATCCAGACACCTCTAAATTGACCGACAGACTTGAACTGATGTGCGTCATCCGTAACCGATAGCAATATGGTCAATTTGGGTCCAGGTCATGGAGGAACTCGGCGGGCGCCAGGTGACGCGGTGTAAAGGTTTGTGCTGGAAAACAGTGCTGCTTAATAAAGGTTATGGCGCAGCATCCGATCAACATTGCCTATTCGGCGTGTATCGACTCCGAAGCCGCCTCCCAGGTGTTATTCATAGTTTGAAAGTAGAAACACTTTGGTATTCATATCACCAGCAACAATCACTATGTCAACGTTATTCGCCATGTGAAGAAGAGATGAGAACTGTCGACAGAACTCGTCTTTTATACACACTAAAGTACACCCAGTAGGGGGAAAATCTGAGGAGATGAAAAGGCACCTTGTCTTGAGACGCTGCTTATTAACTTCAAAATAGATTCGAATTCGAACCGCAAACATGTGGCTATTCACCGGTATCTAGTCAAGTAGATTGTCTTCAGCATATTTGCTGAGGACAATACAAACACCGTAAATATCTTGAGCGATCGAGAATAACGTAGCTATTGTCGTCAGATTCAGAACGAGGGAATCGAGCATTTGTCACGGCGCTGTCATTTTATACTCGTGTTTAGGAGTCATCATCATCAATACACGTTAGCCGAGGGTGCCGCAACACAAAAAAGGTAAGAGATTAAACATTGCAGACTACAAAATCTAAAAAGGCAACATAATGCTAAAATAACATTGTGCATTTGGTTTGAGATCTTTGTAGCAGGGGAAGCTAAAGGTGAAAGGAGGGACTAAGACACTCATATTACAGACGCCATTGAGTCGACTCCTCGTCAAGTCAGCTAACGAATCCAAGAATTAGGGGGGTTAAACATAGAGTGATAAAAGTGATGTTGGTAAGGGACGAGAAGGATGAGAAAGCGCAAGAGAGAAAAGAAGAAGATGGGGAAGCTTATGCAGTAGCATATAAACCCCTATCCACGCTGCTCGATGCAGTAGGTAGGGTGCCGTTGATTATGATCTGCGACGGTCAAGAGCATCAACAAATGGTGTGAAGAGAAAATCATTACGTGGCATTGCGTGGGCAGAACACTGTCGGGTTAGCCAGACTTAGAGAGAACGATTAGGGCACTCAACCAAAGCCTTTGGCTCAAGGCAAGGGGGTTTTGGCACTGGTCTACACTGAATCCCTTTAATGAAGTAAGGAGTCACTCTCACTTCATGCCCTAACTTGGAGGGCCAGGAGACTGCGTTTGCCAGGCTTCTAACCATTGACGAATCTGATACGAGTGGCTCTGAAGGTGCGAAAGCACTATGCAGCATAGCCCAATGGATCTCCGAGGGATACACACCATCGCACCAGGTTATGTACCAGTTTCGTCGCGATGGCTTTCGGAGACACAGTATATAACAAAACCAAGAAAGTGGAGGATGAGGTTAAGTGCTCCCTGCTGGCCGATCTGACATAGAGAACGGACGGTAAAGAAATCAATGTGAAATGAAACTCTAGGTTTGATGGAATCAGCTGCGAGGACAGTGGCAGTCTCTTGTTCCAGAGACGAGAAAGAGGAAATCCAGAAGAGGGGGCATTGTCGACGTGGTCGAGAGTGCAGATGATACTATCCGGATGCCCATTCCGAGAGAGGCGTCTTGCTAAAGGTGACCTCCTCATAGCTTCTAAATTCATTGCCTGGCCCACAAAGTAATGAGGCACGTGGAGTTTTGTTTGAGGGAATAGACCCTTAGATTCTGGCCGGTGAAGATGTGGTCAATGCAGCCACGACCTCGATGAAACCCGGCTTGCTCCTCACGAATGTGGCTTTCACGAGCGCCAGTCAGTCTGTGAAGAATTATGGAGGCGATGGAGATCAGACTGATTCCTCTATGGTTGCCGCATTCCGAGCGCGAGCCGCCTTTGAAGATGGGAACAATAACGGAGCGGCTCCAGTCGGTTGGGACAGTCTCCTGCTCCCACAGTTTCACTAGTAATTCATGTAAAGCATCAACAAGAGCAGAGCCTCCCAATTTGAAGAGGGCTGGAAGAAGGTCATTTGGTCCTGCGGCTTTGTTCAACTTCAACAGTCCGATTTCACGTTCGACTTCTGAGCAAGAGGGTGGATCCAAATGGAAAGCCCACGGAGCAGGGCAATCAGTGACCGGCGAAGAAACAAACAATTCTAGCCAATTGAATTGCTTTTCAAAATGCTCAGCCCAACGCTCCAAACGTTTTGACAAATTGTGGATAGGCTGTCCATTCTCATCACAAATTGTTTCACTAACACCAGGTCTCCTGCTGCCCGTTTCCCGTATCAGACAGAATAACTTACGATGGTTGCCAAGGGCAGCGGCCATCTCCATCTCTGACGCACGATGAGACCACCAAGATTCGCGGTCTCTCTTCAGGCTATCGTGGAGTTTCGTTCGGATGTCATTGCAAATTTCATTGTGCTCGCTTCCAGCCGGGATAGGCCGGCGAGCGTCGATAAGTTCCAGAGACCGAGAAGAGACCCTATGTCTATGTTGGTGATTAGACATACCACATGAGGATTTGCCCACTGCTAGTAAGGTCTGGCGAACATGTGACCAGTGACCATCAATTGTCTCCAGTGAGCGATTACTCAACTCGCATGATAGCGTACTTCGATACACATTCAGAACAGCTGGCTTTGTCAGTTGGCTGGTGTCAATGCGCTCACAGCATCGTCGTGGGCGTCCGCCAAAGCGCATCCGCATGTCAGCACATACAAGTGCTAGATCGGTGTCCACACATGTGCTCCAAATCGAGCGACAATTTTGGACGCAGCCTCTCCAGCGGTAACATTGTAATGTGATCGATCTGCGTCCATAGCTGGTTCGAGGCTGGTGGGCGCCAAGTCACTCTCCGGCGGGTGCTGTGTAGGAAATTAGTGCTCGCAAGAAATAAGCGAGCATCTTCAAACAAATGAAGTAACCGCTCACCGTTATCATTACGGGAGCCTACACCGTGCTGACCGCCCAGATGCATTTCATCAGTGGACAACTTTCCAACTTGTGCGTTCAGATCCCCCGCCAGCACAACATTGTCCGTGCTTCTTTTGTGGCGAAGGAGCTGAGTCATTTGGCGTTCTTTACCGAATCCTTTACCGTTCTTTACCGAATCATCGCTACAGTTTGTGGGCGCGTAGGCAGCGACGATGAATAGACACCTATTAGTCCCGCGCGACTTAGAAGCTTTAAACGAGCCAGCCAATCGGACCGCACACATCCGGCTACTAATTGGAATCCAATCAACCAGAGCAGCTTCAGCCCTGGGACTCAGGGCAATGCCGACACCAGCTTGGCCGGTGCTCGAAGCTGCATCGTCACCGGATAGGCGCAATGAGAAAATACTGTTTGCGTCACCTGAAGGGGATCACAGAGTGAGCACAGAGCTCGAGTCTTGCAGGCGGGTCTCCGATAAGCAGCAGATATTGATCGAGAGGGTCTCTAATGTTCTGGCAAGTGCTGCCTGTTGACCGATCTGTAGTAGTGTGCGCACATTAAGGCATGCCAATCTGAAGGAGGATCGAGGGCTCCAAATGGAAGCCGATGAACTGGAATGGACCGCTTGGTTGGACATGGGCTTGTCGACAGGAGAGGAGTGACGCTCCGCGTTCAGATGTGAGTTGAAATTAGAAGATAAATGCCTAGCAAAGCATGTTGGGGGAGAGCGAAGAATCGGGGGTTGAAAACTGGGGGGATATAAGTGAAGTTGGGAGGGGACGGTAAGAGTGAAAAAGCGTAAGATGGGGAATAAGAAGACGGGAAGGCTTGAGCAATAGCATCCAAACCCCTATCCACCCTGCTCGATGCAGCAGATAGGGCACCGTTGATTATCCTCTGCGGTGGCCAGAGCATCAGCAATTTGTATGAGATAAGATTGAAGATTTATAACGGTACACAAGTGTTTTACGCCCGTCTAACGTTACACACTCTCGAGCACTGCCAACCGCAGGCAAGAATTGGCGGGTTTGCACCAAGTTGACCAAGGGCTGCTTGGTTTGAGGCGGGCGGTAGCAAACCATTGAGCATCGGAAGGTGCCGTCCCACCGCCAGAGATATTGCGTGGCACACTGTTCTACGCCAAACGAACTGTGAGCTTATAACCCATAGGTCTACTGTCTCTCATGGCTATGTTTTAAAGGAATAGGGTCATCAACCTCTCCCTAACCTCCGAAAAGGGTTGAATTGTGAGAATGAGTTAATCTGACCCCGAACCTGTCTGGTATGAGTAGCTCTGAAGGCACTTGAAAAATGGTCACATTCAGGACATCACGGCAAGCATGCGCGGCACTCGGGTGTTCACAAAAATCGATCTGGTTCGCGAGTATCACCAGATTCCAGTCGCTGACGAAGACATACCGAAGACTGCCATAATCACGCTGTTTGGGCTCTTCGAATTTTTGCGTATGAAGTTCGGTCTATGCAACACAGCCCAGACTTTTCAACGATTCATCGATTCAGTTACTAGAGGTCTAGATTTCGTCTATCCATACATCTACGATATCCTAGTTGCCAGCGCTTCTAAGGAACAACAAGCAGAACATCACAAAAATTCTCTTCGATAGGCTGGCCGCTAATAGCACCACTGTCAACCATGACAAATGCGTATTGCAACAGCTTTCCGTCGAAATTTTTGGCCACCATATTGATGAGTATGACATACGGCCTCTAGACGATCGAGTCCGCGCCATCAGAGACTTTCCGGTCCCGAGTACGTTAGCTGTTATTCGCCGTTTTAACGGCATGCTCAACTATTATCGACGTTTTCTTCCACCCTGGGCCAATTTGATAAGCCCACTAAACGACCTACTTCGTGGACACAAAAACAGACAGATGGAACTGACTGCTACTGCTGCTGGCCAAGCGTTCAAGGCGAGGGCAGAAGCCTTAGCAAAAGCCGTTATGCTTCATCATTTCAATCCGAACGCTCCGCTCAGTATTCATCATCATCAACAGCAGCACATCAGCCATTTGAACTGATGCTTCGCTGTCATACAACCAGGAGGACCCATGAAATAAAGAATAAGAAGAGGGAGAGAAGGGGGACTCACCTGAAAACATTAATGCCCTAAGCAAACATTCAGGGTCAAGGCGCCTACACCTTGTGTAGACAACATACCGTCACAAACAGCTGGCTATCGTGCCAAGATAAGGCGGCATCGCCGAGACAGCTTCCTTGCGGCTTTCACTGCCACACGTCATAATCAGCCATTATCCCGCAGATAACTCAGCACCAAACACATTTTAAGCAGGCAATCCGATTAGGAGACGGCAGCAGACGCGCCACTGGTG
The DNA here is from genome assembly GCA_944474145.2 of Dicrocoelium dendriticum. Taxonomy (NCBI): domain Eukaryota; kingdom Metazoa; phylum Platyhelminthes; class Trematoda; order Plagiorchiida; family Dicrocoeliidae; genus Dicrocoelium; species Dicrocoelium dendriticum. The sequence goes on along the minus strand of OX104069.1, from coordinate 60,314,594 downwards.
TCGGTTGCGAGCCATGTCCTGTAAAGTCTCGGGCCAAGCACAAGGCGAGTCACGTAGACTCCAGCCCGGAAGGCGAGACGGACCAACGGCACCCAGTTTGGTCGTCAGTGACTTCATTTCACGCTGCCAAGTCAACTTCTGCCCACCTCGAGCCTTGCGCCACCCTACACCTGGCAGACTAAACAAGGCCCTCCTAGGTAAGCGGTGACCAGGCATACATAGCACGTACCCGAGCCAACGAAACTCATTCAGTGCTATCTGTCGTTCTAGGGAGCTAGCATGATTATCACTACCTAGTACTCGCCTACGCACATTATCGTTGCGGACACGCTGGTGCCATTCGATACCAGCAATGCTTCGCAAACAACGATGATCAAAGACTTGAAGGTGCCTCAGATCTTCATACCGAAGGGGCCAAGTCTCACTACCATACAGCAGAACGGCCCTCACTGTGGCCTTGTATACACGGCCTTTCAGACGGAGGGAAACTCCCTTCTGTCGCCAAAGATGACGCAGGTTCAAGAAGGCAGCTCTGGCCTTTGCAACGCGTGAGCTCACGCCAGTTTCTAAGCGCCCATCATTGCTGATGCAGCTGCCAAGACAAGTGAAATAATCAACCACCTCGAGTTCCTCGTTAACAAACGTCAAAGGGTCATCAAGTGGCTGGTGGTCCTGCAGCAACACTTTGCACTTCGAAGGTGCGAAGTGCATACCAAATAATGGGACCACTCTGGATAGGTTATTCAGGGTTGATTGTGCAGTCGCAACATGGTCGAAAAGCAAGACGATATCGTCCGCATAATCTAGATCAACTAAACTTTCATCAAGTAGCACTTTAACGCCTACATCGTGAGATTCCTCAAGGGAACACTCCATGATAGAATCCAAGACGAAATTGAACAAAAATGGGGAAATCGCACAACTCTGACAAACGCCACTTGTAGTCGGAAAGCTATCCGATAGGCCACCATAGACCCTGACGCGGCCTGTAGTGTTCGAGTATAGAACACGAAGGATGTTCACATATTTCGTGGGAACATCTTTCCGCGCAAGTATTTCGAACAGAATCGATCGATCGATTGAATGGAACGCACTCTTGAAATCGAGGAAAACGGCTAGTGTCGGTCTGTGGTATGCATGGCGCTGTTCTAGCACCTACCGCAAAGTGATATGGTCTATACAGCCACGTCCTAGGCGGAAACCGGCCTGCTCTTCCCTACTCCGAGATTCCCGTTCCGCAGTGAGGCGACAAACGATAATCTACGCCAGTAATTTTGTCACAATTAGTGTTAGGCTAATACCCCTGTGGTTAGAACAGCCTGTGCGACCTCCCTTCTTGTATATTGCCACTATAATCGATTCGCTCCAATTAGCCGAGACACTTCCTCCCAGATACGTACGAATAGGGAGGTCAGTGCTTCGCAGAGGACCTCACCTCCATCCTTAAATAGTGCAGGTGTGATGCAATCCGGGCCGGCGGCACGAAAACGATTGAGGGATGTGATCGCGTTTCGGACCTCGGCCTCCAACGGAGGCTCTAAACTAACCGTCCATGGCTCATCCTGCGTCACCTGAGTAGGAAGAGGTCCAGGAGCAAGGGGCAAGCTGAACTGATCTTGAAAGTGCTTCGCCCAACGAGCCATACGGCGCTTCTTATTGTGTATCTGCGCACCCGCGCTGTCCCTGATTGTCTCACTGACGCCTGGTTTTCTGGGGCCAATGGTGCGGATTAGCTGGAAGAGTTTGCGGTAACTGCCTACTGCTCCTGCTCCCTGCATTTCTTGAGCCCCACTGGTCCACCAGGCTTCTTTGTCAGCACGTACGCTCTGCCTTAGTTCACGCCAAATAACCCGTCTGATCACAATGTGCTCAGAGCCAGCCGGGAGGTGTCTTCTAGATTCCAACAGGTTCACCGACCCCTCCGATATCCAGTGACGGGTGCGGTGACGATGGATAGTGCCACAAGCAGATGTTCCTGCGTCGTGCATGGCGGCCGAGATCTTATTCCACTGAAACTCAGTGTCATAAGGACAAGACAGCGAAAGTTCGGTACGCAGTGCATCTTGATAGGCTTGCCTGACCGAGGGTTGAAACAATTTCTCAGTTGCCAATAGAAGGAGACGCTTGGTGCGCCTCCCGACAAAGCTCATCGAGAAACGACAGCGTACCAAAGCATGATCAGAGTCGACACAGGTACTCCAGTACGAGCGGCAATCTAGCATGGAACCACGTCATGTGTAACTTATGGCTATGTGGTCAATTTGGGTCCACCACTGGCCAGATACAGGAGGACGCCAAGTGGCACTTCGGTACCCACTGTCTAAATCAGTGCTACTAAGAAACAACTGGTGCTCCGCACACAGTTGCAGCAGACGCTCACCGTTGTCCGTCCGTTCGGAGTTAAGCCGAACAACTTCCTCGTGGTGCCAGCTGGGTGATTCGGGTTTACCCCCTTTCAGTAAATAGTTCGGCGGCAGTGTTCCAGGACGTGGTGGGTTTTCGCCTGGCAAGCGTTCTCGCTATAAAAAGCCACATATGTCCGTTTAACAACACTGTGACGTGGCGGTTGTGACTCGCCACTAACTAAAGTCACCCACTGCTTATCCGAACAATCTCTTCAAGTCCACAGATAGCAAGCACTGGCGACACCTTCAAACACATTCAAGCAAAATGACAGGAAACGTTTACCACTCCCATAAACAAAGCTAAACACGCCTACATGCAAACTTACATACATTCATGTATAAACATATGCAACAATCCCATTGTTCCATTGTACACTAACTGATCACATTTTGTACTCTTAACATGATCATGCCTGCGCAGGCGTGCCTCGCTTAGTCGAGAATACACAATTTATTTATTTATTTATTTATAATTACCACCCACCTGAGCTTCTGAAGAGCTCAGACGCCCTACTTGTGTCGGCCGGTGGCCGAGTAGTCTGCAAGTTTACTTCGCAACCATAAGGTCACCGGTTCGAATCCGCGTAGGGGTGGGCGTCCTCGCGGTATACTCAGCCCGCGCGCGACTGGTGGTTGTTGCGCGGCAGCGAAGCGCCGTTACGCCGTACAGCTGACACTATTATTATTATTATTTACTATACTATCTGAACTAGTAGCACTGCGTAGTAGCGCGCTCGAGAGCGTCCCATCCGCCACTTGGAAATAACGCTCCTTCGGCAGTGTTATCCCGGTACATAGGGTGGCAGGCATCAAACTCAAAAAGAGCTATATCGTCCGCATATTCTAGGTTTGTCAGTCGGTCACCTGGTAGTTTTTTCATTCCGATAGAGTCTGAAACAACGGAGTCACTCATGATCATTTCGATGACAAGGTTGAAAAGGAAAGGAGATATAGGATAACCTTGGCATACCCCACTTGTCATGGGGAACTAAGTGAGTTGCCTGTAGACCGTTACGCGGCCTCGGGAGTGACCGCATAGTACGCATAATGGCAAGGAATTCAGAGGACACGCCCTTCATGGACACAGTGCCGCAAGCTCGTGTGATCGACAGAGTCGAAGGCGGCTTTCAATTTAAGTAACACGAGTAATAATAATAATAATAATAATAATAATAATGTGTCAGCTGTACGCCGTAACGGCGCTTCGCTGCCGCGCGACCACCACCAGTTGCACGCAAGCTGCGTACACCGCGAGGACGCCCACCCCACCAGTAATATAAAACGACATTTTTCGATTGCCGGTACGTGCGTCTCTGCTCTAACATTTGGTGAAGAGTAAATATGTGGTCAAAACAATCACACCCAGAGCGGAAGCCAGCCTGGCTTTCAGTGAATCCGTCCTCACGGGGATCAGTAAGTCATCGGAGAATGATACCCATGAGAAATTTGGATGCAAAGGAAATGAGGCTAATGCCACGATGATTTTCGTACAAAATACGTTGACCCTTCTTGAAGATGAGCAAGCCAGTTGACAGTCGCCAGTATGAAGGCACCGCTTTAGTGTTCCAAATCGTGTAAAACGAAGGTGATTCAAGTCAACAAAGAATCAACACTATCCTCCAACAAAGAGGCACGAAGGCTGTCAGGTCCAGGAGCCTGGTTTCGTTTCAATAAGAAAAGCTCATGTGGAATCTCTTACAAAACGGGAAGCGTGACATCTAGTTCCTACGTCGGTTTAGGCGATTACGCAAGAGGCAGTGTCGCAGCAGGTCTGCTTAAATGCTCTTCAAAAGGATCTGCACAGCGGGCTAGTCGATGCTGTGTACAGATCAACAGACCATCTTTCTCAGCTATTGCCAGTAAGTAACCAAAAGGATCGCAAGTCCGCCTTGTAATCTGAGGGCGCGAGTTCGAGCCTTCTAAGGGACCGGGTGACCCTCGCAATAACCTTAACCCATGTGCGACCGATCGTGGCTGTGCGGCAGCAAAGCGCCGGTACTGCGTACCGCCGTATGGCTGATGCCTTTTTGATTGTCTCATTAACTGATCGCTTTTTCGGATCCGGGTTCCGATGAGCTGGAATAGCACTGGGCTGCTCAATAGCACTTCTTTTCTATCTCACGGGCCCTTGCCATCCGACAACGTTCCCGGTCGAGTCGAAGACTCCTTGCGATGCGTCGTTGCTGGGAGTTAGGGAAACGCGAAAACTCAGTGCCTATCGGAGCACGTTTCTGTGTTTCGATCAATCTGATCGATGCTTCAGATATCCATTCATAGTGACGACGCCTCGAAATGGGTGTAGAGTATGTATCAAAGGAATCCTTCACTACACATTCGAGACGACCCCAGTCAGTGTTCGGTTCACCAACCTCATTCATCGCTGACAATTGGTGGGCCAGTTCGTCCTGATATTGTTGAACTGCAGATTACGAGTTCAAGTTGTTACCGAAGCCCGTCCATAGCAGCCATCGAAGCTAGCTCTCTCTCTTTGTCTGAAGCAACCCGGAGAAGATTGGTTGTATGTCGCTCGTAGCCGACTGGGAATAAGCCAATAACATTGTTTTACCTAGAGGTGGGCCAATCAGAATGATCTACCTTGAAGCCCTCCAGAAAGCACCCTACTTGCCCAGCCAAAAAGCGAGTTTTTGCGCATCTAGCAGTTGCTATAATCGGGAACTTTCAATTAGGTCTTTTCTCTCATGAACTATTTATTTCGACCTAATATTCTGGCTGTACATTTTGTCTTCCGAGTACTCCATTCAAGTTCCGCCAGAAGCCTTTGTCTTCTGTTTTGGATAGTTACTGTATCGTGACCAGAGTGGCTGCATCGGTTGTTAGTAGTCAGCGGAAACAGAACACGTTACAGGCAATGTTAGGAGATGGGTGCATTTTTGAAGCGGGAAGAGCAAGCGCCAAGTGTGTGCGCACTAGAGCATGGTCGGAATCCTGACACCTGCTCTAAATTGACCGACAGTCTTGAACTGATGTGCGTCATCCGTAACTGATAGCAATATGGTCAATTTGGGTCCAGGTCATGGAGGAACTCGGCGGGCGCCAGGTGACGCGGTGTAAAGGTTTGTGCTGGAAAACAGTGCTGCTTAATAAAGGTTATGGCGCAGCATCCGATCAACATTGCCTATTCGGCGTGTATCGACTCCGAAGCCGCCTCCCAGATGTTACTCATAGTTTGAAAGTAGAAACACATTGGTATTCATATCACCAGCAACAATCACTATGTCAACATTATTCGCCAAACGAAGAAGAGATGAGAACTGTCGACAGAACCCGTCTTTTATACACACTAAAGTACACCCAGTAGGGGGAAAATCTGAGGCGATGAAAAGGCACCTTGTCTTCAGACGCTGCTTATTAACTTCAAAATAGGTTCGAATTCGAACCGCAAACATGCGGCTATTCACCGGTATCTAGTCAAGTAGATTGCCTTCAGCATATTTGCTGAGGACAATACAAACACCGTAAATATCTTGAGCGATCGAGAATAATGTAGCTAATGTCGTCAGATTCAGAACGAGGGAATCGAGCATTTGTCACGGCGCTGTCATTTTATACTCGTGTTTAGGAGTCATCATCATCAATACACGTTAGCGGAGGGTGCCGCAATACAAAAAAGGTAAGAGATTAAACATTGCAGACTACAAAAGCTAAAAAGGCAACATAATGCCAAAATAACATCGTGCATTTAGTTTGAGATCTTTGTAGCAGGGGAAGCTAAAGGGGAAAGGAGGGGCTGACACTCATATTACAGACGCCACTGAGTCGACTCCTCGTCAAGTCAGCTAACGTATCCAAGAATTAGGGGAGGTTAAACATAGAGGGATAAAAGTGATGTTGATAAGGGACGATAAGGATGAGAAAGCGCAAGAGAGAAAAGAAGAAGATGAGGAAGCTTATGCAGTAGCATATAAACCCCTATCCACGCTGCTCGATGCAGTAGGTAGGGTGCCGTTGATTATGATCTGCGACGGTCAAGAGCATCAACAAATGGTTTGAAGAGAAAATCATTACGTGGCATTGCGTGGGCAGAACACTGTCAGGTTAGCCAGACTTAGAGAGAACGATTAGGGCACTCAACCAAAGCCTTTGGCTCAAGGCAAGGGGGTTTTGGCACTGGTCTACACTGAATCCCTTTAATGAAGTAAGGAGTCACTCTCACTTCATCCCCTAACTTGGAGGTCCAGGAGACTGCGTTTGCCAGGCTTCTAACCATTGACCAATCTGATACGAGTGGCTCTGAAGGTGCGAAAGCCCTATGCAGCATAGCCCAATGGATCTCCGAGGGATACACACCATCGCACCAGGTTATGTATCAGTTTCGTCGCGATGGCCTTCGGAGACACAGTATACAACAAAACCAAGAAAGTGGAGGATGAGGTAAGTGCTCCCTGCTGGCCGATGTGACATGGAGAACGGACGGTAAAGAAATCAATGTGAAAGGAAACTCTAGGTTTGATGGAATCAGCTGCGAGGACAGTGGCAGTCTCTTGTTCCAGAGACGAGAAAGAGGAAATCCAGAAGAGGGGGCATTGTCGACGTGGACGAGAGTGCAGATGATACCATCCGGATGCCCATTCCGAGGGAGGCGTTTTGCTAAAGGTGACCTCATAGCTTATAAGTTGTAGTTGTAGTTGTAGTTGTAGTTATAGTTATAGTTATAGTTATAGTTATAGTTTAGTAGTAGTAGTAGTAGTAGTAGTAGTAGTAGTAGTAGTAGTAGTAGTAGTAGTAGTAGTAGTAGTAGTAGTAGTAGTAGTAGTAGTAGTAGTAGTAGTAGTAGTAGTAGTAGTAGTAGTAGTAGTAGTAGTAGTAGTAGTAGTAGTAGTAGTAGTAGTAGTAGTAGTAGTAGTAGTAGTAGTAGTAGTAGTAGTAGTAGTAGTAGTAGTAGTAGTAGTAGTAGTAGTAGTAGTAGTAGTAGTAGTAGTAGTAGTAGTAGTAGTAGTAGTAGTAGTAGTAGTAGTAGTAGTAGTAGTAGTAGTAGTAGTAGTAGTAGTAGTAGTAGTAGTAGTAGTAGTAGTAGTAGTAGTAGTAGTAGTAGTAGTAGTAGTAGTAGTAGTAGTAGTAGTAGTAGTAGTAGTAGTAGTAGTAGTAGTAGTAGTAGTAGTAGTAGTAGTAGTAGTAGTAGTAGTAGTAGTAGTAGTAGTAGTAGTAGTAGTAGTAGTAGTAGTAGTAGTAGTAGTAGTAGTAGTAGTAGTAGTAGTAGTAGTAGTAGTAGTAGTAGTAGTAGTAGTAGTAGTAGTAGTAGTAGTAGTAGTAGTAGTAGTAGTAGTAGTAGTAGTAGTAGTAGTAGTAGTAGTAGTAGTAGTAGTAGTAGTAGTAGTAGTAGTAGTAGTAGTAGTAGTAGTAGTAGTAGTAGTAGTAGTAGTAGTAGTAGTAGTAGTAGTAGTAGTAGTAGTAGTAGTAGTAGTAGTAGTAGTAGTAGTAGTAGTAGTAGTAGTAGTAGTAGTAGTAGTAGTAGTAGTAGTAGTAGTAGTAGTAGTAGTAGTAGTAGTAGTAGTAGTAGTAGTAGTAGTAGTAGTAGTAGTAGTAGTAGTAGTAGTAGTAGTAGTAGTAGTAGTAGTAGTAGTAGTAGTAGTAGTAGTAGTAGTAGTAGTGGTAGTAGTAGTATAGTAGTAGTAGTAGTAGTAGTAGTAGTAGTAGTAGTAGTAGTAGTAGTAGTAGTAGTAGTAGTAGTAGTAGTAGTAGTAGTAGTAGTAGTAGTAGTAGTAGTAGTAGTAGTAGTAGTAGTAGTAGTAGTAGTAGTAGTAGTAGTAGTAGTAGTAGTAGTAGTAGTAGTAGTAGTAGTAGTAGTAGTAGTAGTAGTAGTAGTAGTAGTAGTAGTAGTAGTAGTAGTAGTAGTAGTAGTAGTAGTAGTAGTAGTAGTAGTAGTAGTAGTAGTAGTAGTAGTAGTAGTAGTAGTAGTAGTAGTAGTAGTAGTAGTAGTAGTAGTAGTAGTAGTAGTAGTAGTAGTAGTAGTAGTAGTAGTAGTAGTAGTAGTAGTAGTAGTAGTAGTAGTAGTAGTAGTAGTAGTAGTAGTAGTAGTAGTAGTAGTAGTAGAGTAGTAGTAGTAGTAGTAGTAGTAGTAGTAGTAGTAGTAGTAGTAGTAGTAGTAGTAGTAGTAGTAGTAGTAGTAGTAGTAGTAGTAGTAGTAGTAGTAGTAGTAGTAGTAGTAGTAGTAGTAGTAGTAGTAGTAGTAGTAGTAGTAGTAGTAGTAGTAGTAGTAGTAGTAGTAGTAGTAGTAGTAGTAGTAGTAGTAGTAGTAGTAGTAGTAGTAGTAGTAGTAGTAGTAGTAGTAGTAGTAGTAGTAGTAGTAGTAGTAGTAGTAGTAGTAGTAGTAGTAGTAGTAGTAGTAGTAGTAGTAGTAGTAGTAGTAGTAGTAGTAGTAGTAGTAGTAGTAGTAGTAGTAGTAGTAGTAGTAGTAGTAGTAGTAGTAGTAGTAGTAGTAGTAGTAGTAGTAGTAGTAGTAGTAGTAGTAGTAGTAGTAGTAGTAGTAGTAGTAGTAGTAGTAGTAGTAGTAGTAGTAGTAGTAGTAGTAGTAGTAGTAGTAGTAGTAGTAGTAGTAGTAGTAGTAGTAGTAGTAGTAGTAGTAGTAGTAGTAGTAGTAGTAGTAGTAGTAGTAGTAGTAGTAGTAGTAGTAGTAGTAGTAGTAGTAGTAGTAGTAGTAGTAGTAGTAGTAGTAGTAGTAGTAGTAGTAGTAGTAGTAGTAGTAGTAGTAGTAGTAGTAGTAGTAGTAGTAGTAGTAGTAGTAGTAGTAGTAGTAGTAGTAGTAGTAGTAGTAGTAGTAGTAGTAGTAGTAGTAGTAGTAGTAGTAGTAGTAGTAGTAGTAGTAGTAGTAGTAGTAGTAGTAGTAGTAGTAGTAGTAGTAGTAGTAGTAGTAGTAGTAGTAGTAGTAGTAGTAGTAGTAGTAGTAGTAGTAGTAGTAGTAGTAGTAGTAGTAGTAGTAGTAGTAGTAGTAGTAGTAGTAGTAGTAGTAGTAGTAGTAGTAGTAGTAGTAGTAGTAGTAGTAGTAGTAGTAGTAGTAGTAGTAGTAGTAGTAGTAGTAGTAGTAGTAGTAGTAGTAGTAGTAGTAGTAGTAGTAGTAGTAGTAGTAGTAGTAGTAGTAGTAGTAGTAGTAGTAGTAGTAGTAGTAGTAGTAGTAGTAGTAGTAGTAGTAGTAGTAGTAGTAGTAGTAGTAGTAGTAGTAGTAGTAGTAGTAGTAGTAGTAGTAGTAGTAGTAGTAGTAGTAGTAGTAGTAGTAGTAGTAGTAGTAGTAGTAGTAGTAGTAGTAGTAGTAGTAGTAGTAGTAGTAGTAGTAGTAGTAGTAGTAGTAGTAGTAGTAGTAGTAGTAGTAGTAGTAGTAGTAGTAGTAGTAGTAGTAGTAGTAGTAGTAGTAGTATGGTAGTATAGGCAGTTGTTTACTAAACAAACATGGAACCAAACAAATCCATGAAAATCATGGGAGGAAAATGGGTCTGGCAACGTGTCATCACCATGGCACATTAAGTGAAGTTGAGCAACACACTTCAGCTATTGTGCCGCAACAAAAAAACGTAGCTTTTTTGTTATTTCGCAGGCACCATCATGTAATTTTTTGTCGTTTTCAATCGTTAAGCATCCAAATCTAGATAATTATGTACACAGACCCTCCACTGGTTTCTATTACGAGCCACATCTTGAATTGTTCCCAGCCATCGGCACTCTTCATCTTTTGGTCCCCAACAAGGCAGCCGTGTGGATCCAAGAGTGACAAGAGGTGAAGCCAACGATTTCATACGCTGCTGCCAGGTGGATGGTCCACCACTACGTGCTTTTTTCCATTTCAGTCCTGCACGAGCAAACAGAGCGCGATAGGGCTGATGCTCAGCTGACATGCTCAGGATATGACCGAGCCATCTTAACTGCCGCAGCAAAACCAGCTTGATGAAGGGAATACTCTCATTCCATAAGACACGATGTCTGACTTCACTGTTGCAGATGTGCTGTCGTCACCACACACGAGTAGTCCTCCTTAAGCAGCCGTTGTCGAAGGCCGAGAGCCGGCGCATTTCGTCAACGCGAACTGCTCAATGGAATAACACAAGACTGTGGGGAGCAAATCAAGCAAGGGAGTGTGATTGCAGAGACCTATTTATTTCTGCTGGGAACCTGCCACAGCCTTTGAAGATTTAGATTCATTCCTTATACACATCAGCTAGAGGTGGGAAAACACCTCCGCTATTGTGCCGCAATACATGAAGGAAATGCATACATACGTACATATAATACAATACACAAAGGAAAAATAGATACAACAGTTGCATGCCAGCTGAGCTACCAGCAACGGATAGGCATCGTTCCGGTAAGCTTCCAGCCAGCTACTAGGCAAAAAGAAAAAAGTATTATGTTTTACCCTAGGAAATGAGATCGTAGATGGAGGGGGAGGCTAAAAGGGATGGGGAGGGACAAAGAAACTCACAGCACAAACGCCACTGAGGTCGGCTCCTTGCCATGTCAGCAAGTGTATCCAGCCAAACGTGTTCATCGTCTTTTGGACCCCAACCAGGGAGCCGTGACGCTCCAACCGAGGCTAGCTCCGAAGTAAGGGACTTCATTCCTCTCGACCAAGTCATCGCTTGGCCACCTCTCCTCTTCTTCCACCCACATCCCCGGTGAGCAAACAACGCACGTCGAGGGAGTCGGTGGGCTGGCATGCGTAACATGTAGTCGAGCCATCGGAGCCTGGTGCGTGAAATAATGGTGCTGAGCGGTTCATTTCCTTTTCCTGTGCCGTAAACAAGGCGTCGAACACGCTCGTTGCTCACGCGGTGTTCCCACCAGATGTGAGCCAAACTGCGAAGGCACCGATGGTCGAACGTAACTAGCCTCCTCATGTCCGCCGACCTTAGGGGCCAGGTTTCGCAACCGTACAGTAAGGTCGAACGTACCGCTGCATTGTACACCCTACCCTTCAGGGCGAGAGTGATGTCGCACCGCCGCCATAGGTGGCGAAGGTTAGCAAAAGCACTTCGAGCTTTCGCTATACGGTTCGTGATTTCGTCTTCGATCCCAAGGGCGCTGATACAACTTCCCAGGTAATTGAATTTATGAACGACTTCTAGCTGATCCCCACCAACGGTCAGCGAAGGAGGCGGTCCAGACCAATCTTGGAGGAACGTTTTGCACTTCGATGGTGCAAAGCAAAGCCCGAAGCTGCTGACAGCCAGTGCTAATCTGTTTAGCGCGGCTTGGCACATCTGGGAGCTGTCACAGATGAGGGCAATGTCGTCTGCATACTCCAAGTCAAGAAGTCGTTCTCCTGGGAGTAGCTCCACACCTTCCAAGTCATGCCCTGTAAATGCAAACTCCATGAATTCGTCAATAGCGAAGTTGAAGAGGAAAGGTGACAGCGGGCATCCTTGTCTCACACGGCTGGAGGTTTTGAAGGGTGGCGAGAGCTTGCCGTAAACCCTCATTCTGCCCGTGCTACGCGCATATAATGCTTGGATAATATTTACATATTTCTCGGGCACACCTCTCCTGAGAAGACAATTCCAAAGGGCACATCGATCAACCGAATCTAAGGCACCTTTGATGTCGAGGAACACGACTACGGTGGGCCGCCAATATGTGTGGCGGTGCTCCAACAACTGACGCGAGGTGAAGATGTGGTCAATGCAGCCACGACCTCGACGAAACCCGGCTTGCTCCTCACGAATCTGGCTTTCACGAGCGCCAGTCAGTCTGTGAAGAATTATGGAGGCGAGTAATTTGGAGGCGATGGAGATCAGACTGATTCCTCTATGGTTGCCGCATTCCGAGCGCGAGCCGCCTTTGAAGATGGGAACAATAACGGAGCGGCTCCAGTCGGTTGGGACAGTCTCCTGCTCCCATAATTTCACCAGTAATTCATGTAAAGCATCAACAAGAGCAGAGCCTCCCAATTTGAAGAGGGCTGGAGGAAGGTCATTTGGTCCAGCGGCTTTGTTCAACTTCAACAGTCCGATCTCACGTTCGACTTCTGAGCAAGAGGGTGGATCCAAAGTGACAGCCCACGGAGCAGGGCAATCAGTGACCGGCGAAGAAACAAACAATTCTAGCCGATTAAATTGCTTTTCAAAATGCTCAACCCAACGCTCCAAACGTTTTGACAAATTGTGGATAGGCTGTCCATTCTCATCACAAATTGTTTCACTAACACTAGGTCTCTTGCTGCCCGTTTCCCGTATCAGACGGAATAAGTTACGATGGTTGCCAAGGGCAGCGGCCATCTCCATCTCTGACGCACGATGAGACCACCAAGATTCGCGGTCTCTCTTCAGGCTAGCACGGAGTTTTGCCCAGAGCTCTTTGCGAGTTTCATTGTGCTCGCTTCCAGCCGGGATAGGCCGGCGAGCGTCGATAAGTTCCAGAGACCGAGAAGAGACCCAATGTCCATGTTGGCTTTTAGACATACCACATGAGGATTTGCCTGCTGCTAGTAAGGTCTGGCGAGCATGTGACCAGTGACCATCAATTGTCTCCAGTGAGCGATTACTCAACTCGCATGTCAGCGTACTTCGATACGCATTCAGAACAGCTGGCTTTGTCAGCTGGCTGGTGTCAATGCGCTCACAGCGTCGTCGTGGGCGTCCGCCAAAGCGCATCCGCATGTCAGCACATACAAGTGCATGGTCGGTGTCCACACATGTGCTCCAAATCGAGCGACAATTTTGGACGCAGCCTCTCCAGCGGTAACTAATAGCAATGTGATCGATCTGCGTCCATAGCTGGTGGGCGCCAAGTCACCCTCCGGCGGGTGCTGTGTCGGAAATTAGTGCTCGCGAAAATGAGAACAAGCATCTGAAAGAAACTTTGAGTGAACGGTCAACGCTACTTCACCTGTTTCAGGTGATAGTGCAGCGTGCAGGTAGCATGATTGAGGAGAGGGAAACACTGCTGGGCAGAGATCAACTTGGTGAATGCCACGTTCAGCACGGAGCCAGCGTTGGGGACGCTATATTGCGCAGGCTCTCGTCTTACGCCCGGCGGCAGTACGCGCGGCACAGTGTTCGTGTTCGTATTCGCAGCGTCAACGAAGGCGTTGGTTGTTGGCTGGTGGAGGACGAGCGCATTGGTATGCAACGTGTTGTCATCGGAAATGGCTGCGCTTGTGGATGCAGATTTAATCGGCAGTGGCGCATTCCATGTGCGCACATAATACACGTTGCGAGCCTGCACGCCTACCAGGAGGAGGATGTGCTTCGTGGTTGCCGTTGGGTATTGCCATCGATAAGCACATGTGCGCCGATGCTTTCGGAGGCTACGGAAGGGACGTTGACGGTGGCTCCGGTGAGATGCCCCAGTGATGTAGTTCTTGATCGGGCGGCGAAAATTCGCATCACTCGGGATATGTTTGCGTCTCTGGAAACGCAGATTCTGAGCATGGGCACGGAGGAGTTCCAGCGCACCATGGGTGTGTTCGCATGCGTGCGGGAGCTGCTCACAAGCCACAATGATGTTCAGCTTTACGCGCGGTCATCGCAGTTGCAGCAGCTGCAACTGTTATCCTCGGAAAACCTACCTACTTTCCAGGGAATGGAGCCGTCATCCTCCGCTGCAGCTACCCACGTGACGGCGGGCAATGGTACGCGTGACGGCATGAATTCACCGGAGAGGGAAGTCAGCGAAGGGGTCACATTGGTGTCCCCGGTGGCTGGTGTTTCCCAGTCTCCTTGCGCCGAACGCAGGCGTCGCAGGCGGAAGTCGCCTTTGCTAACCCGTGCAGTTGAGGTGGTGGAAGGCAGCATGACTTCACGGGAGTTGACATTTATGACGCTTAAAAGAAGGACATCTGCCCGCCACCGCACATACACATGGGGTACAAAGAGAGGCACCGCTGAAAAGGAAGCGGACAGTGCGGTTTGCTATTTGTGTGGGGAGGAAGAGGACGCGTGCGGGAGCTCTGAGATCGTCGAGTGGATAAGTTGTGATGTTTGCTTGCGTTGGTTTCATCAAACCTGCGCTTCATACCATGGGGAAGCGGCATATACATGTGCGCGTTGTTGTGGGTAAGTTCCGTTTCACGTTGTTTACATTACTTTTCTTTAGAGATACACAGAAATAGTAATGGAATACCGCATGAATGAACTCTGCAAATAGAAACCGCTTGCAATCGGTAAGTTCCCACGGCAATGGCTTTCTTCCCCAACTGTATATGTCCTTCCTTATTTGGTTAGCTGTGCAACGTTTGGCCTGGGTGTCATTCATCGTGCCTTGTGTGTTCCAATTACAACGCCGCGCGCTGTGATTGTAAGACACGGATGGTTTGTTATGTAGCTGTTTTAAGTGGTGTATAAACGCACGTGCTTAAACTGCTGCAAGAAGTGCACTGGTCCGAAGCTGCTGCGGCTGATTCCATTCACCGGAAGCTGCTGCAAGAGCTGCCGGTGTAAGTGACGGGATCGCTGACCATGGTGCTTTTCATTTCACTTGACAACTGTACATTTACTTCCGAATGGAAGGCAGCGGACAATGGCCACCTGACGGTTGTGCTTTTGGTTTACCTCGAAATCATTTGATAAGGTACCCCGATTGAGGCTATCACAAACGCTGCGGTGCTACGCTCTGGGACTGGTCTACTTTGTGCCTACTGGCCATCAATCAGCGTACGTGTTCCGTCCTTCGTTTTGGAGCAAACTTCCCGCCTTCGAGCTACGTACTCCGTGAGGCGGAACTCCCACTTGTCCCCAACCAAGTGCACCTAGGTGTCCTTCATTCCTCCGCTTTGCATTCTGTTGACAACTGGAAAAATGTCGCTAGTAAGGGTTTCAGAATGTAGCGGTTGGAACGCCGTTCTTTCGGGGTCGTAACTGCTGACATGATTGCGAGGATGTTCTCGCATATCTTCCGTCCGCATCTTCAATACTGCGTGAAGGCTTCCTCGCCGCAAATTGCTCCAGGGTTCATGGCATTATTGGTCATTGCGGTAGAACGTTCCTCAAAGGAACACTGTAGCTGCCTTATAGGCAGACAGGGGCAGCCTTGTTTATGGTAAAGGAAAAGGAACTGAACCGCTCAGCACCGTTATTGCACGCATAACCCTCATTATTTAGCCTTCAGATTCAGATGGACTGGAACGATAGGAAAATCCTTTAAGTGTTCCTTCTTGAGCAAATCGTTGAGCCAGAAAATGATAAGGTGTTACTTCTTGATAGATCTAAACCGAAAACCGCCTAGTTCCCTAATACATAAGAAAGCTATAATTTGAATGTATTTTAGAATAGTTTACACAGTGATACGGGGTAATCTCCAGGTCGCTACACAGCCCGCCTCCTAGAAGGGAAACCGTGGGTGACCCTTCGATCTACGTGAAGACTGTCCGTGGCGGGCCAGCCTTCTGCGAGACCAGGTAGTGAAACCTGATGCAGCTGCTGGGGCAGAACCAGGCGATCGGACCCTAGCGGGCTCCCACCCGTGTCCTCCTTAACCGTGCCAATAACACAAAATGGGGGAAGTTGGTAAGCGTCATAGCATAGCGTCATAGCGGCAATAGCAGACAAATCGATTGCCTGCCCGGCAGGACCAATCGCAGATACTCTTGAAAGAGCATCAGCGACGACGTATCGTTGGCCAGAAATGTGTCGGATATCAGTCGAGAATGGAGCAATGAAATCCAGCTGACGAATCTCACGTGGTGAGTGTCCAGCTGATTGATTTCGGAATGCGTAGATAAGCGGCTTGTGATCGGTGAAGATAATGAAGGTGTTACCTTCGAGGACGTGTCGGAAATGTCGAACTGTAGAGTAAACGGCTAGCAGTTCGCGGCTGAACGTGCTGTACTTGACTTCGGCGGGTTGTAGGCGTCTAGAGTAGAATGCAAGAGGTTTCCTGCCTCTATTTGTATGTAGCTGTAGGACGGCGCCTGACTTTTAAAGCTGACTTTAAAAGCTTCAGCAGGAGCGGCAGTCAGTTCCAACTGACCGTTTTTACGTCCACGAAGTAGGTCAATTAGTGGACTTAGCAAATTGGCGCAGTGTGGAAGAAAACGTCCATAATAGTTGAGCATGCCTTTAAAACGGCGAATAGCGGCTAACGTAGTCGGAACCGGAAAGTCTATGATGGCGTGGACTCTATCATCTAGAGGCCGTATGCCATACTGATCGATATGGTGGCCAAGGAATTCGATGGAAGGCTGCTGAAATACGCATTTGTCGGGGTTGACAGGGATGCCATTAGCGGCCAGCCTATCGAAAGGTATTTTTGAGATGTTCTGCGTGCTGTTCTTCAGAGGCGCTGGCAACTAGGATATCGTCGATGTATGCATAGACGAAATTTAGACCTCTAGTGAATGCATCGATAAATCGTTGAAAAGTCTGGGCTGCGTTGCGCAGACCGAACGGCATACGTAGAAATTCGAACAGCCCGAAAGCCGTGATTGCGGCAGTCTTAGGGATGTCTTCCTCAGCGACTGGAATCTGGTGATACGCGCGAACAAGATCGATCTTTGAGAACACACGGGTGCCGCGCAGGCTTGCCGTGATGTCCTGAATTTGAGCAATACGATATCGGTCGGGAACAGTAACGTTATTGAGCGCGCGGTAATCACCACATGGACGCCAGTCTCCAGACTTTTTGGGCAACATGTGGAGCGGCGACGCCCAGGGACTGTTAGAAGGGCGAACGATGCCTACTTCAAGCATGTGCTCGAATTCTGCGCGAGCAGTTTTCAACTTGTCAGGTGGCATTCGCCTGCCTTTGGTAAAAACAGGCGGACCTTTCGTGACGATATAATGTTTCGCGGCCTCAGTGGCGGATGAAAACGGTGTCATTGCACGAAATACTTGCGGGAACTTCGTATTAGATCTTCGTGCGTAGCCAGGCAGATGTACTTCACCGTCCGTGATGTCTTGAGACAGTAACGTTTCAGTGAAAACAAGTATATCGGGATGAGACCCATCTACAAGCAGACCTATCTCGCACATCTTATTCCTTAGGCTCCGCACATTGCTTAGCACTATTTGAAGGTACTCGTAATGTCCAGCCCTGGGTCGTGCGCTACCCGTACTGGCACTGGTAGGGCGGAAACAGACCGCCGGCTGACCACCCGAAAACCCACCAATCGGAGACCTTGTTCACCGGCCGCTCCCCTGGTTTTGAGGTCCTTAATGGCTTCTTTTACCTTCAGCCTATCCGCTAATGCGAGGTCTGGCTGAACACTAACATTAGTACCCTTCAATTGGAAGGCAAACCGCAACGGCGCGTAGCGTTCCTCCGGGGTAGATCGGACTACCCGAAGTAAGCGCGGTCGAGGGTTTGAGGCGTTAACTGGGACGTTACCCTATCTAGTCAGTTTCCTGACAGTAACACCGGGAAACCCTGGCGGAAGAAGTTTGGTGAGCAACATCTTAAACCACTGTAGGTCGTCTAGTGTACGTTCGGCAGGAAGTGTAGCAGTGGATTCCACTGCGTTACGGAATATCACACTGCTATCCATGAAAGCATCAACTCGACGGGGTGTATTTACCCAACGGGTTTTGGAATTTACATGAACCGCAACCGGCTTAGCCGCGGAAAACGAGACTGGGCGCAAGGTATCAGACGGGGTTGAAGCAACTGTAGCATACGACTTAGGCTCCAGCTTGTTTGTCCCGTCATTCTTGACGCTTTTCGAACCTGCCTGAAGGGTACGGGCATTTCTGTTCCCATTTCTCTTTCTTCCTGCAGCCGAAAAATCCCGTGGCTCAACATCCATGCCAACCTCCACGACCTGTACCCCTGGAAGACAAGATGTGTTTGGAGTAGGCACCGCAGGTAACATAGATTTTCAATGCTCACCTCTATTTCAGAGCCATTGACATCTGCCGCCCAGCCTGTTGTTTCCTCTCACCAGCACAGAGCCTCCTGTCACGTACTGCCGCGCCATGTGATCTCGCATTGATATGTAGTTACAGGTAACATAGATTTTCAATGCTCACCTCTTTTTCAGAGCCACTGACATCCGCCGCGCAGCCCCTTGTTTCCTCTCACTAGCACAGAGCCTGCTGTCACGTACCGCCGCCGCCACTTGATGTTGCATAGATACGTATTCACCGGTAACTTATATTTGGTATGCTCACCTCTACTTCAGAGACAATGATATCTGCCGCCGAGCGCCTTGCTTCGTGCCACTGTCACTGAGCCTCCTCCAAATACCTGCCGCCGCCATGTCATGTTGTATTGATACGTAGTTACAGGTAACATAGAATTTCAAGGCTCACCTCTATTTTACAGAAATTGACATCTGCCGCCCAGCGTGTTGTTTCCTCTCAGCAGCACAGAGCCTCCTGTCACGTACTGCCGCGCCATGTGATCTCGCATTGATATGTATTTACAGGTAACATCGATTTTCAATGCTCACCTGTGTTTCAGAGCCATTGACATCTGCCGCCCAGCCTGTTGTTTCCTCTCACCAGCACAGAGCCTCCTGTCACGTACTGCCGCGCCATGTGATCTCGCATTGATATGTAGTTACAGGTAACATCGATTTTCAATGCTCACCTCTATTTCAGAGCCATTGACATCTGCCGCCCAGCCTGTTGTTTCCTCTCACCAGCACAGAGCCTCCTGTCACGTACTGCCGCGCCATGTGACCTCGCATTGATATGTAGTTACAGGTAACATAGATTTTCAATGCTCACCTCTATTTCAGAGCCACTGACATCCGCCGCGCAGCCCCTTGTTTCCTCTCACTAGCACAGAGCCTGCTGTCACGTACCGCCGCCGCCATGTGATGTTGCATAGATACGTATTCACCGGTAACTTATATTTGGTATGCTCACCTCTACTTCAGAGACAATGATATCTGCCGCCGACCTACTTGTAACCTCTCACTGCCAAAGACACTGCTCTCAAGTACCGCTGGCGCCGTGTTGTAACACCATAAATCGCCGCCGCAGGTTACATTCCTTGTCCATCATCATTTATCTTTTAGATTTCATGTTATGTACGTGCATCGGACGTATCCTATCATAGCACCTTGTCCAGTCTTCCCTCGCCTTCCAGTTGCCACACCACTACCATTCCTTGGAGAACGGAGCAACGGCCCTTTTCAGGGCCACCCCCTGAATCAGTGTCTTGTCGTCCCACTGCCCATTGGAAGTATGCGAACTACCGCTATCTCCTTGCGGCGGACTACAAGATCACAGGTTCCGTGGGTGGCTCCGTAATCTTCAGATCACGTATGGGGGCATTCATACCTGGACACGTGTTCGCAACCCCGCGACGCATGCCAACAAAATCGTCCTGCTCAAACAAACCGGTAAGTTAAGCTTTCGCAGCCATTTTCAACCTGCAGCATGCTGTTGCATCCCTCCATTATCGCTAAATTCTGCTTCATTAGTGCTCCGACACTTAGCATGGCTCACCTTCATGACCCATCCCCTCCTACTGTAACGATATTTGATGAACCATTTTTCAGTATTCTCGCTTCGTGGGTGATGAGCGTTACGAACGCTCCCCACTTACACGAGAATATTTGCATATGGTTTGAGCGTCCCGTCCGCGCACTTCTCATATAATCAAACACCACCTTAACAAGAGATTGACTACTTCAGTACCATGTCACCACCACTTCCCAAATATGCCATTTAGATATGTTCATTTATTGATGTAGCCATGCAAGTAAGTCCGCATTATGTGGGCAACAGCTTGCGCCCCACATCAACATCCCATATATTACGTTGTGTTACCTCCCTATCCAACACACTAAAGTATAGCCGTATATATCAGTAGCGTTAACTAAACCGACTATTCCATTCAAGTTATTACTCCCACTGACGTAGAAATCACGTAGCTTTTGCTGGTAGGTTTTCAGCTGTACATTTCCCCCTCTTTCCATAACACCATCGATTAAGTAAGTCACCCTTAAGGACGCCATATTCATTGCTCCATACACACTGCCTCTTGAACCCACTTTCTTGCATAGAACCTATTCCGCTCAGAAATCACCGGATTTCGCAATCACATACCATCAAGTCATGCGAACTCATTTTCCCTTGCGTGATTAAAGGCTGTAGCACTTACCAAAGGTAAATGCGAACCAATAGCTCATCCAATTTATATGTATATGTATATATCGCAATTGGTTATGCGATATACATTTGCGACTTTTAAACACTTATATATATATATATATATATATATATATATATATACAGATGCATATACTCATACATAGATTCATAAACCGCAAATGTCTATCGCATAACCATTTGCCATATGTAATCACTGGATTACCATACGAATTATAATTCCGGGTTATATTTCCCATCTACTATGTCACAGGTATAATGCAAACACCATGCTTTAGTACAGTGACTAACACTGCATCCGTTTACAACGTTCATTTTGGTTACGTTCTTTCTTATCAATCTTGTATACAGTAGTCAATAACCCATGCATTTAGTCATACATGGGCCTTTCTGTGCAATATAGATATATATACATATATATATACATATATATATATATACAGTTCCTATTACGTATATATATATACATATTTATACACATTACGCATCAGTATATACATATCGTTGTAATAAATATATATATATATATATATATACATATATATATGTGTGTATACATATCCATATATAGATATTTATGTACCAATATATTTACATACATACTTAGGCATACATAAATATATTATTACATATATAGATAGATATAGATATATATATACATGTATATATATATATATATATATATATATATATATATATATATATATATGTATATACAGCTAGAGAGAGCTTTAAAACGCATTTACCATTATTACACATACACACCGCTTTATCTATCCAGTAGCGAGGAATCTCTTCATCATATACATTATACCGTTACCAAAGCCAATTGCAAGCTGCACTAGAAATCAATCCACACTACCATAAGCCAGCTAGTCAACGCCGACTACCCTATGTCTTGCAACATTAACTATACATTCTGCGAATGTACTCTTCTATGAAATAAATGCCGAGGACTTACATAAACTGTATTTTACACTCCTTTTCCTTTTTAACGCCTTAGTTAATGTTATATTTCAACTTTTACAGTTTTAGTCAACTTTTTAATTAAGCATGGTACAGAACCTTTTTTGCATTTTTGGAGGTTTGGAACACCTTGCAAACACGCTGCGATAGAAATTCCTCCATTAAAACGTTTACTTTTTCAGAACGCAGAAACAGGTTGTCCTCATGAACAACAGCCCGCATTCAAAATTGCGCCAGTGGCGGATGTGTCGGTCCCAAATAACACACCACAGTTAACCCGTTTACCTCCTGCAGCGACTCTCTCACGTGATATACTAAGCCCGCTGACGAACGAATCACACGGACTAATATCGGTTGTGGGGCATTAAAACCATTACCGGATCATGATTTTAATAAATACATCGCAATTATGATTCATTAAACATTTTCATCCGAAAAATATGCCAAGTAACATATTACAAGGCAATGAAAAATATAAGTAATATGTACAAGATACCTAAATATGAATGATAAACTAAATAATATACCTATATTATCGACATATATAAAAGCAATAGATATATAAAAGCATTATATATATATTTACATAGATATATATAAACATGCATTCCATATATCATAGCAAACGTATATTATATCACAAAAACCAAGTACATCGAAATCTGCTAGATAGAAATAGCGTTCCGCGATTGCATGGATGAATTATCTCGCTAGGATTTGCCATTTCCCTTGAAAATATATTACAGTACTTTCCGTGTTTTCACCTGTTCCGTATCCATCCCATATACAATTCTTCCCAAATTAATTATCCCGTACATTAGAAATTACGAAAGAAAGCATTTGTTGATAAGCCGTGAAATATACCTTCGTACCGTTGCAAACTACATTCACTTTCACCCATGCTGTAAACGAATGCGTGAAATATGACGTTTCAATCAGCACTTCCCTAGCTGTAGCCGTGTGAAACTATTAAAACACCCATATATCACACCGCAAACGGAATTATATATTGCCCATTTATTCCGCTGCCTTTTCCATAATCCGCACGAAGCGTTTCAAGTAAAAGAGTATCTTTCATTTGCTACGTACATTTTCTGTGCCGTAATCGTTCACATTATAGCGCGTAGATCGTGCGCTACAAACTCGGTACGCGACTAGACGGCCAACCAAAAATAATGGATAGAAGACACAACAGTAAGCTAGGGAAAAGTTTATTGGACGGGAGGAGCGTTAGCTAATGCTAAAAATAGGGCACCCGGAGAGAGCTAGCTAGGGAGAATGTCGATGGCGTCGAGTGCGTTGACAGAGCGTCGTTCGCAATCGAGTCGCGCGCGCCAAAGGCCGAGAGGAAGGCGTTCGTGTTTTCAACAAACGGGAACAACGTTCCAACAGGCAAACCGCCTAGTTCCCTAATACATAAGAAAGCTATAATTTGAATGTATTTTAGAATAGTTTACACAGTCATACGGGGGAATCTCCAGGTCGCTACAACATCACCATATATCTCTCGCCTTCGAACCCTTTCGGAAGATTTAATTCCTTTAAAACATAGCGCAGGTACTACCGCTACCATATATACGTGTCACCTCTTACGATTTGTTCCCTTTCACATTACATCACCATTTCACCGCGCAGCGACGGTGGCTGTCATAGCAACCAGGATTTCGTATTTCCTGACTACCTCCTTCGACCCTCGGTCGTGCATTTTAACACATACATGCTTTAACGTATAACATCACATTACGGCATTATGAATCGTCCATTAGTAATTCTCTTTTATTGTTCACACGCGGACGTATGTTCATACTACTCCTCTCAGTTCCAAGGGTCGGATGTACCTCCGGTACTGTTATTTATTACCCCTTGCATCGACCGTTGTGCAGCACGTTACCATCTGAACTAGTAGCACTGCGTAGTAGCGCGCTCAGTTCGTGATAGAACGTGTCCTTGAAAGCATTTAAACTGCAGTCGGGGGGATCATGAACGGAAAACACGAACAGCGTTTTGTATTACTTTGTGAATCAACCTTAGCTGATGCCGTCAATCGGGCTGCACATAAACGGCTGTTCACCGGAATCCAATCAACCAGCAATGGCTCAGACTTGGAGCTTAGAATGATACCTACACCAGCTTGACCCGTGAGTGCTGCATCGGCGTCTCCGGATGCGTGCAACCAATAACGAGATGATAAGCCGGGTGCAGTTAATTCAATAACCCCGTTAGGGTCATTGATCCTAGTTTCGGACACACAACACACATCAATACCCAGTGTGTCCAAGGTGCGTGCGAGTGGAACCCGTTGACCTGTTTGTCTTAGAGTGTGAACATTGAATGTCGCCATGGAAACGGGATAGCGTGGCCTTATAAGGAACTTTTACCGATAGGCGTCCGATAGGTGCGGTGGGATGGTGGCTGCAGATGATACTACTCCAGTGTAAGTTCGGTTGCTGTCAATTAAGTTGGGAATTATAAAAGGAAGGCTGGTAATGGGGGTCAATAAAGGAGTAGGAGAAACAGGTGAAAAAGAAAGAAGGGAGGCGTCAGCAGTAGCATGTTCTCGCTTATCCGCCCTGCTGTATGCAGCAGATAAGGCGACCCTTGATAATCTGCGCTACGGCCCATGCAGGATGAAGTTTGTGCTTGCAGAAGTCATGGTTGCATGTGGGCTGAGATACTGCCAGGGCGCCCAAACCTAGACAGGAGGACGACTAAGGTCCTCATCCAAAGCCTTTCGCTCAAAAGCCTGCGCGAAAGACAGCGGGGAGGTGGTAATGATTTAGTTTCACAGAAACGGACGCCATGCCCTTTCAAACCCCCAACCTGGAGGATCAGGAAACTGAGTTTGTCTGACTTCTCACCATTGACCAACCTGGTAGGTGTAGCTCTCAAGATGCTTGGAGGCATCACCCAGCTCAATGGGTCAATGAGGTAGGCAAACCGTCGCACCACGTTAAGGTCCAGTCTCGTTGCGACGGTAAGACCATCCAACAGCCTATGGGCGTCACCTTTCCACATGGTTGCGGAAGACTATGGGGGACTGACGTCCTTGTGGCGATTATTGATCTCAAAACAACATAACCACACCTGATCGCTATCGTATCCCACATATCGTGGACCTAACCGCCAGTATGGCAGGTAAAAATGTTTTAGTAAAAGCGATTGGTGCGCGCTTACAACCAAATTCAGGTAGCCAAAGCGGACATTGCCAAAACTGCCGTGACGAGTCCATTTGTTTTGTTCGAGTTTCTGCGCATGCCCCGCTCAGTACTGCTGTTGACGCATCGGACAACGCCATTGGCGCCGTCCTATATCAACGTACAAATGGATGCTGGAAACCTCTTGCTTTCTACTCTAGATGCCTACAACCTGCCAAAGTCAAGTACAGCACGTTCAGTCGCAAACTGCTGGCCGCTTACATTACCGTTCGACATTTCCGACACGTCCTTGAAGCTTAATTATCTTCACCGATCATAAGCCGCTTGTCTGCTCATTCCGAAATCAATCAGCTCGACACTCACCACGTGAGATTCGTCAGCTGGATTCCGTTATCCAATTTTCGACTGATATCTCACACATTTCTGGTCAACAAAACGTCGTCGCTGATGCGCTTTCAAGAGTATCTGCGACCGGCCCTGCTGGGCAGGCAATAGATTTGGCTGCTATGGCCGCCGCACAATCAAACGACCGAGGATGTGCGGAACTTCGTGATGCTTCTTGGAAGATATCCCCACACCCATTGCCGTCATCGGACGGTACAAGTTTATGCGACATATCTACCGGACGACCTCGACCCGTCGTTCCAGAAACTTTTCGCCGTATCGTTTTCGACACCCTCCACAATATCGCCCACCCAGGCATTAAAGCTACTGCTAAGCTTGCCTCTGACAGATACGTTTGGCCGGGGATGCAACGCGATCTTACGCGTTGGGCACGCAGCTGTCTCACCTGCCAGCAAGCCAAGATTCAGCGGCACGTGTCCGCTCCGCTTGGTCGCTTCCCGTCCGTTTCAGCGCGATTTGCCCATGTCCATCTCGACATAGTGGGACCACTGGCCCCGTCCAAAGGAATGGTCTATATTTTGACCATGATCGATCGTTGCACCCGTTGGCCCGAAGCCGTTCCCATCCCTGACGTTGCTGCGGAAACCGTAACACGCGCTTTTGTCGAGCGCTGGGTCGCTTTACACGGCTGTCCAGCCACAGTGACTACAGACCGCGGTCCGCAATTCGAATCGACGACCTTTAACGATCTCCTTAAACTCATTGGATGCCAAAGCATTCGCACGACCGCCTATCATCCGCAGGCGAATGGTGGAACGTTTCCACCGACAGTCGAAAGCCTCACTTAGCGCCGCCAATGCGCTGAGTTGGACTGAGGTGCTGCCTATGGTCCTCCTTGGGATCCGATCAGCCCTAAAGGCCGATCTACGTACGTCTAGCGCTGAGTTAATATATGGACAACCACTGCGTTTACCTGGCGATTTCTTCTCCGATAGTCCCAGAATTCCCCGTTACGACGCGAATTATGAACGTCAGCTAGCCACGAGCATGCGTCACTACAAGCTTGCCGAAGTTAGAGAACAACGTAAATATTTTGTTCCACAAGACCTACAGCGTTGTCCGTTCGTTTTTCTCCCCTCGATGGTCTCCGCAGACCACTGGAGCGACCTTACGAAGGTCCTTTCAAGGTCCTGCGGCGTAAGGACCGCGTTTTTATCATCGACCGTCACGGTAAACGAGAAGCTGTTACGATTGACCGTCTCAAGGTTGCCCACATGGAACCTGAGCTCGACGAAGACACTTACTCGTCTTCTGACGAATCAACGCAGCCTATGATGGAAGACTCGACTGCTTCCAACATCCCTGACCCCAAGTATCACGCTGCATCCAAGCCTTCTACTTCAGCCCCGCCTCTTCCCATCGAACCAACTGCCACGTCTTCAGCAGTTCCTCCAATTTTGCGATCTGATAGGACGTCTAAGGCCACGCCTTCCTCTGACTCGAACAAGTCGACTAGGTCGGGTAGACGCGTTCATTGGCCAGCTCGATTAAGGGATTAGCGTTCCTTTCACTTTTCTTATTGCTTTTCTTTTCCCTTTTGGCCAACAACATATGAACCCCTCCAAAGCTTTTGAAAACGACAAAAAAACCGACAAAAGCTTTTTGAAAACCTAAAAGAACGCAAAATGTTTTGAAAACCCAAAAAAAGAACAAAACGTTTTGAAAGCACAAAAAGAGCTGCGTTTTGACTGACGCCTACCTCATCCGGTAAGTGTCACTTTTGCTTTTGCCCTCGCCCCCACCGTCACTGCTCTTGTTTCCGTTTATCTTCCATGTATGAACCGGAGGAGATGCCGAGGCTGAAGCGAACCCTTGACCTTCACGAACTCGCGAACATTTAACGCTTACGAACTTCCCCCATTTTGTGTTTTTGGCACCGTTAGGGAGGACACGGGTGGGAGCCCGCTAGGGTCCGATCGCCTGGTTCTCCCCCAGCAGCTGCATCAGGTTTCACTACCTGGTCTCGCAGAAGGCTGGCCCGCGACGGACAGTCCTCACGTAGATCGAAGGGTCACCCACGGTTTCCCTTCTAGGAGGGGGGCTGTGTAGCGACCTGGAGATTCCCCCGTATGACTGTGTAAACTATTCTAAAAAACATTCAAATTATAGCTTTCTTATGTACTAGGGAACTAGGCGGTTTGCCTGCTGGAACGTTGTTCCCGTTTGTTGAAAACACGAACGCCATCTCAGCCTTTGGCGCGCGACTCGACTGCGAACGACGCTCTGTCAACGCACTCGACGCCAACGACATTCTCCCTAGCTAGCTCTCTCTGGGTGCCCTATTTTTAGCATTAGCTAACGCTCCTCCCGTCCAATAAACGTTTTCCCTAGCTTACTTTTGTTTGTTCTACCCGTTGCTTTTGGTTGGCCGTCTAGTCTCGTACCGGATATATAGCGCACGATCAACGCGCTATAGGTACGCCAAAAATGTCGTTACCGCGCAGTACTCAAAGGTTCATTGGATCACTGGATGATAGAGAGCAGAAAAGAGCTCTTTTGTCAGTTCCGTCACTTCCCAATCGTTACGGAAATAGTCTGGGTCATTGCGGAACGAGGCCCCACAGAGAACCACTGAAGCTGCATTGGAAACAGCTGGATCCCCGTAAACCAAAATGAGAATCCAATAAATGCTTGAAACGTTCTTCGGTCTCGACAACGACGATGGACTCCGGAAGAGGATTCCAGTCATTCACAACGTGAGTGGGCAAAGCCAGGCTGGATCGCACTCGATGACTCCTCGGTTTGAACAGTTTCAAACTGTGGCCTCTTGTTGAACTCTGTGTTGAGATGAAAGAATTCTTGGAATTCCCTCCCCAACTCTCCTCTAAGAATACGTCGGGTGAAGACCAAGTCTCCGCGATGACGACGGTAATCAAGCGAAGAGGTTCAGTTGTTTGAGTCGGAGAGAATAGGACAGGTCCCGCAGCTCAGGAACAGATTTGCATCCACGCCGTGGAACCTTTTTAATCATACCACATTCAAATTTCGTAAAAGGGTAGGCGCCAGGTAGCCTGTATTCGAGAAGCAGGCGTACATGTGAAGTAACCAGGAGTTGGAAGAGCCCCACGGTCAGGCGAGAGAAGGCTCTGTGTATAGAGTGAAACATGCTGTAGGCCGCAGTGACCTTTTTCTTGGTATCTCCATTAGATTTGAGATCAGGCGAGAGTATCACTCCCCAAATCCCTCTCCTGAGTGGCGTTTCTGAGCAAGGAACCACCAACATGGTAGATTCAAAATGGGTCAGACGCACCAACTGGAAGAACCGAATATTTCTCACGATTCATTGGCAACTGCCACTTAATTGACCAATCATGTAGCAGATCGACCGTCGATTGTAACCTGTCAGCATCCTCCATACTGGATACCTCCATCCACAGCTTCAGGTCGTCGGTGTAGATTAGGCAATCCGCCTGGAGTCATTGATGAAGACGTTGAAAAGCACGGGGCCGAGGACAGAACCCGGTGGGACTACACTAGTCATGAGAACAGGCGCAGAAAATGGATCGTTTACTTGCACTTGCATCGTGAGGTCGCGAAGGTAATCAGATATCCAAGAGAGAAGATTCCCGGCGATAACGATCCCTCGGAGTTTAAGCAAGTCGTTCGTGCGGGACCCTATCGAAAGCTTTGCTGAAATCCACAAACACAACGTCCAGGCGTTTATCGGAATCTAGCGACTTCGCCAATTTCTCCTTAGTTCGAGGTACATGAGCATGCGCTTCGAAAACCATGATGTGCACGAGAAGAGATTCAGTTCCTCGAGGTAGAGATGAACAGCCTGTTACAAGATCCGCTCCATAACTTTATACAATATCGAGGTTAAGCAGGTAGGACGATAGTTGGCTGGATCTCGTTTGTATATGGGTTTGACAATGTCCACTTTCCAAGTCGACGGAAAACGCCCAGCATCAAAGGAACGACGGAAAATCTGACAGAGGAGCGATGTACTGTGCCACAGTCCTAAAAACAGGAGGTGCAAGCCGTCCGGGCCGGGTGAAAAATGCGGATCTAAATCAAGGAGAAGTTTAACCACAGTATTGATGTTAACGTCTACATGTTCCAACAGATAAGGAAAACTGGACGCTGTGTTATCGCAGGCGGGAGTTTCTCTCGTGAAGACAGAGGCGTACTGCTGGGCCAAAAGACGGGCTTTATCAGCGTCTTCGTAAATTTCGATGTTCAAAAGAACACAAGGTAGGGATGCCACTGCCAGCCCTGGTGTTTCTTTACAGATAAAGGAAAAGCATTTTGGGTGTTGTTCTGGAGTGTACTGCTAATGATAGTTCATATTGCTGACGTTTCCGGGGCTTCAACGTGACACAAACGTTCCTAGTAGTCTTGTAGGAAGAGTAATCGGACCCTGTTTGAGATTGCCCGAAATCGTCCCACAATTTGCGTCTTCTGTTCACCAGAGATCTCAATTCACTGTCAATCCAAGGTGGAGCCCACTTGAAGGACTTTCTAGGGGAGAAAGGAACGACCTGCTCAATTAGGAAGTTATTCTGGAGAGCACAACGTTCCAAGCATCATCAAGAGGAATGGAATCAGGACTACTCCAGTCCATAGCGCTTGCGGCTGTTCTCAGACGGAGTAGATCCGCATGCCAAAAGTTCCGACGACAACCACTTTGGCTATGGATCGTGAGGCGATGTGTCCATTGGAATGAAACGACACAATGGTCACTTTTGCCGATGGGTTGAAGAACTGTTAGATTCGTGACATCTGACTGGGCTGAAGTGAGCACAAGGTCTAGAATGTTTTGCGTTTTGTTGGAAACAATGCGGGTTGGCATGGTGACGTGCTGAAACAAATTACAATCGATGACAGTCTCAAGTGAGGTATCATCAAAGGAACCAGGTGGACTACCACAAAGAAGTAAGTCCCAATCGATATTAGGTGCATTAAAATCCCCCACGGTAAGATTTTCTTTTCCCGCGCCGTGTTTCCTGATCGAATCGAGCAACTGTACTCCGGATCCCGATGGCATTCTGCAGACAACACCAATAGTGAAGGATCTGCATCCATCATAAATGCGGCACCAAAGAGCATCAAAATCACCATCGTCGCCACTAGTAGCTGCAACCAAATGGGCCTTGAGTTTCGCCTCCCAGTAAAGTATGACGCCGCCATCGCGCCTACCTCCAAGGCGGTCGGCTCGACAGAGACTGTATCCGGGGATAAAAACCTCTGAATCTATGATGTCCGCAAAATGCCAAGTTTCGGTGAAGGCCATCAAGTCTAGGCAAGCAGCTGACGCAAGCAACTACCTCATCAAATTTATTTCTCAGACTGCGGACATTGGCAAAAATTACACGCAGTCCGTTCTCATGCTATACTGTCCTAGGTTGAGGAGTATTGGCCTCCAAAGGGTTCTCGGGTTCTCCGGCTTACGCGAAAATCCACGATGTGGAGATCTGTCTCACCATTGGCTCGTCGGGACTGCAGTTCATCAACGGCTGTTTTCATTTTAATACGATCTTCCGGAGATCTCAGGACATAAAAGGGCTCAAGTTTCAAACCTGGGGTTCGCCGGAGGATGCGTCGGCATTCATGTTCGCTTTGGCATACGATCTTGAGGGGGCGTACCTCAGAAGGATCCTTTTGCTTCCCGCCCAGGAGGAAGACAGAGATAATGTTTGTACCCAATTCAGCTTCATCGAATAAAATGGAAATCATTCGCTCAATGAACCCTTTGTCATGCAGCATTCTTTCTGCAGAGGTGTCCTTGGTGGATTCTGGCGCGTTCACAATGATAAGACATTTTTCACGAGAGGGTGGTAGAGCGCGGCCAGAGATCTGCGGCTGTGGTGACGCAGTCCTTGAGCAACTCTACCAGATTGTTGACTTTGTCGAAAACAGATTTCATTTAGAACTGGAAAGCAGTTTTCTTGGGTCTGGACTAAGACTTCGCCTGAAAATTACATATAGTTGGATTCCGACCCATCGGGACAGTGGGAGTTTTCCGCACCACGGCAGCGTGTCTTAGTCGTGGGCTTGCTGGGCAAGGCGTGTGTCAAAGGCTCTGATTGGGAAGCAGATTGGATACGGCTTCGTTTACCCGTGGTGGTAGGTGAGCCAGAATTAGGTGTGGACTAAAAAGATGATGAAAAGAGATCTTGGACTCTCGAGAGTCCAATGCAGTGGAAGCTTCAAAGTTCGTTGGAGTAGAATGAGGGCTCAGGACTGCCAGTCCGGCGTGAAAGCATCGACTGGTTAATGAAGTAGGACAGCGACTACAGGAAACATTGATAGCCGATATAGCACATCGTTGCAGACTCCTAGAGTTCAGGACAAATGTCGCAGCAAGCAATATGCAGCCATCCGTCACACTCAGAGCAGTGTACGGTCTTAGAACGCGAAGCCACACCTTTACTGCAACTCAAGCATTTTGACCCCATAGCTAACAACCCGGATACGTCTTCCCACTCGATGAACCGAAGGCAAATCCTTTACAAAATCCGAGAAGTTCAAGTCAAGTTCAAGCGGGACTGGAACGATAGGATTATCCCGTGAGTGTTCCTTCTTCGGCGGGTCGTTGAACCAGGAGTTAGCGAACTTTGAAATACTGATGGACCTAAAACAAAGACCGCATCACACCCTGTCCAACCAATTAATGCCCACGTATCCTGCCCTAGCAGTCCCTGCTGGGTCGGTTACGTGAAGTAAGAAAGAGAAAAAAGTAAACGCAGAAGGCAAAAGAGAAAGTGGTAAGAGCTAAGCAAGTGGAATACCAAGATATTTGAGTCAATAAAAAAGAACTGAAAAGTGAAGGTGAGTCGGCTAGGAAAAAGGAAAGGTTTGCTGTTGCCACCCAAGAGCATCGAGCTGGCGCGCAAAACCCTTAACTGTAGGTTCCCTAACCACATGATCTGGAAGAGAATTCCAGCGATCTATAACTCGGCGCGATAGACGAGTTTCCGTCCTAATCCTATCAGACCGTGGTTTATGCAATTTCAGTGGGTGACAGCGGAGACTAGGTAACGTAGCGGGACTAAAAAGCCCTGACAAGTCCGGGCCAATCTTACCCGTCAAAATACGATAAGTGAGAATCAGGTCCCCCTTATCCTTCGGTAGTGCATGGAGTACATACCCAAACTGAGCAAGCGTTCAGGATACGTCTGTCCCCGTAGACCCTGCACTAACCGAGTGCCCACTCGTAACACCCTCTCCAAGTCCATTTTGTCTCGGTTAAGACATGGTGGACAAGCCTGAATACAATATTCTAGGTGGGGTCGGACGAATGCCGAAAATAGCTTCACAAACAACTTGGCCGTTAAGATTCCGAAAGAGTGGCGGATAAACCACATGATACGAAACCCTCGACAAGCAGCCTTCTTCCAGTTGTCTCCAGAATGAAGTGCTGATGCATGTACGACTCCTAAATCAACCTGCTGAGTGACAACAGGGAGTTCACCACCGCCGACAACATATCGGGTGGGAGGATTTGCAGCTCCGATTCGGAGAACAGAGCACTTCGCCCTATTTATGGGCATCAACCATAAGATAGACCATTCCCAGAGCCTATCCAAGACAAGCTAAATTGCCTCAGGACCCCCCGGGATATCTACAATATTCCAGAGCTTAAGGTCGTCAGCAAACATTAATGATGACACCCCTAGCTCTCCCGGCAAGTCATTTACATAGATCGCGAACAACAATGGCCCCAATACCGAGCCCTGCGGAACGCCACTAAGGACAGCTTGCCTGAGCGAAAGGCTACGCCCCACCCGTACGCACTGTTCCCTCCCCTCAAGGAAGGCAGACACCCATTGAAGGGCGCGACCAGATATCCCGTAAGATCTCAACTTTGGTGAGAGCCGAAGGTGTGGAACAGTGTCAAAAGCTTTCGAAAAATCTACGAATAGCACGTCTACAGCGTGGCCACTGTCTACCGCTTCGGCCCAGCTTTCACGAGCTACAAGTAAATTAGTCTGACATGAAAATCCTTTGCGGAATCCATGTTGTGCAACACTGAGAAGGTTGAATCGATTCAGGTGGTTCTCCACTGAATCCCTTATCAGCTTCTCGAACAACTTGACTACAACGCTTGTCAAACTGACAGGCCGGTAGTTCGCGGGTAGAGCGCTGTCACCGCCCTTAAAAATCGGAGAGATGATTGCCTCCTTCCATTCCGAAGGTAGGCTGCAGCTGTCCAGCGATATTGAAAATACGCACGTGAGGGAGCCACTCAGCTCAGTGGCCAGTTCATGTAACAGCTTCGGATGAATTGAATCAGGACCGGAAGCTTTAGAGGGATTAATGCCTTGCAGTAGCTCGAAGACCTGAGTCTCCGTTATGCTAAATTCAGCTAGGCAAGAATCCTCTGGAACTCTTGAAACCAATTCAACCTGTGGTAAAGAGGTCTCCCGAGCAAAGACCCCAGTATACTGATCATTCAGTGTACAAGCATTGTCATAGTCAGTTTGCGCACGGGTCCCGTCTGCTCGCAATAAGGCTGGTATAGACAGTTTTGCCCCGCTGCGTCTTTTAACGTAAGCAAAAAACTTCTTGGGATTAGCTGCGCCCGAGTCCGCTAAACCCTGCTCGTATTGGAGACGAGCAGTTCTGAGATGTTGCTTACATTTATTTCTATTCTCTCGATAACTATCATAGGTACTGGCTGATGGAGCTGCTTGGTAGGTTCGCCAGCATCTAGACCGTTTCTTGAGTAGGAACTTGCCTGTGGTATCTATCCATGGAGGCTGTGCCCTTAACCCTCTTTTCCTAATGAGTGGAATATAGGGTGCGGAAACCTCCGTAAGGTATGCCTTAAATTTATCCCAGGCTAACTGGACAGAGTCAGCCACCGAGATCTCACAGTTCAGAACTGAAGCCTTAGTTCGTATTGCACTAAAGTCCGCCCGCCAAATATTCGGAAGTAATTCAACAGCGGTATCTTGGTGCCTTGAAAGAGCACATCGAAAGGATATGCATGCGTGATCGCTAGACCCTAGAGGTGCACCGCATGAAACGTCAGTCACGAAGTCCAGGGACTTAGCGAAAACCAAATTCAAAGTAGATGGTATTTGGTCGTGCATATACCTAGTGGGAAAGTCAACGAACTGGTGCAAAGGCACTTGAAGAGTCAGTTCAAGGAAGTCTGCACCGAATGTTCCTAATGCCGAGTTGCAGGAAAGATCGGCCCAACAGACTTCCGGGAGGTTGAAACCCCCTAGAACTAAACACTTATTCGCAGACTGAGTGCGAATAAAGTCAAATATCCCCCTGGAGGAAATTCCAGGACTTCTGTATACCACTATAACTGTAAACTGGGTAGAGGAAGTGCACAAAACAGCCGATAGG
>OX104069.1:60262543-60279861 GCA_944474145.2 Dicrocoelium dendriticum | reverse complement strand
TCGATTCATCGAGTGGGAAGACGTATCCGGGTTTTTAGCTATGGGGTCAAAATGCTTGAGTTGCAGTAAAGGTGTGGCTTCGCGTTCTTAGACTGTACACTGCTCTGAGTGTGACGGATGGCTGCATATTGCTTGCTGCGACATTTGTCCTGAACTCTAGGAGTCTGCAACGATGTACTATATCGGCTATCAATGTTTCCTGCAGCTGCTGTCCTAATTCATTAAACAGTCGATGCTTTCACGCCGGACTGGCAGTCCTGAGCCCTCATTCAACTCCAACGAACTTTGAAGCTTCCACTGCATTGGACTCTCGAGTCCAAGATCTTGTTTCATCACCTTTTTAGTCCACACCTAATTCTGACTCAGCTACCACCACGGGTAAAAGAAGCCGTGTCCAATCTGCTTCCCAATCAGAGCCTTTGACACACGCCTTGCCCAGTGAGCCCACGACTAAGACACGCTGCCGTGGTGCGGAAAACTCCCACCCCACTCAGCGCCAGTGCCCGTTGGAAGTCCGATGGGTGACCGATCGAGCGCCCGATGGGCGCCCGAGTGGCACAAAAGTGTGTCACTCATCGAGCGCTCGTCGAGAAAAATCTTGCGGTTCCTCCTTCAAATGTCCTGTTTTTCCCAGATTTTGCTCTGTAGGAATAATCTAGCCACCTTACGTTCTCTGCCAACACCTTTGATTGCACGTTATTACGTTTCCACACATCTGGGGACCCTACCGGCATGAAAATCCGCCGGCAGGCCGCTCAGCTTCTAAAATATGTGCGAACGAGACGTTTCGGACTGGCGGAGAAATCTTTAGCAGCACTCCCTCTTTACACTCCTTAGTGTATTCCTCAACGCATGGCATTAGATTACCTATGGTATTGGCCTCAACATAGCCATTAACACAACTGGTGCACGCGATTCAGTCAACATCGTCATGAAGAGTGTGCAAAGTGCTTAATCTTAATAATGCGCGCTGGAACGTAGCGAAAAGAAGAAAATGGAGAAAGGACCGCGACCTAATGCACAACCACGAGATCCATCCAGTGATACCGTTTAATCCTTATGCGACCCTGCCAAGATTCGAACTCCGGACACCTACGCAACGGGACGAGCGCCCCATATTACTACACTACGGAACTACGTTGGTGCGCCCTCACTGCTCATATTCCTACCAGCAGGACAGTCCGCTTCTGTCACATATTCACGCAAAGCTGTTACATGTAGAAACTAACGTCGGAATCTACGATCACTCTTGACTTGGCAGGGCCTCCCTTGAATCCATGGCTGCTTTTCGCTGTATGGCAGCTGTGCCTTTCGTGAAGGGGGCATTACGTGCTCAACGATAACATTGCGTGGGAAGTCTGCTGGTGGTGAGACGTTTCAGCTACTGGGAGTGCAATCTTGTACGCTTATCGCACTTTTATGGGGGATACCTATAGGTGTCGCATAACGGAAATGTGTAGCGCACACGTACCAGCAGTTATGCAAAACGTGGGTGTAAATACTGCATTCACGAAGTTAACATCTCTACTATCCTTTAATGAGGATTTTGTTTATTATCAGAAGTTAATCGAAGGACCGTCGATGTTTTCAGTCGCCGTTGGACAGTTGATACGGCTATAAGCGGGTTTCATAGGCCATATTTTACGAACGCCCGATGAGTGTCCCGTATCGGGCGCCCGAGTGACCGATGGTGCTGACAGGGACTGTCCCGATGGGTCGGAATCCAACTATATGTAATTTTCAGGCGAAGTCTAAGTCCAGACCCAAGAAAACTGCTTTCCAGTCCTAAATGAAATCTGTTTTCGACAAAGTCAACAATCTGGAAGAGTTGCTCAAGGACAGTACGTCACCACAGCCGCAGATCTCTGGCCGCGCTCTACCACCCTCTCGTGAAAGATGTCTTATCATTGTGAACGCGCCAGAATCCACCAAGGACACCTCTGCAGAAAGGATGCTACATGACAAAGGGTTCATTGAGCGAATGATTTCCATTTTATTCGATGAAGCTGAATTGGGTACAAACATTATCTCTGTCTTCCTCCTGGGCAGGAAGCAAAAGGATCCTTCTAAGGTACGCCCCCTCAAGATCGTATGCCAAAGCGAAGATAAATGCCGACGCATCCTCCGGCGAACCCCAGGATTGAAAGGTGAGCCCTTTTATGTCCTGTGATCTCCGGAAGATCGTATTAAAATGAAAACAGCCGTTGATGAACTGCAGTCCGGCCGAGCGAATGGTGAGACAGATCTCCACATCGTGGATTTTCGCGTAATCCGGAGAATCCGAGAACCCTTTGGAGGCCAATCCTCCTCAACCTGGGACAGTAGAGCATGAGAACGGGCTGCGTGTAATTTTTGCCAGTGTACGCATTATGAGCAATAAATTTGATGAGGTACAGATGCTTGCGTCAGCTGCTCGCCTAGACTTGATGGCCTTCACCGAAACTTGGCTTTTTGCGGACATCATAGGTTCAGAGGTTTCTATCCCCGGATACAGTCTCTGTCGAGCCGACCGCCTTGGAGGTAGGCCCGGTGGCGGCGTCATACTTTACCGGGAGGCGGAACTCAAGGCCCATTTGGTTGCAGCTACTAGTGGCGACGATGGTGATTTTGATGATCTTTGGTGCCGTATTTATGATGGATGCAGATCCTTCACTATTGGTGTTGTCTGCAGAACGCCATCGGGATCCGGAGTACAGTTGCTCGATTCGATCAGGAAACACGGCGCAGGAAAGGACAATCTTACCGTGGGGGATTTTAATGCACCTAATATCGATTGGGACTTACTTCTTTGTGATCGTCCACCTGGTTCCTTTGATGATACCTCATTTGAGACTGTCATCGATTGTAATTTGTTCCAGCACGTCACCATGCCAATTCGCATTGTTTCCGACAAAACGCCAAACATTCTAGACCTTGTGCTCACTCCAGCCCAGTCAGATGTCACGAATCTAACAGTTCTTCAACCCATCGGCAAAAGTGATCATTGTGTCGTTTCATTCCAATGGACACATTGCCTCACGATCCATAGCCAAAGTGGTTGTCGTCGGAACTTTTGGCATGCGGATCTACTCCGTCTGAGAACAGCCGCAAGCGCTATGGACTGGAGTATTCCTGATTCCATTCCTCTTGATGATGCTTGGAACCTTGTTCTCTCCAGAATAACTTCCTAATTGAGCAGGTCGTGCCTTTCTCCCCTAGAAAGTCCTTCAAAAGGGCTCCACCTTGGATTGACAGTGAATTGAAGTCTCTGGTGAACAGAAGACGCAAATTGTGGGACGATTTCGGGCAATCTCAAACAGGGTCCGATTACTCTTCCTACAAGACTACCAGGAACGTTTGTGTCATGTTGAAGCCTCAGAAACGTCAGCAATATGAACTATCATCAGCAGTACACTCCAGAACGACACCCAAAATGCTTTTCCCTTATCTGTAAAGAAGCACCAGGGCTGGCGGTGGCATCCCTACCTTGTGTTCTTTTGAACATCGAAATTTACGAAGACGCTGATAAAGCCCGTCTTTTGGCCCAGCAGTACGCCTCTGTCTTCACGAAAGAAACTCCCGCCTTCGACAACATTGCGTCCAGTTTTCCTTATCTGTTGGAACAAGTAGACATTAACATCAATACTGTGGTTAAACTTCTCCTTGATTTAGATCCACATTCTTCACCCGGCCCGGACGGCTTGCACCTCCTGTGCTTTAGGACTGTGGCACAGTACATCACCCCTCTGTCAGATTTTCCGTCGTTCCTTCGATGCTGGGCGTTTTCCGTCGACTTGGAAAGTGGACATTGTCAAACCCATATACAAAGGAGGGAACAGGCAATATCCAGTCAACTATCGTCCTACCTGCTTAACCTCGATATTGTATAAAGTTATGGAGCGGATCTTGTAACAGGCTCTTTATCTCTACTTCGAGGAACTGAATCTCTTCTCTTGTGCACATCATGGTTTTCGAAGGGCATGCTCATGTACCTCGAACTAAGGAGAAATGGGCGAAGTCGCTAGATTCCGATAAACGCCTGGACGTTTTGTTTGTGGATTTCAGCAAACCTTTCGATAGGGTCCCGCACGAACGACTTGCTTAAACTCCGAGGGATCATTATCGCCGGGAATCTTCTCTCTTGGATATCTGATTTCCTTCGCGACCGCACGATGCACGTGCAAGTAAACGATACATTTTCTGCGCCTGTTCTCATGACTAGTGTAGTCCCACCGGGTTCTGTGCTCGGCTCCGTGCTTTTCAACGTCTTCATCAATGACTCCAGGCGGATGGCCTAATCTACACCGACGACCTGAAGTTGTGGATGGAGGTATCCATTATGGAGGATGCTGACAGGTTACAATCGACACTCGATCTGCTACATGATTGGTCAATTAAGTGGCAGTTGCCAATGAATCGTGAGAAATATTCGGTTCTTCCAGTTGGTGCGTCTGACCCATTTTGAATCTACCATATTGGTGGTTCCTTGCTCAGAAACGCCACTCAGGAGAGGGATTTGGGAGTGATACTTTCGCCTGATCTCAAATCTAATGAAGATACCAAGAAAAAGGTCACTGCGGCCTACAGCATGTTTCACTCTATACACAGAGCCTTCTCTCGCCTGACCGTGGGGCTCTTCCAACTCCTGGTTACTTCACATGTACGCCTGCTTCTCGAATACAGGCTACCTGGCGCCTACCCTCTTACGAAATTTGAATGTGATATGATTAAACAGGTCCAACGGCTTGGATCCAAATCTGTTCCTGAGCTGCGGGACCTGTCCTATTCTCTCCGACTCAAACAACTGAACCTCTTCGCTTGATTACCGTCGTCATCGCGGAGACTTGATCTTCACCCGACGTATTCTTAGAGGAGAGTTGGGGATGGAATTCCAAGAATTCTTTCATCTCAACACAGAGTTCAACAAGAGGCCACAGTTTGAAACTGTTCAAACCGAGGAGTCCTCGAGTGCGATCCAGCCTGGCTTTGTCCACTCACGTTGTGAATGTCTGGAATCCTTTTCCGGAGTCCATCGTCGTTGTCGAGACCGAGGAACGTTTCAAGCATTTATTGGATTCTCATTTTGGTTTACGGGAATCCAGCTGTTTCCAATGCAGCTTCAGTCGTTCTCTGTGGGACCTCGTTCCGCAATGACCCAGACTATCTCCGTAACGATTGGGAAGTGACGGAACTGACAAAAGAGCTCCCTTCTGCTCTCTATCATCCAGTGATCCAATGAATCTTTGAGTACTGCGCGGTAACGACTTTTTTGGCGTACCATACTGATCGAACTTTTTAGCTGAAATAACGTGGAAATCAGTGTTTGAATAAACACTTGAAACGAAATTTGGCTATTGTCGAATTTCCTCTGATCCAAGATATCTTGGATCGATTAAAGTTGTATTAGCCAAAGCGTCTGGCGCTTACTGGTAATTTTTCCGGTTTTTCCCAGTTTTAATCCTGTATTTTGCCTTTTTCATTGTAATCCTTTTACTGTTGTATACGTGTTATAATTCTGCTCTGTTTTCCACATGAACATTACTGTCTCGCTAAACACACGGATATATCCCTGGGGTCCTCCTTTGTAAAGTCTAGTGCAGCTTACGGACAGTCTAACTGTTCAGAGCCAGTAACATTTATCTGGCGGTATGCAGTGTGACGTCTGCTGCCGCTGGTATCTCGTAAGCTGTACCGGCCTACAAGCAGATAAGTACAAAATGCTATCATCCAGTGTTCACTTAGCTTTCAGCTGTGCTGAATGCTGCGCTCAGAGCTTGACGCGCTCGGCTATTACCTGTGCTAAACTTTCGGCTCTGGCTTCAAGGTTGGCAGGTGTTGAGAAGATGACCGCCAGACTCGCCTCTATTGCCTCGCTCGATGCGAAAATGGATTTGATTTTAAAATCCCTGAATATTTCGGTTGAGAATACTGCAATAGACGGTATAGCGTGATGATCGTACGCTATATCTCTAGTACGAGACTAGACGGCCAACCAAAGCAGTGGGTAGAATACACAAAAGTAAGCTAGGTAAAATGTTTTTTGGACCGGAGGAGAGTTAGCTAATGCTAAAAATAGGGCACCAGAAGCGAGCTAGCTAAGGAGGATGTAGTTAAGCGTGGACGGAGCATCGTTCGCAGTGGAGTCTTGCGCCAAAGGCGGATATCATTTTCATTGTTCAAACAAACGGGAAGAACGTTCCAACAGGCAGACCGCCTAATTCCCTAATACATAAGAAAGCTATAATTTTAATATATTTTAGAATAGACTACAGTCATACGGGGAAATCTCCAGGTCACTACACAGCTCCCTCCTAGAAGGGAAAACGGTGGGTGACCCTTCGATCTACGTGAGGACTGTTTGTCGCGGGCCAGCTTTTGCGAGACCAGGTAGTGAAACCTGTTTCAGTTGCTGGGGAAGAACCAGGCAATCGGACCCTAACGGGCTCCCACCCGTGTCCTCCATAAAGGTGCCAAAAACCAAATGGGGAAAGTTCGTAAGCTTCAAGTGTTCGCAAGTTTGTGAAAGTTAAATGTTCGCTTCAGGCTCGTCATCTCCTCCGATTCATACATGGAAGATAAACGGAAACAAGAGCATTGACGGTAGAGGCGGAGTCAAAAGTAAGAGTGACACTTGCCGGTTGCAGTAGGCGTCAAGCAAAACGCAACTCTTTTTATGTTTTCAAAGTGTTTTCTTTTTTTGGGTTTACAAACGCTTTGCGTTCTTTTGAGGTTTTCAAACACTTATGTCGATTTTTTGGGTTTTCGTACGTTGTTGGCCAAAATGGAAAAGGAAAGCAAGAAAAGTAAAGTAAAGTAAAAGGAACACATCCCTTAATCGCGCTGGCCAAGGAACGCGCCTAGTCGACCTGTGCGGATCAGATGTAGGCGTCATCTTAGACGTCCTATCGGATCGAAAAGTCAGAGGAACTTCTGAAGACGTGGCGATTGGTTCGATGGGAAGCGGCGGAGCTGAAGTGGAAGGCTTGGATGGAGAGTGATGCTTGGGGTCAGGGGTGTTGGAAGCAGGCAAGTCTTCCATCATAGGCTGGGTTGATTCGTCAGAAGACGAGCAAGGGTCTTCATTGAGCTCAGGTTCCACGCGGGCAACCTTGAGATGGTCAATCGTAACGGCTTCTCATTTACCGTGATGGTCGATGAGTAAGACGCGGTCCTTACGCTGCAAAACCTTGAAAGTACCTTCGTAAGGTTGCTCCAATGGTCTGCGGAGACCATCGAGATGGAGAAAAACGAACGGACAACGCTGTAGGTCTTGTGGAACAAAATATTTACGTTGTTCTCTAACTTCGGGAAGCTTGTAGTGACACATGCTCGTGGCTAGCTGACGAGTGTACTTCGCGTCGTAACGGGGAATTCTGGGACTGTCGGAAAAGTAATCGCCAGGTAAACGCAGTGGTTGTCCATACACTAACTCGAAGCTAGAAGTACCTAGATCTGCCTTTAGAGCTGATCGGATCCCCAGGAGGATCATAGGCAGTACCTCAGTCCAATTCAGCGCATTGGCGGCGCTAAGTGAGGCTTACAGCTCTCGGTGGAAACGTTCCACCATTCGCCTGCGGATGATAGGCGCTCGTGCGAATGCGTCGACATCCAATGAGTAAACTCATTGTTAAAGGTCGAAGGTTCGAATTGCGGACCGCGGTCTGTCGTCACTGGCTGGGCAGCCGTGGAAAGCGACCCAGCGCTCGACGAAAGAGCACGTTGCGGTTTCCGCAGGTGCGTCAGGGATTGGAACAGCTTCGGGCCAACTGGTGCAACGATCAATGATGGTCAAAATGTAGACCATTCCTATAGACGGGGCCAGACGCCCCACTATATCGAGATGGACATGGGAAAATCGCGCTGAAACGGACGGAAAGCGACCAAGCAGAGCGGACACATGCAGCTGAATCTTGGCTTGCTGGTAGGTGAGACAGCTGCGTGCCCAGCGCGTAAGATCGCGTTGTATTCCCGGCCAAACGCATTTCCCGGAGACGAGTTTAACAGTAGCTTTAATGCCTGGTTGGGCGATATTGTGAAGTGTGTCGAAAACGATACAGCAAAAAGTTTCTAGAACGACGGGTCGTCTTCCGGTAGAAATGTCGCATAAACTTGTACCGTCCGATGACGGCAATGGATGTGGGGATATCTTCCAAGAAGCATCACGAAGTTCCGCACATCTTCGGTCGTTTGATTGTGCGGCGGCTATAGCAGACAGAACAGTGGCCTGCCCAGCAGGGCCGATCGCAGATACTCTTGAAAGCACATAAGCGACGACGTTTTGTTGACCAGAAATGTGTGAGATATCAGTCGAAAATTGGATAACGGAATCCAGCTGACGAATCTCACGTGGTGAGTATCTAGCTGATTGATTTCGGAATGCGCAGACAAGCGGCTTATGATCGATGAAGATAATTAAGCTTCAAGGACGTGTCGGAAATGTCGAACGGTAGTGTAAGGGGCCAGCAGTTTGCGACTGAACGTGCTGTACTTGACTTCGGCAGGTTGTAGGCATCTAGAGTAGAAAGCAAGAGGTTTCCAGCATCCATTTGTATGTTGATATAGGACGGCGCCAATGGCGGTGTCCGATGCGTCAACAGCAGTACTGAGCGGGGTATGCGCAGAAACTCGAACAAAACAAATGGACTCGTCACGGCAGTTTTGGCAATGTCCGCTTTGGCTACCGGAATTTGGTTGTAAGCGCGCACCAATCGATTTTACTAAAACATTTTTACCTGCCATACTGGCGGTTAGGTCCACGATATGTGGGATACGATAGTGATCAGGCGTGGTTACGTTGTTTTGAGATCAATAATCGCCACAACGACGTCAGTCCCCCATAGTCTTCCGCAACCATGTGGAAAGGTGACTCCCATAGGCTGTTGGATGGTCTTACCGTCGCAACGAGACTGGACCTTAACGTGGTGCGACGGTTTGTGTACCTCATTGACCCATTGAGCTATACTGGGTGATGCCTCCGCGCACCTTGAGAGCTACTCCTACCAGGTTGGTCAATGGTGAGAGGTCAGACAAACTCAGTTTCCTGATCCTCCAGGTTGGGGGTTTGAAAGGGCATGGCGTCCGTTTCTGTGAAACTAAATCATTGCCACCTCCCCGCTGCCTTGCGGACAGGCTTTTGAGCCAAAGGCTTTGGATGAGGACCCTAGTCGTCCTCCTGTCTAGGTTTGGGTGCCCTGGCAGTATCTCAGCCCACATGCAACCATGACTTCTTCAAGCACAAACTTCATCCTGCATCGGCCGTCGCGCAGATTATCA
This sequence comes from Dicrocoelium dendriticum, assembly GCA_944474145.2. Classification (NCBI taxonomy): domain Eukaryota; kingdom Metazoa; phylum Platyhelminthes; class Trematoda; order Plagiorchiida; family Dicrocoeliidae; genus Dicrocoelium; species Dicrocoelium dendriticum. The sequence goes on along the minus strand of OX104069.1, from coordinate 60,270,609 downwards.
AGGGTCGCCTTATCTGCTGCATACAGCAGGGCGGATAAGCGAAAACATGCTACTGCTTACGCCTCCTTTCTTTTTCACCTGTTTCTCTTACTCCTTTATTGACCCCCATTACAAGCCTTCCTTTTATAATTCCCAACTTAATTGACAGCAACCGAACTTCCACTGGAGTAGAATCATCTGCAGCCACCATTCCATAGTACCTACCGGACGCCCATCGGCAAAAGTCCCTTATAAGGCCCCGCTATCCCGTTTCCATGGTGACATTCAACGTTCGCACTCTAAGACAAACAGGTCAACAGGTTGCACTCTTACGCACCTTGGACACACTGGGTATTGATGTGTGTTGTGTGTCCGAAACTAGGATCAATGACCCTAACGGGGTTATTGAATTAACTGCACCCGGCTTATCATCTCGTTATTGGTTGCACGCATCCGGAGACGCCGATGCAGCACTCACGGGTCAAGCTGGTGTAGGTATCATTCTAAGCTCCAAGTCTGAGCCATTGCTGGTTGTTTGGATTCCGGTGAATAGCCGTTTATGTGCAGCCCGTCTGACGGCATCAGCTAAGGTTGATTCACAAAGTAATACAAAACGCTGTTCGTGTTTTCCGTTCATGATCCCCCCGACTGCAGTTTAAATGCTTTCAAGGACACGTTCTATCACGAACTGAGCGCGCTGGGACCGACACATCCGCCACTGGCGCGATTTTGAATGCGGGCTGTTGTTCATGAGGACAACCTGTTTTTGCGTTCTGAAAAAGTAAACGTTTTAATGGAGGAATTTCTATCGCAGCGTGTTTGCAAGGTGTTCAAAACCTCCAAAAATGCGAAAAAGGTTCTGTACCATGCTTAATTAAAAAGTTGACTAAAACTGTAAAAGTTGAAATATAACATTAAGTAAGGCGTTAAAAAGGAAAAGGAGTGTAAAATACGGTTTATGTAAGTCCTCGGCATTTATTTCATAGAAGAGTACATTCGCAGAATGTATTGTTAATGTTGCAAGACATAGGGGAGTCGGCGTTGACTAGCTGGCTTATGGTAGTGTGGATTGATTTCTAGTGCAGCTTGCAATTGGCTTTGGTAACCGTATAATGTATATGATGAAGAGATTCCTCGCTAATGGATAGATAAAGCGGTGTGTATGTGTAATAATGGTAAATGCGGTTTAAAGCTCTCTCTATCTGTCTATATATATATATATATATATATATATATATATATATATATATATATATATATGTGTAATAATATATTTATGTATACCTAAGTATGTATGTAAATATATTGGTACATAAATATCTATATATGGATATGTATACACACATATATATATATGTATATATATATATATATCTTTGTTACAACGATATGTATATACTGATGCGTAATGTGTATAAATATGTATATATATATATACGTAATAGGAACTGTATATATATATATATATGTATATATATATATTGCACTGAAAGGCCCATGTGTGTATAAATGCATGGGTTATTGACTACTGTATACAAGATTGATAAGAAAGAACGTAACCAAAATGAACGTTATAAAAGGATGCAGTGTTAGTCTCTGTACTAAAGCATGCTGTTTGCATTATACCTGTGACATAGTAGATGGGAAATATATCCCGAATTATAATTGGTATGGTAATCAAGTGATTACATATGGCAAATGGTTATGCGATAAACATTTGCGGTTTATGAATATATGTATGAGTATATGCATCTGTATATATATATATATATATATATATATATATATATATATATATATATATATATACAAGTGTTTAAAAGTCGCAAATGTATATCGCATAACCAATTGCGATATATACATATACATATAAATGGGATGATCTATTGGTTCGCATTTACCTTTGGTAAGTGCTATAGCCTTTAATCACGCAAGGGAAAAGGAGTTCGCATGACTTGATGGTATGTGATTGCGAAATCCGGTGATTTCTGAGCGGAATAGGTTCTATGCAAGAAAGTGGGTTCAAGAGGCAGTGGGTATGGAGCAATGAATATGGCGTCCTTAAGGGTGACTTACTTAATCGATGGTGTTATGGAAAGAGGGGGAAATGTACATCTGAAAACCTACCAGCAAAAGCTACGTGATTTCTACGTCAGTGGGTGTAATAACTTGAACAGAATAGTCGGTTTAGTTAACGCTAATGATATATACGGCTATACTTTAGTGTCTTGGATAGCGAGGTAACACAACGTAATACATGGGATGTTAATGTGCGGCGCAAGCTGTTGCCCACATAATGCTGACGTATTTGCATGGCTACATCAATAAATGAACATATCTAAATGGTATATTCTGGAAGTGGTCGTGACATGGTACTGAAGTAGGCAATCCCTTGTTAAGGTGGTGTTTGATTATATGACAAGTGCGCGGACGGGACGCTCAAACCATATGCAAATATTCTCGTGTAAGTGGGGAGCGTTCGGAACGCTCATCACCCACGAAGCGAGAATACTGAAAAATGGTTCATCAAATATCGTTACAGTAGGAGGGGATGGGTCATGAAGGTGAGCCTTGCTAAGTGTCGGAGCACTAAAGAAGCAGAATTTAGCAATAATGGACGGATGCAACCACATGCTGCAGGTTGAAAATGGCTGCGAAAGGTTAACTTACCGGTTTGTTTGAGCAGGACGATTTTGTTCGCATGCGTCGCGGGGTTGCGAACACGTGTCCAGGTATGAATGCCCCCATACGTGATCTGAAGATTACGGAGCCACCCACGGAACCTGTGAGCTTGTAGTCCGCCGCAAGGAGATAGCGGTAGTTCGCATACTTCCAATGGGCTGTGGGACGACAAGACACGGATTCAGGGGGTGGCCCTGAAAAGGGCCGTTGCTCCGTTCTCCAAGGAATGGTAGTGGTGTGGTAACTGGAAGGCGAGGGAAGACTGGACAAGGTGCTATGATAGGATACGTCTGATGCACGTACATAACATGAAATCTAAAAGATAAATGAGGATGGACAAGGAATGTAACCTGCGGCGGCGATTTATGGTGTTATCACACGGCGCCAGCGGTACTTGAGAGGAGTGTCTGTGGCAGTGAGAGGTTACAAGGCGGTCGGCGGCAGATATCATTGTCTCTGAAGTAGAGGTGAGCATACCAAATATATGTTACCGGTAAATACGTATCAATGCAACATCACATGGCGGCGGCGGTACGTGACAGGAGGCTCTGTGCTAGTGAGAGGAAACAAGGGGCTGCGCGGCAGATGTCAGTGGCTCTGAAATAGAGGTGAGCATTGAAAATCTATGTTACCTGTAACTACGTATCAATGCGTATCAATGCGAGGAAGCGATGCGTTGGGCGGAAGATGTAAATGGCTCTGAAATGGAGGTTAGCATAGGAAATCTATGTTACCTGTGACTACTTATCAAGGCGATATGATGTGGCGGCGGCAGTACCTGACAGTAGCCTCTGTGTTCGTGAGAGGAAGCGATGCGTTGGGCGCCAGATGTCAGTGGCTCTGAATTGGAGCTTAGCATAGGAGATCTATGTTACCTGTAACAACGTATCAATGCGACATGATGTGGCGGCGGCGGTACCTGACAGCAGGCTCTGTGGTCGTGAGAGGAAGCGATGCGTTGGGCGCCAGATGTCAATGGCTCTGAAATGGAGGTTAGCGTTGAAAATGTATGCTACCTGTATATACGTATCCATGCTGCATTGCATGGCGGCGCCTAGACCGTGGAAAAGGCAACGGCCGGTGCGTTGCGCGGAGTCTCTGAAAGGGTAGCGATTACAGGAAACATATGTACCCCTGTCAGCATAGCACTGTGATGCAAAGCGTTAATGGTGATGAATGTGCGCAAGCAAGGAAAGTGGAGAAAAGTGATGTCTCAGTGCTAGCAAGCACCTTGGGCCGTGTAAGTTTCCCTAAGATCCTTGATTTCGCTCATATCGCTCCTCAGGTTACGGGCCATGCTTGTGCGCTTGTCCTAATGACAATGAGATTCAATGGAATAGTATCTCCGCATTCGTCTCAAATTGATCACAGGTGTTTTTGGTCAACCTTCGTCGACTCATATCATGCTGCCGCGTGCACGGAATCGCACCTCTTTGGAGTATCCCGAAACCCCTGGAGCTGTTCCAAAGCCGAAAATACAGCGAGACATGATGGTCTGAGCTTGGTTTACAGGTGCAGACTGCTTCCCTCTCGGGCAACACGCGCAAGCGGCAACCGTGGCGGCAGCCGTGCTATCGGCTAAAGTACGCAGTCGGCGTACGCAGTCTGTAAGACGGATCGCAAAGTACATCTAGTTGAACCATTCAGTGTAATTAGACCATCACATCATCATCATACACGTTAGCTAGAGGTGGAGAGCACCTCAGCAAGTGTGCCGCAATACATGAAAAATGTAGAAAAGAAGCAAGTGGTGCAAGCTGGCTGATCTACCGGTAACGGATGGGCATGGTTCCGGTAAGCTACCAGCAGGCTGCTGTGCACCCACAAAGAATCACTATGCAAAGTTATACATTGAGATAGATGACTCATATGCCTCGGATGGCATTGTTGACCCTCCACAAACGGAGGGCGAGTCACGGGCTCCTGGGCCGGAAAAGAACACACATACACAACTTAACTCAGCTACATAACAAACCATCCGTGTCTTACAATCACAGCGCGCGGCGTTGTAATTGGAACACACAAGGTACGATGATTAACACCCAGGCCAAACGTTGCACAGCTAACAAAATAGTCAAGGACATATACAGTTGGGGAAGAAAGGCAATGCCGTGGGAACTTACCGATTGCAAGCGGTTTCTATTTGCAGAGTTTATTCATGCGGTATTCCAATACTATTTCTGTGTATCCCTAAAGAAAAGTAATGTAAACAACGTGAAACGGAACTTACCCACAGCAACGCGCACATGTATATGCCGCTTCCCCATGGTATGAAGCGCAGGTTTGATGAAACCACCGCAAGCAAACATCACAACTTATCCACTCGACGATCTCAGAGCTCCCGCACGCGTCCTCTTCCTCCTCACACAAAGAGCAAACCGCGCTGTCCGCTTCCTTTTCAGCAGTGCCTCTCTTTGTACCCCATGTGTATGTGCGGTGGCGGGCAGATGTCCTTCTTTTAAGCGTCATAAATGTCAACTCCCGTGAAGTCATGCTGCCTTCCACCACCTCAACCGCACGGGTTAGCAAAGGCGACTTCCGCCTGCGACGCCTGCGTTCGGCGCAAGGAGACTGGGAAACACCAGCCACCGGGGACACCAATGTGATCCCTTCGCTGACTTCCCTCTCCGGTGAATTCATGCCGTTACGCGTACCATTGCCTGCCGTCACGTGGGTAGCTGCAGCGGAGGATGACGGCTCCATTCCCTGGAAAGTAGGCAGGTTTTCCGAGGATAACGGTTGCAGTTGCTGCAACTGCGATGACCGCGCGTAAAGCTGAACATCATTGTGGCTTGTGAGCAGCTCCCGCACGCATGCGAACACGCCCATGGTGCGCTGGAACTCCTCCGTGCCCATGCTCAGAATCTGCGTTTCCAGAGACGCAAACATATCCCGAGTGATGCGAATTTTCGCCGCCCGATCAAGAACTACATCACTGGGGCATCTCACCGGAGTCACCGTCAACGTCCCTTCCGTATCCTCCGAAAGCATCGGCGCAGATGTGCTTATCGATGGCAATACCCAACGGCAACCACGAAGCACATCCTCCTCCTGGTACGCGTGCAGGCTCGCAACGTGTATTATGTGCGCACATGGAATGCGCCACTGCCGATTAAATCTGCATCCACAAGCGCAGCCATTTCCGATGACAACACGTTGCATACCAATGCGCTCGTCCTCCACCAGCCAACAACCACCGCCTTCGTTGACGCTGCGAATACGAACACGAACACTGTGCCGCGCGTACTGCCGCCGGGCGTAAGACGAGAGCCTGCGCAATATCACGTCCCCAACGCTGGCTCCGTGCTGAACGTGGCATTCACCAAGTTGATCTCTGGCCAGCAGTGTTTCCCTCTCCTCAATCATGCTACTTGCACGCTGCACTATCACCTGAAACAGGTGAAGTAGCGTTGACCGTTCACTCAAAGTTTGTTTCAGATGCTTGTTCTCATTTTCAATGCGATTGGTACTGTCGCATCCAAATAAAACTACATGGTCCATCAGATGCGCCGCCCAGCTAAGCCGCCATGGAATCCATGTACGACGCAGGTATTGGAAGCATTCTGCGCTCCGCAGAGATATCGCTTCCATAATCCGATGGTAATGAGCGCAGTCGTACGTGTACAACAATGACCGCAGCATGCTGAAAAGAGCTCTCTTATCTTCAGCGTTACACAGCGGAAGGTGTGAGCAACGCCGCCGCATGTCACGCATAATGTGTACCCGGCAGAAAACAATGTTCGCATTGGGGTACGCATTACGGAACGCGTTCACTTGCGCCGCGCACTTGTCCATCACCAACGTCCGAGCACCGGCAACCGAGGGGGCCAATTCCAACATACCTCTCACTGCCTCCTCGTAAGCTACCTCCGTCTCATTAGGCAACAGGGCATAAAAGAAGCTCATACCGAGGCCGCTGACATCCACAAACATGCAATGCCACAGGATGTAGCCTCCGTAATTGATCTGATACGTGGAGTCCGCCAAAATTACCTCGCCGTACTGGCCCACCAATTCAAGCATGCGCGAGGGTACGAAAAATAGGTAACGAATCTGATTACCCGCATGCAGAATTTTCACCTCACCATTTCTTTGCAACATTTGAGTCACCTCCTCCACCTCAGTGACACAGGCCTTACGATGACGCCGCCGCATAACATACAAATCCCTCCTTGTTAAACGAATGTCATACTGCTGCCGCACAAAGGCCCGCATCTCCTGGGTCCGACGAAACGTTCTCATTAAGTTAAGCACCAGCCTCTCCTGCTCTTCCGATAGCCTCCGATTACACGCATACAACCAAGGCTTCCCAACTTGGAAGCTGTGCGAATGCCACAGATACGCATTCCCAATTTCGTAACATTCGCCCTTATACGTCACAGAAAAACGCGCAGGGCAATCGTAACATCGGTACCTATAGTAATCTTATCATGAGGCAATTGCAATGCACTTACCGCTTTCCAGTGACATTACTGCGCCTCCCATGCACACATACAAACAGAATATATCGGTATGGGCATCCATCCGGTAGCACCTGTCCAGTCTCCCTTTCGTACGCCTTCGCAGATTGCACGTTCCGACGAACAAAGGAAGTCGCCGTTTTAATCTGAAACTCTTTCAGATCCTTCTCCACCGATGCGAAGTCCAGATAAGGACCCTTCAACAAACGTCGGAATGCAAGCGAGTCATCCACCATGGCTGCTACGCGTGAGGCGGGAAAATGATTAACCATCGTAACGCATTTAAACCACTTAGTAAATTGATTACCAATTGAGGTCGTAGGATTTTAGCAAGCGTACTCAATCATTAATAAACAACACTATGAGTTCAATGTCGCCAAATCTACATCACATCACCTGCCACCCTATGTACCGGGATAACACTGCCGAAGGAGCGTTATTTCCAAGTGGCGGATGGGACGCTCTCCCACGGAACCTACCGAAACCACACAAGTTTTTCCGACCTCCGATCACACAGTCCCGCCATACTGATCGAGATTTTTAGCTGAAATAACGTGGAAAACAGTGTTTGAATAAACACTTGGAACGAAATTTGACTATTGTCAAATTTCCTCTGATCCAAGATATCTTGGATCGACTGAAGTGGTGCTGGTCAAAGCGTCTTCCTGACGCTTACTGGTAATTTTGCGGTTGTTCCCTTTTTAAGCCCGTTTTACCCCCTGTTTTGCCCTTTTATTGTGGTCGTTTTACGGTTGTATACGAGTTTTTAACTTCTGCTCTGTTTTCCACTTCAACATGGTCGTCTCGTGCAGTTTACGTCAGAGGAAGTCCTGGAGAAATTAAAAAAATTAAGGACACAAATCGCCGGGTTTGGATGGGATCCCTCCCAATTTTCTACGTGAGTGCGCTGCGGTACTGGCCGAGCCGCTTGCCTTACTGTACAGC
>OX104069.1:60162923-60262528 GCA_944474145.2 Dicrocoelium dendriticum | reverse complement strand
ATGACCCAGCCCTCTGTCAGGCAAGCCTATCAAGAAGCACTGCATAGCGAACTCTCGCTGTCTTGTCCTAATGACACTGAACTTCAGTGGAATAGGATCTCGGCCACTATGCACGACGCAGGAGCATCTGCTTTGTGGCACTATCAGTCGTCATCGCACCAGTCACTGGATATCCGAGAGGTCCGTGAACCTTTTGGAAGCTAGAAGGCACCTCCCGGCTGGTTCTGAACACAATGTGACCAGACGGGCTATTAGGCGTGAACTAAAGCGGAGCCTACGTGCTGACAAGGAAGCCTGGTGGACCAGTCGGGCTCAAGAAATGGAGGAGGCAGGAGCAGTAGGCAATTACCGCAAGCTCTTCCAGCTAATACGCACCACTGGTCCGAGAAAACCAGGCGTCAGTGAGACAATCAGGGACAGCGCGGGTGCGCTGATACACAATAAGGAGCGCCGTATGGCTCGTTGGGCTGAGCACTTTGAACATCAGTTCAGCTGGCCCCCTGCTCCCGGACCTCTTCCTACTCAGGTGATGCAGGACGAGCCATGGACGGTTAGTTTAGAGCCTCCGTCGGAGGCCGAGGTCCGAAACGCGATCACAGCCCTCAATCGTTTTCGTGCCGCTGGCCCGGATTCCCTACCACCTGCACTATTTAAGGATGGAGGTGAGGTCCTCTGCAAAGCACTGACCTCCCTATTCGAACGTATCTGGAACGAAGAGAGTGTGCCGGCTAATTGGAGCGAATCGATTATAGTGGCAATATACAAAAAGGGCAGTCGCACAGACTGTGCGAACCACAGGGGTATTAGCCTAACGCCAGTTGTGACAAAATTACTGGCCTCGATTATCGTTCGTCGCCTCACTGCAGAACGGGAATCTCGGATTAGAGAAGAGCAGGCCGGTTTTCGCCCAGGACGTGGCTGTATAGACCATATATTTACTTTGCGGCAGGTGCTAGAGCAGCGCCACGCATACCGCAGACCGACAATAGCTGTGTTTTCTTCGATTTCAAGAGTGCGTTCGATTCAGTCGATCGATCGATTCTGTTCGAAATACTTGCGCGGAAAAGGTGGTTTTTCCCCTACGATATATGTTTGAACATGCTTTTTGCTGAAACCTTCGCCACCTATGGCGGCGGCGCGACATTACTCTCGCCCTGAAGGGTAGAGTGTACAATGCAGCGGTACGTTCGACCTTACTGTACGGTTGCGAAACCTGGCCCCTAAGATCGGCGGACATGAAGAGGCTACTTACGTTCGACCATCGGTGCCTTCGCAGTTTGGCTCACATCTGGTGGGAACACCGCGTGAGTAACGAGCGTGTTCGACGCCTTGTTTACGGCCTAGGAAAAGGGAATGAACCGCTCAGCACCGTCATTTCACTCACCAGGCTCCGATGGCTGGGCCACGTGTTGCGCATGCCAGCCCACCGACTCCCTCGACGTGCGTTGTTTGCTCACCGGGGATGTGGGTGGAAGAAGAGGAGGCTTGGCCAAGCGATGACTTGGTCCAGAGGAATGAAGGCCCTCACTTCGGAGCTGGCCTCAGTTTGGAGCTTCACACGGCTCCCTGGTTGGGGTCCAAAAGACGGTGAACACGTTTGGCTGGATACACTTGCTGATATGGCAAGGAGCCGACCTCAGTGGCGTTCCTGCTGTGAGTTTCTTTGTCCCTCCCCATCCCTTTAGCCTCCCCCTCCATCTACGATCTTATTTCGTAGGGTAAAACGTAATTAAATTTTTGTTTTGCCTAGTAGCCGGCTAGTAGCTTACCGGAACGATGCGTATCCGTTGCTGGTAGCTCAGCTGGCATTCAACTGTCGTATTTATTTTTCCTTTATGTATTGTATGTATGTATGTATTTCCTTTATGTATTGCGGTACAATAGCGGAGGTGTTTTACCATCTCTAGCTGACATGTATAATGATGATGATGATGATGATTGTTGAACATCCATCGTAGCTCTATGACTCGAACACATAGAGGAAGGTCCCGCGTCCAGGGTCTATGGTGTCCCCTATTTCGGATTAGCTTTTTTTTTCGACTACAAGTGGCCGTTCGACAGGGGTTCTTTTGCCCGATTTCCCCCCGTTTTTGTTTCAATTTCGTCGTGGATTTCTATCATGGAGTGTTCCCTTGCGGAATCTCAACGATGTAGGTGTTGAAGTGCTGCCTGGTGAACGGTTATGTTGATCTAAGCTTAGGCGGACGATATCGTCTTGCACTTTTCGACAATGTTGAGGCGGCACAATCTCAACCCTGAATACCTATCCAGAGTGGTCCCATTAATTTGTATGCACTTCGCATCTTCAAGTGGGCAAAGTTGTTGCTGCAGGACCACCAGCCACTTGATGAACCCCCTTGACCCTTGCTAACGAGGAACTCGAGGTGCTTGATCGAATTCACTGTATCTTGGGCAGCTGCAATCCCAGCAAAAAAATGGATGGGCCGGCATAGAAAACTGGAACGGTGAAGCTGCACGCAATCGCCAGAAAGGCCCGAAGCTTTGCCCCCTTTCCCTTGAACCTGGCGGTCATCCTTTTGTGCCGATCACAGCAAGGGAGTTTTTTTTCCCCCTCCCGTTCCCTGGAAAAGGCCGTGTAAAAATACAAGGCCACAGTAGAAGGGCCCGTTTCTATGCCCTGTAATGGTAAAAGTGAGGGCTTTTGGGGGCCCCCTTCGGTTCCCTGAAGATCTGAGGGCCGCCTTCAAGTCCTTTGAAAATCAAAGCGTTGTATTTTTTTGCGAGCTTTGCCTGGTGTCGGATGGCATCCAGAGCGTTGTCCGCATCGATTGATGTGGGCGTTAGGCGAGTACTAGTGGTGATGATCATGCTTAGCTCCCTAGGGACAACAGATAGCACTTAATAAGTTGTGTTGGCTCGGGCACGTACTACGTATGCCTTATGACCGCTTACCGAGGAGGGCTTGTTCAGTCCTTCATGGTTGAGGATAGCGCAAGGCTCGAGGGGACCGAAGTTGACTTGGCAGCGGGAAATGAAATCACTGACGACCAAACTGGGTGCCGTTGGTCCCGTCTCGCCTTCCGGTTTGGAGTCCACGTGACTCGCCTTGTGCTTGGGCTCGAGACGTTACAGGACATGGGCTCGCAACCGACACCAGTGGCGCGTCTGGCTGCGTCCCCTTATCGGATTGTCTGTTTAAAAGGTGTTTTGGTGCTGAGTTATCTGCGGGGTAATGGCTGATTATGAACGCGTGGCAGTGGAAAGCCGCAAGGAAAGCTGTCCTCGCCAGATGCCGCCCCTTATCTTTGCACGATAGCCAGCTGTTTGTGACGGAATGTTTGTCTACACAAGGTGTAAGGCCGCCTTTGACACTCGAATGTTTTTGCTTTTAGGGCATTAAGGTTTTCAGGTAAGTCCCCCTTCTCTCCCTCTTCTTATTCTTTATTTCATAGTTCCTCATGGTTGTATGACAGCAAAGCATCAGTTCAAATGGCTGATGTACTGCTGTTGATGATGATGATGATGATATCGAGCGGTTGGCAATAAATTTAGAACTCTTCGTCTTCAGTACGAGAAGGATTTGGCTAACGCAGCCTCCTAACAAAATCCCCAAATCCCGTAAAGAGACGTAATCGGTACAAAACTCGTCTATACAGGCTTTACTACGAGCTGACGGGACCCATGGGCATACCGACTATGATAATGCCTGTATACTTAGCGAACAGTATACTGGTGTCTTTTCTCATGAGGCCTCTCTACCTCAAGTTGAGCTAGTCACTAAAGTTCCGGAGGATTCTTGCCTAACTGAAATAAGCATAACGGAGACACAAGTCTTCGGGCTATTGCAAGGGCTAAATCCTTCCAAAGCTTCTGGCCCTGATTCAATTCATCCGAAACTGATGCATGAATTGGCCGCTGAGCTAAGTGGCCCTCTGACATGCATGTTTACAATATCACTGGACAGCTGTGCCTTACCTTCTGAATGGAAGAAGGCAATCATCTGTCCGATTTTTAAGGGCGGGGACAGAGTTCTCTCTTTTCTTTTTCTTTTCTCTTTCTCCTCTCCTCTCTTTCCCCTTCTCTCTCTTTTTCTTCTCTCCTCTTCTTTCTCTTTTCTTTCCTTTTTCTCTTTCTCCCTTTTTCTTCTCTTTCCTCTCCTCTCTCTCTTTCTCTCTCTCTTCTTTTCCTCTTTTCTCTTTTCGTCTTCTTTCTTCTTTCTTCTTCTTCTTTTCTTTCTTTTCTTTCTTTCTTTTCTTTCTTTTTCTTTCTTTCTTCTTTTTCTCTTTTCTTTTCTTCTTTTTCTTTCTTTTTTTCTTTCTTTTTCTTTCTTCTTTCTTTTTCTTCTTTTTCTTTTCTTTCTTTCTTCTTTTTCTTTTCTTCTCTTTTCTTTCTTTTCTTCTTTTTCTTTCTTCTTTTCTTCTTTCCTTTCTTTTTCTTTCTTTTTCTTTTTCTTCTTTTCTTTCTTTTCTTTTTCTTTTTCTTCTTTTTCTTTTCTTTCTTTTTTTTCTTTTTTCTCTTTTCTTTTCTTTTCTTTCTTTTCTTTCTTTCTTTCTTTCTTTCTTTCTTTTTCTTTCTTTCTTCTTTTTCTTTCTTTTTCTTCTTCTTTCTTCTTTCTTTCTTCTTTCTTTCTTTTCTTCTCTTCTTGTTCTTTCTCTCTTTTCCTCTTCTTTTTCTCTCTTTTCTCTTTTCTTCTTTCTTTCTCTTTCTCTTTTTTCTGTTTCCCCTCCTCTTCTTTCCTTTCTTTTCTTCTTTCTTTCTTCTCTCTTCTTCTTTCTTCTCTTTTCTTTCTTCTTGCGCGCCGTCTTTGCCTTTCTGCCCGCGAACTACCGGCCTGTCAGCTTAACAGGTGTAGTAGTTAAGTTGTTTGAAAAATTGGTCAGGGATTCGGTGGAGAATCACCTAATTAAGTTTAACCTTCTCAGTGCGGCTCAGCACGGGTTTTGTAAGGGATTTTTATGTCTGACAAATTTACTTGTAGCTCGTGAAAGCTGGGCTGAGGCAGTAGATAGACAACGGTCACGCCATCGACGTGCTTTTCGTTGACTTCTCGAAAACCTTTGATACTGTCCTACATCATCGACTCTCATTGAAGTTGAGATCGTATAGGATATCTGGAGCTGCCCTTAAATGGGTTTCTGCTTTCTTAGAGGGCAGAGAACTGTGTACGCGTGGGGCGTAGCCTTTCACTTAGACAAGCTGTTCTTAGTGCCGTTCCGCAGGGCTCGGTTCTAGGGCCGTTGCTTTTCGCAATTTATGTCAATGACCTATCCCAGAAGCTTGGAGTACCGTCGCTATTGTTTGTTGATGACCTCAAGCTCTGGAATATTGTGGATATCTCTGGTGGCTCTGAAGCACTTCACAGTGCCTTGGATAGGCTCTGGGATTGGTCAACCTTATGGCTGATGCCCATAAATCAGGCGAAATGTTCTGTCCTCCGCATTGGAGGTGCCAGTCCTCCCACGCGCTATGTAGTTGGTGGAAGTGAACTCCCTATTGTCATTCAGCAGGTTGATCTAGGTATCACCCATACCTCATTGCTTCACTCTGGGGAAAATTGGAGGAAGTCTGCTTGTAGAGGGTTCCGTATGATGTGGTTTATTCGCCGCTCCTTCGGTGTCTTAACAACCAATATTTTTGTGGAGATGTTCTCAGCTTTTGTGCGACCTCACTTAGAGTACTGTATCCAGGCTTGTCCACCTTGTCTTGTAAGGGACAAAATGGAATTGGAGAGGGTTTTGCGAGTGGGTACAAGATTAGTGCAAAGATTACGGGGGAAAACGTGTCCCGAACGTTTGCTTAGCTTGGGTATGTGCTCAATGCACTACCGCAGAATTAGAGGAGACTTGATCCTCACTTACCGTATCTTAACGGGTAAGATCGGTCCAGACTTGTCCTGGCTATTTAGTCCCGCCAAGCTGACTAGTCTCCGAGGTTACCCGTTGAAGCTGCACAAACAGCGTTCTGACCGGGTGCGGACGGAAACTCGCTTGTTGCGTCGAGTTATTGAACGTTGGAACTCGCTTCCGGCGCACGTGGTTAGGGAGTCTATGGTAGAGGGGTTCGAGCGTCAGTTAGATGCTCTTGGGTGGCAGTACCAAACCTTCCCCTTCTCCTAACCAACTTGTATATTCAACTTTCCCTTCGTTCTTATTTAATTTTCTTCTCACCTTGGTATTATCCTTGTTTAGCTGACATTCCTCCCCTTGTTTTCTTAGCTTACCCTTTACCCTTTTACTTCACATAAACCGGCCTGGCAGGGACTGCTGTGCAGGAAAATGAGGGCAGTAATTGGTTGGACAGGGTGTGATGCGGTCTTTGTTTTAGGCTTTTCAGCATCTCAAGCAGATCTGTCAATTCCCGATCCGACGATGCGCAAAAGAAGGAACATTCACGGGATTATCCTATCGTTCCGGTCCCAACTGAACTTAAACTTGAACTTGAACACCTTTACCATATACCGCGAATGCATTTTTTCTGCTTGCAAATACTGTCAACGTAAAGCCGAAATCGATTCCCAACTTGTAATCACATAATAATATAGCCGTTAAGGCAAACCGAAATTTTCCTCCATTGACTAAAACGTGTCTAATTGGGATAGCCGGGGGCACGTGAATTGGTCACTCAGGGAGATCCAGTGGCCACTGGCGCTGACTGAAATTACCATTTCTTAAAAAGTAACGTCATTTAGACAAAGAATGGAGGTGCTAAAGATGTACACTTATTTACCGGCATATCTGGACAGATCACGTCACTAATTTTCATGTTAACCTTTTGCCTCTGCGAGTGATCAAAAACACACCGAAATGGGATGGCTGGCTGTCCATTTGTACCGACAGGGTAATGAAGTGACCATTGGAACACCCTGAGTGGCTGTTTATTGCCGGCGTTGCTATCCCCTGTGTCTGGAATTCATATTTTCGAGTCACAAATATCGTTAACACATCGGAATTCGATCCCCGAACCATAATGTCGCACTAAGTTTTTCCTTATGACCGAATCTTGTCTTATGTGTCTTACTGGGTCGGCCAAGGTACTAAAAACGGTCGTTCAGCCGAAGCATCTCGGTCACCCTCGCGGACTGAGTGTGATTTTGTTAAGAGCTAGCGATTCAATACTCATCGCTGTATTTGAACACCGCGCAATTTTATTTTCTATTCCTTTGTGAGTGGCCTGAGGACATACTCAAATGGGACTCCAACCCGTCCATATGTTCGTCTTTCTGTCTTTCCTTCCCTTGCGTCTATACTTATTTCACCTCACTGGACTACTAGCGCAGGTCATACGAACATTGATCGATTGATCGTGATGAGAACAGTTTCAAATTGATCCCACAAGCTTTCTCCTAAGCGAACGATGCACATAATGATTTTGTTACTGTTCGCGTCCCTCCCCATCCCTTTTAGCCTCCCCCTCCAACCACGATCTCATTTCGTAGCGTAATATAGTTTTACATAATACTTTTTCTTGTTGCTTAGTAGCCGGCTGGTAGCTTTCCGGAACCGATGCCCATGCATTGCTGGTAGCTCAGCTGACATGCAACTGTTGTACTTATTTTCTTTTTCTTTTATGTATTGCGGCACAGTAGCTGAGGTACTTTACACCTCCAGCTAACGTGTATACTGATGATGATGATGTTCCCGTCTCATCTGAACTTGACCAGCTGAAATTGCATTTTACAGTGCCGTCCAAATCACTGATGGATGTGCGAGGCCGTGTCTACCCCGGATGCAACCACCATCCGTGCTGAACCACGTAAGCAACCTGGTCATTTCCTTCAACAAATCTATCGTTTTTAGGCTCTGCTTTGCTTCCGGTGGAAAACGCTGCTCTTGTAACACCTCTGTGTGATGAACTGTTAAAAACACGAATGACGCGGATCAGCACTTCTTTGTAGCATTCGACGTGTGCCTGGAAGTGATTAGAAATACACACACTCCATTGTACGCTTCATAATGACGGCCGAAGGTAACCAGCGAAGCTGTTCATTTTCGTTACAAATGGACTGAGAAGACTATGGTACTTCTGTGCAAGGTGGGTGAAAAACCTGCTTCGTGCGAAAATTGGTAGCACACCATTTGTTGTAATACATATGTTAGGTAGCGTACCTTGCTCCATTTTTCGGTTAAAATGTTGCAAAATGTATCTTCAACCTCACATGATGACCTCCCTCTCCAACAGCCTTGTTGTGGAATTGATTTGCCTACCCGTTATGCCATTTATCGCACGGTTATCAGTAAGCTGTGTCCATATATAATAATTTCGCTCTCAGGTTCCATTTCGCGATACAGTTATGCTGAATGCAAGGAGTGCGGCAATGAATCCGACGAGTGAAAGCGCGATGGCGGTACGCAAAGGAGAGAAACTACTGTATTAACCGTAAATATGCAATATACTTTATGTCAAAAGCGTGTATTTTTCGCGAAAATGAGTACAGCAAATCGCCAAGTGTGTCGGGATTTAGCACTGGAAAGGGGATAGTGGTGCGTTAACGCAGGGGAAATTTGGGAAAATGTATAAGATCGAGCGGAGTTATGCCGCCAATTCTTTTCCTGAGTGACCAATAGTTTGCCAAAAATGACTACTGCACATCGCCTAGCGTGTCGGCATTTAGCAGGGGAAGAGGGGACGGTGGTGCGCTAACGTAGGAAAAATTTGGGAAAACGCATCAGAGCGAGCGGGGTTACGTTGCCAAATTTATTTCTGATTGACCAATAGGTTGCCGAAAATCTTCCCGTGCGACGCATTTTCGGTCATCTATCGGCCACTTCTCGGTCACTCGTGCTAACTGGGTTGGTTTTTCCTCACCCATCTTTGATAATTCAAACCCTCGTGTTTGGTTTACTCAGGTGGAGGCCATCTTTCGATTTCGTAAGATCACTTCGCAAACATCGATATTTCCATACCTCACCGCTCATCTTCCGTCTCAGATAGCCTCGAAGATAGTTGGCATTCTTGATCCTATACCGACTGAATGACAAACTTAAATCAGCCATCCTAAAACGCACTATGGCTTCCGATGAAGCACGACTACGCATGCTACTTTCAGGTATGGAGCTTGGAGACCGCAGTCCATTTCAGCTCCTCCGGCACATGCGGTCACTTGTGGATTCCTCGACCCTGGACGATTCCATACTCCGACAACTCTGAACTAAATGTCCTCCAGCAAGCACCACAGCGATATTAGCAGTCCTCGTTAATGAACTCCCATTGGACAAACTAGCCGAAGCGACTGACAAAGTCCATGAACGGTTCTTTAAATCTGCTTGAATATTGTAACTTAACTGATCACCACTAGTCCATCTGGAAGTACCGCACTTGATGCTATTAGTGAAAAGCCTCATGACTTGTGGCGAACGGCTTCAAACGAACGGAATGTAAACATGCTGCCGATAAAGCTCGGAATGGGGTGTTCCGCTTGATGTTTTTCTTTCCTTAAACAAACCGGTGATAACACCTCATCTAGAATACTGTGTGCCGGTTTGGGCACCCTACCACCGGAAAGACGTCGCCTGTGTAAAAGAGATACAAAACTGGTGACTAGGATGATTGAGGATCTAGGTGAAAAACCGTAAGTTGAACGCCTAAGGAGCTTAGGTCTGTATTCAATGGAACGGCTCAGACTAAGAGGGGACCTAACAGAAATGTTGCAAGTCATGAAAGGTTTTAGTGGTATCCAGTGTACGGAACTGTTTGAGCTAGCTTGGTCAGTTCACCTGCTAGGACACCAACTGAAGCTCAAGCATCAGAAATCTAGGCTTGATATCGGGACGAAATTCTTTGTGAATCGTAAATTCAATAGCTGGAATAAGCTACCTCCAGCATTAATAAAATGCAGCACCGTAGGTGTTGCTTTGAACTTATTCCATAATTATGGTAATTTTATTGCATCATGTCGTACTGCATGACAGTACAGAGAATGCTTTTGTTTTTACTTCACTCTTGCAGAAGCCGCGAAAGTTCATCAAACGTCAAAGTACCGGGGTCTCTTGTTCGCTTTCCGGTGCAAGAAACGACGCTCGTTAGTCGGAGGCCTGTATCGTCCTTGGAAGCTGACCTGACCTGACCTCCGGCTGGAAGGATGTTAGACGACCGGGAGCTTCTGAGACGAATGGTCTCCCTCCTTTTTGATGAAGATGGACAAGGGATCACTACTGTCTCTACTTTTCATCTTGGCAGAAAGTAATATGATTCTTCTGAAGTTTGTCCCCTCGAGATTGCTTGTCAAAGGGAAGATGGGTGTCGCCGCATTCTCAGATGGACCCAACGTCTTAAGAGCGAAAAGTTTTACGCATTACGAGACCTCTGTCTGGAGGATTGGTTCTGAATGAAGAAGGCTATGGAAGAGCTACGAACACGCTTAGCAAATGGCGAGATTAACCTCCACATTGTGAATTTTCGTGTGGTTCAGAAAGCCCCGAGAGTTCGCTGTAGGCCAATCTTTGTCGCACGCGGGCGGTAAGACCAAAGAATGGTTTGTGGGTGATAGCTGCCAATGTACGTAGCTTACGAAACAAACTAGACGAAATTCATATTCTTGCCTTTGAAAATCACCCAGACCTTATGGTTTTCACAGAGACTTGGTTGTTTTCGGACATCCTGGACTCGGAGGTGCATATTCCAGAGTGTAATCTATCTCGAATGGATCGCTCTGGTGCTAGGCCTGGAGGTGACCTGATTCTTTCCTAGAAAGGAGACCTCAGCGGTCATCTTGTTGAAGCCGTATGTGACAATGAAGGTGGATCTGAACTTCTTTGGTGTCGGATACATGACGGGTGCAAGTCGTTTACAGAGCCTCTTTGGGTTACGGAACTAGCCTACTGGACTCTATTAGTAGGCACGGGAGAGGCAAGGATTGTCTGATATTTGGAAATTTTAATACTTCTGGTGTCGACTGAGATTTAGTCCATTGTGATCTCTCCCCGAACTCCTATCTTCCTTGCTACTGTGCTTGCACTCCATATGCCTCAATATGGTACAGTGTGCACCAATGCCGGCCCGTAGTCTTGTAGCCTGGCGGCGCGGGTTCGAGCCTGCGTTGGGACAGGGTGACCCTAGCAATATCCTTAGCCCACGTGCGACCGGTGGTGGTCGCGCGGCAGCGAAGCGTCGGTACTGCGTACTGGCGTATCGCTGATTTCATCTAATGTGCACTAAAATATGTCCGGTTCAGTCGCCACACATCCGACACAGTCGGACGTTTCCGACTTGACTGTTCTCCAACCATTTGGGAAAAGTGAGCACTGCGTACTTTCCTTTTGTTGGATGTGGTGTCTCACCATTCATGATCAGAGAGTATGCCGCCGGAACTGGTGTGCCGATCCACTCCTTTTGAAGACCTCCGCCGGCGCTATGGACTGGGGTATCCCACAGTACGTTGATGATACTTGGACCTACTTGTATTCCAAATTCACGTCACTCATAACTCAGGTCGTTCTAATATGCAAAGGAAAACGTTTCTCCAAAGGCCCTCCCTCACGAGGAGACTGAACCTTAACGCGCTGCGATAGTTTGCGTGCCTCAGCTATCCATTAGGTTATGCTGGGTGGTGCTGTTGCACCTTCAGAGCTACTCATACCAGATTGGCCCATGGTTAGTTGCCTGACAAACTTGGTCTCCAGGTTGGGGGTTGGAGTGAGGGTGGCTCCTTACTTCATAAAACGGGCTTTCTGTAGTCCAATGCCAAAACATCACTGACTTGCGGTCGGCTTCTTGGACCAAAAGCTTTAGCTGAGAGCAATAATCGTTCTCCTGTCTAGGCTTAGGCGATCTGACAGTATGCTGTCCACGCAGTATAACAAGATGACTTCACCTTCAAATAATCTTTTGATGCTATGGCCGCCGCCCTATCTCTTGATCGAGCAGGATGGATAGAGGTTTGGATGCTACTGCTCAAGCCGTCCCGTCTTCTCCTTCCCTCTTGCGCTTTTTCAACCTTACCGTCCCGTTTCAACTTCACTATTATTCGTTTGTTTTCAATCTTGTTTACGCCGACCTCCGGGTGCATTTCGGTGGACGTCCGAAACGGCGCTGTGAACGCATAGACACTTACTATCTGGCGAAGTCAGATGTTATCAATGCATATCAGTGTACGCTGGCATCTGACCTGAGGCAACGCACATTGAACACAGTTCAACAACACTGGCCGCACATCCGCCAGACGTTATTAGCAGCAGACATGCCTTCATGTAGCAAATTAAGCTGCCAACTTGAACATTGGGTTTCTATGCAGTCTGGAATTTCTGCTTGGTCGCCGACATGTTCCGGCTGGAAGCAAATACAACGAGACACCTAAAACTCAGAGCAAAACCACATGCTAGCCTAAAGAGAGATCGCGAAATGTGTTTGTCTCATCGTGCCTGGAAGATAGAGATAGCCGCTGCCCTTGGAAACCATCGGAAGTTATTCTGTCTAATACGTGAAACGTGCAGCATGAAAACTGGTGTTAGCGAGACCATATGCGATGAAACTGGACAGCCGATCCACAGCTTATCAAAGTGCTTGGAGCGTTCGTCATTATCATTATACACGTTAGCTGCAGGCGGGGAGCACCTCAGTTATTGCGCCGCAGTACAAAAGAAAAGAGAAATAATGAATCAGAGGCACGCTGGTTGGGTCGAAAGTAACGGATGGACATCGTTCCGGATAGCCAACAGCCGGTTATTGTGCCGCAAAAAACGAGTTATATTATGCCTAATAAATGAGCTCGTAGATGGGGAGAGGGACAAAGAAACTCACAACAAACGCCACTGAGGTCGGCTCCTAGCCATGTCAACAAGTAGAGCCTTGAGCTGAACACTTTCAGAAACAGGTTAATCAATCAGAGTTTCCAGCTCCTCCATTGGCCAATGATCGTCCTAATCCACGTGCCATCACCTAGGATCCGCGCACACGCGCGGAAATCGAACATGAGATCAGACGGCTGAAATTGAACAAGGCCGTTGAAGCAGATGGACTTCATCCAGCCCACGTCCAATTTGGGGGGAGTTGCTGTTTTGGATAGTTTGCATAACTTATTAGTGAATCTATGGCAGCAGGAGACTGTCCTGGAAGACTGGAGCCACTCCGCAGTAGTTCCAGATTTCAAGAGAGGCTCTCGTTCCGAATGCGGCAATCATACATGAATCAGTCTGATCTCGATTGACTCTAAGTTACTTGCATCTGTCGTCATCCATAGGCTGACTGGCACTTGAGAAACTCAGATGCGCGAGGAGCAAGCTGGGTATCCTCGAAATCGAGGCTGCATGGACCACATCTTCACATTACCTCAGTTGCTGGTGCACCGTCATGTTTATTGGCGGCCCACCGTATTCGTGTCCAAAGACAATCAAGGGGCCTTTGATTCAGTTGATCGATGTGTCCTTTGGGACTGTACTGAGGAAAGGTGTGCCCGAGAAATACGTAAATAGTATCTGAGCCCTATACGCGCGTAGCTCCGGCAGAGTGAAGGTATACGGCAAATTATCACCGCCTTTTAATATCTCTAGCCGTATGAGACAACACTGCCCGCTGTCACTTATCCTCTTTAACTTCACTATTGCCGAAGTCATGAAAACGGCGTTGACCGGGCACGACTTAGGTGTGGAACTAATCTCTGCTAAACGACTTCTCGACTTGAAGTAAGCCAGCGACATTGCGCTCATCTGTGACAGCTCCCGAACATGTCAAGTTGCACTAGCTAAATTAGCTCTGGTTGTTAGTCGTATCGGGCTATGCTTTCCACCCTCGAAATGGAAAGTTCTCCAAGATTGGCAGGGATCCATTCCTGCGTTGACTACTGGCGATGTCCATCTAGAAGTTGTCGAGAAATTCAAGTATATGTGCGGCTGTAGAACGGAAACTGAGATCATGAACCCTATAGCGAAAGCTCGGTACGCTTTCGCTAATCTCCACCACCCGTGGCGCCGGCGTTACATTACTGTCGCTCTGAAGGGCAGAGTTGACAATGCAGCCGCTCGTAGAACCCATCTGTGCGGTTGTGAAACCCGGCCCATCAAATGGACAGATATAAGGGGGCTTGTCACGTTCGGTCATTGCTGCCCTCGCAGCTTAGCGAATGTCTGGTGGGAAGACCGCATGAGCAATGAGCGCGTTCGGCGTCGCGTATTTGGTGCAGGAATAGCGAGTGAACCGCTCAGCACCGTTATATCACGCACCAGGCTCCGATGGCTGGGCCACGTGTTGCGCATACCAGCACACCGACTCCCGCGTCGTGCTTTGCGTGCCCGAGTTCTGGATGGCAGATGAAGAGAGAAGGCCGAGCGATAACTTGGTCCAAAGGACTGTAGTCCCTCACTTCGAAGTTGGTGTCGGCTGGTGTTTCCCGACTGTCTGGCTGGGGACCGAAGGCTGATGAACAGGTTTGGTTGCACTACATTAGCCGAGATGTCGAAGAGTCGACTTCAATGGCGTTTGTGTTATGAGACTCTTTGTCCCTTTCCTCCCCTTTAGCTTTCTTTCCAATAGCGATCACAAATGTGATGTTAGCATTATATTTCATTTTTTAGCTTTTATGTCTACATCGCCTAATATCTTACCTTTTTTATTGCGGCACATTAGCTGAAGTGTTTCTCACCCTCGGCTAACATGTATTGATGATGATAATCATGACGATGGTAACATCCTGCATCGGCCGTCGCTCAGCTTATCAAGGGTCACCTTGTCTGCTGCGTTCAGCAGAGCGGACAGGGGGAAACATACTACTGCTGGCGCCTCCCTTCTTTCGTTTCCATTTGTTTCTTTTACTCCCTCCCAACCCCCTTTATTAATCTATACTTCTCAGCTTAATTGACAACAACTGCAATGCCACTGGAGTCATACTATCTGCAGCTGCCTTCACGAACCATTCGCTGCACGCTTATCGGCCGGAACCGCTTCATAGGGCCAAGCTGTCCCGTTTCGTTGGCGGCGTTTAGCGTTCTCACTTTAAGGCGGATTGGTCGACTGGCTGCACTTGCAGACACGTTGGACACCATGGCTACTGAGGTATGCTGTGCGTCCGAAACTAGTATCTGTGACTCGCGGAGTTGTTGAAGTAACTGCGCTTAGCTTGTCCTCGCTATTCTTTGCACGCATCCGGAGACGCTGATGTCGCAATCACTGGTCATGCTAGGGTGGGCCTCGTTCTCAGATCCAAGACTGAGTCATCGTCAGTCAATTGAATACTTGTGAGAAGCCTTCCAGGCTGGGGTCCACCTGACACGCCTTGTGCTTGGCTCGAGACGGTGCAGGACATGGCTCGTAGTGGGCACCAGTGGCGCGTCTGCTGTCTTCTCGTAGTTGGACTGCCTATTTAAAGCGTTTTTGGTGCTTGATTATCTACGGGGTACTGGCTGCTAATGGAGCTGGGCAGTGCAAGCCGCAAGGAAGCTATATCACCGATGCCGTCTTATCTTTGCACGACAGCCAGCTATTTGTGATAGTATGTTGCTGACAAGGTATAAATGCCTTGATCCTGAATGTTTGCTTATGATGTTATAGCCCTTTTCTCTCCGTTTCTTATTCTTCATTTCGTAGGACACCGTAGATGTACGGCACCGAAACATCAGTTTAAATGGCTTATCTAATGCTGTTTACAATGATAATGGAATAAAAAGGAGTCGGCAATATACGCTTTACTGGTCTAACTACGAAAGTGCATCACATGACAGAGTTGATTTTGACATAATAGGTAGAAGAGGGTGAATGCGTGTGACATTCACCCCAGCCGTGAAATGTTAGCCATTTTAAAGAAAGTATAATTAACAAAGGGGATAAATCCGTAAATAATATCGACGTGTCCTCTGCTGCCTTTCTGGGCTATCAAATTGGAAAATGGGGGAGAAGAGGTGCAGTCGAGATCGCGCGATCAACTATTCTTTTAAGGTTCTGGTCCCGGGGTTGGTGTGTTGTCGTATTGGGTAGTTAGTGAGGGGTTTGGCACTTCTCGAGTCTCAGATGGTAACAGGGGAAGATAGTCTCTAGGGGCCACATGGCTGCTGGAGAAACTTCCATCTCTCTCCTCAGGTAGTTGCCAGCAGGCGTAATGAGGTTTGCAGTTGATAAAGCTGACTTCCACTGACAAAGGCACCTATTTTGAGGGCCAGGGACCGCCAGTCATTCCATTAGTCGATCTTCGAACAGAGCGAAGGAGTCATTCATGAAGGGTAGTGTTCGTAGCACTCCAAAGCAAAGAGCAGGAAATGCAGCGCATCATGAAGGACAGACTCACACTGCGAGGACCCCAGAGCGAATGAAATAATATTCCAAAAATGTCCCACTTGGCCGCTAGCCTGTGGGTAGGGAATGCACCATCCTTGTTGCTCTTGGGTGGCACAATGAGTTGTGGAGGTCTTGCAGTCTCATGCCGTTAAAATTTGGGATACACATGATACGAGAAAGTGCGTCTGCGATCTGATTAGCTTTACCAGATCTGTAGCACGTGGTACTGGTGTGCAGAAAGTTCAAGTCGCTATCTCTGAATTTCACCGTTCTTAATCTTGCTTGTTTGACCATCACCGTGCCTGAAAGCCATAGATCGCTGATCAGTAGTGTTTTGAATGTTTCTTTAGTAGGTAGTGTGGCCACTTTCTGACAGCTTCCACAGTAGAAGACGCCTCTTTTTCTACATTTAGATATTGTTTCTCACTGGGGGGATAAGGTATTTGAGAAAAATGTGACTAGGCAATTATTCTGATTAAGCGATGCAGCTACAGTTATGTCGGATGCCTCTGTTTCGGCAACTAGTGGACTATTATGATCAACTCTCACGACCACAGCGCTTTCCAAGTTCATTTTAAGCTGCTCGAATGCACATTTTACATGCGGTGAAAGGGAACTGACCCTGTTCCTCATGAGTACACTGGTTTCATCAGAGGAGGAAGGGAGCCACTGTGAGTTATTGGCGTGTATACCAACAATGCGCCGTTCAGATTTCAGATCACTAGGAGGTGGAAGTTGATGCGGAAGTTTGGTGCGTTGCTATGGGTACCACTTGCACAATCGGGTGAGCCTAAGCTGTTAATAGGTTGATGTCTATTACATCGAGCAGACTTTGTCGAGGCGCACGGAAGGGTTTCAGTTCCAGAGCACCTAACGACGTTGCCCTGGCTGCTTCAGGAGCATCGTTCGAATGGTGTTACTGCAGGTTGCTTTTAAGGGCATCATACATGGCATCGTCGCAATATTTGTCCTCTGAGACAGATCGAAAATTGCAGTCCTTCGCTAAAAGTTTAAAGCTTCGCACAAACTGCTTGATATTTTACCCACATTATTGCTTGCACGTAGTTAAAAGATATTGAGCAAAAACCACATTTTAGGGCGCACATATAGGGACTGAAGATGTGAAACTGCACTTTCGGAGGTTTCGCATTTAGAGACATGCTGATACGCGGAAGGAGGCAGGTAATTGACGAGCATGCCCAGGTTGTCCGAGTCGTCAGATTGTATTCTATTTCATCACTACCACCCTTAATACACGTTAGCCGAGGGTAAGAAACACACTTTAGCTAATGTGCCGCAATATAAAAAGGGGATTAAACATTACAGACTTCAAAGCTAAAAGTGTAACATGGTACTAGCTTCTCTCGGATTGTTGTTGGAGGGAAACCTAAAGGGGATGAAAGGGACAAAGAGTCTCATAACACAAACGCCATTGAAGTCGACTCTTCGACATCTCGGCTAATGTAGTGCAACCAAACCTGTTCATCAGCCTTCGGTCTCCAGCCAGACAGTCGGGAAACACCAGCCGACACCAACTTCGAAGTGAGAGACTACAGTCCTTTGGACCAAGTTATCGCTCGGTCTTCTCTCTTCATCTGCCATCCAGAACTCGGGCACGCAAAGCACGACGCGGGAGTCGGTGTGCTGGTATGCGCAACACGTGGCCCAGCCATCGGAGCCTGGTGCGTGATATAACGGTGCTGAGCGGTTCACTCGCTATTCCTGCACCAAATACGCGACGCCGAACGCGCTCATTGCTCATGCGGTCTTCCCACCAGACATTCGCTAAGCTGCGAGGGCAGCAATGACCGAACGTGACAAGCCCCCTTATATCTGTCCATTTGATGGGCCGGGTTTCACAACCGCACAGATGGGTTCTACGAGCGGCTGCATTGTCAACTCTGCCCTTCAGAGCGACAGTAATGTAACGCCGGCGCCACGGGTGGTGGAGATTAGCAAAAGCGTACCGAGCTTTCGCTATAGGGTTCATGATCTCAGTTTCCGTTCTACAGCCGCACATATACTTGAATTTCTCGACAACTTCTAGATGGACATCGCCAGTAGTCAACGCAGGAATGGATCCCTGCCAATCTTGGAGAACTTTCCATTTCGAGGGTGGAAAGCATAGCCCGCTACGACTAACAACCAGAGCTAATTTAGCTAGTGCAACTTGACATGTTAGGGAGCTGTCACAGATGAGCGCAATGTCGCTGGCTTACTTCAAGTCGAGAAGTCGTTTAGCAGAGATTAGTTCCACACCTAAGTCGTGCCCGGTCAACGCCGTTTTCATGACTTCGGCAATAGTGAAGTTAAAGAGGATAAGTGACAGCGGGCAGTGTTGTCTCATACGGCTAGAGATATTAAAAGGCGGTGATAATTTGCCGTATACCTTCACTCTGCCGGAGCTACGCGCGTATAGGGCTCAGATACTATTTACGTATTTCTCGGGCACACCTTTCCTCAGTACAGTCCCAAAGGACACATCGATCAACTGAATCAAAGGCCCCTTGATTGTCTTTGGACACGAATACGGTGGGCCGCCAATAAACATGACGGTGCACCAGCAACTGAGGTAATGTGAAGATGTGGTCCATGCAGCCTCGATTTCGAGGATACCCGGCTTGCTCCTTGTGCATCCATCTTTTATGTTTGACAGTCAGTTTTCGGAGCATGACAGGCAAGTAACGTAGTAGCAATTGTGTTTGGAATGAATTCTTTATGACTGCCGCATTCGGTGCGGGAGTCTGTCTTTAAAATTAGGACTATAAAGAGCGGCTCTGGCCTGTAGCGACGGTCTCCGTCTACCGCTACTTCACTAGTAGGTTGTGCAAATCATCCACGCGTTCTTGTCTGCCTATTTCGAAGAGGGCTGGATGAAGTCCATCTGCTTCAACGGCCTTG
Source organism: Dicrocoelium dendriticum (assembly GCA_944474145.2). NCBI lineage: Eukaryota > Metazoa > Platyhelminthes > Trematoda > Plagiorchiida > Dicrocoeliidae > Dicrocoelium > Dicrocoelium dendriticum. Next base: position 60,243,469 of record OX104069.1, on the reverse strand, counting down.
TTCAATCTCAGTCTTTTGTTCTCACGTTTATTTCTGCGCGTGTTGGTGGATCCTAAGGGAAGGCTTACCGAGTATGGCAATCATTGGCGGATGGAGGAGGTGGCAACTTTGGCTGATTAAACTACCTAACGTTACAAGCACTTTGACAAACTTTGGGTCGGCTGTCCACTCTCGTCTTATATGGTCTCGCTAACACCAGGTCTGCTGCCCGTTTGTCGTATTGGACGGGATAACTTCCGATGGTTTTTAAGGGCAACAGCTGTCTCTATCTCTCAGGCACGATGAGATTTCCAGGCTTCGCGGTCTCTCTTCAAGCTAGCACGTAGTTTCGCCCTGATATGTGCGAGTGTCATGTATTCGCTTCCATCCGGAACATGTCGGTGAGGATCCGGAAGTTCCAGAAACCGCTTATAGATCCAATGTCCATGTTGGTAGTTTGATTTGTCACTTGAAGATATGCCTGCTACTAATAACGCCTGATTGCTTAGCGACAAGTGATCTCCAACTCTGTGCGGCGAGCGTTTGCTGAGTTCGGGTGCCAGTGTACTTTGATACGCATTCCGGACATGTGACTTTGCAAGTCGCTGACGTCTACCGAAACCTACCCGCAGGTCGGTGCGCAAAATTGCGTGGTCTGAGCCCACTCTCGTACTGCAAATCCAGCGACGGTTTTGAACACAGGCTCTCCAGCGGTAACTGATTGCAATGGTATCGATTTGCGTCCATGGTCGACCGGTGGCCGAGTGGTTGGCACGTTTGCTTTCCAACCATAAGGTCACCGGTTCGAATCCGCGTAGGGGTGGGCGTCCTCGCGGTATATTCAGCCCGCGCGCGACTGGTGGTGGTCGCGCGGCAGCGAAGCGCCGTTACGGCGTATAAGCTGACACATTTCATTTTCATTTCATTTCATGGCTAGTCTGAGGATGGTGGGCGCTGTCACTGGTCCTCATGTGCTGTATCAGAAGTTAGATCTCGCGAGAAGAGGACGAGCATCTTCACACAGGTGTAGCAACCGATCACCGTTATTCTTACGGGAGCATACACCGTGTTGTCCGTCCAGATGAAGCTCATCAGTGTTCAGTTTTCCAGTTTGAGCGTTCAGATTATCAGCCAGCACCACAGTATCCGTACATTTTCTGTAACGGAGGATCGCATTCGATTGGTGCTAGAAGCCGTCTTTCACCAACTCAGCGCTACCATGTTTGGGCGCGTAGGCCGCAATGATAAACAAGTACCGTTGGTCCCCATGCGGCTTCGATGCTTTGAACAAGCCAGCCAATCTGACAACGCACATCCGGCTGTTCATTGGGATGCAGTCGATCAGCGCAGCTTCATTTCGGGAGCTAAGAGCAATGGCCACACCGGCTTGTTCGGCGTTTGAAGCTACGTCATCTCGGGACAAGTGCAGTGAGCAAATATCACCAGTGTCGCATTTTGGGGATCGCAGAATAACCTCGGAACTCTTGCGAGTTTATGATAAGCAGGAAATATCGATTAATAGGGTCTCCAGTGTTTGAGCCAGTGCTGCCTGTTTATCAATCTGAAACAAAGTGTGCACATTGAAGCATACCGGTCTTAGTGAAGATCGGGGGCTCTAAATAAAGGTAGATGAACTGACTTCCCTTTGGATGGACATGAGCTTGCCGACTGGACCGGAGCGATGCCTTCGATTGTGCGTGAGTTGAAACCAGAAGACAAATACTTAGCGAAGCAAGATGGGGAGGGCCAAGAATTGGAGGGTTGAAAACGAGGGAGGCTAAAAGGGAAGTTGGTACGGGACGATAAGGGTGAAAAAACGAAAGGGGACAAAAGGCAGATGAGAATGCTTGAGCAGTGGCATCCAAACTGCTATCCACCCCGCTTGATGGGGGCTGTTGCTCATTCTTTGTGATGGCCAGAGCATCAAGAAATTATTTTAAGGTAAGGTCATGACACTGCGTGGGCAGGATACTGTCAGGTTTCCCACACCTAGAGAGGAGAACGATTAGGGTTCTCAACCAAAGCCTTTGGTTCGAATACTTGACCGCAAAGCAGCAAGATATTGGCTTTAGGCTACAGAGTCTTTTATAGGGTAGAAAGCCTGGCCAAGAGACTGAGTTTTCCAGGCTTCTAACCATTGAGCATTCTGGTATGGGTGGCTGTGAAGGTGCAAAAATACGACCAAACGTAGCCCAATAGATCGCTGAGACACGCAAAACCGCCGCATTTCTTTAGCGTCCAGTCTCGTCTCGATGGGAACTCGCTTTAGAAAGGCGTTGAATGTTTGATGTCAATAGGTCTACTGTTTAGAGGCATCTGGAGCATTCAACTCAGTGCCAGATTTCTCAGGGCGAAGATAGTGGTCCATGGATGCGCTGGATGGAGCCTGTAATGAACACGGATTATTCTAGGAATGAAGGTAAAAGACGGGCTGATAAGGATGCTTTACTCGATTAATAATTCGGACTTATGAGCTATAAAAACAGAAACATGAATTAGAATGGCAAATATCTCAGTGCATACAATACGACAAAATTAAAAATACATAACATTCTCATGCACTGTGAGCTCGTTGCTGAGTAGCTGATAGTGTTTGTAAAAATGAATGTGGCGTGGAGCAGTCAGCGTTAGGATGACAAATTTGATAAGAGTGACAGGCAGAATGCGAAGGCACGAACTGTTCTAAAAAAGCGACCTATAATAAATGGAGAGCGAGAAAATAGAATCAAGTTTCACCATTCCTCAGATCATACGGTTGGGTTCGTTGTCGCTGGTGTAGCAGAGTAGTCTCCGTTTTGGCAGTCGTATCGTTAGATGGATTGGGAATCTCTGGCGCGGTAATATTAGGAACAATGATACCCGGTGCATTCACCACGTGGGGCGTTAGAGGGACCGCTGCAATCGGGAATTCTGTCAGTCACAGGGGTCAAACTGCGAATAGAAACAGTCTCCTCTCTGTCATCGGGAAGTCAGACAAAAGCATAATCCGGGTTACAATCGAGTAGCACGACATTTTCAACTAATATTTCTTATTTCGATTGATGTGAAGAACGTTTCATGAGTACCCGACTAGGCTCGGTAGCCAAGTTGAAAGGCATGTGTTCGTAGTTGACTTGCGATGGAATCGAAATAAGCGCTCGTGTGGAGTTTCGTTGGTAGCCGTGCATAGCAACGATCTGATGGAGTGAAGAGCATCTAAGGGGACCAACTCCCACTGTCCGATATGCAGGTTTTTAGAAGATAGGAGAGGGTACTAGTGCGCCACAAAGTTCCATTGAGATGCTCAAGTTGCCCATTGCCTTGCGGATTATAGGCGGTAGTCCTACTGGTGAACATTCCTTTATCGTGCTGAAACCCTTACTTCTTGGGACACAAAGGAAGGACCGCGATCAGAGTGTATGTAAGGCGGCATTCCGAATGCAGCAAGCAGCTGTGTGAGGCATCCGATCACTGTTGCACAACTCATATCGGAGCAGGCGAAGGGAAACCGAGAGTATTCCTCAATCACAGTCAAGAGATACCTGTTTGTTGAGCTCGATGATAGTGGTCCCTTAAGGTCAATGCTCAGTCGTTCAAACGGTTGTGTAGCTTTGACGAGCCGACCAACAGGGGGTCTATAGAATCTAGGTGTGATTTCAACGGAAGCTTTGCATTGTTAGGTCATCGTCCTGACATCGTCCAAGGAAAATGGGAGGTTATGAGAACGGATAAAATGCACCATGCGAGAAACACCGGGGTGGCACAATGACTTTGTAGTTCGATAAGTTCCCTACCACTCAGAGACACTAAACAATGAATTCTGGAAAGCATGTCGTCTGCTTTGTTTCCGTTTCCCGGTGTATACAACATATCAAACCGATAACTTGATAGTTCCAAACTGCAGCGTAGGGTTTTGTCATTCCTAATTTCCCATTGTTATTGTCACCGTACATAAAAGTCACTGATCGCTGGTCAGCCACTATCGTAAATGGATTTCCAAGGAGGAAATTGCACCATTTTCGCAATGCTTCGACTATAGCGTAGGCCTATTTTTCGATGGCGGATTGATGTTTTTCACTGAGATGGAGTTCGATAGAAGAATGCTATTGGTCTGCCATTTTGATTCGTAGCGGAGATTGCAATATCAGATACATCCGTTCCGACTACCAGTGGTACACCGGGTGTGATAGTCACGACTAGAGTGTTCCAATTCTTTTTTTGAGTTGTTCGAAACAGTTTATTACTGATTCAAGCAGTGGGAAGGTTTTATTGTGGAACAATCAACGCAAAATTTCGGAATCCATTTCGAATAATAGGCAAACATCCCCACTATGCGCTGTTGTGATTTAGAATCATGAGATAGAATAAACTCGGTCAGAGGTCAAAGTCTCTCCGGGTCAAGTTTGTCAACACCGTTGGATATTTCATAGCCGCGTAGAGTGATTTTATTAAAGGCAAAAAATAATACCGCAATTTTTGGCTACCGTCATGAAGTGTTTCCTTCTGGCGTCATTCCTCCTTGCTTCTACCGCACACTCTAAACTTGTCTACACATGAAAAGTTTTCTTTAACTCTTCTCCGTTTCAGAATGCTGTCGATGCCTCGTTGAAAGCACGCGACGCCGTTGGTAACACCGAAGGGAATGCGGCAAAATTCATAGCGTTTTCCACTGGCTTCAAATGCAGTGTATTTTCGTTCTCCCTCGTAAATTGGTATTTGATGATATGCACTCTTCAAATGTAGTGGGCTGTGCATATTAAAACGGGAGATTTTATCGATGCGGGTAGACATCAAGATAGGTAAATCGATTTATGGTTTGACTATAATCCACAACCACACGCTTCTTATGTCCGTTTGTGGTTACTAACATTTGGGCTCACCACGGCCACCTCGAAGGCTGCATAGTGTCATTTGACAGAAGTCTCTTGATTTCAGATTGAATGAAAGTTTCATCGGTTTTACTATGGCGTTTGGATTTGGTAACAATCGGCTGACAGTTTGAAGCAAGGTGCTCAAACAGATGGAGCGGTTCAACATGAGCCGCCATTAAACCACGAATTGTAAAAGGAAGTCTGGATTCATGAAATGATATCTCAATTTTACGATGATATTTAAAGTTGTACCCAAGTAATACATCAGAGCAAAGGTTGGATGAAACAGATCGTTTCTCATTAGCATAACCGGTATCCTTGTGTCGAATGTTGCAAACAATATGTCCTTGGGTGGAACCAGAATAAATGATGGAGGCCATGACGATGTGTCGCGAGAGGTTTCGATGGGGAAATTGTTAAGCCTTACAACCAAAGCAGAGGTGTACCTTTCAGAACTCTCCGTATCGACAAGGGCTTGAAGCGATATGTCATTCACAAACATGTTAATAACGGCACAGCAAAGGTGGCTGGGTGCTGCAGCAGATGTCACAGAAGATAAAACTGACATAGAAACGTTCGCGCCGTGATTTGTGCTTGACCTGGATTTGAAAACTTTCTGGAAATGGCTTTTTTTGCACACTTTCTACGCATCGCATCTCTGGCGGGACACTTTGATCCAGGATATCTAGCGTAGCCGCAAAAGAAACATGTTGACTGAGAGGACGCGGAGAGTTCTTTTCGAAAGGATAGCTGAGGCTCAGATAATGGAATTTCAGTTTTCATCGTGGAGTTACAAGTCGTTACAAATAAATGACATTTTATTCTCGCATGTTTCAAGGCACACCATATCAGGCGTGATCAAAATTGTACACGCAACGACATTCCGCAAAGTTCAGGATAAATCACATGCAAAAATGTTAAGTGTATTTGTGAGAAGCAACATATGTCGATGATGTAGGACCGAATATGTTTGACGAGGGTATGTAAAAATGCGTGAGCATAAGCATCAGAATTAGTGGAACGTGGAGTAATGAGACTTGTCAGTGTGATGCAAAGGGCATTGATTTTATTAGGCGGCGAGTCCCATCCGCCATGTCACAGTGTTGTTAAGCAGACATTTGTGCCTTTTTATAGGGAGAACGTTTGCCAGGCGAAAACCGACCACGTACTGGAACAATGCCGTCAGTCGTTATTTGAGCCAAGCGTCACTGGCAAGGCTGCATTCTGTCCGATTTATCTCGCGGTTTTTCGTAGTCACACTGCATCCAATATCTTCCGTTGGTTGACCGAGTGGTTTAGTCAGGGTCCACCGTAGATGGTTTTGGCCAACAGTACTGGCCGAGGAAGAAGTACAGTCATGGGAATGGAGCTGGAGCATTGCTCAGATTGGTGAGAATCTGTAAGTAATGGAGTGTTTTTTCTGTTCGCGTGTCCATGTCCAGGCGGATGACCCACGGGCAAGGGGTTCGAGGCAGGTCTTCCGTTGGTAGTTTTCGCTGTTCCATACTTTAGGTGAGTGGGAAGAGAAAAAAGGAGGAGCAGCTTGTTTTGGGCCAAATCTAGCTATCCAGCCATCTCGAAAGCGGACTGAAGATCGAGCGGCTTTTGTTCCAATGGTCTCTGTCCGATGAGGTTAGATTGTAGACTGCTGATATGAGCACTTCTGATGGCTTGATTTTTGTGTTCGTCGGCAGTGACTGGTAGAAAACTACAGTCACCAGCAGCAGAATTTAATCTCTGAATGTATTGATTTAACGATTCGCCATTTTCTTCCCTGGCAGTAGCTAGAGTAGTGTGACGTGCAACAATTTCGTTTTTTGGTTTTACTTAGATATCCTGTAGCGTTTTGACGGCATCCTCGTAAGAAGAGCACTGAACAACCACCACAAACAGGGGCAGATGAGCTTGTCCACCTTCATGGATTCGATTGATTCTAGCCCAATAGGGCTAGCATTTTCCGGAGTCAGAAGATTGAGGGCACACGTCAAAGCTATCTGGGCGTAAGATTCATCCATGAGATTGTTTTATTAATCGAGTACATTGTAATAAACACGGATTCTTCCAGGAATGATAAGGAGGTTTTACTCGATTAATACTTCGGACGTATGAGCTGCAAAAACAGAAACATGAATTAGTACGGTAATTATGTTAATGCATAGAATACGACAAAATTAAAAATACATAATAGACAGCACAACAGACGAAATAAGACATCTAGGAAATACACGCTTTACTTGTCTAACAGCGTAAGTGTATCAGCTGAAAGATAAGGGAGTTGGTTATGATGTAATATGCGTACGACATTATCGACGACCCAAAGTTGTCGTAGGGACATTTGTCTCATTATCGTAGCTCCTAAAACTTCAAACCATCACGACACCATAACTCACTGGATATTTTGAGAGCTGATTCAGTACTTGTCATGCTGACTTCCAATCCAGCAGACCATATGTTGACTGCATATCCACGCTTTTTTAGGTTATGAAACATCGACTTCGATTAACTTTATATCTCGCTGTCGGTGCTCGGATGATGACCGGTTACTCAAACGGAATTTAGCCTCTTAATTGTTGTGGAATTGTCGAATGAGTACACTCGACTTTCCCCCTAATATCCGGCGTATATCTCTGACTTATCCGTTGATTTATTTAGCTTGTCTCTAGAGATAACGAGCTTGTCTCGTAATCTTGCGGCGCAGGTTCGAATCCGCCTAGCGGTGGGCGTCCTCACGGTATACTCAGCCCGCGTGTGACTGGTGCTGGTCGCACGGCAACGAAGCGTCGTTACGGCGTTAAGGTGACACATTTTAGTGAGAATATTGGAGTCACCTGATGTAGTTTTACCGAAGTGAACTGACTACTGGTTGGTTCAGCGGAGCTGTACGCCACAGGGCACGTGCCCAGGTTACGTATCACGGAACGCCTTCCTTGCGAAAATAACTGTGGACAAGTCTCGGCTGTTCGCAGGCGAGGTGAATAATCAGTTGAGGACAGTCAGCGGCAGCGTCATTGCGCATGGGTCGTTCTGGGGTGGTCACGTAGTTCCCCATTAAATACCACAGGAAGTCGTAAGGCGCTGTGTCAAAGCCAATTTGACCGACTGTGAGGTCACTGACCACTCACTTCTGCGACCAGAAGTGTGTACTCAACGGAGGCACAGGATCTGAGGTTTTTCCACCGTTAGCTATCGTTTATAATGAACGATGATTCAACGGAGGGCGGATGAACTATCTCGATGGCCACCGGCTTATGCGAAGGCATATGAGCCACCTGGTTGTGAACGGTCTTCGTGCTCTTCCGCAACTTTGGTGGTCCAGGAAATCCCTCCTGGCTTCCTTGTTGCTTTATTTGGGCTTCTTCGGTGTCCTGAGTAGATTTTTCCTACTCGAAAGCTGTCTTATCATCATCCTGATAGCCGCTTCCCAACGGTATGCGATATACGTCAGTAACCTCGTAGCTTCGCGGGTCAGATCTTTAAGACCAAAGGCTCCGGGTGGGGTCCCCTAAGCCAACCCACTTCCTCAGCCTGGGTAACCGGTAAGCCACACACTCACACAACTTATGGACCAGTGTTTCAATGACTTTCTGTTCTCTGCCTCTATCGTTTACCAATGATATCCTCGGTCGAGGTGTTGGCGACCGAATTCCCTATATCGCGCTCTGCCGCACCACAGCTCGGTTACTTTATTCTACGTATGTTCAACTCCCCATCCTTGGTAATCCTCTCCGTTTCCGAGTCCACAACACCGTGTCGCTTTGGGCGAGTCTTCTCGCCACATGGTTCAAGAATTTAGGTCCAAGCGCGCGCCGCCAAGTAGTACTGCCAAGCTTTTTTTAGCACCCGGTTCCCAATTCAAGCTGACGACCTTCAGGGTTCATACACTGATGCAGATCGGATCACAAACAACCCTTGCTCGCACGCTGGAGGCTACTGGCGTCGATGTCTACTGCCCCATTGAAATCCGATTACAGGACCCCTGCACGACGCTACGGCTGGCTTCACTGTCTGCGAGTTCCGCTGGCTTTTTTACTTTGCGCTTATCTGGAGACGCAACCGCCGAAGCCGCTGGTCTTGCCGGTGTGGGGATTGTGCTGAGCACACGTGCTGAGGCTGCGCTACTAGACTGGATCCCTGTCAACAGTCGATTCTGAGCGATCCGATTGAAACCTCAGTGCGACTTTCCCGTCGCCTGACTAGCAGACACTGCTTGTTCGTCATAGCAGCATACCATCCCACAGACTGCAGCCCGGAGTCAATCACCCCTTTGAGTCCTGAATTAATTTACCTATAGCTTGACATGAACCACAGTTTACTCCACACACTGTAGAGTAAAGTATCAGAGTTCTCGCCCTTGCTTACTTGTTGACAGAAGGCTATTGTACGTATCCTCGCGAGTACCGTCAAGAATGACGCTTGCTCTGAAGCAGTACTACAATTTAAACAACGTGGTACTTATAAGTTCCGCCAGGACACAAATAGTTAAAGACGAGTTTTAATGTCAACTGACCGACACTATCTGAAAAAGCGCCGTACAGATATCGTGGTGCCTGCAGGGAACTTAAACTCGCAGAAGAGCGTGAATTCGGTGGTCACCATGGCCACGGCACTCACAGAACAAACAACGGTGATTGCCTACTACAACTCAGAGCCGATCACGGCTTCTTCCTGGAGTCCTCTGTCTCCTGGCCAGCCATGGGCGTAACTTGACCACATCGCCATCAGTTGTCGCTGACAGGTCTGCGTACAGGATTGCAAATCAATCTGGAGTACTCACCTCACTCCGGATCATGCGATCGTGTGTGCGAAGATCGCTTTAGGCTCCCAACGACGTCGCCGGAAACAGCTTCATGCGGCTAAACTTTCTGTTTCAAGCGTTCTCAGCCGGTTTCAAGATGCGTTGGCCTTACATCGCAAATGTGCCTCATGCTCTGACATTGGAACGCATTAGGCACATATCCGCAGCGCCATGTACATCTCTGCAACCCTGATCTGTGGTTTTACTAGTAGTCCTGTCTATCACGGGATCTCTGCACGTTCTCTCCAACTTCTCGAAGCTTGTCGGGCAATTTCAACTGGCGTTGAGTATCATGAACCACGCAGGACCACTAACGCTGAACCCAAACAGCTCCTTCGGGAGGATTGCTGGGCCTGGTGGACACAACTGGTCATTAAAATGGAGCAGCCAGCCTTCTCAGGGAATTTCCGAAAGCTTTTCTACCTTATCCAATCCACTGACGGTAAAATGATGACTGTAAACGAAGTTTTACGCGAAACTAATAGCGAGCCAATCCACTGCCAAAAACACCTACTTGCGCGCTGGCCCGAGAACTTTGAGCATCAGTTTAACTGACCACTAGCACCAGTGTGTTCCTGTTCAGAAACCCAGAATGCTCCCTGGTGTGTAGACGCTTCACCACCATCTGAGGTTAAGGTTGCCAATGATCTTCGTCTCCTAAAGTGATAAAAGCCTCTGGCCCAGATGAACTCCTTTCGGCTCTTTCCAAAGATGGAGGTCCATCACTTGTCCGAGAGCTAACTTCCTCCAAATGATTCGGATCACCGAAGCAATCCTGTCAGATTGGAGTCTAGCGGATATCGTGCCAGTACCTAAAAAGGGTACCTGGTCAGACTGTACTAACTACCGAGGGATTAGTCTCCTCTGAAGTGCTCGCCGCCCTGCTTTTAGGGAGGCTCAGCTTGGTACGCCTACAGAGCATACGTGAAGAGCAATCTGGGTTCCGCTCTGGTTGGAGTTGCAATGATCACATTTTTACACTCCACCAAATACTCACACGCCGTCAAAGATTTGGCCGAACAACGATCGCTGTCTTCTTAGACATACGGCCAATAGTACAATTGGTATAGTGCCACAACGTATGAGAAATACCAAGAACAAAAGGAGTGGGGAAAATAAGCCAGTGTTCATGGGAATAGAGAGTCACAATAAGTTCGCCGTATGGCGAGGACGTTCTCCCAAGGCGGCATGGTGTTGTGAACTCGGAAACGGAGGATAAGACCAAGAATGGGAGGTTGAACGAATGTGGAATAAAGTGATTAAACCACGATGCGGTAAAATGTGGTTTGGCCGTATCAGCCGCTAGCACCACTGCCGAGAAGAGCAGTTCGAGAGAGTGAGAGCAGATAGGCGAGAGTGGAGAGAGACTGAGCGAAGAATTGTTGATACCTGGATCCATAGGTTGTGTGGGAATGGTGCTTTTTGGTTCCTCAGGTCGACAATGAGGTTTGACTTAGGAGACCCCACCCGGAGCTTTGGGTCATGTAAGACAAAACTTGCAAAGCAGCGGGGCGATTGACGTATACCACGAACCGTTAGGAGCCGGCTATCTCGTTGAAGAGAAAACGGTTTTCGAGCAGAGGCACACTACTCAGAGCGCCCAAAGGGCCCGAGTGTTGCAAGAAGGCCTGGACTACCGAACTCGCCGCGAAGCATGAAGGCCATTGATAGCCGCGTGGCTCATACGCTTTCATGAAAGCCGGTGGCCATCGAGGTTGTTCATCCGCCCTCCGTTAAGTACTCACTTCTGTGACCAAAAGTGAGTGGTCAGTGACCCTATAGTCGGTCACATTGGCTTTGACACAGCGCCTTACGAGCACCTGTGGTATTTAATGAGGAACCACTTGACATTCCCAGAACGCTCCACGCTCAAGGACGCTGCCGCTGATTGTCCACAGCTGCTTATTCATCTCGCCTGCGAACAGCTGAGACTTGTCCACAGTTATCTTCGCAAGGAAGGCGTTCCCCGATCCGCAACCTGGAGACGCGCCTGGTGGTGTACAGCTCCGCCGAACCGACCAGTGGTCGCCTCACTTCCGCGTCTTAGACATACGAGCCGTTTTTGTTGCAGTTGGCCGAGTTGCTCTCCGGAGTTAACTACTAAGAAGGGAAGTGTCCGAGAAGTATGTCACCATTCTTCAAGCCATCTACTCTGGGGCCGAGTGTAGATGTACGCCGAACATTCGCCTTCCCCTTTATTTTCACCATTGGGCTGAGGCAGGGCTGCCCAGCATCCCCTTCTTGTTCAACTTCGCTGTGGACGATATCCTGGAGAGTGCTCTGGACAACTGCGAACCCAGCGGCGTCGAGCTGATTCCGGTGGACCGTCTCCGGCTTTTGGAGTATGCAGACGACATCGCTGTATTTTGCGACTCCTCACAGGCCGCCTGAGATGTTCTAAGTAGGTCGGAAGTGTCTGTTTCCTAGTTTGGAATGATCTTTATCCCATCGAACTGTAAGGTCTTCCTGCAGGACTGGTTAGCAGCTACTTCCACCCGTTGCCCTTTCAGGTCACTCTCTGGAAGTAGTGGACAAGTTCGTTTACCTCGGAAGCTGCATCAGCGCTAACGGTTTAACGGATTGGGTCTCTTTGCGCGTCTCTAAAGCCACGGTTGCGTTTGCTAATCTCCGCTATCTCTGGCGCCGGCAAGACCTGAGTCTATCCTTAAAAGGCCGAGTCTACAATGCCACACTGAGAGCGGTCCTTCTCTACGGTTGTGAGAATTGCACTGTTCGTGCAAAAGACGTTTAGTGGCTCTGTCATTGATCATCGCTGCCTCCGGAGCATTGCTGGCGTGCGGTGGCAAAATCACATTAATAATGAAGACGTTCGCCGAAGGATTTCCCGATCAGATAAACTTTATCGGTCACCGAGCCGTATAATTTCTCTGCACAGGTTTCGGTGGCTTGGGCACGTGCTTCGCATGCCTGCTCATCGTTTACCTCGCCGTGCCCTCTTCGCGCGCGCAGAATTCGGCTGGAAGCGAAAAAGCAAGGTAGTCAGCGTATGACTTTGACCAAAAGTATAGAGGCGCTGACCCCACCTTTGGCTGCGGCCGGGTGCTGTCGACTCCCCGGTTGGGAACGCAATGATCACGAGCACACATGCCTGGGAACCTTGTCGGACATGCCAAGAAACCGTGAGCAGTGGCAACCTATTGTGAGACTCTGCCCCCATAACTGCTGTTCCATACTCCTTTTTTATCCACCACTATTCTTTCATTATTGTAGTATTATTTTTGTCCATACGTTGTGGCACAGTCACCCATATATATATATATATATATATATATATATATATATATATATAAACCATTATAGGTTTTTCCTCCGGTTGGATCCTTGTTCTCCCTCCGTCACCGACACATGACCGAAACATGCTTTTTGCCTTACGATTAGTTCAGTTTTAGCATGTACATGTGGAGTCGCAGGATGACATATACTCCTCACTGTTGAAATTGCATATCATCAGCAAACCATTAATTCACACAGGTGCTTCGCTGTAATGCAACTGTAAACGGTCGTACACGGGGTGAGATACTGCGAAGGCCGAAATTCGAACTCGGGGAATAGTAGCTGTTAGTCAAACACCCGACCCAGTACACCATGAGCCTTAGAAAAGTATCAGCATTACACCCGCAATTTTCACTGTCATCGGTACAGCCCTAACCGAACTCTTTTCTGTTAACCTAGCGCTGTTTGACTGCAGAAGCTGTCCAATCAGTTCTTTATCCTATTTTTGGTCTTTTCCCCCTGCCTGCTTCTAACTCGATTACGGACCGTTATCAGTGACCCTAGCAAACTGATGTGTTTTTATTTTTCAGCTCGAACCCAATGGAAGAATTGGTTGTCTGCCTCTCTTTCGTGCACCAAATATTGTGCAAAAGCTGCATTTAATTTCCATTTCCATGAGTGTTTTTTCTACTCTCACTTAAGAACAGCCCATACTCTGCTCTTCCAAACTTTGCCTTGAGCAATGAATCAGCACAATCAACTTTATTCGGACATCGCTAGCTATACTCCAATTTATCCCGGGAATTTCGGGTTTGATGTTGATCAAGAACCCCCATTCCCCATGGGCTCTCATGGATTCGTGAATCAAATTGACGAAAAGCCAAAGATTTTGCTAATGGGGCTCCGAAAGTGAGGTTATTTGGTTTCAGCAATCTTATGTTCTGTTAGGAGTGGCAAATCGTCCATTCAAAAAGTGGTTTTCCACAAATTAACCCCAACGGAAACTCTTTTCTTGGAGAGTACACACAAGATAGAAAAGAATGGTAGCTAACTATGGCATGCATTTAACCCCCACAATTTTAGACGTTTCTGACTGCTCATTCATCAAGTTTCAAATATGGGATTGCCCTGGGCACATCGACTTTTGTGATGCCATGTATCAATCCGAGGCTCTTTTTCTTTCCTCCTGTGCAGTCATTTTTGTCATCGATGCTCAGGTTTGCATTCTATACTTAACAGAAAAATATTGGTAATCAGATGCGTCTTATGGGAACTTTAATGACTGTTATGTTGCAATCACATAAGTGCGCATAATCTTCAAATGAGTGACGAAAGTCTGGGCTTAGAATTATTTTGCATTCCGCTGATACCGAGTCTTCTTTATTGCCTCCGACAAATGGATTGGGTGTCGTAATCTCTCGGTTTCCATTAATCTCTTATAGCAGTAAATACTATTACCTACATGTTATCCCGCCATATTTATAAACATGCTTTTTCATTCTAGTATCTAAGCGAGAGCGCATACAGCCCTAGACTCAAGGCTTCTCCCCTTAAAGTTATCGGTGAATTCATTGCTCTTATTTAAAAGGATACTTATCAGCCTATCTCCCACTGCATCAATATTTTGACTAGGATTCAAAGTTCAACTCTGCACTACAAACGACACCAGCTGCGCACGACCTGGGTCAGACTTGCTTTACTGTTGGGCCCTCAGAAGCATCTTAACCTCCTTTCCGGTTAAAGTAGCTTGTATGGAGGCATAGATCAGTTGCTGCATGTTGAACGTGCACCCACTGCTCTCTATAAAGCATGACCAGGTGATACGGGTTCAGTTTAGTGCTTTGCGTATCTTCGAACGTAACTACACCAATGTAAACAATTCTCATTGTAGTTTACTCCTGACGCACTGCACAAACACGTACGCTGAATGTTCTATTCTGTCAGTTGGCTGCGAATGCCAATTTCAGTATGCATTAACGCATTGATTGGACCTTTTAGAATCGGTGACTGATTCAAATCAACCCATTTTTCACTCATTTTTCTTTTTGGGTTGTATGCCATACGTCGGATCAATCACGTAGCCTGCCAAGTTGGCTGCGCTTATCTGTCACATACCAAATGTGTAGTACGGGGGGTAGCCGAATATATTACGTGTTCGCTTCCTAATCCGGAGGTCACCGACTCAAATTCACGTAGGTTCGGACGACCTCTCGTTATACGCAATCTATGTGTGACTGTTGGTGGTCACATGACAGCGAAGTGTCAATACAGTGTGTTGGCGTACTACCAATGCCCCGTAGATCCGGTTTATGGGTTTGCTTTGAATTCCTGACTTTCCAAGTAGCCGACGATAGTGCATTTGGATTCAAGCGAAACCATACAGCCGAATATACTCATGCGGACAGCGTACTCCAACATTCCACGCAAGTGGCATGTTGGTATCTGATTTATCCTCTTGGTTTGTATTTTTCGATCTCAATCTGGCCGAAATGAGTCAAGTTGGACGTTTGGTTTCCTCAGCCGCTTCATCAAACTTTCGAGTAACACGCATGAATTTCACTCACATACCCTCCTTTATGTACTTCACTTGTCACAAACTGAGGTAGGAAATTTGTCTACAGGAAAAAATAAATCTAATTAACTTGAAACACTGTAACCTTGACGCGGTCCCCTTGGTTATCTAGCACGTGATGATGATGGCTGACATACTGCTGTTGATGATGGTGACAACAGTAGCAGCGGTGGGTAGACCATCTGTCATGATCTAGCCACCACCAGCTTCAGCGCACTATATATATATATATATATATATATATATATATATATATATATATATATATATATATATATGTATATATATGTATACATATATATATATATATGCTTCACTGCCATACAACCATGCGGACCTGTGAAATAAAGAATAAGAGGTGGGAGAGAAGAGGGACTTACCTAAAACCTTAATGCCCTAAGCAAACATTCAGGGTCAAGGCGCCTACACCTTGAGTATACAACATACCGTCACAAACAGCTGGTTGTCGTGCAAAGATAAGGCGACATCGGCGAAACAGCTTCCTTGCGGCTTTCACTGCTTTCACTGCCTCGCGTCATAATCAGCCATTACCCCGCAGATAACTCAGCACCAAACACATTTTAAGCAGGCAATCGGATTAGGAGTCGACAGCAGACGTGCCACTGGTGTCGGTTGCGAGCCATGTCCTGTAAAGTCTCGAGCCGAGCACAAAGCGAGTCACGTGGACTCAAGCCCGGAAGGCGAGACGGACCAACGGCACCCAGTTTGGTCGTCAGTGACTTCATTTCCCGCTGCCAAGTCAACTTCTGTCCGCCTCGAGCCTTGCGGCACCCTACACCTTGTAGACTGAACAAGGCCCTCCTAGGTAAGCGGTGACCAGGCATGCGTAACACGTGCCCGAGCCAACGCAACTTATTCAGTACTATCTGTTGTTCTAGGGAGCTAACATGACTATCACTACCTAGTACTCGTCTACGCACATCATCGTTGTGGACACGCTGGTGCCATCCGACACCAGTAATGCTTCGCAGACAACGATGATCAAAGACTTGAAGGCGCCTCAGTTCTTCAGACCGAGGGGGCCGAGTTTCACTACCATAGAGCAGAACGGCCCTCACTGTCACCTTGTATACACGGCCTTTCAGACGGGGAGAAATTCCCTTGTGTCGCCAAAGATGCCGCAGGTTCAAGAAGGCAGCTCGGGCCTTTGCAGTGCGTGAACTGACGTCAGTTTCTATGCGCTCATCGTTGATGATGCAGTTGCCAAGATAAGTGGATTGATCAACCACATCGATTTCCTCGTTAGCAAGCGTCAAGGGGTCATCAAGTGGCTGGTGGTCCTGCAGCAACACTGCACTTTGATAAGTCAAACGCGGCTCGAATGTTCAAAAATGTCACTTCGGCTGATCGACTGAACGTATGGTGATGTTCAAGTATTTGGCGGATCGTAAAGATGTGATCGATGCAACTATGACTCAGGAGAAATCCAGCTTGCTGTTCACGCAAGTCTTGTTCACCTATGCAACTGAGCCACCGAAAGAGAAGGGCGGCGAGCAGTTTGGATGCGACACGAATGGGACTGATGCCACGATTGTTGGAGCAAACGGTCAGGTCTCCTTTTTTGTAGACTGGTACAACATCCGCTAATTTTCAGTCAGATGGGATGGTTTCAGTAGTCAGAATCTGATGAAAGAAAGATGTCGGTTCTCGGGTGAGAGCAGAACCCCCATATTCGAAGAGGACAGTAGGAAGTTCATCTGGACCAGGTGACTTCTGGCGCTTTAGTAGGCGAAGCTCATATGAAACCTCAACTTCAGTCGGTGGAGAAACATTCACGCACCAGGAAGCACTGTGCATTCTGGAAGATGGACTCAGTTGTGCTCGTGGCCAGTTGAACTGATCCTCAAAGTGTTTTGCCATCATAAGAGACGACGGTGACGACTGTGAATTAGTTCGCTGTCATTTTCACGCAAAACCTCACTGTTGGCCTTCTGTCTCGTGGATTGAATAAGTGGAAGAGTTTGCGGGAGTTTTCTGACGAGGTTGCCCGTTCCATCTCGACGACGCATTGTGTCCACCATACTTTGCGATACTTTCTGAGAAGCTGTCTGACCTCAGTACCTGTGGCTTTGCGTAATGCGGAAATTGTTCGAAGGCTTTCCATTAATTGGAGAGACTGCATAGATCCAAAAACTAACAGCTCGTCTACTGAAGCCAGAGATCAAGGTAACGGACTTTCGTAAGGCACTCTGAATCTGTGCCCGGTGTGTCTCAACATCGGAGGATAGAGAACGCAGGCTGGGTCCTGATGTGTTCTGAAGCGTACCGAGAACATTTGGGACGCGAGCTAGTCTGGGTCAAGCCGTTTCTGGCGACACTGTTCAGTGCATCCAAAGCGCGGAACGACCTTAGCACACACATGCGCATGACCCGAAGTCAAGTAAGCGTTCCAAATTTACTTGCAGTCCGTTACGCAGTCTCGCCAACGGTAACTAACAGCGATGTGGTCAACCTGTGTCCAAGCTTGATCAGGCGCCGGAGGTCGCCAGGTAGCTTGTTGGCGCCAGGAAGGCCCGAAATTTGTGCTCGTAAGGAACAAGCCGTGGTCGATGTACAGTTGGAGGAGTCGATCGCCGTTGTCCGTCCTGCTAGTACCATGGCTGTGTTGACCCCAAATTTCGTGCTCATGAACTTTTAGTTTAGGTACCTGCGCAATGTCTCTGGCGAGTACCACGATGTCCGTGCGGCGTTTCTTGCGGAAACGGTCGGTGAGTTGACGGTAGAACTCGTCTTTAGCTTCATCCGGGTTGCAGTCCGTTGGAGCGTAAGCCGCCACAATGAATAAGCAGCGCCGATTGGTCCCGTGGCTGGAAGATGGCACTGAACTTTCCAAACGGACTGCACAAATACGGCTGTTGATCGTGAACCAGTGAGTGAGCGCTACCTCAGCACACACGCTTAAGGCAACTTCTACGCCGGCGCAACCAGAAGCTGCCGCTGTCGCATCTCTAGATAGGCGCAAGGCGAATATGCAATCGGAACTAGAGGATGGTGAGAGCAATCGCAGCGTTGTGCTGGAGTCCTGTAAACGGGTTTCGGTTAAGCACCGAACTTCGGTGGATAGGGTTTCCAATGTACGCGCAAAAGCAGCTCGTGATCCAACTTGCATAAGCGTTCGAACATTGAACGTAGCTAGCCTGAAGAGCGAGCGCGGTGTAACAAAAGCCTTGTTGTTGCAATAGGATGGTGTGCGGTCGATTTTGACTGGTTCATTGTTGCGCCTTAAGGTACCGTTTTATTTGCAATGCACTTGGAGACTCGAAATGGTAGGGGGGTTGCCAGGAACAGGAGGGTTGAATAAACGTGGAACGAACAAGGTAGTTTGTGGCGCGGTAGACTGAACTTTAGCATGCCCGGTCGTCAGCACCTCGGGAGAAGAGAGTCGTAAATCTATCATTTTATGTGTTGTGTGGGCATACAGCTTCTCGGTTGCTCAGGCTGAGGGAAGGGAGTTGATTTAGGGGACCCCACCCGGAGCCTTTGATCATAGAGACCTGACCCGCAAGGCAGCGGGGCGAATTCAGGGGAGCTGGTGACCGATTTCTTGGTTCATACGCCTTTCATTTGGCGGGCTGCCAAACAGGAATCCAATACTCCCAGTAATACAGCGTCCAGCGAGGCGAAGCAGGGGGAAGTGATTATGACGGGGAGTAGGAGGTCGTCTTACCCGTCTATCCGAATTGCTTTTGTACCAAGGAATCTGCGGCTCCTGGCGCCAACCCTAATCCTTGATTATCGATGTGATTCGTGTCACCTGGTTAGTTTACCCTGACAGTAATCTGTTGACATGGGTAGCACACGATTGGTGCCGGTCTTCAAGCTCTTATCTCAAATCAGTTTAGAGTCAGCAGTTGGCATGCCGCGGCATTCATTCGTTTTTTCACTCTTCCGACTACTAGATCCGGTAGTTTACTACAACTAAGCTATGTATGTTGCTGGAAATGATCATGCTATACAGTTATGCAACTTAGTTGGCCGAATGTCGGCATCGTATACCATACACTGCAAGATGAAAATAATGTCGCGTTTCCACTGCCGAAGGAGAGGTCTCTCAAGCTACGGTCGTCTTATTCGCGATCTCATCGCCGTGTATGCATATACTGATATGGCTAACTAATTACCTAAGAACTATACCCGTTCCAAATGCGTCCTCAGTAATGATCACTACCAGTAGAATCCTCATCGACCTTATTTGGTTTTGTAATTTAAAGGAATAAAGCGGAAACCATATATTTGATACCTACTCAAGGAGAGAGGCGTCATCAGTACACCGGTACGTCCTACCGATACTGCTGCCACGCGAGCACCAGAACTCGCGTGTGGGCTAGGGATTCTGCGAGGTCACTCACAGACGCGAGCTGGCGACCACCCGTGGATTACGAGTCAGACATCAGAGCCACCGGGGACCACCCTGTCTTCCGTATTGCAGTAATGTACAAGTCAGTGAAGAGTGAGCTACCTTGTCGTTCGTTACTGTCCCCCTCTGTCTCAGCGATTTTTATCACGGACTCGTTGGAATGGGTCCCGAAAGGATGAACCCACTGTCCACTGCTTTTTCGGGCGTGTGCTGTTTGTCTGACAGAGTCCACATACGGTGAGTTTCAATGTGTACCACTTAAATCTCCCGTGTGGTTGTGATGCGCCTGACCATCACCACGTTTATTATTATGGATGGTTTGGAGTGAAGGCCTCAGGTCCGTTCATGACCGAAACATAAAAACTAAGACGCGGGTCCGCGACACCCGTGTTGAATCCCTCATGTACAATTTCTTTAGTCTCACCTACTTTGAAATCCAGTGGAATGTGCTAATTTGGACAACATTTTAGATGCTGTGGATCTGTCGTGTAGTTGTTAGGGCTTTTGGCTTGTAACCTCTACTTTTAGATTTTGAGTTCCCGCTCCTGCAGTGTTTGCGCTCCACTGTAGCATCCCAGCTCGGGCACAGCCGCTTGCAATTGCATGCAGGCGAACTATCAGTATGTTGTGGGGAACGCACGTCTCCACAAGATGGCGCAAGCCGATACCACGTGAGACGCAGAGGCCCACATTCATTCGGGTTCAAAATCCGACACACCTCTACACTGAGAAAATTCACTTACTCTGCATTTATGTGAATTAACTGATTCCGACTTCTTCCCATCCGCATTACGTGAACTCATTTGTTTAAGCTTTGCTTTCCCTTAACCTACGCAGACTATTCTGTGGAAATTCACATGTCATCAGCCTCGGTATCTAGTCGCGGTTATGCAACACTTTTCGTTTTATATTACTCTTGTTATATAAGGACTCTGCTGAAAGCCCGTCATTCTTTTTCGGGTTTGGGTGCGTTGATGGTGAGCACTCGAATCTTGTGCGCGGAAACAAATCCGACGAGATCGTTCATTTCGAGAGTAAAACTCGCGGGGACACTGTTGCTCGTTTCGACTGGAATAGTCGTTACCACTAGACTGCAAGGATGGGTCGTGATATATCCCGGTTTTACGCTTGGTGTGATGTGACGCCTAATCTTAGATAGAAGAACGATGGAGATCCGCAATTAAAGCTTTTAGCTGCAAAAGCTGATTGCGACGCAAAGGAAGCTTGGTAGTGGGTTATTAGCTAACGTGTTCTCACAGGAATGGGTGACACATCAATTTGTATCCCCAACCCGACTAGGTATGTCCGACCCTCGATCATCGACCAAGCCGGTATGTTCACCTTTCAGGGTGCTTGTGGCATCATCCAACATAGCTTAACGTAGATCAACTGCACCCAAGCTTCTGTGTGACGTTTGTTTTTCTCCCTTTTCGTATGTCATGTCCCTTATGTCAAGCGACTAGGTGGAAACGTTCATATTCTTAATTGAATCGCCTCAGCTCAAACCTGAACATTTGACATCCCTCAGTTATTCAAAACGTCCCACAGTGATTGGCGATTGACCATTTTTCTTCATTTATTATTTGTTCACGACCTTGTTGTTTTTCATAAAAAGCCCAGGACAGAGACCGTTGATCTCACTTCATATAATCCCTTACACAATACTCCTCGCAGGACGACTACCACGAGGCGCTCAAGAGGCTACATTCTACTCTGGAAACTGGGGCACGCTATAATGTGAACATCAAGTTTGAAGTTTTTATTCACAAGGTGGATTGCCTTAACGACGACCAGAAGATTGACATACAGCGCGACATCACTCAGCGAGTAATGGGTGCCGTCGAGGACCTCTCATGTGATCAGTCCTTGTCGAGTTTCAACATCGGGTAAGTTCGGTATCTCCTTTCCTGTCAGGGCCACCATACACTTTTAGATAGTTTTAGCTGAAATTCACGATTCGTTCACTTCATCATCCTACATTTGGCCAAAAATTCCCGTATGTATATATTTGCAACAGTCTACGAGTAGACATAGGTCATCAAAAACGATGAAAATCAAAGGAAGGTACAGTTGTTGTAAAAGGAAAATCGAACACAACAGAAATCAATGCTCTCTTCGGAGGGCACGATACTACCCGGTTGCACAAGCCGAGGTAGAGTGTTGACTTAGGGGACACCACCCGGAGCCTTTGGCTAAATAACCTACCCGCAAGGCAGCAGAGCGTATTCAGGGAATCGCACTCATTAGGAGCCGATGACCGATTGCTCAGTTCACACGTTTTTGGTTTGCTTGATTACCAACTAGCATCGTTTTGCTGGAATATGATGCTGCATCAAAATGCAGCAAGGGTCAACGACTTTAGTTGGTGGCGGGTCACATTCGCCACGTCGCAGTGTTTTTAAACAGACATTTGTGACTTTTTGTAGGGAGAACGTTTGCCAGGCGAAGACCTACCACGTCCTGGAACACTGCCGCCGAACTATTTGCTGGAACGGGTTAAATCCGAAACACCCAGCTGGCACCACGAGGAGGTTGTTCGACAAGCCAGCGTAGAGCAAGAGACGTTATTGGGGAATCCGCACATATCTCGGGCGGGATACGATCGGATTCGTCCAGACTTAACCCGAACCACCCAGTTGGCACCACGACGTTGTTTGGTAAGCCAGCCAATTGCGGGAAATGGTTGTAGGAGTTTCTCCCGTAATCATCAAGCAATTCAAAGTTGCTTAATTGGGAAACAAAAGTTAGCATTCCGGATACAGCTGAATAAAGACCAGTGTTCAGCTGATTTATGGTCAACGGCCTGTGTTTCGAGCCACGGTTAACTTACTCTTCCCTCAGTTTTTCCATGATGAGAGCATTTGACTATCACGCGGACCTCTGCTCGATTAAACCCACTTTTCTACTTAATGCTTCAAATATAGTTACAACACTACCTACCTCTCCGTTTTGGCGGCATCCGTATCCGGATTTGCCTGTCACTGTGGCCTCCATGCGGACAGCTACAAGATGCCTGCGCCTACAAAGGGGACCATGGGTGGCTTACGCTGCACTACCCACAGTTCCACCCACACACCCCATATCCGGTGTAAACCCGAAGGAATAAGACCGGGAGGCATGTGGCTGGGAGGCAGGTTTCATCAATGGAGCCGGCCCACACTCCTTCAACAAGCAGAACAGAAGTATTCCGGCCTAATTGGGAAATCATGCACACCAGAAATACACATGGCGGTGTCTTGACCGTAGCCCATTTCACACAGCATGGAACCACTCTGAGCCTGGCACCGTCACGAGGACGGTGCACCCTTTTCCCAACAACAACAGTTAACTATCTCTTGGAGCCAGTATGGACGAGGTAGTGGGTAATAGACAGGTAGGCATCTTTTCAACATTCACATCAAGCGCATCCACACTGGGGAGCTCAAACAATATCTACTTCTGAAATACAAGGTTACTCAGCACGCAAGCAAACGTACCACATACGCCGGCTTATTGGCCTGGAATGGGAGCGTACGCATCATGCTTCTATTCCGTGTGCAATAGTACCTTCTCTTGCACCTGAGCAACTGCCCTTATGATCAGTCTACGGAGTTCGCGTCGATCAAATTCGCCTTGGATTCGCAACACCTGAAATCAACATGAGTTTGTCATAAACTTAACTTTTTCATGTTCTGGTAATGTTATTTTCGATTTGCCCGAGTGCCATTTCCCTGCACTAAGTTAGCCGTACAAAAGCGATATGAGTATCCTCGTCGAATTCATTCGATATACATATATACATAGATTGACGTCATGCGTATCCAGTAGCAGTTCGAATACAACGTATGCACATGCGTATATCCAATTTGAAGAGTGAGCTATCACAAACTGAGTAGCGGCACATTAGACCTCATGATCAATGGTACGACAAACGTGTGTGGGTTTCGTTTGTAGGTCAGGATAACAATCACTTTCGCAGGCATGAGAATAAGTTCCCGAGTACGAACTGTTGATGTTTTCTTCAACACTTAGACGTGACCGACTTAAATCTTGGGCATCCATATTTGAAGGAACCCGATATAGCTATTGTGAAGCAACTGCTAGTTAGTAGGATAAATAGTGGTACAGTAAAATAGTGTGCACTTAAGTGTTGCAGTCTACATGTACAGTCTGTTTTGCGGAGCTGATGGGGGAGATCACATAGCATGCTAATGCGATGCAGTGTCCATTTCTGGCTCTCTGTATCTCCGACCGGTCCGGTAATCTGGTGCCCGAGGTACATGCACCTACTCAAAGAACGATTGATGCGCAACCTTCGATATTTATAGGTGATATCAACTAAGTCCCGTTGCCCACTGTCAAACATGCGACTTTCCAAATAGTGTTCGGATGGTTTTGCAAATGTCCAAGTATTCAAACCTTTGTACGTACCCATGTGTACTCTGTTGTGCCCATACGCTATTTGATAAAGATCTGCATCGTACGACTTCGGGTGCAGCCCTTCAGTGCTCATAAAACGACTGTCGCTATGCGTCGATTCCTTTCCGATGTAATAAACTAATACACTAACCTACCATTCCCGTTAGGTTCAACCTTTTACTTAGTCCATCCAAAAGATTGTACATGTGCAATGCAACTTCTGGTAGGCGTCTCTGTGCATCTGCCTTCCATCCGTTTAGTACGTGTTTTTCATAAGCCCTGGTAAATTCAGTTTGGCTGAGGGACAAATGGAACTATACCTATGCTCCCTCACATTACTGACCTGCGGAGCGGAACATGAATTGTCGACATCGTGATAATCGCTAGTCGGTTAATTGTCGGGAATGTTCAGTTGTCACAGAATTTCCAGGGAAATTTCTCTTCGAATGCATAGTCTAATATCGTCACACGAGGGACAATCGTTGAGCATTGAATGTAAAACTTGACACTTTATGCATACTGTAAGCGGCCAAGCGATGATAACTTCTTGAGTTAAACGTATCCATCGAACTGGAAACATACACAATAATAAGCCACCCTAGCATTGATCCGTATCAAGCACACAATTCGTTCGGAAACACCGCGCGCACGTCAATTACGAATGAGCTCATGGATGGACTGAACCATTATTCTGCGATGCACCGGCTCTCTAAGCGTCGTGATACTTAGCTTTGAGCAGCTGGTCAAGCTACGGTTATGTAACCTCCAAATCGATTTTAAGGAGCAGAATGTAGATAGCATAGCCTGGTGAGTAATACCATGGAGTTTTCGTAGTGATGTGAATCACGGCCGAATAATAATCATACGAAGAAGAAGATAATGTAGCTCATTGTCTCGGTATGTCACCATATTAGACTCCACTTGAAAAGGTAGCAAGAATAGTATAGCATAGATCATGATGAGTACAACATTGCAATGGGCAACATGTGAAGTCATCGCGAAATACAACCGAGTTAAATAAGCCTGATAAAGTTAGGTTAGCTGTGGCTCATCCGTTCTAGTCATGTGCAATAAAGATATCACATTGCACCAAGTCAATAGTTAATCATTCTAGAATGAAATTGTACCCAAGCGCGACTTACATGTGGGATATAGAATACGGATGACACAAAGAAAATGACGGAGATGGAGTAAGCAACTTTTCAAATTAGCAGGGAAATGTTGCGATTATGTCCACTGCAGGCTCTCCGTGTCGTAAGGTAAAACCAGAGCCGGTTATGATCATCTCATGTCCGAGGTGAGCGAGAAAGAACAGGGATGTTGAGGCACCTCAATGTTGGTGACATCCGGTTTCGGATTTGCCTGTCACTGTGACCTCCACCGCAATAGCCACAGGACGCCTGCGCCTTCAGAGGGACCATGGATGGTTTGCGCTGCACCATCCACAGCTCCAACCACACTCCATATCCAGTGTAAACGCGAAGGAATAAGACCGGGAGGTATGTGGATAGGAGGCAGGTTTCATCAACGGAGCCGACCCACACTCCTTCACAGGCGAACACAAACACGCTGTATTTGGGAATCAAGCGCTCACAAGGCGGTGGCTTGACCCTAGTCCGCTCCACACTGAGTGCATGGAACCAGTCTTCGAGCCTAGCACGGCTACAACGACCGTGCACTCTACATTCATACATTACATACATATGAAATACTAGTGTTTAGCGGCATGTTCTTAGATTTGCTTGTTAACATGACTGGTTATCCACAGGATGGTTGCGCTTACAGGAAGGCCATGGTTAAATTGCGCTGCATTACTCACAGCTCCCACTCGCACGCTTTGTACCAAACATATTGAAGCTTGTAGGCTTACCAAAGACACACACGGTGGATAATGGCGACGTGCTTGTATCGATCGCTTTCTTCACTGGTGCTTTCGTTCTCGTCACACTGCTTCACTTCCGTGCAGTTGCGTGACAATGTTATTGTTGTGTTCACGTCAACCGAAGCCGTAGGTTCGTGAAAACACCCTGATCACATCGTGATGCCGCCGCATCTGATGGTGGTATGCATTGTTTTCCCTCACATTCAATTGGTCGTGTAGCGGATGCGTCGAAACTGGCTACATCCTTTCGGCGGACATGATCTAGCTAAGAAAGTCGTCGGCGCCGCAGTATGCAGTCTATCTCGCGTATGTTGCTCCTGTGGAGAACTGTTTTGCACCACGTCTCATCAACCGATGCGCGCAATATGCCGCATTCTTCTGCTGTTGCAGGCTTTCTGAGTAACGAACACTGCTCTCTAATAACTTATTTTTACTTTGTTGGTATGGACCTTCCCGATCTTTGGCACCATGAGACCAATTTCACACGCCCGGGCCCGATCTGCTCGCCTCTACATTGCGGTCCATACTACTGGGATAAAGACTAAATGGAGGTCCTCCCTGCTTAAGAGATGAGTGGCCCACAGAAGACCTTCACTGGCGTTCTCTCTTTTTAAGTTTTCCGTTTTTACCAGTCCTCTTCGCAGTTTAAGCAGTAAGAGATCACTTTTAATTCGTCTGGTACTCTAATACAATTGGTCTTTTAACGATCACATTGCGTGAGATCTTTCAGCAGAAATGTCCTAATTTTCGCGCCGTCACGTACTGTGTTGAGCACGACTTAACGCGTAGCCTTTGTGTAGATCTCGGATTACTGCTTCCGCATTTCCTGGCATTTACTATTTCAGAATCACTTTCACATGGCGTACAGTGACCAGTCTGTTTAACTGGATACCAGCGCACAGCTGCGCACACCGGTTTCGAATTCACAGGTTTATTATACCTAACGTTGACTAGAGTCGGGGCCATTTTATCAGCTCAGCATAGGTTCATGCGCACTATAGATTTAGGGTAATCAAAGTTTAGTGCTACCAACAGTTGTTTCCTCTAACCCGAATAGGTACAATGATCCTCACTTGCGGGTTTATGCCTGAACTTCTGGATCGACATACCTTTACATGGGACCATTGGACTTTGTTCAGAAAATGCGCGCACTCTCTTTTTGTACACTTCACCTCCATAACTTCGGTATGCTGCTAGGATACGCTGTCGGTGTCTCAAATGTCGTTCGTGTGCCTCATGCTGAACAAATGTGACTGGTCTTTCTAAGTGAAACAATGGATTTCTAACCAATCGTTGCTCATGGAACTTCATGATCTAACGATAGAGACATCAATCGTCAACCATCACGTCGTGGATTCACCTCTCAGCTCCGGCTATCTCTGTCCGCAAATTGTTGAGGTCATTTGGTACTGGACACGCCTCTACACAGCTAACACTTTTGTTGATGAACCTTTGCTCTCGTCAGCATGTCCAAAATGGCGCATGCGGTGGTGGTCGTGAGCCGTTGTTGGAGACAATGACGCGGTTCATTGGCAGTTTTCGTCATTGGAGAGACGGTGCTCCAAAATCATTCCCCGCTTCGTCAACGATAGGATGCAGGAAATTGGGCTCACATTTTATAACCGATAGTCAAGAGATGTGATACTTCAAAGGATTTTCCTTAAGTTTTACTACCTTTTTAACAGCGCATTGCTGCATTGACATTTGCGCACGTCTTTTACGCATTGAATGCTCTATTATTTTAACTGTTTCTAACTCTGCCCCTTCTTCTAGGTTTCATCTGACCACGATCTACGACCATTCCATCTTTGAAGCATTCAGCAAGGTAGTACAGCGATTAATCCCATGCTTGTATGCATTTGAAGAACTGCTTGATATTTTTATTACGGTAAGTGCTTTTCCCTGATATTTGAGCGTTCGTTGAGATAGGTCATCCAATTCATCCCGTTTATCATCTCAGTGCGGTCGAGCTTACTGATGAGGCTTTCAATTGTCTACAGGACAATCTCTTCCATCTAAAGATTAACACTTCGCTCTTTTGCCCTACATGTTTTGACTGTGTCCTCACCACCACTGGCATTTAGTCAGCACCAAGGGGTTCAAGTCAACCAGGAGCTTTTCCAAAACAAAACGCTAATTTCAGGTAGTGGCAACTACACCTATTCTCTAATATTTTCCCCACCAGCTATAGTTACACACTTGAAACAGCGTCTCACTTACCCTCGAAATCATCATCATTGGCAGTGGCAGTACATCAGTAATTTGAACTGATGACTCGCTACCATACAGACACAATAACGGAAGGAATGTGAAGTCTAGGTACCCTAAGAAAACGTACATGATCAAGACTCCTGCATCTTGTCATTAAGACACGGACATCGCGCGAAGATAAAGCGGCATCAGCAAGATAGCTTCACTGCAACTTTCTCTGCTTCACTTCCTAATCAGCAGTCACCCCGCGCTTGATGCAACACGACTCAATGTAAACAGGCACTCCGATTGGAAGACGACAGCAGACGCGCTACTGGTTTCGACTACGAGCTATATCCTGTAGCGTCTCGAGCCAAACAAAAGGCAGGTCACGTGGACCGCTCTGGAAAAGGCGATGGTTCGATGACACATCGTCAAGTCGTCATTGTCTTCATCTCCGCTACCAAGTCAACCTCTACCCGCGTCTAGCCTCGAATTACCTTACATTCTGCAAACAGCACATGGCTTTTTTCGGCAGTAGTGACCCAAGGCAACGCAGGTTGTTTATTGTTATTTATTGTTCCAACGAATTAGTCTGATTGGCACCGCTTAGTTCTCGCCTACCAACATTATCCTTGTGGCTACCCTAATGCCATCCGACACCAGCAATGTTCCGCTGGCAGCGATGAAGTAAGGCACCTCAAACCGATGTTGCCCAGTCTCACCCGCATAGAGTGGGACGGCCCTCAATGTTACCTTGTACACACGGCTTCTCAGACGAAAATAAACTCCTTGACACCACAGATGTCGCAGATTCAAAAAGGTAGTTCCAGTTTTCGCATTACGCGTACTAACAGCATTTGTTGTTGATAATTTATGTGCATAGCCAAAGGTCGAGGTTGACAGTAAATTTCCAATCCGGAATAACAAAATTTGTAAACCGGGCGGAACTGTACACCAAGTTGGTTAGTGTGTTGTTTGTTGGCTATAGTGAGGAGGCTCCGCGCATATGTGTGTCATCCACGCTGTGTCCTGCGAATAGTGGAGACACACAGATCCGAAATGTCGAACCGTGAAACACCCGAGGATTTGAGATGTCTCGCTGTAGCAGGACAAGTAAATCCTCGGGTGTTCACGATCACGTGATTGTAGATAATGTTCGACGCCTGCGAAAAGTGTGACCTCACATTTGTGGAGATCGCTTCTGCATGTAGACCGACACCATATTTTTCTAGTTTCTGTTTGTAGATTCGTCCCATGCGGTCTGCGTCGCGGATGGCAAGGTTCATAACATATGCCGCAGTCATCTTGGCAGCGAGCGGGTCAGGTTTGATAAAGGAGCTCCTAGTGGGTATTCTGAGTTCGAGTGTAATCTGAATTCCCCGACGGCTGATTGCAATCACAATCTGTTTCGCGATGTCGTTATGCCTTTTACAGCGAGTATCTTGTGTGTCACAACATTACTGAGGGACGTGTGAGTGTTTCCTTGTAAAGCTCCACAGCGATAAAGGGAGATGATCTGCTTCTAGCTCGGCGTCTTCGTTGAGACGGCCCCTGTTTGCAGCTTAATTTCCCGCATGAATAGCCGAGGGGAGATGTTGGCCGGTTGTCTTTGCCATTGGTGAGTTGAAAGTACCGTTGTACTGTTCCGGAGCGGGGAACGATCGGTATAATATGAAGACGCTGTTCTCCGAGCCTTCTTTGCAGAATCCTTGTCTAGGGCGGGCTATTCGGACACAAAGACAGGAAATGTGGCAATGCGATGGATAGGGGCCGCAGATGGATCGCGGATCGCCCAACTGATTGTAGGATGACGCGCTCCAAACTGAATTCTTCGATAGCAGATGGAAAATAAGCAACAGGTGTATCCGCTGGGAGCCGCAGCAATTTGGGTACATGAGAGCGAACTAATTTATCCAAATTTTTTAAGATATAGCGATGTGCTTCCGCCAGAGAGGTTTTGAATGTGACAGGGTGGTAAGAAACTGCGAACCATTTCGAATCGCTTGTATGGTTTCGGTGGAGCTCGAGTGGTCTCCTGAAGCTGAGAGCGTATTTGTTCTAGGGATGAAGGCAATAATTTGCCTTCCCATTTGAACGGAAGGCCGAGATAACTGAACGATTCGTCCGGTTGAGACGATTGTATGTTGATCGAGGACCATGAAAGTGAAGATGGGTGTAGTCGACTTAATTTGGCTAGATGAGATCAGTGTGACTGAAGTCTTTTTGGAGCGTCTTGAGTGTTAACTAAGGCCTTCCGGTCCCGGGCAGAGATGATCGCCTCGCCAGCATAAGCCAGGTAGTCTTTAGGGCCAGCACAACAATGCTGCTGAGATAATCCAGGTTTATGAAAGTCATCTTCCAAAGTCATGATGAAGGGCAATGGAAAAAGCGTGTCCCATTGTCGAACACTTCTCCGTGGATAAATACTGATCCTGTTGAAATTGGAAACAGCGGAGGCATAATAGCAAAACCACATAATGGAAACTATGGAGCGCCAAAAGTGGATGCTGCTCGGAGTAAATAATCGTGGGAAACGGAGTCCATAGCTTCGGATATATCAGTAGGTAGCAAAGGGCAAAGACGTAAGATTCACGTGAGAACAGAGCACTGCGGAAAAATAGTCAGGTCTTCAAAACAGCCATCCTTACAAAGAAATCCAAATTGGAGATAATCCACAAGAAAAGGTATAACCCACATATAGAAGAAAATCTGGTGAATCAGGCGGATGAAGACAGAGGTCACAAAAAAGGGTCGAAAGTGTTCTCGATTGGAAATCTTGGATACAAAGATAATCCAGGCAACGCTCATGTGGAGCCGGTGTGGAGAAGATTTAAGAAGACAGTTAAAAGGGAAGTGACAAAAACAGGGTTCATCCGGACTACCTCTTTCGGAGTAATGCGATCGACACTGGGTGCAGCTCTTTCTATCAGTTGAAGAGCGGAAAGCAAATCCTCAGTGGACACTGATTGTACCAGCTCGAGATTGGGATCCCGCGGTTGACGAAAATCACAGGTGTCTCATACAGAGGCTTGCGAAATAACATCCGATCATAAATTAGAAAACCATGAAATCTGCTCGCCCTCCAGCATGTAGGCAGTTTACCATCTTTCATCCTAAGAAAGTGGAATCGGCGTCACGTCAACCAAGGTAGTATAAACGTTGAACATGTCCAAACTGCAATTGGCAACGTTAGCGGTTATTCATTGTGGCTGCTCTCACTATGTGCCACTCACGGCCTGACGATCACGAACACTCGGTTTGCACTGAATGCGAGTGCTATAGCAACTTGGACGCACCCGCGGAGTGGTCACGGTCACCTGCTCGACTATGTCATCGTACGCCAGCGTGATATGCGTGAAGTGCGCATGACACGTGTACTGCGTGGAGCTGAGTGTGGCACTGATCACAAATTGGTGCGGACCAAACCGTAGATATATTTCCGTAAATCTATGTATTGCACTACTGCCGTGAATCGGCGTAAATTTAACATTCTCTCCCTCAGTACTTGGGCGAAACGTACTGAGCTGGAGAAGGCGATGGCTGCACGCCTGTGTGATGTGGACCGCATAGCCACAGTGGGCGACCTGTGGCACGACATTCGCGACCAAGTGACAGCTGCTGCCGAGGAGACCATCGGGCGCGCAAGCTGTAAGTGGCCTGAATGGTTTGATGACAACAATGCCACGATCGGCGCATTGGTGTCGAAGAATAATACAGCATTAGCTGTACTTGCGGCAGACCCCAGTGACTTGGGGAAGAATAATCCGTTTCTCGAACTTCGACAGCGACTGACCCGAGAGCTCCGTCACATTAAAAATGCATGGTGGACGAAGAAGGCGAGACAGATGGAATGCTACGCCGAATACCGCCAACACAAGGAATTCTTTCACTCCTTGACGGCGGTGTATGGATCGAGATTGGAGCCGTTGAGGACGCTGGTCAATGGCAGTTCAGGCGCTACCTGCACGCAGACTGCAGACATAATGCAGATCTGGCGAAAACACTTTGACTGTCTCTTGAACAACCGTTCAGAGATTGACTGGCCTACATTGAACGGCCTCAAGCGGCACGATGTGAAGGCGAGTCTGGCGGATGCACCGACACTGGATGAGACGCAGAGAGAACTTCCTCAGCTGCGGAACGAAAAGTGTGGCGGTGTCGGTGGGATCCCGCCTAAAATATTGAAACACGGCGGATCTGCGTTGGTGACTGCGCTGCACCACTTGGTGCAACGCATATGGATTGAGGAGGAGGTGCCTTCTGAGCTGAAGGATGCCCTTGTGCTACCACTGTACAAGGGAGAAGGGAGCAAACAATGTGGCACGAATTATCGTGACATCAACTTGCTGAGTTGTGTGGGCAAGGTGATTGTCCGAGTCCTGTTCAACCGCCTCGTGAGTCAGGTTGTGGAACCTAACGTGGCGGAAGAGCAATGTTGATTGCGTTCGGGTCGCAGCACTATAGATATGGTGTTTGCGGCTCGTCAGTTGCAAGAGAAGTGCGGAGAACGACACCAGCCGTTGTACTCGTTTTTTGTTGATTTCACCAAGGCGTATGATACGGTGAACCGCGAGACATTGTGGCTGGTGTTGTGTAGGTTTGGTTGCCCGCGTAAGTTTGTGTGTTTAATTGAATGTCTGCACAGTGGTATGCGAGCGCGGGTGCAGCTGAGTGGAGGGACCTCGGATGACTTTGCAGTTGTCTCTGGTGTGAAGCAAGGCTGTGTCTTAGCTCCTGCCCTGTTTAGTATATATCTTCATGCCATGATGTCTTGTGCTTTTGATGCGGCTTGTGCTTGCGGTGTTCGTGTGGAGCACCGTGTTGATGGTGGTTTGTTGAAGATCCCTTGTTTCGGTGCGAGAACTTTAGTCTGTGAGACAACTATCCGTATGTTGCTGTTTGCTGACGGCTGTGCGTTGTTTGCACACAGTGCGGATGAGTTGCAGCACATGACTAGTGCTCTGGCTTCGACAGCGGCAAAATTTGGGCTCACCATCAACACAAGGAAAACTGTCTATCTGTTTCAGCCTTCACCGGAGGTGCAATCTTCAATATTGCCGCGAATCAACATTGCGCTGAAGTATTGGAAACCACCTCCCGCTTTTGCTACCTTGGGAGCGTGATGTCGACTGACCAGCAGCTACACAGTGCGCTGCGTATCCGCGTGTCGAAGGCAGCGGCAGCATTCGGGAAGCTTGAGTACCGAGTGTGGAACAACCATCAGCTTACAGTTTGCAAGAGGCTGATGGTGTACAAATCCATAGTACTGTCCGTTCTTCTATACGGAAATAAAACGTGGACGATGTAACTGTGGGATGTGCGATATCTCGAGCGGTTCCATCAATAGCGTTTGCGACGGATTCTGCGTATCGTTTGGGGCGACAGAGTTGCGGACACGGAAGTGTTGCGTCAACGTGGAATGTATGCAGTGGACTGCATACTTTTGCTGATACACCTGTAGTGGTTTGGTTCTGTGAGCGGTATGGATTCGACGCGGATACCGAGGCAGCTATTATATGGCCAGCTGAATACTGGGAAGCGGCATGTGGGGAAACCAAAGTTACGTTACCAGGACATGATCAAAGTAAGCCTCTCACGTCCTAATCTTGATTGCAGTTCATGGGAATCGAAAACGCTTAGTTGGCGTTCATGGCGCGATCTGATCACGAAAGCACTTGACGATGTGCGGGAGAGAGACCGCATGCATGCAGAGAAGAAGCGGCAAGCGTCGATGGGTTTTACTCCATCGACATCGAGCGCATGATGCTGTAGAACATGCGGTCGCGAGTGCCTGAGTCAGGCAGGCTTAGTGAGCCATGAGCGAGGCCACTCGGAACCACCACCGAAGCGAC
Source organism: Dicrocoelium dendriticum (assembly GCA_944474145.2). Lineage (NCBI taxonomy): Eukaryota > Metazoa > Platyhelminthes > Trematoda > Plagiorchiida > Dicrocoeliidae > Dicrocoelium > Dicrocoelium dendriticum. Next base: position 60,209,336 of record OX104069.1, on the reverse strand, counting down.
GACGGGTCCTGTAGATAATGTAGGCAGAACCGGCACAGCGTTTGTAAGTACGCTGCATTCGGTTTACTAACCGCGTGCTTGCATGCTAAGTCTCTTTATTACAGGTGGTGGGTGTTCAATTTTGTCTTAATGCTTTTCTTCTCACATTAATATCTAAACTCTTTTCTGTAAGCTTTCACACGTCGATGAAGCTAATTGTACTTAATTTCGATAACATTTTCGCGTTTGTGGCGGTTTCTTTAGATATCTTTTCTGACGTCTTGAACTTATCTCGCATTCCTTCGTAACCGATTTATTTTACAACGCCCATTTAGTGAAGAGTTATGCGGCCATATGTGTATGTGTTATCCGATTTATTTTATTTTATCTTGTCGTTTTAAGTGATTGGCTGTTGCTTGATATCCCCGATGTGGCTGCGCTTGATATGCATGTTGACAAGCTGCTTACCTGTCTACTACCAACTACCTCGTCAATACTTGCTCCAGAAGACAGTTGGTTGTTGCTGGAGGGGACGGGGTGCAAGGTCCTTGTGGCCGCGTTAGGATTAAAGAGTGGTTCCATGCACTCAGTGTGGAGCGGACTACGGTGCAGCCACCGCCTTGTGTGCGGCTGATTCCCCAAATACAGCGTGCTTGTGTTTGCCTGTGAAGGAGTGTGGGCCGGCTCCGTTGATGAAACGTGGCTCCCATCCACATGCCTCCTGGTCTTATTCCTTCGGGTTTACGCTTGATATGGGGTGTGTGGTTGGAGCTGTGGGTGATGCAGCGTAAGCCACCCATGATCCCTCTGTAGGTGCAGGCGTCCTGTGGCTGGCCCTGTGGAGGCCACAGTGACAGGCAAATACGAAACCGGATGCCGCCAACCAATCTCAACTGTCTAGCAACTAGACATAGAGCCAATAAAAACCATGGAGATTAGCGGATAAGAGGAAGTCATCGTGTCATAATCATCGTGAAGTTGAGCGACACTACTACTACCACTACTACTACTAATACTACCACTACTACTAACTAATATGCCGCAGGAAGAAACGACCGGTTTGGCAAAAAGTAGGATCAAACATTTTTAGTTTGTTTCTCACACGCCGATTTTGCTCTTTTTTGTCATTTTTAATCTTTGAAGTATTAAACATGTGAATCAATACAATTCTGTACGCAATTCTTCCACTGATTCCGGTTGCGGGCCATGTCTTCAAGAGTGTTAAGCCATTGGCACTCCTCATCTTTGGGTCCCCATGCTGGAAGACGTACGGATACAACAGCGGTTAGACACGACGTCAGCGATTTCATGTGCTGTCGCCAAGTGGAAGGATGACCACCACGCGGTTGCCTCCAGCCAGGTCCTTGACGAGCGAATAGAGCGCGACGTGATAGACGCTCAGGTGCCATGCGTAGGACGTGACCGAGCTATCTTAACTGGCGCAGCAAAACCAGTTTGTTGAAGGGAATACTCGCGTTCCCCAAGATGCGTCGTCGAACGTCATTACTGGATGTTGCCACTACCCACGAGCAATCCTGCTTAAGCAACGGTTCTCGAAGGCAGAAAGACGACGCATGTCCTCCACGCGAATTGGCGAGGATTCGCTCCCATTACTGAGCGGACAGATGCGCTGTAAACGCGGCCCTTTAGCGAGAATGAGACGTCGGGACGATGCCACATGTGCTTCAGATTGGCAAATGGTGACCGGGCTTTATCGATACGAAGAGAAACGTCTTTGCTGATAGGGCCGTCAGCAGAAACACAGCTTCCAAGTTGGACGAAACTATCTACCTGTTCAAGTTGTGCACCTTCGAGAGTGAGCACGGGAGAAGGTTTAGGCCAATCCTTGAGCAGTACTTTACACTACGATGGTGCGAAGCTAATGCCATACTTAGATACTTCAACCGCCAAACGATCTAGAATGGGTTGCATACCCTGAGGATCGTCACTAAGTAAGGCGATATCATCAGCATAACTTAAGTTGGTCGCGCGCTCACCCGGTTGATGTTCTAAGTGCAAATGTTAAAAGCCTAAAGCAGTGGACGGAGTGAGTTGGATTGCGAAGTTGAAGAGAAACGTGGACATAAGGTCGCACACCGCTATTGACAGCGAATTGCGAGGAAAGCTTGCCGTGGACCCTTACTCTGCCGTAGGTATGAAGGTAAAATGCTCATAAAATGGCAGTGTACTTCTCTGGCACCTCGTTCTTTAGCAAGGAACGCCATAAAGCAGGTCGATCTACGGAGTCAAAAGCGGCACATATGTCTAGGAATGCAACGATAGTGGGCCTGTGATAAATGTGGTGATGTTCGAGGAGTTGGCGGAGCGTAAAGATTTGATCCATGCATTCACGGCCGGAACGGAAATCAGCTTGTTCTTCACTGTAGTATGGATCACATATTGGGGCTAGTGTACGAGGCAGAATGGATGCCAATAGCTTAGAGGCAACCGAAATAAGACTAATCCCGCGATGATTTGCACACGAAGTACGAGCGCTTTTCTTGAAAATAGGGGCGCTAACTGGTTCGCCTGAAGAGGAAGGCACTTTCCCTTCATGCCAGATTCTTGCGAACAGCGAGGTCAGCTAGCTAATGATCGCCACGCCGCCGTATTTGAAAACTCCTGGAGGATGGACGTCTGAGCCGTCAGCTTTGAACCGCTTCAAGCGTCGAATCTCGAGGCAGACTTCCGCTTCGTTGGGTGGATTCAGTGGGAGGAGCCACAGTGAACAACTACGTGTACTGCATGTACTTATGGACGGCGGAGGCCAGTTGAATTGCGAGTGAAAGTGGTCGGCCCAGCGGTCCATACGCCTCTGTTGATTGGTGATCAGAGACTCATCCATCTCGCAAGTAACCTCACTGACACCACGCTTCCTGAGGCCAGTGGACCGGATGAGTTGAAAAAGCTTACGAGTATTGCGGGAGAGAGCAGCGGTCTGCATCTCTAAAACACACTCAGATCACCGTGCCTGGCGATCCTTGCGTAGGCTTTGCTTGAGCAGCCGGTTGGCAGGGGACTTACTCTGCAAACCTTAATGCACTCACACACTAAACACGTTAGCTAAAGGTGCGAAACACCTCAACTACTGTGCCACAGTACCTAAAAGAAAAGAAGAGAATAAATAGGTTACAGGTGCAAGCCAGCTGAGCTACCGGTAACGGATAAGCATCGTTCCGGTAAGCTATCTGCCCGGCTCCTATGCAGCAACAAAAGTAATTTCTTATGCAAAATTATAAATGTTAAATACTGTGATCGTGGTTGGAGGGGTAGAGGTGGGACTAAGAAACTCAGCACGAGCGCCACTGAGGTCGACTCATAGTTATATCGACAAGTGTATCCAGCCAAGCGTGTTCATGGTCTTTCGGACCTTAACCAGGGAGCCGAGACGCTCCAACTGAGGCCAGGTTCGTAGTGAGGCCCTTCATACCTCTCAAACCAAGTCATCGCTTGGTCAGCTCTCCTCTTCTTCCATCCACATCCCCGACGCGCAAACATCGCACGTCGCAGGAGTCGGTGGGCTGGCATGCGTAACACGTGTCCGAGCCATCGGAGCCTGGTGCGTGAAATAACAGTGCTGAGCGGTTCATTTCCTTTTCCTGTGCCGTAAACAAGGCGTTGAACACGCTCTTTGCTCACGCGGTGTTCCCACCAGATGTGAGCCAAACTGCGAAGGCACCGATGGTCGAAGGTAACTAGCCTGTTTATGTCCGCTGATCTAAGGGGTCAGGTTTCGCAACCGTACGTACCGCTGCATTGTACACTCTACCCTTCAGGGCGAGAGTGATGTCGCGCCGGCACCATAAGTGGCGAAGGTTAGCAAAAGCACTTCGAGCTTTTGCTATACGGTTCGTGATCTCGTCTTCGATCCTAAGAGCGCTGATACCACTTCCCAGGTAGTTGACTTTCCGAACGACTTCTAGCTGATCCCCACCAAGGGTCAGCGAAGGATGTGGTCCAGGCCAATCTTGGAGGAACGCTTTGCATTTCGATGGTGCAAAGCAAAGCCCGAAGTGGCTGACAGTCAGTGCTAATCTGTCCAGCGTGGCTTGGCACGTCTGGGAGCTGTCACAGATGAGGGCAATGTCGTCGGCATACTCCAAGTCGAGAAGTCGTTCTCCCGGGAGTAGCTCCACACCTTCCAAGTCAAGTCCTGTAAATGCAATCTCCATGACTTCGTCAATAGCGAAGTTGAAAATGGAAAGGTGACAGCGGGCATCTTTGTCTCACACCGCTGGAGAAATTGAGGAGTGGCGACAGCTTGCCGTAAACCCTCATTCTGCCTGAGCTACGCGCGTATAATGCTCGGATAATATTTACATATTTCTCGGACACCTTTCCTGAGTAGACAATTCCAAAGGGCACATCAATCAACCGAATCGAAGGCACCTTTGATGTCGAGAACCCGACAACGGTGGGCTGTCAGTATATGTGACAGTGCTCCAACAACTGACGCAAGGTGAAGATGTGGTCGTTGCAGCCACGATCCCGACGAAACCCGGCTTGCTCCTCACGAATCTGGCTTTCCCGGGCACCAATCAGTCTGTGAAGGATTATGGAGGCGATGGAGGTCAGACTGATTCTTCTATGATTGCCGCATTCTGAACGCGAGCCTCCTTTGAAGATGAGAACAATAACGGAGCGGCTCCAGTCGGTTGGGACAGTCTCTTGCTCCGACAATTTCACTAGTAATTCATGTAAAGCATCAACAAGAGCAGAGCCTCCGAATTTGAAGAGGGCTGGAGAAACATTATCTAGTTGCGTGGTTTTGTTCAACTTCAGCAGTCCAATCTCACATTCGACTTCTGAGCCGGGGGGGTGGGGGGTGGATCCAAAGGGACAGCCCACGGAGCAGGGCGTTCACTGGCCAGCGAAGACTCGAACAATTCTAGCCGATTAAATTGCATTTCAGCCCAGCGCTCCAAGCGTTTTGACAAATTGTGGATAGGTTGTCCACTCTCGTCAGGTATAGTTTCACCAGGTCTCCTGCTGTCCGTTTGCCGTATCAGACGGGCAGCGGCCACTTCCATCTCTGACGCACGGTGAGACCACCAAGATTCGCGGTCTCTCTTCAGGCTAGCACGAAGTCTTGCCCGGAGCTCTTTGCGAGTTTCATTGTGTTCGCTTCCAGCCGGGATATGCCGGCGAGCATCGATAAATTCTAGAGACTGCGAAGAGACCCAATAACCATGTTGGCTATTAGACATACCACATGAGGATTTGCCTGCTGTTAGTAAGATCTGGTGAACATGTGACCAGTGACCATCAATTGTCTCCAGTGAGCGCTTACTCCACACGCATGTCAGCGTACTTCGACAAGCATTCAGAACAGCTGGCTTTGTTGGTTGGCTGGTGTCAATGCGCTCACAGCGTCGTCGTGGGCGTCCGCCAAAACGCATCCGCATGTCAGCACATACAAGTGCATGATCGGTGTCCACACATGTGCTCCAAATCGAGCGACAGTTCTGGACGCAGCCTCTCCATCGGTAACTTATCTCAATGCGATCGATCTGTGTCCAAGGCTGGTCCGAGGCTGGTGGGCGCCAAGTCACCCTCCAGCGCGTGCTGTGTCGGGAGTTAGTGCTCCCAAGAAATAAGCCAGCATATTCACACAAATGAAGTAACCGCTCACCGTTATCATTACGGGAGCCTACACCGTGCTGACCGCCCAAATGCATTTCGTCATTGGACAACTTTCCAACTTGCGCGTTCAGATCCCCAGCCAGCACAACAGTGTCCGTGCTTCTTCTGTGGCGAAGGAGCTGGGTCAGTTGGCGGTAAAAGTTGTTCTATACCGAATCATCGCTACAGTTTGTGGGTGCGTAGGCAGCGATGATGGATAAACACCTATTATTCCCGCGCGATTTTGAACGAGCCAGCCAATCGGACCGCACACATGCGGCTACTGATTGGAATCCAATCAACCAGATCAGCTTCAGCCCGGGGACTCAGGACAATGCCAAAACCGGCTTGGCCGGTGCTGGAAGCTGCATCATCACCGGATAGGCGCAATGAGAAAGTGCTGTTAGTGTCACCTGAAGGGGATCGCAGAGTGAGCACAGAGCTCTCGAGTCTTGCAGGCGGGTCTCCGATAAGCAGCAGATGTCGATCGAGAGGGTCTCCAATGTTCGGCAATGTGCTGCCTGTTGACCGATCTGTAGTGATGTACGTACTTTGAGGCATGCCAATCTGAAGGAGGATCGAGGGCTCCAAATGCAGGCCGATGAACTGGAATGGACCGCTTGATTGGACATGGGCTTGTTGATAGGAGACGAGTGACGCTCCGCGTTCGTATGTGAGTTGAAATTAGAAGCATGTTGGGGGAGGGCCAATAATCCGGGGGGTTGAAAACTGGGGGGATAAAAGTGAAGTTGGAACGGGACGGTAAGAGCGAAAAAGCGTAAGAGAGGGAATAAGAAGACGGGTAGGCCTGAGCAGTAGCATCCAAACCCCTATCCACCCTGCTCGATGCAACAGATAGGGCACCGTTGATTATCCTTTGCGGTGGCCAGAGCATCAAGAAATTGTTTTAGGGAAGATTCATGGTATTGCGTGGGCAGGATACTGTCAGGTTGCCTAGGCCTAGACAGGAGAACGATTAGGGTTCTCAACCAAAGCCTTTGGTTCAAAAACCTGACCGCAAGACAGGGGGTTTGGCGTTGGGCTACAAGGAGCCCGTTTTAAGGAAGAAGGTGCCACCCTCATTCCAACCCCCAAGCTGGAAGACCAGGAGGCTGAGTTTGTCTGGCCTCTAACCATTGACCAATCTGGTATGAGTGCCTCTGAAGGTGCAAAAGCACCACCCAGTATAGCTCAATGGATCGCTGAGGCACACAAACCATCGCACCACGGTAAGGTCCAGCCTCATTTCGGTGGGAAGATGAGACCAATGTTCTTCACGACTCGACCTAGCTACGAATATGTCGTCAATATATGCAAAGACAAAATCAAGACCTCTGAGGACTTGGTCGATAAATCGCCAAAATGTCTGTACGGCGTTTCGCAAACCGAAAGGTATACGAACCAATTCGTAGACACCAAACGGTGTAGTTATGGGCGTTTTAGGTATGTCACTCCGGAGCGACAAGAAGTCGATAGTAGGCTCGGGCATGATCCATTTCGGAAAGAATGGATTTTCCATGCAAACCGATGGATAAATCAGGAATATGCGGGATAGGGTACAAGTCCAGTGCAGCAGCGTTGTTCAGTGCACGGTAGTTTCCGCGTGGTTGCCAGTCCCCGCTCGACTTTTTAGGGACCATGTGGCCAGGAGATGACCATGGGACGTTGGAAGGTCGAACGATTCCTAGACGTATCATGTGTTCGAACTCTGCCTTGGCGGTAGCGAGTCTGTGGTGGTAGCCGTCGAGGTCGGGCAGTGACCGAAGGTCCTTTCGTGACTATATAGTGCATAGTCTCATCCATGGGGTCTGGATGTTCGCTGCATGGCTGATAAAGCACATGAAACTGGCGAAGCAAATCAGTGAACACCTCAGTAGGTAGTACCAGTTGCAGACCTATCGAGCTGATCGATGTGGCTCTACCTTGGACAGTAAGACGTGGAACTGTCGCGAAGATTCCTGCAGCTCAACTCAGCTATCCGAACAATGGTAGGACGCTACAACAAACAACAACAGCAGTACATCAGCTACTTGAACTGATGCTTCGCTGCCATACAACCATGATGACCTATGAACTAAAGAATAATAAGAAGGGGAGAAGGGGGACTTACCTGCAAACCTTAATGCACTCACACACTATACACGTTAGCTAAAGGTGCGAAACACCTCAACTACTGTGCCACAGTACCTAAAAGAAAAGAAGAGAATAAAAGGTTACAGGTGCAAGCCAGCTGAGCTACCGGTAACGGATAAGCATCGTTCCGGTAAGCTATCTGCCGGCTCCTATGCAGCAAAAAAAGTAATTTCTTATGCAAAATTATAAATGTTAAATACTGTGATCGTGGTTGGAGGGGTAGAGGTGGGACTAAGAAACTCAGCACGAGCGCCACTGAGGTCGACTCATAGTTATATCGACAAGTGTATCCAGCCAAGCGTGTTCATGGTCTTTCGGACCTTAACCAGGGAGCCGAGACGCTCCAACTGAGGCCAGGTTCGTAGTGAGGCCCTTCATACCTCTCAACCAAGTCATCGCTTGGTCAGCTCTCCTCTTCTTCCATCCACATCCCCGACGCGCAAACATCGCACGTCGCAGGAGTCGGTGGGCTGGCATGCGTAACACGTGTCCGAGCCATCGGAGCCTGGTGCGTGAAATAACAGTGCTGAGCGGTTCATCTCCTTTTCCTGTGCCGTAAACAAGGCGTTGAACACGCTCTTTGCTCACGCGGTGTTCCCACTAGATGTGAGCCAAACTGCGAAGGCACCGATGGTCGAAGGTAACTAGCCTGTTTATGTCCGCTGATCTAAGGGGTCAGGTTTCGCAACCGTACGTACCGCTGCATTGTACACTCTACCCCTCAGGGCGAGAGTGATGTCGCGCCGGCACCATAAGTGGCGAAGGTTAGCAAAAGCACTTCGAGCTTTTGCTATACGGTTCGTGATCTCGTCTTCGATCCTAAGAGCGCTGATACCACTTCCCAGGTAGTTGAATTTCCGAACGACTTCTAGCTGATCCCCACCAAGGGTCAGCGAAGGATGTGGTCCAGGCCAATCTTGGAGGAACGCTTTGCATTTCGATGGTGCAAAGCAAAGCCCGAAGTGGCTGACAGTCAGTGCTAATCTGTCCAGCGTGGCTTGGCACGTCTGGGAGCTGTCACAGATGAGGGCAATGTCGTCGGCATACTCCAAGTCGAGAAGTCGTTCTCCCGGGAGTAGCTCCACACCTTCCAAGTCAAGTCCTGTAAATGCAATCTCCATGACTTCGTCAATAGCGAAGTTGAAAATGGAAAGGTGACAGCGGGCATCTTTGTCTCACACCGCTGGAGAAATTGAGGAGTGGCGACAGCTTGCCGTAAACCCTCATTCTGCCTGAGCTACGCGCGCACCTTTGATATCGAGGAACACGACAACGGTGGGCTGTCAGTATATGTGACAGTGCTCCAACAACTGACGCAAGGTGAAGATGTGGTCAATGCAACCACGACCTCGACGAAATCCGGCTTGGTCTTCACGAATGTCAACATTAGCAACAGCAGTACATCAGCCATTTGACTGATACTTCGCTGCCACTCAACCATGAGGATCTATGAAATAAAGAATAAGAAGAGGGAGCGAAGGGGGACTTACCTGAAAACCTTAATGCCCTTAGCATACATTCAGGATCAAGACGCCTCCACTTTGTGTAGAGAGCCTGTCTTCACAAACAGCTGGCTATCGTGCAAAGATAAGGCGGCATCGGCGAGACAGCTTCCTTGCGTCTTTCACTGCTCCGCGTCATAATCAGCCATTACCCTGCAGATAACTCAGCACCAAACATTTAAACAGACAATCCTATTAGGAGACGGCAGCAGACGCGCCATTGGTGTCTACTGCGAACCATGTCCTGTAAAGTCTCGAGCCAAGCACAAGGCGGGTCACGTGGACTCCAGCTCGGAAGGCGAGACGGACAAACGGCACCCAGTTTGGTCGTCAGTGACTTCATTTCCAGCTGCCAAGTCAACTTCTGTCCGCCTCGAGTCTTGCGCCACTTTACACCTGGCAGACTAAACAAGGCCCTCCTAGGTAAGCGTTGACCAGGCATACGTAGCACGTGCCCCGAGCCAACGAAACTTATTCAGTGCTATCTGTCGTTCTTGGGAGCCAGCATGATTATCACTACCTAGTATTCGCCTACGCACATCATTGTTGCGGACACGCTGGTGCCATCCGACACCAGCAATGCTTCGTAGACAACGATGATCAAAGCCTTGAAGGTGCCTCAGATTTGCAGACCGAAGGGGCCAAGTCTCACTGCCATAGAGCAGAACGGCCCTCACTGTGGCCTTGTATACACGACCTTTCAGACGGAGGGAAACTCCCTTCTGTCGCCAATGATGCCGCAGGTTCAAGAAGGTAGCTCTGGTTTTTGCAATGCTTGAGCTGACGTCAGTTTCTATTCGCCCATCATTGCTGATGCAGCTGCCAAGATAAGTGAATTGATCAACCACCACGAGTTCCTCGTTAGCAATCGTCAAGGGGTCATCAAGTGGCTGGTGGTCCTGCAGCGACACTTTGCACTTTGAAGGTGCGAAGTGCATACCAAATAATGGGATCACTACAGTGAGGCTATTCAGGGTTGATTGGGCCGCCCCAACATCGTCGAAAAGCAAGAAGATATCGTCCGCATAATCTAGATCAACTAACCTTTCACCAGGCAGCACATAAACGCCTACATCGTGAGATTCCGCAACTTAACACTCCAGGATAGAATCCACGACAAAATTGAACAGGAATGGAGAAATCGGACAACTCTGAGGGACGCCACTTGTAGTCGGAAAGCTATCCGGTAGACCACCGTAGACCCTGACGTGGCCTGTAGTGTTCGAGTATAGAGCACGAAGGATGTTCACATATTTCGTGGGAACGCCTTTCCGCGCAAGTATTTCGAACAGAATCGATCGATCAACTGAATCGAACGCACTCTTGAAATCGAGGAACACAGCTATTGTCGGTCTGCGGTATGCGTGGCGCTGCTCTAGCACCTGCCGCGAAGTGAATAGATGGTCTATACATCCACGTCCTGGGCGGAAACCGACCTGCTCTTCCCTAATCTGAGTTTGCCGTTCCACAGTGAGGTGACAAACGATAATCGGGGTCAATAATTTTGTCGCAACTGGCGTTAGGCTAATACCCCTGTGGTTAGAACAGTCTGTGCGACTGCCCTTCTTGTATATTGCCACTATAATCCATTCGCTCCAATTAGCTGGGAAACTTCCTTCCAGATACGTTCGAATAGGGAGGTCAGTGCTTTGCAGAGGATCTCACCTTCATCCTTAAACAGTGCAGGTGGGAGGGAATCCGGGCCAACGGCACGAAAACGATTGAGGGCTGTGATCGCGTTTCGAACCTCGGCATCTGACGGAGGCTCTAAACTAACCGTCCATGGCTCGTCTTGCATCACCTGACTAGGAAGAGGTTTTTAGCAGTTTGCCAGCTGAACTGATCTTGAAATTGTTCAGCCCAACGAGCCATACGGCGCTCCTTATTGTGCGTCAGCGCAACTGCGCTGTCTCTGATTGTCTCACTGACGCCTGGTTTTCTGGGACCAGTGGTGCGGATTAGCTGAGAGAGCTTGCGGTAATTGCCTACTGCTTATACCTCCTCCATTTCTTGAGCCCGACTGGTCCACCAGGCTTCCTTGTCAGCATGTAGATTCCGCTTTAGTTCACGCCTAATAGCCCGTCTGGTCCCATTGTGTTCAGAGCCAGCTGGGAGATTCCAGCAGGTTCACCGACCTCTCAGATATCCAGTTACTGGTGCGGTGACGATGGATAGTGCCACAAGCAGATGCTCCTGCGTCGTGCATGGCGGCCGAGATCCTATTCCACTAAAGCTCAGTGTCATTGGGACAAGACAGCGGAAATTCGGTATGCAGTGCTTCTTGATAGGCTTGCCTGACCGAGGACTGAGACAGCTTCCCAGTTGCCAATCGGAGGAGACGCTTGATGCGCCTTCCGGTAAAGTTCCTCGAGAAACGACAGCGTACCAAGGCATGATCAGAGTCGACACAGGGACTCCAGTACGAGCGGCAATCTAGGATGAAACCGCGCCATCTGTGACTTATGGCTGTGGTCAATCTGGGTCCATCGCTGGCCAGCTACAGGAGGACGCCAAGTGGCACTTCGGCGCTCACTGTGTCTAAAAGCAGTGCTACTAAGAAACAACTGGTGCTCCGCACACAGTTGCAGCAGACGCTCACCGTTGTCAATTCGTTTGGAGTTAAGCCCACGATTACCACCCAGCTGAGCTTCGGAAGAGCTCAGACGTCCTACTTGTGCGTTCACATCCCCTTTAAGTAGTATAATATCTGAACTAGTATCGCTGCGTAGTAGCGCGTTCAGTTCGTGATAGAAAGTGTCCTTGACTGCATTAGAACTGCAGTCGGTGGGAGCATAAACGGAAATCGCAAACAAACAGCGTTTTGTACTACTTCGTGAATCAACCTTAGCTGATGTCGTCAAACGGGCTGCACATAAACGGCTGTTCACCGGAATCCAATCAACCAACGATGGCTCAGCCTTGGAGCTGAGAATGATACCTACACCAGCTTGACCCGTGAGTGCTGCATCGGTGTCTCCGGATGCGTGCAACCAATAAAAGGAGGACAAGCGTGGTGCAGTTAATTCAATAACCACGTTAGGGTCATTGATCCTAATTTCGGACACATCAATACCCAATGTGTCCAAGGTGCGTGCGAGTGCAGCCTGCTGACCTGTTTGTCTTAGAATGCGAACGTTGAATGTCTTCATGGAAACGGGATAGCGGGGCCTTATAAGGTACTGTTGCCGATAGGCGTCCTGTGCGTGTCACGAGAAGGTGGATGCAGTTGGTTCGACTCTAGTGGCACTTCGGTTGCTGTCAATGAAGCTTGGAATTATAGAAGGAAGGTTAGCAATGGTAGTCGGTATGGGAGTATGATAGGACGCTGGATGTCTGGGGTTAGGAGCACGAAAGGACAGGTTCGTCTAAGTCCTAGGTCAAGTGTGAGGAGTTTTTAGCCATGCGTGGGGATCTTAGTGCTGTTAGCCGCCTGCAAAGTAGTGCCGGTAGGAAGAAGGTGGCGTTTTTGTATTCTGCGAGGTATAGTGCTGACCTGGGCGCCAATGTTAACCAAGAACGAGGTTTGTTGATGGGTCGCGGACGTAGTGGAGGCGACTAGCAGTTTGGCCAGCCACGGCCATCGCCAATACTGACTGGCTCGTATGTTTCTCTGTGGAGGGGTGCATGGTGTTTTGAGATGAGCGCATCTGGGTCGACAGTTCTTGGCATTATCACCAAATCGACGATGGTAATAGCACAAATAGCGTGATAAATTTCTAGACAAACGGCGTCTGCTTCTTGAGGACGATCTCCGACTTCTACTTCGCGTGCGCTGTTTACTTGAGATTGCGAGCTCGAGCCTCGACAAGCGGTGGCACAGTGACTCAAATGGGTCCTTTCCGAGAGCGCTGGTTGGAGGCGAATTTACTGCATGAACGAGGGGTTGTTTGAAGAAACGCTCGTGAACTTTATCAGCAATCTTAAGCGTGCTCCCTAAATTCAGCTTTGAATCTGCCAACTTGTCTTAAGTGACCTCATCAGCGAGGATAGCAGTAGTGGTTGATGAGTCCATAGCTGACGCAAGATGCCATGGTCAACTTTCGTGGACCCAAGAAGGGAACGCATGTATCGATGAAGCTGCGATAGCTTGCGATCGTCAAGTTCGACACCCGACAGTAGTTGCTGAAGCCTCGCCTTGTCGGAAGTTGTGGTGCGTTTAGATATGGCGAGTTTAACTTTGTCCTGAGGCGCGGCGGGTGGGATATGGGCGAAACAGCGTGATGTGCGTAAGGAGATTTGAGGCACCGTGAGAAGACATGGTAACTTGGGAACTGATATTGCGGCATTGAGAAAGTGCTTCTAACTGTAAAAGCCACACATGTAGATTGGAGGCGTCGAATGGAAGAATTGAGAAACCCACAAGTTTTCAGAAGCAAAACAGGGAACTCGGCCAGAGGATATTTCCGACGAGTAACCGGAAAAAGAGAGTTATTATCTTTCGAGAAAAAGTTTAAGACAAAAATTAAATTTAAGACGGGATCACCAATTATGTAGTGGAAACGAATACACAAAAAGGCTAATGAAAATCTCAGTCAGCTAGGTAAAAAGTTAATCCAAATTTCAGTTATTTCTAAGTGGCCGAGACTAGCCGTATGCCTCAGCAAAAACGCAATCCGATCCAGCAACAATTTTTGTCGCCGAACACCGATCAATTACGACGAACGCACGCGCAGCAAAACAAAGCGACAACGCGGAACGAAATTCGAAGTATGTCTCGGTTCAGCTAACTAAACCGACGGTACAATAAATAGTGGAAGATGAAACAAGGAAGTACAATTGAAAAATGTAGGAGTTTGTGGGCGCTACACTTCCTCTTGGCTATCCGATCCTCAGTGGCTCCGTTAACTCCGCAAGGCACCATACGATTGAAGCCTGATTGTGCAGAACATGGCTGGTTCTGCGGAGATTGCTCAAGCAAAACTTAGCAAGGTGCGTAGCCCCAAGAAAAATACGTGCAGTTGGGTCTGCTTGTCGACAGTTCTCGTCCAAATACACTTGTCTTCACTAAAACATTGACGTCTGATGATGGCGGTTTATATCTGTCTGACCACGAGCCAACGGCTTACTTAGCCGTTAAACGGTGTTGCACTTTACTAAGGCTACCACATGCACCTTGTGAGGACCAGCGTTTACCAGTCGCCGTGCGAACCTGTTGAGGCTCTCACAGTCGTGGCTTGCACTTTCCTTGCTCATTTTACGGTCATTATGGTGTGTAAAAGCCTTGTGAGTACCTCCAAATAGATCATTGAGTTTATACACGTTCACTCAACAAACTAGTATCTAGTGATTTAAATCGCCTAGAGGTTTTGCCGGATGGATCTTGCTTGTAAGTAGGTGCTGAGCTCGTAAGGTACTAGCATGTTGGACTCGATACTGCAGATGCCGTTGCAGCAGTTCGGATACCTCGCCACTATTGTGCCCCTATAGGCCATGAGTAACCATCAGTTGTCCATCTAGATATTGTCCTCATTAAGTCATCTTTTTAGCTAACATAGCTTACAGCTCGTCACTCGGTGCACAGTTTAGCGAGAGCCCAGATAACGATATCAAAAAGTAGATCAAGCTCTGGGAAGCTTCTATTTTATACAGTACAAAGCTCCTTGTTGGCCTAGCTATAAAAACAACATTGTTGACGCTGCTACGAGGAACGACAGAGTTCATAAAACTACTGCGCGTTGCTACCGAAATGAGCGCCAAGCAAAGGCGGTGCTTGACTCAGGCAATCCAGTTCAGCAATCCGCAGCGATTGCCTGGGTGTACAGTGAAATAGTAATTTTAGTATTTTACACAAGCAACGGGGGAATCTCCGGACTGTTACATACACACTCCTCAGACGTGACTATAACGTGGGGTCCTATTCGGATACTAATCGCAGATGGCATGCAAGAGGCTTGCCGCGTACGGAAATAGAAGTTAAATCTTCTGGACCCAACGTGCATTGATAAGAGCTACAAAGAAGGGAGGGCAGGTAAGCAGAGGCAGACAGTAATGTGCATCGTGACTCAATAGTGGAACAAGTGATCGGTATGTACAGTCATTTAAACGAATGGAGGATCATAAGATGTAAGCAAGAATAAAGTCAACTGTCTCAACATACTGAAAGCGTGAGTAATACATGTTCACTCAGGGGTCCCCCTAAAAAGCTGAATGTGGGAAGCCTTCAATAGACATATCAGGTGGGGAAGCAAAGTGACGACAGGAGAACAGGGTAGCAATTGTAGTGGGCGTAAGCGGACAGAAAGAGTGCGCGTATAGTTCCTTTTTCCGGGGTTCCTTGTTAATTATCGCGTGTAGACTGGAGGGTATTGTCGGAGCGGGCTCTCCCAACTGGAAAAAACTGGTTAGTCCGGAAAGAAAGGCCGACAAAACATTTCCTCAGCTGCAGGCCCGACCGTGCGCTTGGGAGGTGTCACTCCCCCACCATACTCCAGTCGATGATAATGACGATCCTTCTCCCACGAAGAATCTCGGATGTCGTCTTTGGGGAACCGTTTCCGGGAGCTCGCGGGCCAGGCTAGCCGTTGTCACGCCGGTAGTGGGGAGTGGCGGTCTCTTGGAGCCAGAATGATGGGGCTTGAGGCTTCGGGCAGGTGGGCCAAGAGATTTTGCATTTTCTCAGGGGACTGGAATATAAAACTCTGGGAGGGTGGGACGTGGTCGAGACAGGCGGCGTGACACCGTACGGAAAAATAGGCAAGTATACGACGTAAAAATGTCTACACTTTTTGGGTTTAAAAATGTTTTCTTTTGCTTTCCGAACCGTTTGTGAATATAACACACGCTTACCATAAAAGTGGAAAATACTCATGTCAAGGAATACAGCCAACCTTAACAAAATCTGAGAAGCGGACCAGACGTTTGATCTGTCTACCGCGTCAGTTGCGTGAATTGGTGGAGGATCAAAGCTAGCAGAGGGATCTGGGGTGCCTGGTGCGGAAGATGCAGCTGTGGGTGAGTTTTTGTGAGACGAATATTCGAAGAATGCAGCCTTGTGATGGCCGATGGACACCGTTGTTCGGTGACCATTCTGGAGTACTGAAGGGTCCAGTGTATGGACGCTGAAGTGGGCGACACTGCGTCTGTGCGGACGAAAACGTGAGTGCACGTAGAGTCCACTGTGCATTTGCACATCTCTAGTCTGCTCACGTGGAGGGGTCGGGCTCAGCGAACGCATTCGTTGCGAAAGGGAAGCTACAAATTTCGGCGGTAGTATACACGAGGGCGAGGGGGGCAAATGAGCTCTCCAGACAGCTTAAGCTTGTGTCACAGACCAGCTCTGCTGGTGCGCAATGCAGGCCAGCTTTGATACTGCTGCAAATACCTAGAGGTATTTGCGAAATGTTTTCGCTCCAGTCAGGGTTGGGTGTTGCACGAAGAGATGAGTTAAACTGCTGATGAAAACATTCGACTAGATCAGTAGCTGCATGGTAT
This sequence comes from Dicrocoelium dendriticum, assembly GCA_944474145.2. Lineage (NCBI taxonomy): Eukaryota > Metazoa > Platyhelminthes > Trematoda > Plagiorchiida > Dicrocoeliidae > Dicrocoelium > Dicrocoelium dendriticum. The sequence continues at coordinate 60,192,669 of OX104069.1, read as the reverse complement.
GTTGCTGTGTGAATACGGCGGCCGCCTAAGAATTTACAGAATGCATCGAATTGTGAAGATTCTGAAAGGCTTCCCACGGTCCGTGGCGATGGTGGATGGGCATCCGTAGTGGGACACCCAGCGGTCCAAGAAGGAACGGACATCAGTTTCGGCTGTGCGGTCTGGTACAGGGATGGTTTCTGGCCTTCTAATGAAGCGGTCGACACATAAATATGCATACGGATCTGCGAGAAGGTCAAGTGTCCTACAATGTTTAAGTGTACTTTTGAGAACCGCCAATCCGGGGCAGGGAATGAGACGAGGACTACTGGTGTGCCATTGTTCTTCGGAGCTTGAGCCCACTTCCGAACATCTTTGTTTACGCTTGACCAAATCAAACGCTCGGTGACCAGTTTTAAAGACACACGAATACCAGGATGAGACAGTGAGTGAAGCGTGTCGAAGACTGTGCGTCTGAAAGAGACAGGCACGGTGACAACAACAAAAGCAAATCGCCAGCTGTACGCCGTAACGGCGCTTCGCTGCCACGCGACCACCACAAGTCGCGCGCGGACTAAATGTACCGCGAGGACGCCCACCCCTACGCGGATTCGGTGTGTCTAGCACAAACTGTGCGAGTTTCTCAAAGGATGGTTCCATCCGTGGTTTGGAGAGGGATGGATTGCCCTTGCAGTGAAATGGACTGCATGATATGTTGGAGATCTTCATCTTGGGCATGAGCCGATGGCATAGCGACGAGGTCAACAGTAGGCGAAGAGAGAAATGTTGTTGATGCGAGATGGGGCGTCGGCGACGCGATAGGTGATACTTGAGACATGGCGTATGTCAGCAGTGAACTGTGTGACGAAGTCTAGGTGTCCAGTTTCCCGTGGTGAATATCTGTCAGCAGATGAGTCTAAGGCAAAATGACCGTGAAAGTCCGGCCTTCTAATGTGTGGCGGGTGGCTAACTAGATGGCGAGCAGTTCTCTACTGAGCGTAGTGTAGTGGGATTCCCCTTGTTGCAGACGTTTGACAAGGGAACCTTGTAGCTGCCACTGCCCACCAGCGTGTTGTTGGAGAACAACCCCTCCCGCCACGTCTAGCGTCAGTTGTAGGAGAGAAGCAGACGGTTCAGTGAGCGAGGAGAGTTATGTTGGATAGTAACCCTGAGCACGGTGAAAGGCGTGTGTGCTGAATCAGGGAGAGTGAACTTGCACTCGTTTCCTCTGAGAAGGTCAGTCAGGGGTTGCATGATCTGAGCGCACCCGGGAATGAAGCGTCGATAGTAGTTGGCTAGACCACAAAATCGACCGAGATGCTTAAATAAATTTGGAGCTGGGAAATCTTTAATAGTCTGGGCTTTGTGAGCAGTAACTTTGGTACTAGATAATGAGACGAGATGGCCTAGGAATTTTCTCCTTGACTTGCCATGTTCGCACCTAGTCTGGTTAACGGTGACACCGTCTTGGGTCAGCCGATGGAAGAGTAATTGAAGATGAACGAGATGCTCTTCATCTGATGAACTGGCCACAATGATGTCGTCGAGATAGGGCAGGTAATCAGAGACACACAGTAGTATGCAGTCTTACTCACGAAGGAAGCGAGTGATCGGCATGTACAGTCAGTTAAGCAAGAACAAAATTTAATTTCTCAAAATATTGGAAGTGTAAATTGTTCCTATTCACTGCAGTAAGCATTCCATCGATCAACGTCAGAACTGTCCGTCACCAACCAGCTTTCTGCGGAAACAAGTGATGAAACCTCTTCTAATTCCTTGAGAGCATTTGCGCGATTAGATCCCAGCTAACGTGTATAAGGATGATGATGAGGGTCCCACCCGTGTGAAGCGGAAAAAAGCTTGTGAGTGGACAGTTTATAGAGCTCAGGTAGCTGACTGGGCTGGAATTACGTTGTGGTTTGAGTTGAGGTACGGGAATCCAGCGAATCTTACAACCAAAGGGCAACCAACCGACCGTGTTTGTATGAAAAGGCGTAACGTAAATACGCTGCCATACACAGCAGATGTACTGCGAAAAGGATGGGAGGCTGCTTTCGGGTTTACAGAATATTTTGCTCTTTTTCGGTAGTTTCAAAACCTTTTAGTTTGTTATTGGATTTTTAAAACGAGAGGCAGGCTCTATGGAAAACAACAAACGCTGACGAAGTCTAAAAGACAAATTGGAAATTTGACTTTCATATCACGTCCGTTGATAGTGATTGAGTAGGGATGAGGTCGTTTGTCGCTGTACGTTCCGTTTGAGCATGTAAATCCGCTTTAGTCATGTTCCCTATGCATAACAGGACGAGCGAAAGTGCTTCGTGTCAGAATGTACTAGATTGGGCACGAACTGATGAAGTCTTCCTACCTGCATCGAACAGTTTACTGAATTGTCAGTCAAGGCGCGATCCTCGATCGGTAATGACTACGACGGCAACCAAATTGAGCTACGCTAGCGTTTTAGAAAAGCGCGTACGACTGTTTTCGATGAGCAGTTGGCAATCGGAATTGTTTTTGACCAACCTGTAAATCTGTTGACAGGTGGAAGTGAACTTGTGTGAAACGCGAGTCGGGAGCTGGAATGACGCCGTGCTTTTGGCGTGCTGACGCTATAAGCATGCGCGAGCCCAAATATGGACATCACAGTCGACGTTTGGCCAAACGAAACCTTCGGTTACGAGCTTCTGGGAAGCACGTATACCTGGGTGAGGCCGATTTTGTAATGCACTAAAAACCAGTCGGCGCATTGTTATAGAAAGTGCGGGGTGGGTAGTGTTGTGAGATGTCACAAAGGATAGTTTCCTTGGATGAAGTCAGTGGAACTACGCGTAGTTTCAAAGAGGTGCTGCATCCATACTTGTCTATGTCGGGATCAGATAGTTGGGATGCATCCATGGCGGCTATATCGATGTTGGTTCTAGGCGTTAGGCTGATCTGGTGAATTCGTGAAAGAGCGTCCGCGACAGGACTAAGGGCACCTGAGATAGATCTTACCTCTGTCGTGAACTGAGAGACCTAATCCAGATGTCTACTTTCTCATCGAGAATATTTGTCCGTTGCGCCATTGATCGCGTATATCAGTGGTTTGACTTCAGTGTCGACCTTCGAGGTAGTGACGAAAATGTCTGGTGCCTAGGTAGATGGGGTGTAGTTATCTCCCGAAGGTGCTGCTGCGCAATTCGGCAGGCTGCAAACGTTTCGAAAAGAAAGCTAGCCGTATACGTCGATGGTCGATGACCTGTCGAAGATCTGTACCGGCGGCCGTGTCTGACTCCTCTGTTGTAAGAGAACGCGGTGCGGTGACTTCTTGGTGGGCAAGAAGAGCTATGTTGGAGATAGCAACTATGAGCGTCTCAAAGCCAGTTTGGTATCGTCTGGAAAGTGAAAAGTGCATTGCTTACTGCGGAGCAGGCTAGTCATTGGTTACTCTATGCCCGCGCAGTTGGGAATAATGGTTGTCAAGGCCAAGGGATCGGCGTAGCAGTTTGAAGGAGCCATGAGCAGGGTAGTCCTTTAGTGCCTGAGTTTTGTCTGGTGGAGCTTTGATACCAGCGGAGCATATCCTGTGGCCAAGGAAGTAAATGGCGTTTTGGCCAAGTTTGCGTTTGTCGGGGTTGACGGTACATCGATGCTGCGTCAATCGACTGAAAAGTGCGTCAAGGTGACAATGTTCATTGTCGTACAATCCAATCCTCTTCGGAGATTCGGGAGAACTCGATGGCTCTCTTCCTTTAAAACATCCATAGGAGACAACAAGTCTACGCGTTATAAGTTCACAGCTCGCTTGGTGTAGAGCACGATCGCTACGCATTTTCTCTGACAGTGGGAGGGCACATTTTATTGCTCAATGGGTTAGCTTCCACTCGCCTCAAGCCAGGCAGCCCCTGGTTAAATTGGTGGAGATCTGCCAACTCCTATCTGTGGAGACTCACGATGCAGGGTATCGAGATGCTGCCTGGGGAAAGCTAGTTGATCTTTATTATGCGGACGATATTGGGGCGGCGCAGTCAGTCCTGAATAACTTCTCTAGAGTTGTCCCGTCATTTGACATGCGTTTCGCACCTTCGAAGTGTATCGCGTTGTTACAGAACCACCAGCCACTTGATGGCAAGGAACTCGATGTAGTTGATCACTTCACCTACATTGGCAGCTGCATCAGCAACGGTGAACACATAGCAACTGAAGTCAGTTCACACATAGCAAAAGCCCGAACTTTGTTTATGTGTCTGCGAATTTGTGGCTATAGAAAGGAGTTTTCCTCCGTTTGAATTACTGTGCATACAAGGCCACGGTGAGGGCCGTCCTACTTTATGGAAGAGAGACTTGGCCCCTCCGATCTGAGGACCTGAGGTGCCTTCAAGTCTTTGATCATCGTTGTCTGCGAAGCATTGCTGGTATCGGATGGCACCAGCGTGTCCGCAGCGACGATGTGCGTAAGCGAGTACTAGGCAGTAATAACCAGGCTAGTTCCTTAGAACAACACATAGCACTGAATAAATTGCGGTGGCTTGGGCACGTACTACGTATGCCTGATCACCGTTTACCCAGGAGAGCCTTGTTTAGTCTGCCAGATGTAGGGTGGCGCAGGGCTCTAGGTGGACAAAAGTTGACTTGACAGTGAGAAATGAAGTCACTGATGACCAAACTCACTGTCGTTGGTCCGTCTCGCCTTTCGGGCTGGAGTCCACCTGATCCATCTTGTGATTCGCTTGAGAAGTTACAGGACATGGCTCACAGTCGACACCAGTGCCGCGTCTGCTGTCGTCTCCTACTCGCGCTACCTGTTTAGAGTGTCTGGTGCTGTGTTATCTGCGGCGTAATGACTGATTATGACGCGGGGCATTAAAAGCCACAGAGAAGGTGTCTCGCCGATGCCGCTTTATCTTTGCACAACGGCCAGCTGTTTTTGATGGTATGTTGTTGCCGCGCTTTTGTTTGTTTACGATAGTGTAGGTAACCGCATCAGTCATCCGAACAGCATTGATTTGAAGGGAGCCAGAGTGAAACGAAACAATACGTGGATCATTGAAGGAAGAAGCTCGAATGCCGTTTATCATCCAATCGACGCTTAACTCAGGTGGAAACTTGTTAGCACTGGAGAGGGATGAAAGGAGAGCGCCTTCTCGGAAGGGATACCGGACCACAGTTGCGAGGCAAGGCAAGGTTGCAATCATCCCGACCTGCAATGTTTGGTTTTGTGGCCCTAATTCGATCAACGGAAGTGAGAAAAAGGAAGAAAATTTCAGTGACAGGTAGGCAGACGACTTGACTATCCGAGCCAGTTGGGACGCCTTGCACTCATAAACGCCCTCATCAACGAAAGACACAGACCGAACCAACAAGGTGCCATTTGGGAACACTATCAATCTACCATCTTCAATGGGGCGCTGGAAGTGACTAGGTACCCAAAATGTTTTTTCCTTGTGAATCCAACGGACGGTGGGAGAAGGGGTACCCGAAGTCAGACAGTCGAAGGAAACATCATCGCCAGCAGATACCTCGCGATCATCAGGGGTAATTACGAAAGAAGGGGGAGAAATAACGGATAAGTGAGCAATAGCCTCCACTTTTCCTGAACTGCTTTTAGCTTCGCACACATAATTTCCAGCGTCAGACAACTGTACATCTTCTATGCGCAAACTTTTTCTGTTCAGGAAAGATGACCTCGGAATTTCTCCACCATCGCGACGCCACAGAATTGTAGAGTTTGGATCATCAGAAGCAGAACAGTGAAACTCAACATCTCCCCCTACAAAAGTTTGTTTATTTCCTGGAGTGAGCTTAAAACGCGGTCTGGATTGAACCCTTAATTGAGCACCCCTGCTACACCAATTTCCAGCAATATTTTCGGCGCAACATTGGTAGGTGCCAGAATCCAGTTGAGATGAAGCAACAATTTTCAAAGCGCCAGTTTCTGTGATACTGACGCGTGAATCGAAGGTGACTATCTTGGTATTATGAAGCCAAGATATGGCTGGCTTGGGCAGACCTGTAGGAGGAACGCATTCTAAAATGACGGGGTCGCCAAGGGAAACAACCTTAGTTTCGGGTCCAATGGCCTTTTCAATTGAGAGGTGAGCAGTCTTAACCACAGCCGGCGGTGACAAAGTCCAACCAACGCTGTTAGATGCGTTGCAATAGTAAGTTCCTTCATCTTCCGCGTTAAATGAAAGAAAAAACAGCTCCCAGTTTCGAGTTATCCTGTTTGATGTGCCCGGTTTGTCTCTTTGTGTCTGAACAATTTCACCGTCTTTGTACCAGGTAACTTCTGGGACTGGAAAACCCGTAGCTTGGCACCTCAAACTGAGTTGTTTACGACGCAGTGGGTAGGAATCCTCTGGAATTTTGACAAAAACTGGTTCTCTATTATAGTTAGTTAAGTCTGATTTCGTGGTAAAGCAGAGATGAAGAATTAGGAGAGGCAACCAGTTCACGTACATGACGGAGGAATCAAACCAAGCAGCGGAAATCGCACATCGCCGGTCCCATCAAATTCGCGGGTATCTACACTTGCCGTGCCCCGTTAAACAAGTTACAAGCCAAAGGCCAAACTTGGAACTGGACATCAGAATGCCAGCTTGCCTTCGAACGGGTAAAGACATTGGTGTCCTCGAACTTGCTTTTGACACATTTGTAGTGTACCGGAAAACAAGCCCTTTCAGTATTTTGTAACATTGGATTTTACGGTTGTTTTAACCTTCGAAACGTCCACTTATTTTACTGACTGCACATCCGTTGACACAAACCGTTTTGGTGAGTACCTCGCTGCACGTTTCTCGCTCTGTCTGCTTCGCTTCCTATTCTTATAGCCTGCACAATATACGTTGGGTTCAGTCGCCTCCGACTTCTATACTGTCGTATTTAACACGTCTTACGTGTCATTGCTTACCGACTAGTATCCCAGGCTCTGCCCAACAATTGATGACTTCCTGTCAGGAACACGCCGCTCACCATTTTGCATTTTCATTTTGGCGACCTCGTTCCAGTGATTTTGTGATTCATTACTTGGGATCATATCGTTTTCTCACTGCTGTTTGCAATGGATTATCTGGAGGATAAGCGGTGTCCATACGCGGTTAACGCCGTTCAGCCTGTCATGGTCAGTTCTGTTGCGTTAGGCCCTCACCCTTTTTGGAACGATGATCCTTTATTATGGTTTTTGCACCCAGAATCCGTATTTTATATTCATAGGATTTCTTCTGATTTCGCCGTGTATAATCAGCTTATATCTTGCATTCCTCAGAGTATATCCTCGCAGGTGAGAGGCATCATACTTTGCCCCCCTCTAGTAATGAACTACGAGACTTTTAAACAGGCTGTTATTCAGTGAATCACGCCTTCTGACATGGTCCGACTGCAGCAACTATTTAGTGATCTGCATCTAGAAGATAGGATGTCCTCAGCCTTATTGCGCGAAATGCAACAGGTCATTGGCACGTCCAACATGGATATGGAGATTCTCCGCAAGCTGTGGATGCAACGCCTTCCTGAAAGCACTCCGACTATCGTTACAGTAGCGAGTGACTTGCCAATCACAGCAATTGCGGATCTGGCAGACCGCGTCATCGAACTGCACCAGCCAGAGACTGAAACCAAAACACCTAAGCAGCTTTACGCTGGCGCAACCACAACGACAGGCGCGACTAGCGCGCCATCGGCGATAGACGCATTATCATTGCAGATAGCGTCGGTTTAGCGCCAGATCGAGGAACTCACTTTAAACCGTAGGCATCGCAACCGGTCTGGATCATCGCCCCGTCGCACAAAACCTGGTGCCACAGGTTACTGCTTTAACCACTCGCGTTTCGGTACTAAAGTCCGTAAGTGCGTACAGCCGTGTAGCTACTCCGCTATAGATGATCCGCCACGCCTGGCTGTAATGGCCACGAACGTCGGCAAAGCCCATAGTCGTCTCATCCACATTAGTGATTATGACTCCGATACCCAGTTCTTAGTTGATACCGGGGCGGAAGTCAGCGTCATTCCCCCTATGCCAGGTGATCCTACCTCTTCTCTGTCGACAAGCCTCAGTGCCGCCAATGGCACGCCAATAGCCACCTACGGTCGCAACGAGACTGGACCTTAACGTGGTGCGACGGTTTGCGTACCTCAATGACCCATTGAGCTATGCTGGGTGATGCCTCCGAGCATCTTGAGAGCTACTCCTACCAGGTTGGTCAATGGTGAGAGGTCAGACAAACTCAGTCTCCTGGTCCTCCAGGTTGGGGGTTTGAAATGGGATGGCGTCCATTTCAGTAAAACTAAATCACTGCCACACCGCTGCTTTGCGGACAGGCTTTTGAGCCAAAGGCTTTGGATGAGGACCCTAATCGTTCTCCTGTCTAGGTCTGGGCGCCCTGGCAGTATCCCAGCCCACATACAACCATGACATTTTCTTCAAACATAAACTTCATCCTGCATCGGCCGTCGCGCAGATTATCAAGGGTCGCCTTATCTGCTGCATACAGCAGGGCGGATAAGCGAAAACATGCTAATGCTGGCGCCTCTTTTCTTTCTTTTCCATCTTTTTCTCTTACTCCCATCCCGGCCCCTATTACTAACCTTCCTTCTATAACTCCCAGTTTAATTGACAGCAACCGAAGCGCTACTGGAGTAGTACCGTGTGCAGCCATCACCCCACAGCACCTATCGGACGCCTATCAGCAAAAGTCCCTTATAAGGCCACGCCGTCCCGTTTCCATGGCGACATTCAACGTCCGCACTCTAAGACAAACAGGTCAGCAGGCTGCACTCGCACGCACCTTGGACACACTGGGTGTTGATGTGTGTTGTGTGTCCGAAACTAGGATTAATGACCCTAACGGGGTTATTGAATTGACTGCACCCGGCTTATCCTCTCGTTATTGGTTGCACGCATCCGGAGACGCCGATGCGGCACTCACGGGTCAAGCTGGTGTAGGTATCATTCTCAGCTCCAAGGCTGAGTCATCGTTGGTTGATTGGATTCCGGTGAACAGCTGTTTATGTGCAGCCCGTTTGACGACATCAGCTAAGGTGAATTCGCGAAGTAGAACAAAACGCTGTTTGTTTGTGATTTCTGCTTATGCTCCCACCGACTGCAGTTCTAATGCAGTCAAGGACACTTTCTATCACGAACTGAACACGCTGCTACGCAGTGATACTAGTTCAGATATTATAGTACTTGCAGGGGATATGAACGCACAAGTAGGGCGTCTGAGCTCTTCAGAAGCTCAGCTGGGTGGTAAGTATGGACTTAACGCCGAACGGACTGACAACGGCGAGCGTCTGCTGCAACTGTGTGCGGAGCATCAGTTGTTTCTTACTAGCACTGCTTTTAGACACATTGGGCGCCGAAGTGCCACTTGGTGTCCACCTGTAGCTGGCCAGCGATGGACCCAAATTGACCACATTGCCATAAGTTACAGGTGGCGCGGTTCCATTCTGGATTGCCGCTCGTACTGGAGTACCTGTGTCGACTCTGACCATGCCTTGGTGCGCTGTCGTTTCTCCATGAACTTTACCGGACGGCGCACAAAGCGTCTCCCCCGATTGGCAACGGAGAAATTGTCCCAGCCCTCTGTCAGGCAAGCCTAGCAAGAAGCATTGCATAGCGAACTCTCACTGTCTTGTCCTAATGACACTGAACTTCAGTGGAATAGGATCTCGGCCACTATGCACGACGCAGGAGCATCTGTTTGTGGCACTATCAGTCGTCATCGCACCAGTCACTGGATATCCGAGAGGTCCGTGAACCTTTTGGAAGCTAGAACGCACCTCCCGGCTGGTTCTGAACACAATGTAACCAGACGGGCTATTAGGCGTGAACTAAAGCGGAGCCTACGTGCTGACAAGGAAGCCTGGTGGACCAGTCGGGCTCAAGAAATGGAGGAGGCAGGAGCAGTAGGCAATTACCGCAAGCTCTTCCAGCTAATACGCACCACTGGTCCGAGAAAACCAGGCGTCAGTGAGACAATCAGGGACAGCGCAGTTGCGCTGATACACAATAAGGAGCGCCGTATGGCTCGTTGGGCTGAACACTTTCAAGATCAGTTCAGCTGGCCCCCTGCTCCCGGACCTCTTCCTACTCAGGTGATGCAGGACGAGCCATGGACGGTTAGTTTAGAGCCTCCGTCGGAGGCCGAGGTCCGAAACGCGATCACAGCCCTCAATCGTTTTCGTGCCGCTGGCCCGGATTCCCTCCCACCTGCACTATTTAAGGATGGAGGTGAGGTCCTCTGCAAGGCACTGACCTCCCTATTCGAACGTATCTGGAAAGAAGAGAGTGTCCCAAGCAATCGCAGCGAATCGATTATAGTGGCAATATACAAGAAGGGCAGTCGCACAGACTGTGCTAACCACAGGGGTATTAGCCTAACGCCAGTTGTGACAAAATTACTGGCCTCGATTATCGTTCGTCGCCTCACTGCAGAACGGGAATCTCGGATTAGGGAAGAGCAGGCCGGTTTTCGCCCAGGACGTGGCTGTATAGACCATATATTTACTTTGCGGCAGGTGCTAGAGCAGCGCCACGCATACCGCAGACCGACAATAGCTGTGTTCCTCGATTTCAAGAGTGCGTTCGATTCAGTCGATCGATCGATTCTGTTCGAAATACTTGCGCGGAAAGGTGTTCCCACGAAATATGTGAACATCCTTCGTGCTCTATACTCGAACACTAGAGGCCGCGTCAGGGTCTATGGTGCCCTATCGGATAGCTTTTCGACTACAAGTGGCGTTCGTCAGGGTTGTCCGATTTCCCCGTTTTTGTTCAATTTCGTCGTGGATTCTATCATGGAGTGTTCCCTTGCGGAATCTCACGATGTAGGCGTTGAAGTGCTGCCTGGTGAAAGGTTAGTTGATCTAGATTATGCGGACGATATCGTCTTGCTTTTCGACAATGTTGAGGCGGCACAATCAACCCTGAATAGCCTATCCAGAGTGGTCCATTATTTGGTATGCACTTCGCACCTTCAAAGTGCAAAGTGTTGCTGCAGGACCACCAGCCACTTGATGACCCCTTGACGCTTGCTAACGAGGAACTCGAGGTGGTTGATCAATTCACTTATCTTGGCAGCTGCATCAGCAATGATGGGCGCATAGAAACTGACGTGAGCTCACGCATTGCAAAGGCCAGAGCTGCCTTCTTGAACCTGCGTCATCTTTGGCGACAGAAGGGAGTTTCCCTCCGTCTGAAAGGCCGTGTATACAAGGCCACAGTGAGGGCCGTTCTGCTCTATGGTAGTGAAACTTGGCCCCTTCGGTCTGAAGATCTGAGGCGCCTTCAAGTCTTTGATCATCGTTGTTTGCGAAGCATTGCTGGTGTCGGATGGCACCAGCGTGTCCGCAACGATGATGTGCGTAGGCGAGTACTAGGTGGTGATCATCATGCTAGCTCCCTAGAACAACAGATAGCACTGAATAAGTTGCGTTGGCTCGGGCACGTGCTACGTATGCCTGGTCACCGCTTACCTAGGAGGGCCTTGTTCAGTCTACCAGGTGTAGGATGGCGCAAGGCTCGAGGTGGACAGAAGTTGACTTGGCAGCGGGAAATGAAGTCACTGACAACTAAACTGGGTGCCGTTGGTCCGTCTCGCCTTGCGGGATGGTGTCCACGTGACTCGCCTTGTGCTTGGCTCGAGACTTTACAGGACATGGCTCGCAGTAGACACCAATGGCGCGTCTGCTGCCGTCTCCTAATCGGATTGTCTGTTTAAAGTGTGTTTGGTGCTGAGTTATCTGCGGGGTAATGGCTGATTATGACGCGTGGCAGTGAAAGCCGCAAGGAAGCTGTCTCGCCGATGCCGCCTTATCTTTGCACGATAGCCAGCTGTTTGTGACGGAATGTTGTCTGCACAAGGTGTAGGCGCCTTGACCCTGAATGTTTGCTTAGGGCATTAAGGTTTTCAGGTAAGTCCCTCTTCTCTCCCTCTTCTTATTCTTTATTTCATAGGTCCTCATGGTTGAGTGGCAGCGAAGCATCAGTCCAAATGGCCGATGTACTGCTGTTGATGATAATGATGATGACGATGACCTACGGTCATCGGTCGCTTACCCTGGACCTAGGTCTTCGGCGCGCGTGTTGCTGGGTATTCACTGTCGCTGCAGTCCCCTTTGCCGTTATCGGCATTGACTTTCTCAGACATTTCGACCTCTTGGTCGGTGCGAAACGCCAGATGACAGTCGACGCTGCAACGAAACGCAGTGTACGTGGCATCACCGCCGATGTCACATCTATATCCCTGGTCTATGCATTTCCCCAGACCTCGCCAAACTACGCTAATCTCTTTTCTCAGTCACTTCCGGCACACACTTGAAGGCCGCGCTTTCACTGTCTACACTGACCACAAGGCCCTCATCTTTGCCTTCAACTCGGCTTGCGACAAATACTCACCACGGGAAACAAGACACCTAGACTTTGTCACGCAGTTTACTGCTGACATGCGCCATGTCTCAGGTGTCGACAATCCCATCGCTGACGCTCTCTCACGCGTCAACCTCACTCTGTAGTCTTTGCCTACCGTCGACCTTGCCGCAATGGCATCTGCTCGGGCTCAAGACGAAGATATACAGCGCACTCTGCAGTCCACTTCGCTGCATGTGCAAACTGTTCCTCTCCAAACCACGGAAGGAACCATTCTCTGTGACACTTCCGCAGGTTGTCCTAGACCCCTCGTGCCCGTCTCCTTCAGACGCACAGTCTTGACGCACTGCACCCACTATCACATCATGGTATCCGTGCATCTTTGAAACTGGTCACCGAACGTTTCGTTTGGCCACGCGTAAACAAAGATTTTCGTACCTGGGCTCGCGCCTGCCTTCAATACCAGCGCTCTAAAGTACATCGTCACACCCGCAGTCCTCTTTGTTCATTTCCTGCCCCGGACTCTCGGTTCTCGCATGTACACTTAGACCTAGTAGATCCTTTGCCTCCTTCACGCGGATTCGTATACATTCTTACATGTGTCGACCGCTTCACCAGATTGCCAGAAGCCATTCCCGTAACAGATCACACAGCTGAGACTGTTATCCGGGCCTTCTTGGATCGGTGGGTTTCGCACTACGGATGCCCATCCACCATCACAACTGACCGAGGAACGCCTTTCGAATCTTCACAATTCGATACGTTCTGCAACTTCTTAGGCTGTCGCCGCATTCGTACCACAACATATCACCCAGCAGCCAACGGGTTAGTTGAACGCTTCCATAGACAGCTTAAAGCCTCGCTCTGCGCCTCCTTCGACCCTAGCTGGGGCGAAAACGTTTCGCTCGTACTCTTAGGTATTCACAGCAGCATCAAAGCTGACTTGCAACGTGCACCAGCAGAGCTGGTTTACGGCACAACACTCAGGTTACCAGGAGAATTCGTTTCGCCTCCCGCATCGTCGGGTATGCCTCCGTCTAACTTTGCGTCCTCCCTAGCTCAACGCATGTGTTCACTACGCCCGACCCCTCCCCGTGAACAGACTAGAGATGTGCAAATGCATAGCGGACTCTCTACCTGCACTTACGTCTTCCTCCGCACCGACGCAGTGCGGCGCCTTCTTCAGTCTGCCTACACTGGCCCTTTCAGAGTTCTGCAACGGACTCCGAAACATTTTCCTTTGGACCAGAATGGTTACCGAACAACGGTGTCCATCGACCGTTTCATTGGCTTTTGTTGACGAACCACTTGCAACCCATACTGATGCTCTCGCACAAGCACCCGCACCTGTGGTGACTTCCCGAGCACAGGATAACCCGGAACTCTCCGTACCTCTTGACTCGCAACTTATCCCGCCTCAACCCCAGGAAACCGACCGACGCGATAGAGAGGTCAAACTTCCGGTCCGTTTTTCAGATTTTGTAAACGTTTGCCATTTCCATTAACACGCCTTTTTCGTCTTTAGTGATTATCGTGCGTCTTGTTCACAAACGTTTCGCAAAATCGACACAAAAACCAAAACATTTTGAAAACCTAAAAAGCGTATTTGCTTTTATCATACATGCCATGTTCTCTCTCCGGCGTCAAGCCACTTCCCCAACCCTTGCACACCCCCTCTGAGTTCTACCTTCCAGAAACTCAACCGCCGGAACCGCCCAGTCAACCCCCGAGTGACTCGCCAACCGGCTCAACGCAACCCCGTAGTGACTCGCCAGCCGACCTAAGGCCCCCTTCCTCGCCCAAGGAACAGTCTTCCTCGACCGCAGACACCCACGAACGGATCGGTCCCCCAACGCCGCCTAGGCATTGCCGGCGAGGACGCCTTCATTTCTTCGTGGGACGAGGACCCTGGACTAAAGTGCGGTTGGGGGAGAGTGACACCTCCCAAGCGCACCATCGGACCTGCAGCAAGGGGAAGGTCCTGTCGGCCTTTCTTCTAGACTAACCAGTTTTATTTTGCAGTCCGACCAGCCCGCTCTGATGGCCTACCGATGATGCACTCTGGTTTACACGATCGTCATAAATAATAACTAACAAAAGCCTGGACCCAGCGAACTCTGCTACACACTCCACCTTGGAAGACCTTACTCAAACTCATGCGAATATTCGCATCCACCCTCACCTTCCGTTTTCTCCCACTAACAGCTCCATCGAAGGCTTCAATCTTTCAGCGTTCTAGGGGGAGGCCCTTGTAGTGTACCGGAAAACAAGCTCTTTCAGTATTTTGTAGCATTGGATTTTACGGTTGTTTTAACCTTCGAAACGTCCACTTATTTTACTGACTGCACATCCGTTGACACAAACCGTTTTGGTGAGTACCTCGCTGCACGTTTCTCGCTCTGTCTGCTTCGCTTCCTATTCTTGTAGCCTGCACAATATACGTTGGGTTCAGTCGCCTCCGACTTCTATACTGTCGTATTTAACACGTCTTACGTGTCATTGCTTACTGACTAGTATCCTAGGCTCCGCCCAGCCCATTGTGTTCTCTCCATAGAGATTGTTCTAACGACAGGTGCATTAAGCCATGAAATCGGCGCAGTAATTTAACACACATACACCGATGGATCTCAGAAAGCATTCGGCCATGCCGGCAGAACACTAGCGAATGCCGAAAGTAACCACAGCCAGATCGAGAAAGAAGCATGGGCCATGGTGTACGCGGTCAAGTAATTCTCGTTTATTTCAAACTCCATACGGCCGCCCCTTCAATCTTCTAACTGATCACAATCCCTTGCTGGCTATGTTTAGTTCGAATAAGGGCATCCCGGCCTACACAGCCTACCGGCTACATCGTTTGGCTCTTATCTTAATGGAGTATGATTTCGAGATCCACTATCAGTCGACGATTTCCATTGGCCAAGCGGATGCACTGTCACGCCCAATTGATGCCCTTCAGTAAGAACATGAGGACACAACCATTGCCTCGGTCGAGATCGAACCTGACGTCAGCTATCTGGTAGGTGGTGCATTGTACTGTATACAAGTTATCGCAGAAGCTGTACAAACCCAAATGCTTCCGAACCCAGTACTCAAGAAAGTTACACAGTTCCACAAAAGAAATTGGCCACGTTCACGTCCATGTGCCGAGTTGCAACAGTACTTCCAGAGCAGACACTAGCTCTCTATTGTAAACGACTGCATACTAGTTTCGGAAAGAGTAATCATCCCCAAGGCACTCCTGGAGCGCCTTATTTGGCAGTTCCACGCCGGGCATCCTGGGATCAATCGGATGAAGGCGCTTGCCTGCAGTTATGTATACAGGCTCTTCTTGGACAAACAGCTAGCATAGCTAAACGCTGCCATAAGTGCGCCAATATCTTGAAACCGCCACAAAATCATAACTCTATTCATGGCCAAAAGCTACTAAGCTATGGTGCCGCATCCGTGTTGACTTCGCAGGACCGATCAACGGCCGAAGTTTCTTCATTATAGTCGACTCATACAGCAAGTGGTCTGAAGTATTTCTCATGGATAGCACAACCACCAATACCACGGTATCAAAACTGCGCCAAACGTTTAGCCGATTCGGCTGTTCTGTGATAATTGTAACTGGCAATGGCACACAATTCACTTCGGCAACTTTTACGGAGTTCTGCGTTAATGTACCTACCGTGGCTCTCTTATAATGAACGCCGGTCATTTACAGTTCTTGTCCAAACCATCCAGTAGCCATCTAACCTTTAGCGAAATTCACAAAATGTTACTGCGCGTGCAGAAACATGAATTTCTCTCCACCGTAGTGGTGAGGATGTATGGAATTCTCGATAGACGAGTGATTTAGTGCAGATCTCAGCTGAGTTGAGGCGTAAGCTAGTGAAGGACGCACCGACATGCTATATGAGCCTGTTTTGGTCATCGAGCGAGATAAGTACAGACAGCCACAACGTGTTTCCGGCGTTCGTTAGCTGTCAGCTAACTTCAAGCTGAGGGTCATGGCCAACCGTAGGTGTTGGAGCGATCAATGGTTATCTGTGACTTGCTGGCTATGCAGCAAAGTTGGTGTAGGCGAGATAAAGCGCACAACCAAAACTGCGACGTGAATGTGCGAACGTGATGGCAGCTCAGCGAACCTGGTGTTTTGGATTAGCTGAGGACGAGGTTAGGCATCGCAAGTCATAACAATGTCATCAAATCACTGCCACAGGTAGTGGAGTACGAGCAGACAATGCAGTCGGGATCACTTAACGTGCCTGTTACTTAGCGTGCGCTGATTATTTGGCTGTACGGTGAATGCGGTTTAAACGCCGCATCATGTTCACGAGGATACAATGCCATGAACGCGGGAATGCGTCCCGTTACTGCCCGGTACATATTTAAACTAGTGAAGAACTTCGAGCAAACTGGGAGTGTGTGACATGAAGAGAACCGTGTAAAGGACAATTTTGCTCAATTGCCATCGCTACACACCTGGAGCAAAACCGTACCCGAATTTCCCCATGCTCTTGTTTGTGTTTACAATCACATTCGAAGCCGGTTACTTTTACAACTGACACATATTCAGGTGCGCCCTTTGTTAACCAGACTAACGCTTATTAGCATCAATCCGCCCCATGATTTCTGGTCTAACTTATTGATCATTTTTTGTTCACCCTGCACGTAAACGTCTAATTTGCGTATTGACCCTCTCACTCTGTTCACTACCGATTGACTCGGTTGCATTCTTACCAATGTTTGTCCTAGCTCTGGGACAAACCATGTCTGGATTTGCGGCTCCAAGGCTTTCCCTCATAGACTGATTCTAGCCTTTTGTGATTGGGTTATAGACTTCATGCGTCCTGATTCGTCCCAGGTCAAGGCCATTATACCTCCAGTGTGTTTGGCTTTAGTTTGCATTGTGCTTGAACCAGCAACTTGTTGCTCGTTGCCGTGCTCGCTTATTGTGTACCTATTTTGTGAGGATATCGTTGGTATGTTGTAATTATGATATTTTTTCTTGTAACTTAAGGCAACGTAGTTCAACAACGGCGGCTTTTTTGCCGTTACCGGTGGGGTCGCCTCAGTTCCGGTCCTTTGCTTGCCCGTTGAATCGCCCTTGGACGCCGCAGTTTGGTTGGCAACGCTTCGACTATCCTCTAAGCGTTATTGACGCTTACAGACAGACAGATGCGGATAATATACCCCATGTAGCAGCAGGTGCCACTGAGAGGATAAGCCGAATGTCAAGGTTTCACACCTGAGGCCATTTTTAGCCTTACGTGAAAAAGTTGACTTCAGTGAAACGGTTCACCACACTCTCCAAGGTGCACAGTTTGATGTCCATCATTATGATGAACATTTATAGACCAGGTTTATGAAATCACACACTGTCAACATGTTCTGTGCTAATCGCAAGCATGTCAAAATAACCACGCAAATGTGGTTACACGTAGAGCTTTACCGTCTATGATACAACTATAACGTCTGGCATATTGTGCAATACTCTGAAATTGCGCCAACTTTTTATCAGGGTACGGATGCAATCAGGTTGTTAAGCTTAATTCACCTAAGCGACTTAGACATGGACTTCTCTATGGTTTGCACATCCATCTCGCGCGGATGTTCCGTTTTATACTTGAGGACAATGGCCTCACATTAATGACCTTATTAGTCTGATATCCTGATTTCTTCTCTCGTCGTACTACGTCATGGGACGAGAGTTAACACGTTCACTAGCCGCATATTATACATCACACAAGGCTGATGCAACGGATATAGCAGTGTTATGTAGGTTGCGTGTATCTGGGCCGACATTACAGTTCGGTGTAGTGAAAAATACGCACACAACTTAAATGTTCCATCGTACACGGCAAACTGCTCGGTGGAAGAATAACTTGCTGGTGCTTTTCCTATCAACGAACTAAGCACAGCAGATTGTGTGTGCGTGCTTTCACTTCTGCCTTCATAAAATCTTCACCTATTTCACACGCAGGAGCTACAAAATTGTCATACACACAAGTAGTAGTTAGGAACGTGCGTAGCCTGAGGAACAAGATGTGCGAGGTGAATCTGCTCGTCGACAAATCTCGTCCAGATATACTTACTTTCACTGAAATCGGGTTGTCTGAGGGAATCATAGATGACGAAGTATATCTGCCTGACTACGCACTGTTCCGCGCTAACCGCTCCATTGGCTGTCAAGGAGGTGGTATAGTTCTTTATGTGAGTTATTACATCGACGTATTGATGACCAGCGTTTTCCCTGCTCTTGACAAATCTGTTAAGGCTCTCGCAGTCTTGATTTGCGCTACTTCGGTTCAGGTTACGGTCATGTTAGTGTATAGAAGCCATATGAACCCCTCCATTGGGATCATTGAGTTTATACGCACTCACTCTGTGAACAAGTGTCTGGTGTTGGGAGACTTCAACCTCCCGGAGGTTTGTTGGTATGGTTTATCTCGCAGTTCGGCGCTGGGATCGTTCGGTACAGAATTGCTGGACTTAACGCTGCAGGTACCACTACACCAGTTCATGATCCTTCCCATTAGGTACATGAGAAAGCAGCAGCCGTCCATTGTAGATCTTTTTTTTGCCAAGTCACTTGACTTTATAAATGACATTGCTTACGACTCGCCTCTTGGCGCCAGCACTCATGTTTGCTTGTCTTTCCAGAGTACCCTTATTAGGCCTTGCCAAGCTACTACCAGTTGGTATCCGAACATTTGGGCCGTGGACTTCCAAGCCATGCGGGATAAAGCTAGGTCATCGCCTTGTGTGGTGTCTGAGACCGACACTGTCCACATAGCCTGGGGAAAACTTAAGGCTCATTTCGTCGACAGTTCTGTACCTCACATCCCACTGGTAATAAGAAGAGAATTGAGAGCGCAGCCTCCATGGATAGATTCCGCGGGGAAGAGCTTGCTAAAGAAGTCTAGATGCTGGCGAGCGTACCGAACAGCTCCGTTGAACAGCACGTTTGACAAGTATCGGTTGGTTCGAAATGAGTGCAAGCTACATGTAAGGTTTTCCCGACTTCAGTATGAAAAGGGCTTAGCTGGTACTGCCTTGAAAAATCCCCAGAAAATTTTCGCTTACGTTAAACGACGATGTGGTGCAAACTCGCCCATACCACCATTGCTTCGAAGAGATGGGACCCATGCCTATAGCGACTGTGACAAGGCATACGTGCTTGGTGAGCAGTACTCAAGCGTCTTTGTCAAGTTTGTCTCAAGTTCTCCGGTTGCTAAAAGAGCTGAACCCAACTAAAACTTCTGGGCCAGATTCTGTTCATCCAAACTTTTTAAACGAATTGGCTGTGGAACTCAGTGGATCTCTGATTGTGTGTTTCAGTAGTCACTCAAAAGCTGTCTTACCTACCGAATGGAAGGAGGCTGTTGTCTGCCCGATTTTCAAGTACGGTGGCAGAGACCTACCGGTTAATTACAGGCATGTCAGCTTGACTAGCATGATCGTTAAGTTATTTGAAAAATTAGTACGAGATATAGTGGGGAACCATTTAAATATGTTTAGCCTGCTTAGCGTAGAGCAACATGGTTTTCGCAAAGGATTTTCGTGTCAAACGAACTTGCTGGAGAGTTGGACTGAAGCCGTGGACAGTGGACATGCGGTGCTTGTGGTGTGCATTGAGTTCGCCAAGGCCTTTGATATTGTCCCCCATTCGCGACTCTCACTGAAGTTGAGATCGTATGGAATATTTGGTCGCTCAGTTTTTCTGGAGTTATCCGTGCTGGGCAACTTGATTTCAAACGTTTCGCCACCATTCGTGGTGGCGTCTTCAGTGCGGGATTGATAGCAGTTACGCAGCAGTAGCTGGTAGAATGCAAACCGCCACTCCTAGGAAAACATTGTCAAAACCAAAAAGAAAGCGAGAGACACTAGAACGGCGGAATGTCATATTTAGAATAAACTGCGTAAACTGTTAAAAGCAGCTGTTCGCAAGGATACATGAACACCAAAGGGCGTGCAAGAAACATTAGGCAACCTCATTGGTTTCAGCAGACATGGATGAAGAGGGACACAACTTCGACTGGAACAAAGTAGAGATCTTGACCGAAGGCGAAACACAAAAAGGGAGGGAGTTTCTCAAAGCCTGGTTCTCGACCACGGGCTCAATCAACCTGCATATGGACATCGACCCAATATGCCAACCGCTGAGACAGAGAGAGCTCAAGATGATCAACAACCGTTGTTCGAAAGCATCTAATCCAACACTCAGATAATGAACAGCATGGTCAATATAAGCCCAGACTGTTCACCCACACTCGTTGCACTAATCCGACTGCGATAATCCCAACCACGTCGCAACAGCATTTCCGCAGCCAATGACAGTGACTCGGGCACGGCCGCTGAACGCAATGATTCACCAATGAGAACGAGGCAAAATTCATAGCCCCGTATGCTCATATAAGGAACAGAGTGGTTGCTGACATTATCCATTATTGGGTTTGCTCTCTACCAGCTACTGCTACTTAACTGCTATCAATCCCACACTGAAGATGCCACTTCGAATGGTGGCGAAACGTTTGCAATCAGGTTGCCTAGCTCGGAGAACTCCACAACAACTGAGCAAGCCTCCCGAGCTACCAATATTCCAAATCATTTCGAACCTGCGGGCGCTCAACGCTCCGCACTGCTCGTCTTTGGGAGGATTTTGCTCGCCGAAATGCTTCCACAAGGCAACAGCTCTACTTCTTCCATGAATGCTTGCGAAAAGACATTCTTCCTCGCTGTGTCATGGCCAACATGGCGATCGGTTATTGCCTTCCCATTATTGGCGCGTCCAATTTGCGATTGAAATCGCAAATACCCCATTATTTGCTCTCGTACACTGTCGGCTGGCCGGCAGTTCGTTGACATCCACGCTGTTAAGCTCTACGAACTGCTTCATGTGTCTGCATGGAAGTCCTAATCCGACGTTACTTTTGCATGTGCGCGTACGGCTGTCGTGATTCACCGTCTCCAGTCGACGATCGCTGAAAACAGTTGTATGCTCTGACTACTCTTCCAGCTAGTCTGAAAACAGTCGCAAAACATCTCAGTGAGACTGCACTTCGATACTGCGACACGCCAGTCTGAAGTTGGATAGCAAATTTCGAAGAGCAACCCCCTGCTGTGTTGTCATCGTTTCCTATATCATCTGGACCACTCTCGTTTGTCTCCCCTTTCGGAAAAAATGACTTTATTGTGTCGGTAGTTTGGATGAGTGCAACCGACGTGAGCTTAGCGGACAAGAAACCAATCAGGCGAGCTAACGACGACTGCGCAGGTCGCATGGACAATGTTGAATTGATGCCATGTTGTACGAACAAAGCTCAACGTGACAAGTTCGATGTGAGTTGAACTAATCATAGTGAACGTGCAGCGCGTGCGAGCCAATGAACTTAACCAGACGGCGTAAGACGCTACAACGACATCTAGCCGGTTATAACTCGCTATAATGGAACAGGCACAAGTTGTCTTACGGCTCATGAAGGACAGATTTTGCTTTGATCCTCTAACAACTTGATAGACATCGTGACCCTAATTCAGTCTGGTGCCTAGTCAATGACTTAACAATCGACTACTTTCACGCGCGCGATTGAGCGAAACAAGTATTGGAGACTTTGAACCTGTGATGGCGACCGGGGAGCCAAGGTTTGGGAATTAGTCAGTTTAGTTTTAGTTTTTGGCTGCCAACGGCTGCCTGGCGAATCATTCGACGCTTACATAGACGTACTTAAGCTTCTTGCGCGAACATGAGGTTCCTGCGATTACAGGGTGTTTCATTAATCCTGTCCGAAGCTAAGAGCGGCTACACTCGAATGCTGACCTACCCAGGTATGCTGAATTGCTAATTGTCCAATGGCGCAAATTGCTTTGCCAGCAGGGGTAAGATGGGACACCGAGCCGTTCGGCTGTGAGAAATGGACGTTAGTCAGACACCACACACCGCACTGAACGTGTCATGCTTCGATCGACCGGTAGTCGATCTTCACGCAGGTGAAGAAGCCAGCAAAATGGGTTCCCTGCGAGGTGGTTAGTGGAGAAGGAGCTTACACGGGTGTCGTCGATGTATCGGTAATCGCAGTCACGTTATGTGTCGGTCAATCAGCGCATGGTCATTGTGCAATTGTATGGTGAGTGTGGACCTAGTGCGGCGGAAATCGCGAGGCGCTATAATAATACGCACCGTGTTAGGCGGCCCATTTACGAGCGGTATGTGCGCCGAGTGATGAAGAAATTTGCAGAAACTAGCAGCGTTTGCAACATTGTGCAAACCGGACGACCTTGCACCATCACGGATGAAGTATCAGCTTGCGCGGTTGCGCAAGAGGCATGCAGTAACAGGCATCTCAGCATTCGGCTGCTCGCACAACATTGCGAAACCACACCGTATGTTGTGCATAGCATATTGAAGGAAAAGATTCCGACGATACAGTGCTCTGCATGTGCAAGTGTTGAACACATCCGATTTTCAGAAGCGCCTGGAATTCGCCCGTTTGTTTTTCTAGTCTGAATGTGCATTCCATTTTGTTCACTGGTGTGTCGCCACTGACGTCTTCACCCCACGACCGCAAGAAGAAGTCCAAAGACGAGCCGGAAAGAGACATGTATACATGAAATCACATTTGCTTATATAGGTTTGAAGGCAAAATGAAGGGAAGCTACTAAATTACGTAAGCTAACCAACGGAAGGAAAAGGTCAAATGCAACGGGCGAATAAGCAGTCATGTAATCAAGGGCGAATCGCATATGTCCTTAAAAATAGCATCATGGAATCCCAAACGTAAAGCGAGCATCCATTTACAGTGACAGGCACTGGCCAATCATAATAATAGCGTCTAAACAAATGTCAAGAAACAAACGAGAACAAGAAGTGCAGATCCAAAAATTAAAAACTAGTACAATATTTGTGTGACAACTAAAAGTTCCTTTAACATTACCAAGTAGAAAACTGATGCGGAGAAAAACCAATGGAATGTGTTCTTGCAAATGGCACTGCTGAAGATGACACGGAGATGAGCGTCCATTAACAATGACGTGTGTGTACCAATCGGACTAACACAGTGGAACGTTTAAAAAATGTCAAGAAGTAGAAGATAGGAACAAAGAATGGCTATTAGGCTATTATCACAAAAACGAATGCCAAATAATTGAAACAATTAGTTCCCGAGGAAACTTTTAGCAGAAACATCAACACAAGAATGCCGCGCGATTTAACTCCGGAAAATTTTCTCTGCATATTTTCAAGTGCGCACTACAGATGTGTGAATTTATAGCATCATGAAAGGAGCGCAGTTAAAATGGCAAATTGACCAAACTATACACACCTACATTCATGTCACTTGTCATCTGTTCCCGGCCTGCTACCACGGCACCGCCAGGGTCACAAATGCGTCTTTCTGCACACACAGAGTTGGGTCAAGTTGTTTGATAACCACGGCCTGAGCATATCGTAAAGTTAGGGGTTCATTGATGCATAGATAACACGGAACGTCCGCACGGGGTCTACACAGTTGTTGTCAGGTAGAAGGTGGCGGGCGATTGGTTGTTTGTATGGAATTTCATTTTACTTTAGTGGCTGCGCATTCGAGCTGGTGGACGTGGCAATCTGCGAAACCTGTTTACTCACCCACGCCGGTATGTAGTCCGTGACCCTCACCCTCAATTGTCGTTCTGTCATGCCCCCCGATTCGGCCTTGCAAATAATTGTAAATTGGTAAAGGATGTGTGAACGGCTGGACAGCGACAGCCGGGGTTTAACCGACGGAGTAGGGATACGATTCTTGGTGTAGATGAGTAGTGGTTCCGCCGCAGGGTATACGCGCGCCACTGCAGATTTCAATCGGCGCTGGAACACCCTTAAGACCCAGGGGGGCGCAGACACCGCAGATTTATGGGTTGCCAAAATTGCACAAGGTGGACGTCACTCTGAGACTGATTCTATCCATGATAATTCCCCACAACACAAGCTAGCTATGTGGGTAGTAGCACTGTTGGAGCCAGTTAATCGATCAATGGATAAACACAGTCTAACTGATAAGTTTGAGTTAGTGAAACTTCTGACGGTATCCAACTGCGCGGAAAATTCATGGCCAGCACCGATATCAACTCACTATTTAGCAATGTGCCACTAAAAGATACGATCCAGATTATGTTTAATCATGTGGTCGAGAACCAACTAGAAATAGGCATACCAGTCTTAGAATTAGAACGACTTCTTTTATGTACATCAAATGTCAAGTTCTAGTTTCAAGAACAAGGCTATCGCCAAGCGGATGGTGTTGCAATGGACAGTCCACTGGGGCCGGTATAAGCAAATATTTTCGTCGCCCATCTCTAGAATCAAGTCAGGGACGAAATCGATGAAACAGTGCTGTTCCCTAGATATGTGGATGACATATTGTTAATCTGCGACAGCTAGTATCATTTGGCCCAACTGGTTACCAAGTTGAATGGTTTACATCGACATTAGAGTGACAACGGAGCGCGAACAGCATGATACGCTGTCGTTTCTCGACATTCTGATAGAGCGTAGGAGTGACGGTTCAGTACGCAGATCAGTTTACCGCAAGCCAACGTGGAAGGGACAGTACCTCAACTTCTACAGCTTTGTCCCCAAGCGGTACAAACAAGGTCTGGTGAAGACTTTGTTCAACAGAGCTAGAAAAATTTGCACCGCTGGAACAGGAGGTGCGGCTGATAACCAGCACCCTCGTAAACAGTCGGTACCCACCGTCTTTCATCACTCAGTGAAAAAGAAAAAATGTGTGCCCACGTTGCCGAAGATGAAGGTAACTCTACAATTGCTATTCAAAGGCGATGACGTATGCCAGGTTATTCAACGCCGATTGAAATCTGCAGTGGCGCGCGTATACCCTGCGGCGGAACCACTACTCATCTACACCAAGAATCGTATCCCTACTCCGTCGGTTAAACCCCAGCTGTCACTGTCCAGCCGTTCACACATTCTTTACCAATTTACAATTATTCGCAAGGCCGAATCGGGGGGCATGACAGAACGACAATTGAGGGTGAGGGTCACGGACCACATATCGGCGTGGGTGAGTAAACAAGTTTCGCAGATGGCCACGTCCACCAGCTCGAATGCGCAGCCACTAAAGTAAAATGAAGTTCCATACAAACAAACAACCAACCACCCGCCACCTGCTACCTGACAACCACTGTGTAGATGATAAAACACAAGGTAGCGAAGAGACTCTTTTCGATGAACCTCATCAGGCGTTTACAATTACAAAATGGAAAGTTGAAACGGGATAGGCTGGTGAAGCGCGATAAAGATTAGCTAATCTTTATCGTGCTTCACCAATCTATCCCGCTTCAACTTTCCATTTTATAATTGTAACCGCCTGATGAGATTTATCGAAAAGAGTGCTCTTCGTTACTTTGTGTTTTATCATTTCCATAGGTATAATTTTCCAGTGAAAAAAGAGCAAGCAACCCAAGGCGTTCAGTGACTTCAATAAATGTATGAAGTTTAACACTGTATAGATCCCGTGCGGGCGTTCCGTGTTATCTATGCATCAATGAACCCCTAACTTTACGATATGCTCAGGCCGTGGTTATCAAACAACTTGACCCAACTCTGTGTGTGCAGAAAGACGCATTTGTGACCCTGGCGGTGCCGTTGTAGCAGGCCGGGAACAGATGACAAGTGACATGAATGTAGGTGTGTATAGTTTGGTCAATTTGCCATTTTAACTGCGCTCCTTTCATGATGCTATAAATTCACACATCTGTAGTGCGCACTTGAAAATATGCAGAGAAAATTTTCCGGAGTTAAATCGCGCGGCATTCTTGCGTTAACTATTCTGCTGAAAGAATGTCGAATAGTTATTCTCCTACCACTGCCCTCTCTTAAAAATGAGTTACCTCTAGGTCACATAGCTCTTCCAACGCGGATCCACCTGGAGAGGCTGCACAAATCTTCTTGTTCGTTTTGGCTTGTACCGGGCTCTATTTTCCAAGAATTCCATGGGACGAACGTCGCCACTTGCAGAGGTACTTGGCTTGCCATTGTCCAGCAGTTCATTAAGCTCAAATCTGTTGGCTTTCTGAACGACCGCACTATGTGTATACCGTGGCCATACCTGTGTACCAACTCGAACATCCTACATCACCTTGTCTCGGTGTCGCACGACTCGCCCTGGTATCCAAGCGATCCGCCGTCCTTGATTAGCAGCCGCAACCACAAAATCGGCCACTTTGAAAATCCTTTTTCGTGCCCAATATCACCTGCTTTATTGGCGCTCCATCACTGTATTTCTTATTTGTAGAGGCGGACGCTTGGGAGTCAACAAATCTATCGTGGTTCTCAATCTTCGACCCATAAGGGTTGCAGCTGGTGATTTCCCATCTGGTAAATTAAGATTCGGAGTAACTCGATAGTTCAACAGGAAACGTTCCAATTTTTCGTTCAGCGATTCCACCTCTTTTGACTTCCATAATGCTCGTTTCAGAGTATCAACAACTCTTTCCGCTTGGCCACTTGACTGCGGTCCTCACATGCTCGATCCCATTATGTGCGCAAAATTCGGCAAACTGGCAGAACGTAAACTGTGGCCCGTTATCCGACACGACTGTTATTGGTAGTCCGTGCTGACTGAAACCATGTCTCATCGCAAAGATTGTGCCGCCTGCCGACGTGTTTTGCACTGCCATTACCTCCGGCCACTTACTTTAGGCGTCAACAATAACGAGGAAATACACTCCTTCGACTGGTCCTGCGAAATCCACTTGTATCCGCGACCAGGGCAATTCTAGGTTTGGCCAAGATTGTAATATCGCACGTACCGGTAACTTGGGGGCACTGATGCACCTAGAGCACGATCGGCCAATGTCTTCTATTTGGCTACCCACCATGGGCCAAAAGACGTAGCTGCGTGCAAGCGCCTTCATGCGAGTGATTTTTGGATGGCCCTTGTGCAGCTGCCGTAACACGCGTAATCGGAGTAGTTCTGGGATGACAACGCGATCTGCAAAAAACAGGCAGGAATCATCTTCAGACAAAGAGTTGCGTCGTGTGCAAAACTGAGTCAAAGCTTCTTTCGGACACCTTTTTTGGCCAGCCCCGTCTTGTATAGGTTAATACTTCTTGCAGGAGTGCATCCTGTTCAGTTGCTTGCTTAACTCTCGCGTCATTCCCCGGTAAGTTATTCACGGCGCCATGTACCATGTAGCTGACATCCGTTTCGGCTGCGATGGAGGCAATGACTGCGTCTTCCGTCTCACGCTTACCGGTATCGATTAACCTGTACAGGGCATCCGCTTGCCCTATAGAATCAGTAGACAAGTATCGCATGCTGAAATCACATCCCAAGAGCAGTTGCTCATCGCTGAATTCGACTGACCGTATACGCCAGAATGCCCATTTTGGATCCAAAAATTGCCAGAAGCGGTTTGTTACCAGTCACCAACGTGAACCGTAGAACATATGCCATCTTATGGAACTTCTGCACGGCAAAGATAACAGCCAACGCTTCTTTCTCAATCTGACTATAATTCTTCTCAGATACGGTCGGCGCTAGTGCCACATGTGCTTTAGCCGTTTCGGATCCATCTGGAAACCAATGTGAAATGACAGCGCCAATTCCATAGCTTAGAACATCCGTGGCCACGATAATTTCCAGGTTTGGATTATAATTCGTAAGTAATAAGGCCGGCTTTATCAGGTATTGCCGTTTCTCGAACGACTGTTGACACTGTGCAGACCATTTTTATTCGGCATCTTTCAGCAGCAGATGGTTTAAAACATGACGCAAGCGATGCATGCACGGTAGAAACTCACTATAGTGACTCACCATCCCAAAGAATGACCGTAAAGTTGTGACATCCGATGGCGCCGGTAACCGGTCTATTATTTGGATATTTTCGGGATCGAATCGTCGGCCGTTCTCGTTAATCACGAAACTTAATTGATTTCAGAAAAATCCGCAAGTCACCCAATCATTGAAATAATTCATCTTGCATCGAGTCCATTGTGATGATGTCATCCAGGTAGGCTGCCGCTCCAGTTACACCCGTCAGCATGGCATCCATGACTTGCAGCGCCGGTGCAGTTTTGACTCCAAATGGCAAACGATTGTACTGGTAGCGACCGCGATGCGTGTTGATTGTTAGAAGCTTTCTGCTTTCAGGTTCAACTTCTAACTGCAAACAGGCGTCTGTTAGATCAAATGTAGCAAAATACTTGCCTCCGTTCAGCTTTGCGAACACATCCTCAGGGAGTGGAAGCGGGTATTGATGGGGTTCCAGTGCAGCATACAGGCCTGTTTAAAAATCTGCACACAAACGAATAGAACTGTTCGGCCTCCTGATCACAACAATAGGCGCAGCCCATGGGAAGAAATTGACTCAATCGATCCCTCCGGCCTACCGCAATCGATCAAGCTCTTGTTCAACAAGTGCTTGGGTTGCATAAAGGACAAGAATATTGGGTCGAAACATAGGTCTGGCATCTGAAATCAAGTAGTGTTTTGTCTGCATTTTCTTACAGTGTCCAAGTTCCGACTGGAAGACACACGTATACTTCGTTTGAAGCTGTTCAGAGATGCTTTGACCCAAAGGAGTCGGCATGGCTGTATGGTGCTACACGTGACATTCCTTTCAGAAACAGACACGATTCATGGTACATTGAGCAAGTTTAGCTTCTCAATCTAAACGATTGCTAGAATATTAACGTCGGTGTATGAGACTAGGCAGATCGTGTTTACGTAGCGCAGTTCCTTGAAGCGGACCTGACATTCAATCTCTCCATCCAATCTCAGCCGTTCCCCGGATGCATTCTGAGCCGTCAGAGTTGAGCGGCGATCGCGAAATGATAGTGGTGTCGGACGCGGTATATAGTTGCAAGGTGACGGGAATATCATTGACTCTTACTGCCATATACTTTCTCTTGCCTGCGAATTCTGTGCAAAATGCAGCGAGAATTACCTTTGCGGCCGGTCCGTGAAACAGCCCTTTTGAAGTTGAAGTTTGTGCGCAAGATTGAGGGAAATGAACGTCAAACTTGTGCGAAACTCGAAAGTGGGTTTTCTTATGATCAAACCGCTTGCATTTGTGACACTAATACCCTTTGTAAGTACAGGCTCTCACAAAATGCTAAGCACCACAATTCCAGCAGGCGGTCGGGGGCTCCTGAGTGGACCGATTCCGGCTCATCCCTTTACCACGGATAGCTGTGCGACAAATGTGGTTTTGTGCTATGATCAGCAGTTTCAATCATTTTTGTATCGTGCTTCAAATTAATCAAACGCAAACATTCGGCTGTGATCTCTTTTAGCGTCAACTGTGGTTCTTGTTCGAGCTTGTGGAGAATTCGTGTTTGAATATCGGCATCAGCGTGGGACTGGAGACTGCACACGAAAATAAGACTCTTGAATTGATCAGGTATCAACGTTCCCAGTTTGAATCTCTCACATTCGCGAC
>OX104069.1:60102767-60162432 GCA_944474145.2 Dicrocoelium dendriticum | reverse complement strand
GAACCATCGGAAAGTGGAGTTACTAATATGGGAATTGGGAGTCTCTATTGATGTCGGCTCATTGGAGGAAGACATGCAACTAACCACAACTGCTGTCGATGAAAATCCGACGGAGGTTGTGGCTACCGTGTCGCGTGTCCCAGTGGTCCAGAATGCAGTTCTTCCAAAGGAACGCATGCTGGATGACCTCCAGTGGTTCAAGCTCTGCGTCAACAAGATGCTCCCACCTGGTTTCCCCGGTGTTACTATCAGGAAACTAACCAGATTGGGGAACGTCCCTGTAGACACGCCAAATCCGCGACCCCGACTACTTCGTGTAGTCCTCTCAACCCCGGAGGAACGCAATTCGTTAATGCGCTTTGCATTCAAACTCAAGGGTAGTAATGTAGGCCTTCAGCTGGACCTCCCACTGGCAAATCGACTGAAGTTAAAGGAATCCATCAAAAGCCTCAAGAGCAGGCGGACGGATGGAGAGCAAGACCTACGTTTTGTGGGTTTTCAGGTGGTCAGCCGGAAGTCAAATTCTGCCCTACCAGAACATCTCCTGGTAGCGTACGACCCAGGGATGGTCGTGCCGTGTTCCTTCAGGTAGTGCTTAGTAATGTGCGTAGCCTAAGGAACAAGGTACACGAGGAGGGTCTACTTGTAGACAAATCTCGTCCCGACATACTTACTATCACCGAAACGTGGCTGTCCTCGGATATCACAGATGGTGAAGTATGTTTTCCTGGCTACGCACTGCTTAGATGCGATCGCTCCGTTGGCCGCCAAGGTGGGGGCGTCTCTCGTTATGTGAGTTGTAAACTCGAGGTGTTGAGAACCTGTGTTCCAGTCGCCGGATCAAACTGTTGAAGCCCTCTCGACTATTGCGTGCACTTCCTCTGCTCCGTTTACAGTTGTAGTAGTATATCGAAGTCCTGGAAGTACCTCCAGGGAGGTTATTGCGTTTATTCGTACTCAGGCTGCCAATAGGTGTCTAATACTGGGTGGCTTTAACCTCCCTGAAGTCTGCTGGGCTGATCTATCTTGCAGTTCGGCGGTGGGCACCTTCGGTTCGGATCTCCTTGAGCTAACATTGCAACTGCCTTTGCATCAGTCCGTGGATCTCCCGACTAGGTATATGGGCAACCAAATTCCGTCTACCTTGGATCTCATTTTTGCGAAGTCACACGATTTCGTAAGTGATATTACCTACGACTGTCCTCTAGGAGCCAGTGACCATGTCTGCATTTCCTTTCGATGTGCTCTAACTAAGTGTTATCAAGCTACCACTGAGGCATGTCCAAATATTTGAACTTGTACCTTGTGGAATCAGACCAGCACGCGCGGGTCACGCTAGGGTCAACAAATTAACACGCACGCGTCCTGCATAGGAAGTCCTCGCTGCATCGGTCATGTGAAATAAGAAGCATTCGTATGAAAGTAATAAGCGCAACAAGAACCAAAAATTACCGAATGTATTACTTTATTAATTCAAAGAATCTAAAATGTGAAGTGGAAGTTGAGGACGGAAGGATGTGGACGTCGTCGCTGTTCAAGCGCTTTCACTGTTCTCGCCAATTCCGCGTTCTTGGACGGCGCATTTCAGGAATCTACTATACCGCGTGATAAGCGTATGTCCTCCTGGACTCCAACTGATCTAGTTTTGTGTATCTTTAACTAATGACTTCGGATAGATGGAAGCTGTGCCTGTTAGCAAAAACTAATATGTCGTTTTTGATTTTTCGGTTTGTAAACCATAGGTCAAACTCAGGTCGGCTGGACCTCGACAATTCTTTAGTGAGGACCTTCTCTACTCAAGTAGTCTTTCTGTGTAAGAAAAGTTCATTAGTCCATGAAAACTTTTGGTTCCAAATCTCATCACTCGTCACCTACATCCTGCCCCCGATGAAGTGAGGTGGACAAGCCTTGTAGAAGTATTCCAACTGTGACCTGACAATGGCATATCCTAACAAACATGTCTGTTTGTGATGGTCCCGTTTGCTCTGCGGACTATCCATAAGCTGCTGCAACCCTTGCCATAAGCTTTTCTCCAATTCTCACTGGATTTTAGATTTTGAAGACAACGATCCCCTAGGTCTAGCAGTTGAGAGACACTCTGTAGTTCACGTTACGCTAGGCATGTAGCGCGTTTGGTGGGCATTTGGCCCTACTCGTAAAATGAAAAATTCTGTGTAAGTTATGGGCAGCTGCCACAGATGCGCCCAGAGCAAAAGTTTACCAAGCACCCATTACAGAGCCCTTGGTCCCTCGAGGTCGGACACTGCGTGCCAAACTTCGGGTCCTCTGCAAACCAAAAGGTTAGTAACCCTCGAAATTTTGGCAGTTCACTGACATACAACGAAAATAACCTTGGGACAATTAAAGAAACCAGAAGAATCCCACTTAGGACTGACTGCTGGAAAGACGGACTAGCATTCGCATTAAAACAAATCCCATCCCTTCCATAACCGTGGCCATCCATCGTAATGCACGCAGTGACATTCTACAGGACTGAAGCTTAAAGGGGAGGCGAGCGTGTGTTACGGTGTTGAACGCTTAGGAGTGTTCAACAAACAGTACACCTACTGCATGACCCTTATCTAAAACATACGCCCAACGTTCGTGTTCAACTAGCAAAGTAGTCATGCAGGGTTGACACTCGAAAACGTTGTTGAAGAGTACTGAGCAGACCACAATCTCGCAGATGCTTTTCTCTCACTTTCCTAACCAATTTCTCCAATAGCTTGACTAGTATGCGGGTCAAACTTACCTATCTATAATTGGCAAGGAGATGCCTGTGGAGCTGTTTAAAATTGGGCGGAAAATAGGATCCTTCAAGTCATTAGGCAAGGAGCAGCTGCAAAGCGACAACTAAAACAAACGTGTAATGGGCCACATAGTTCGCTTGCGCTTTCGTATAACCGCTCTGGGTGTACATCAGCCATCCCAACGGATTTAGCAGCTTTGTTACAGCACTGCATGTAATATGACCTACGTTTATCCTAATTTTTTGCAAAATATGTGCGGTTCAAGGTTTTAAATTTATGATTTGCATCATGTAATGATAAGTCTTCTACCAAGTTTCATCATCATTCTTTATATTTACCGCAGCCGGCACTAATGTAGTTGCACTATTTACGTTCTAGAACTAACCCCCCCGCTTACTTTGCAATGTTCTGCAGCACAATCGTTGGCTTACACCATCTATTTGTATGACTGAGTGTAATGTTCATCCCACCGGATTGCTGAGGTAATCCACGTCCAGTACACGTGGAGCTAGAAGCCGAAACAAACACTTTACAAGCTATTGGATTTCCTTACCACAGCCCCCCATTGGACAGTGAGGCCAATACGCGACCGCATTATCGCCGACTTACGACCAGGCAGCGAACGCGAACTGCTACAGATGACGAGAACTACAATTTAATGAAGGGACTGAGAAGTTATGGTAGGGTGCATATAAAGTTGCGCTCCCGTATGTCGTTCCACATCCGGTGGCGGTTGGTCTAGAACCTATTAGCCAATAATCGCCGCTCGTTAACAATAAAGCGTAATAAATGTTCTTCGCGCGTACTGCGCCTGCCTGTATTTATTTTAATCCGCGAACTGGCGTTGGTTGTTTGAGTAACTCGTTTGCGTTATCAGCACATACCGAGTCTGTGGTTCCTTTTCTTTGGTTTTTCTAGGTGTCCCTTTGTTTGCACCACCTAAGCCGCGTACTTAACACGCCTTATACCACCTTGCATTCTCGTACCCGCTTGGTTGCATCTGTATGCTGTTATCAAGTTTTTCATGATGCGTGCTTAAGCAGGCCGTCTCATACGTAACTTCAGGCGCTACTCTGGTCTTCTGCTTGTGTGGTAAATAACAAGCCGGCATCCGTGGTACCGTAATCAAAGCACACTACTGCTTTTGGTTGGCTGCTCATAGCCGCAGATTACCATTTTTACGTAAACGACTAACTCGCTCCCTACCGAAACCTTCTGCCACCACGATCACGCCTTTACTGCTGACCACAGCAGTACAACTATGTGATCACAGACTTTGTCACCTTAGTTGGGAGGTCGTTCCGCCCTAGAACTTAACCTACTTCTTTTACTTTCCATTGCATGTCACCCTAAGTAGCTACAGTGCAACATTTATGCCGCGAAAATTTTGATCATGTTGCGCCTCGGTGTTCGCGATAATACACCATTTATTCCTTAGTCCTCACTCCCCGTGCAAGAGCATAGGACTTGCGTACATACTGGTCTGCTCCATCGCGAGCACAGCAGCTAGTAACCTACCAAGGTTATACGCGT
This sequence comes from Dicrocoelium dendriticum, assembly GCA_944474145.2. Taxonomy (NCBI): domain Eukaryota; kingdom Metazoa; phylum Platyhelminthes; class Trematoda; order Plagiorchiida; family Dicrocoeliidae; genus Dicrocoelium; species Dicrocoelium dendriticum. The sequence continues at coordinate 60,158,149 of OX104069.1, read as the reverse complement.
TAATTATTTAATCTTTTTCTAAAACCTAATAGTTTATTCTCGAATGCATCGGGGCACTCCATACCAGGCGTGCTCAAAACATTTCGGGTAGTCAGGTGTGGTAATAATCTCGTTGCTATGCAGTTACTTGGCTGCGTGTCACAAGATATTGCAGTTGCAGGAGTGGGAAATGTACCGGTGAGGAATTTAACCCTTGGTAACCCGAAATGCAGGTTGCTTGGAAAAATGGGAAATCAGCTTCTCGAAGTATACTTTAGTGCCTACACTTCTCAGTCCATCTGTGCAGCCGAAATCCAAGGACAATTTAAATCTTTTTGATTGCACTTCGGTTCAGACTTCGAAGTATATTTGTTGCTCTTCTCCTTAAGAAAAAGCCTACATTTAGAGAGGTCTTCTCAGTCCACAATATGTTTAGGGCATGCGAGGGCGTGTTCATAGCACGCGGTATGGTTATTCGCAGCTGAATGAGGCATCTAGTGAGCCACTGGAAACTTTACTTTCACCTTGTTTGTTCTGTTCGAATGCAGGACTACGTTTATACCCCTAGGAAAAAGTTGTGAAGCCATGCTTATACAAGCAGATACTAAAATCGTGGCTTCCGGTATCAGAGCAAGTCTACTAGTATAGAACGCAGTAGCACGCAATTGTGCCAATGCCTACAACGTGGCCCGCGCGAAGGTGACAGTTACGGAACCAAACATCATATTCCTCTCTAACGCAGTAGTTAATCAAATCCGCCGTTTGTATTTGCCACCTTCGCTGACGCATTGCACAGTAGGAAATATTTTTAAGCGGTGTAACTACATAAAATGCGTGCTGCACTTTTTCTTAGAATGCGTTGTCTATCGGATTTTCCTTAAGTCCGGTCGTTTTGCTCGTTTTTCGACTGCGAGTCATTCCTTGTGCTAATCCTGCAAATCACCCTGTATCTGCCCCAGTCACCATTATATAAGGCATATATGGAATTAGTGAATGTAAATACCCACCTTCTAATTCCACTCCAAAACATAAATTACTATAACTATATATTCCTTGAGTGTCTGGCCAACTTAGAAACGAAACCATTTACGTAGACATAGAACTGGGTTCCGCAGCACCTATCAATGAGTTGTTTTGTTCTTTCACATACCGCATTTTTACTATTTAACAGTGTATGCATCCGTTTACACATTTAGCCCCTGCTCAAAGGGTGAGGTTAAACTGCTTGTTTATATTACGTTTTACATATTGCTTTGAAACTGCAAGAACCATACACTCGCCGTTTACGTTGCTAAAACTGATAGTAAGCATCCAGTTGGCCACAAAGCTTTGGTTCTTTGAATTTGACACCGTGCGTCGGCCGAATGACTACTGCCAGCATTAAGCGTAATTAAATAAATAAATACTTTATTCCCTGATTAATCGAGCCATACCATTTCAGGTATGCTCAAAATTTACAAGCAATTATGTGGCGCAACAGATACGTTACACTGCATGTAATTGGATGTGGCTAAAAGTTGTACAATTTGCAGAAACTGCCGAAGCCCACATGAGGAGCAAAATCATCAGTGGTGCCAATAATATGGGTTCAAGTGTGTGTAAGTAAATAAGAAAGCAATGTAAGTGGAGTGGAGACAGTAGCTGAATGCGGAGAGTATCTTTGTTTTTGTTGTTGTCGTTGTGTTCCGGCTCTCTTACGCTCTTTTTGTGGACCTTGACTTAGTCTTCACCGCAGTGCAGCGCAACTTGCAAGCCGTCCAGTATTTCTCAACCTTACTCTCTCCCCTGGCAAAACGAAAAGCCCTGTCTCAAGGATTGAAACAAATGGTCCGTAAAGACATGCTAACGAATACAGTGTTCTACATGCGTTCATCCGGTAGGTGCCGTTCAGACATTACTTTATCCGTGTATGCATGGACTCTTAAAATTGCAAGCCGCACAGCCTCCAGTGGGGCTAGCCGGGTGCCGGGTTCAGCTCGTTTAAGCAACTGGTTCGGCGGCAGTGTTCCATGACGTGATGGGTTTCCGTCTTACGAACCACCAGGCTCCGATGCTCCACCGACTTAGCTTCCACAGTGTAGCGCTGCAACTTTTGCGTAGAACCTCGAGTAACAGACTATGTTGCCCAAGTAAATCCTTATCGCCAAGCTACCATCGTTATTTCTTAAAATAGTTACCCTATGGACCAAAACACTATTGAATAATCTCTTTCCATCCCGCTTCCGTCTATCGCATATTCCTACTACGTCTTTCGCCTGTTTGGCTTTGGCATCTCGCTCTACCTAGGCACCACCAACCTACGGTCCTCCAACGACTTGTCTCTTACACTGTAGCTCAGCATATTTGTGCGTAGGACCTCAAGTAATAGGCCGCGTGGCCTACTTATATCCTTATCGCAAAGCTGTTAAATTTATTTCTTACAGTTGGTACCCTATGAACCGAAACACCATTGGATAATCTCTTCTAATCCAGCTTCCAGTTATCGCATTTTCCTACCACTTCTATTACTTGTTTGGCCTTGGCATTTCTCTCCGCCTAGGCACCACCTATCTGCGGTCCTCCAACTACTCATCTTTCACACCGTAGCTCTACACGTTTGTGCGTAGGACCTCAAGCAAAAGGCTGCGTGGCCTACTTATATCCACATTGTCAAGCTGACACCGTTCTCTATTATAATTGTTACCAAATTAACCACAACACCATTGATAATTCTCTTATCATTGTGCTTCCATTTAACGTATATACCTGCTTTTTCCTACATGGTTGACTGTGGCTTTCCTCAGGACCTTGGCACCAGCCATGTAGCTTTCACACTGTAACCGCACTTTTGCGTGGCACCGCATCCATTTCTTTTCACGTTTACAGGAATATAGCATCGATGGATACTCTTTTCCTTCTCACCTACAACCGCAGATTTATATTACATAAATCGTCGCTTCTCTTTTCCACTGAGAGCTCGGCAGCGCATGTACAGTACTCTAATAAATATGGTCTGACTCTTCTACGTACTACATCCCGAAACCCCTCTTAGTAATCCCTGTCCATCTGAGTTATCAGTGACACCTTAGAGCTATACCTTCGAGAGGCTCACCTAGTCTATTGAGGCACCACTGTCCTATATTATTTCACAGTTAGCTAAATTGCTTTGCTGGCACCGCCAAGGTTCCATTGCTGTAGTATTTGGTCTAATTACTCACCGCTCCCATGCGATAGCTGTTTTGCCGCAACCGTGTACTACACCTTCCTTCCTTTGATGCACTGCTCCACATATCTTGACACCTAGTTTCTGTATCCGGGTGTTCTATTCTCATCACCAATAGTAGGGGGCACACACACAAACAGATGAGGCCAGAGTTTATAGTTACACATCTAAAACGAGGTAAAAGCCTTGGCAATGCGTTAGGTCGCCAACATCCCCTAGTTCTTTCTTTGCGTTCGATGTCCTTCCATTCTGTTACCTTTTCTTTCGTGTCCCCTAGCGAGATCTGTATAAAAGTCATAAGTAAGCTTACCTTAACCGTCTGATACATAAGTATGACCTATAGCCATATGGAAAAAGCTCACACCACTAAATCGGACCTTCTGTCCCCTTGATATGCATTACCTAGTGCTTTGAAAGCCTGCGTTCAAATCATTTTAATTTTCGGAACGTCATCTCAAGCAAGCTTCATCTACCGGCAAGTGTTTAACTTACTCGCGATGTCATTGCGTTATGTTCCGTCCACCACGCCAGTGGATTAGTTCTGGTAGCAGAGCCTTCCTGTGCTTGGAGGCCGTAGCTGATGGACAGATAACCCACCTGGCCACGGTGATCTGCCATGAATTTTAGGCCGCTGGTAGCTTATCTATTATGGAAGCTGTTTGATCCGTAGCTTCCACTTGTTTGCACGATTGGGTTCAAATCGTTATTACCACAGGAACATCACCTAAACTACTTCATCCCTCTGCATATTATCAACATACTTGCGATGCCATGGCGTTATGCTCCCTGCCCGTCGCCAGTGGATAATGTCTGCTGTAAGCCTTTTGATCCGTATTCTCTATGGGTCTGAACCATGTCGCTCAACTTGTTAGCACTTTCTGAACGTCTGAAAAACAAGGTCACCTCCCTGCAAGCCTACAAATTACTTTCGATTCCATAGCATTATGCTCCGTCCACCGCGCGCGTGAATTGTTTCTTCCTGCTAGCAGGATCCTAATCTAATTGGCGCCCTTATACTTTGGATACTTCACCCACCTCCTCAGTGTGGTATGCCGAGTTTATACCTTTCGGATATATATTTTCTGTAGTCTATACTATTGCGCTTGGCCATACATGATTCCAAAGTCCACGGCAAGCTCCACGACCATTCGAAGCATCCTCTCCTTCCAAACGTCTCACTTAGCTGTGATGGTTGCCTCCCGTAGGCTAGCCGGCGACAGACAACTGTCACGTGGGTTATTCGCCAGGACAAGATTACTGTTTATCGTTTGAGTTCCTTACTCATCCGCACGACGCAGCATTCCAATTTACACAGACTATCTCCGAACAGTAACGGTGACCACAACTTTTACTGGTGTATCCTGCCTAAGCCTTCCGCTGATACAACGAAACATCGGGTGTACCATGACTGCCAGTAACCGTTCATAAAACCGGTCCTACAGAAGAGTTACGAGTACCTTAATCTTCATTACCTTGTGGTCAACGGCAGTGTGTCAGGACTTAGGTAGTTTTCGCCTGGTAACCGTTCTCCCTATAAAAAGCCACAAATGTCTGTTTAACGACACTGCGACGTGGCGGATGTGACTCGCCACGGAAATAGTCACTGCCCACTGCTATACACGGAGAATGATGACATTGTCCGATATGTGCCTGCACAACGTGTTTATAAAACACTCCATCGGGCTACTAACCCTACGGAAAAACGAAGATCAATCTCCGGAACAATTCGAACAACCACCCAACATTTCGGTAACAGACACACTTAGTGATCTTACAGTGCTTTGGTGCCACTTTTCTCTTTGATACCAATGGTCCTGCCCATTATCGCTGCATCGTGCGTAAGCTAAATCGTGTGCAAATTTGACGCCATGTAGCTTGCTAACCCGTATCTTTGTCGTGTGTTTATACAAGATTTTAGTGCTTCTGTGGCTCTGTCAACCACTTGATCATGCCTGTACTGGCGTGTCACATTTTGTCGGCAAAATAATTACTTATTTATTTATAAAACAGATGCCTGCCGCTGACCAACCAATACCGGATGCGCATCGTTTTGGTAAGCTAACAACCGGCTAGTATGCAGCAAAATACATATACTATGCGAATCTACATTAGGCTAATTGGTAAGAGCCTGGTTGAAAAGGCGGCCAATAGGGACTGCTTAAGTTAAGGAAATTGAGAACACGAACTTCACTGACGTAGGCTTCTAGCAACGTAAACAATTTTCTCCCACCAAACATTACATGCACCAGTCCTAAGGGGGTTTATCATCATGGCCGGGCTTATGCAGGCCTGTCTCGTTTTCATAGAAAGTAGAAGCGAAGAATAGAATTGTTTCTATATAGTTATCTATTTAAATTGTAGCCAAACGTCGTGTACCTTCTAAATAAGAGTCAATGACTATGTTAACAAATATCAACCTTTTCTCAAAGCCGGCTATTCCTTGTACCACTGACGCCAGCTTGTCGACAGTTGTGTGCTACCGCAAACCAGACGGATTTTATTATTACAAAGTGCTAATACTGGGCCTTAGTTTACCCCACCGGCTACACAGAAATTTAGTACGGTATCATTACACGATATCAAAGGATGTGTTAGGTAGGTGGACGACATTTGAGGCTTTGGCAGTTATCACACTGGTAATAATGAGAACCTGAAACACGTACTCTAAAAGAAGCTCAACTTAATCCTCGCCTGAATGCCAGGAATTGCGTGTTCACCTTAAATGTGGGGGCCTTTAATGGGTAAGCCATTTTACCGCAGTTATTAAGCCTAATGTAAGGAACATCAACAAGCCATCAGAGCCGCCTTGCCTATTTCGCTGACAGTTGCCAGGCGACTGAATCAGAATGACTCATGTTTGGCACTTCCACTGATCCTTTCAGCTTCCACTGCTTTGATAATTGCTCCTCCTCACTTTTTCCCTTACATCCAGTTCAACACGGTGACACGCTTATTTGTTTGCGCCACTTATCCAAGTCCCTACTCATCTGGCTTGTTGCTCGTCTGCCTGATGCTTTCCCCACGCATTGCCTCACCTTGCTTAGGCAATGGAAGCTTAAAAGCCTGGTGCAAAGCAGCTTAACCCGCGGTACTTTTCCTAACGTTGACTAGGTCAAGTCGCGTCCTCCTAACTTACCAAACCTTCCCATTCTGAGCCTATGCTAACCGGCCAGATTACGCAGTTCTTGATCCCGCCTCACCCTGACCTTATAAATCTATGCACGCCGCCTTGCATTAGCTTAGTAACGGCTGATTCATCACGCCTCTCGGCTCCCTGACCTCCGTAGGTGCTTTCTCCTAACCTTTGCCTCAGATTTTGTGTCCTCTAGGTGTGCTCGCGTCCCCAAACATCACACACACTGCTGCTGGGCCGCACAGTGTCTGCTTCCTGCCTAATCCAGTCTCGTCTGAACTGTCTCGCCTGTCGTCTGACAGCCGCTATTCGACTGAAGTATAATGACTCACCTTTGGCACTTCCACTGATTTTTTATCTTCCCCTGCTTTGATTGTGGCGCCTCCTTACTCTACCATAAAGCCACGTCAATGCCAGGACATGCTTATTTGTTTGAGTCACATTTCCAACTCTCACCTCACCTGGCTTGGTTTTTGTCTGCCTCATGCGTTCGACTCGCATTGTCTAACCTGTGTTTGCGGTTTCCTTACCTTGCTTCGACCATTGAGGCATAAAAGCCTGGCTTACAGGCGATGCACCCTGTGTATTTTTGACATTAACCAGGCTAAAGATGCTTTACACTATCATTCCTGGCCCTTTCATTTTGAGCCTATGGTAACCCGCCTGGTTACTCTGTTCTTGATGTTGCCTCACCCCGATCTATGAACATGTACATGCTGCCTATGATTAGCTAAGTAGGACCTGCACTTCGTGCCGCCTGGCTGCACTGAGTCTACTGAGACCTAAGCACTTATCTGTCCCTAGCTACATGAAACATCTCGTCTACCGTTCTACTGTCTAGTTCTCCACAACAGTATTTTGTTACGGACTGCGGGTATCAAACCTCTAACTGCAATTTTTCGCTCACTTCTAACTTGCTGTGTCAACTTGCTGGTTTTTCATATATGTTTGCTATACACACCAATCATTTTGAAAGCATAATTTTACGGCGTCTATTACATATAAACTTATTCCATTCCGCTGGTTTCCCTATTTAGTTTTACGTTTAAACAACATTTTGCCTCCGTCTACACTTTGTCTTCACTCATCCGCTCATTCCTGCTTCTAGTTATTAAGCAAACTTCGCCCGCATAGAGTGTTTAGGTGGTCGCAGTGCACAAAAGACAACATAGTATTTTTGCTCCCTATGCATCATTACGACAATTTCGTTACATATAAGACGTCTACCTTCACACCGCATGATGCTACTGGTTTCCTTGTTTGTCTCTGCCGCTTAGCTTTTCTTTTCCCTTCTCGTCCCCGACGTCTGAAGCTATCAACAGAAACTCACTATGGTTCCCACATGGCCTGTGTCCGCGCCCGAATGGACCTACAAAGAAAAAGGTGTATCATAGTAGACCTCAACCCACTCACCTGTTCCCTGCCTGCTAACATTGGGCATAAGTACCTGGAAGCCATTATCCAGGCGATTGGATCAGCCATGGCCTTCCTACAATTAAGCATTCAAAACAAATGATTACTACAACATAGCTGCATAAATCCATAACTACCTAGTGTGTGGTCCCGCCAGTCAAGCGTCCAAGCACTCGCTTATGGCTTGTCAGCCATATCAGGCTACTCAATCGACAATGCAAACATGACTTCCTCGTGGCACCAGCTGGTCGGTTGAAGTCTACCCCGTTCCAGTGCTCCTGCAAGTGGTGTGTGTTCGCCTAGCAAGCGCTCTCCCACAAAAGGTGCCTGGTGTCCGTTTAACAGCACGGCGACCAGGCGGATGTGACTGGCTTTCAACTAACGTCACGGCCCCGAAGTTACCCAACCAACCCCACCCCATCACAGTCGTTACCCAACCCCCTCACACTATCCACGCCACCAATCACATTTGCAGTGGCACATTCAAAGTCGGATAACAGATAGACACGTGGACTCCCACATGTAGGGTTGAACTCATGGCTCCAATATTCATGCCTAAGTTGCACCATCGTTTATAAATAATTACCTAACTATTTTATTCTCGACATGGCGGGGCAGGCCTTTTGGGCATGTTTGGCATAGTGCAATATTGTACCTGATAGCATGACTAGCAAGACCAAGCGCAGGCGTAGTACAGATTAGACAGTAGTGTAGGCCTTCATGAACTAAAAGCTGCATAAAAGTCTCTCCTCATTGGATGCGAGATGAAGAGATAGTACTTAGATCATTGAAGTGGGGTAGGTTGGTGAGGAACTATAGTCCAATGCGGTTGCGTACACCGTGTGGGCCAGGTGAGTGAAGCATGTGGGAAAATGCGCAAAAATATTTTAAGAATAGTGGCACGTAATTACTAAAATATGTAGGAGTATTCTTATGCCAGCAGATATAAACACAGGATTTGTGAAAATTTTTATCGGTCAACTAACAAATATGTGGTTGGGCAGTAACGTTATTGAGTGGCGAGTCACATCCAAAACGTCACGGTATTGTAACTAAATAAGTGCATTGTTCATTCTCGTTATTGCGAGGCACCTTCTCAAAGGCATGACCATGGTAATACAGACGGGTTTGCTCGGCAACTGCACAAGCTAATACCAGCTGACCAGTAGTATAGGGATATATGTGTACGTTGACATGTAGATTTATGTTTAATAGCCGTGTTGAGTGAGTACGTAAATGTGTCTCTGGTTGTGTGTTTTATTGGGTGGGTTGGCAATCAAAGGAAGAAAGCAAATGTGTCATTCCTGCTGGATGGCGTATGTAATACGGAAAAGATACGCCGGAAAGGGAAGAGACAGTGCTTTTGATTACTGGCGAGTCACATCGGCCATGTCACAATGTTGTTAAATGGAAATCGGTAACTTTCGGTAGGGAGAACGCTTGAAGGTGAAATATCACCAAATCCGGGCACCATGCCGCCAAAACATTGGCTGGAACGGCATTAACCCGAACCACCCAGCTGGCACCACTTGAAGGTTGTTCGGATGGCCGGCCTTTTGTAAAGAGAACGCTTGTCAGGAGAAACGTCACCACGTCCTAAACAATGCAGACCAGTGATATGACCTTGACAACGTTGCACCTGACCGATTGTTCTTGCGGTTATTCGCAATCATGTTTGCCATTTTGTTTCCTAAGGCTGTGTGGTTGTCATCTTCGTAGTCGACCGCAAGTGCGTGGAGCTGTTGAAGTCGGACGACTTAGGTGACTTATATTAATTCGTTTATTTTCCGGGTTCTTTTAGTGTGCCAGCGTTGCGATATTTAGTTGAACCGTTAGCAGGATCATGCCTACGCAGGAGTGCCTCGCTTTGCCAGAGACTAAGTAATTCATTCATTTATTTATCATCGCTTGTTGAAAACCATGTGTTACACAGGTTAGACAATCCTTGAGCTTGTGCTCCATTGCCTTCTCTATTTACGCAAGTTCGCGAATATTGCTGGGTAGCTGCGCGACCTGATTCGCCAAAGCCAGACGCTTCGTAGCAACACTGATCAAACCGATACCTACATGACGGCCAGTGCGATACTTACATCCACTACTATAACAGGGAGTTTCCGTGAGCACAGCACAAGCGTTGTTTTAACAGATGCTTCAGGTGTCGGTTTGAGTGTAGTTCTGTCCCACCTGCACGATGGAAAGCGCATTGCTTGTCTGCCCATTGCGTGTCCGGTCGGATACCCAACGGACCTACTGCCGGCAAAAAGAGGGCCACCGCATGCGTCTGAGCGTGGGAAAGGTGACATATTTACTTAGTAGTTCGTCAAGTTAATTTGCCCACCGACCATTTTGCTTGTACAACGCTACTATGTCGTGATAACCAAGACAAATCGCCGGTACCTTGATACGCTGATACTGGTGTTTATTGAACTATAGTTATTAAATAAAATATGTGCCAGGTTGCTTTAGTCACTTGCAGTCGACCTGTCGGAACTTCCGCTTACTGACAACAGGGAAAAGCTGTCTTACTTGAGGTAAAATTGAACGGATCTTTTAGATGGAAAGCCTTCCACCACAACACCTTACCTAAGAAGGAAGCACGCTGACAAACCCCAGTCCAAGCAAAGTTATGGAAGTGCCTCTGCCCTTCCTGGCCCCGTCTTAGTAGGATCCAACCACCGTACCTTCCATACTACGACCGGCGGCACTAACATTATCTTGTGCCCACTGCATCCTTAGAAGCAAGCAGTTTGTTTTCTCTGCTACCCTTATTCCCTTGTCGGTTGAAAGCCAGCATGAATGTTATCCAGGGATTATGCGAACAAAATCTCCGGATGTGAAAATATTATAGAAGACCGATTTGAATTTCAGCATCGAAGGGGATATTTGTGAAGTTCGCGACTCCCAGTAATCCGATACGTGTTCGCATCCACTGAATGCAACAGTCCAACCAATAGAGTGCCCACAAAATCCATGGAAAATATCTGTCGTCCGGCATTAGGAGAAGTTTGCCAATGAACTTTAACAAAGGTAAAACGTCCTAGTTGCTACATGCTTTTACAGCAAACTTTCCGAGGTTACTATTTGTGGCGGCGTACGTACTGCCGTCATCAAAAGCGGCTTGTTCAATTGTGCGCAGGGTACGAGTTTAAAGAAGAAAAAGTAAGAGATAACGGACAAAACACTAAAAGTGCTGGGTACGCCTAACTCTAAAAGCGCAAAGGAATAAGATCCCCGTGGGCTGTAACTTAGAAACCTGCAGAGCATGGTTTTGTCAAACAAATTAAGAACAATTTGTGCGCACCTAGGTAATTCCTTCAGCTTGCTGGCGAATCCAGGGTTGATGCTACGGCATCAGCCATAAAGGTAAGATGATCACTCCCCATAATACAACTACAGAAACCCGTCAGTGGTAACGCTGGAACGAATAATTCAAACCAAACAAATTGCAGCCATGACACCTGCGAAAACGTCAAGCAGAGAGAATATGGAAGACGGACTTGTAGCTTTGCCCATTAGGACCCGCTGAGAAAACTGTTCAGAAGACAGATAAATAAATAAATAAATAAATAAATAGGTATATTTCTAGACCTGCTAGAGGCTGCACCCTAAAGGGTTCAGATTAATGCTTACATAAATCCGATGCTTTTGCATGGAAGTAGGTAAAATATAAGTATATGTTCATCGTCAGCAATTACAAATGCATTGGCATTGTTTGATATACAGCTACTGGGTCGCAGGCGCCCACCTTGACATGTTTCTGGTTCCTTCGGGCGATTTTGAACTCATTGTTCTTTTGTGAAAACTTCGCGGAGGTGTAGTTGTGTCTTTTCTCCTTGGAACAGAATCCACTTCGCCGAAAGTGCACTTTAAATTGATTGCACATTAATTGGCCACTCAGTTGCCCCAATTGTGTGCACATGGAAGAAATGAGTGAAGGGAATATAAGGCATATGAAAAGTTGAAAACAATTCCGATAAATGCGGACAAAAATAGAAACAATTTGTTAAGAGAAAAAATAAAGCTGCGTGCCTCAATAGAAAAATACCAATTAACAATAAAATACAGCCCTACTTTTCTTACGCCTATATTGCTCTCCGGCGCAAAATTTCAACCTGTTATTCTCAGATAAAAGAAAAAGCCTCTCTACAGTTAGAATACTGCTTATAGTGGCACAAAATTACACTGGTCTGGACCAGCTTTAGCGCCTGAATACGCTGAACGTAAAAGCAACACAATACGTGCAGTAGTTTGCGAGTTATTTGCAATTAAATGATGGTCTACGAATAAGGCCATTTTATTTTTCGCTAAAAATGGCTTTCTGCTTTGCAAGCAGATAGCAGAAAAAAGAAGAAAATATAAAAAGTAGGGAAGCGGGGTATGTTCTAGATAGGCATAGCTATCCAGAAATGCTCTAATTAGCCCGTAATACCCTGCGACAACTACGGAATGCGCAGGTGGCCGAAAAGAAAACCTTGCAGGCATACATGACAACTATATGCAGATAAGGATGATCTCGCGCGAAAACGCTAGAAATCCAGCAAGGAATATTATATCTACATGGGAATTCAGGGGAGCTTGTAATTAACTCACGGTTAGAAGGCCACAGCATACCATTTTCAGTGGATACTGAGCCACATAAACAACCAGTAAAATAGAGTTTAGCATTTTTTAAGCCTCTAATCTTTTCTAAAGCTTACAACAAGCCCGCATGAGCCAGGTCTACCTGAGTAACCCTGGGGATCTTTCAGATCCGTTGACAGATTTCGGCTTACAAAATACGCACATTACTTAGCTAAACGTCACAAGATGTATCCATGCCTAGCTTAGCAGGTTCGTTGCAAATATATCGTCACCAATCAAGGTGCCATCAGCATTAGCTTGTTGAGTAGCTTGCAGCAATTAGCGTAGCGTATGAATGCATCGCTGAGCGTGCGCCCGATATAGTGCGAGTGCGCGTTTCACTGTTCCGTGCTTGGTCGCGGGTGCGCAATAGTATTAGCTGGTCTGACGGTTCTCGTTCAGGTGGTTGATCAGGTAGTTCACCATGGGCCTTGACCCCTTTGACTTATGCATTGTGACCTTTGCTGGTTACTCCAGGGTTAACGTTATGGTCCTACCAGTTTGGCCGGTGTCAGGATCCACCACAGTTAATTGCTTGGGGCGACGGTCCAGCGGCTATGAGGTAGCGTGTGCTGCGTCCAGTTAAACTTGCTGCTTAATTGAAGTAACTATGTTTTGAATACTTCTAGAAATTCCCTTTACGCGCCTGTACTTTTGCGCGCCAGAATCTCCGATTTTCGAAGGTAACGTATTGCGTCTCTTTATCTAATATACAGAAAACAGGAAGTTCGGATCACGTCTTTTTACATCCGCTTTGTGTTCAGTCATACAGGTAGGAATATTCCTTCCAGTTAATCCAACTTTTGCAATTGTTTTGGTAGATAACACTGTTTTGGTTGCTCTAGTCGACTTTATCCTTATGCTTAGAAATTACTACTTAGGGTGGAGCATGGTTTATGAGCAGACAAAATTCCTTGGGACTATGGTAACGTTACTGTCTGTAATAAAACGTTCTTGATGTAAGGGTGCAACCTTCGTATGCCTGGCATCTTCCGTGGCTGCTGCTGTTGAAGCGTACGTTTGCTCCGGATGCTTCGCATGAACTTCCACATATAACCGTTCCATTGGAGTAGCCGGTAGAGGTCGTTTATTCTAGACTGGTATAGGCAGCGTTACCGTATTATGCTTCCACACTTTTAAATAGGCCTTCAGCGCTGCAGCTTTTGTTGTTTTTGGTGTGGTTGCTGTGATAGTTTTATATCTGATAGGGTATGCATGTTTGCAGCTTCCTGTCAGTGTTCCTGTTGACCGGTACACCCAAAAATGATACCATGTCATCCAATAATTCAATTGTAATTTTACTAAAACCGAATGTGAACTTTAGGCAGAACGTGCGTCCTCTGTAGTTCGACTCGTTTTATGTGGACTAAAGTGTCGTCTGCCTATCGGATCCAAACATTTGTGCTGATGAAAGGCAGTGTAATGCGCTGTACTTTCTGCATCCCTGCTTTGGCAATAAGTCCAGCTATTAGACATCTCATCGTCGTTCGCTTTAACTGGTGGCAAACTTGTCAGCCTAAGCGGTAATAAGTTATTATGCAGATCCTGAGGTTCCCACAGAAACCCGGGCTGTAAGGTAGTCGTTGTGCTTGGTTAATGCTGTAGTAGCTCCATCATAGTATCGTTAGCAGATTCTGCCTGCTAACTAAATAACTAAATTTTATTCTTGAGAATATCGTATTACTCCGTAAAAGGTAGGAGTCGAATCTACAAGTAATTACGTTTCGCAAAACATGTTGCTGGGCCTGTCAACGGCAGTGGCCAAAAATGGTACAAGTGGCAGCAATGAAAAATACTACTGTGGTGCAGTAGTGTATACAATCACAGCACAGTAGGGTAAGTAATACTGGGCAGGCAGCCTGTGTGTGTCCGCTACGTATGCAGCGGAAAAGTAGTGAAATATAACACTAGGTAACTTGATAGTGTAAGATAGGGTGCCATGTCTCCATTCCGTAACTAATCACCTTGGCCACGTCCTAATGTTGTTAAGTGGACATGTAGGACTTTTATAGAGAGGATACGTGTCAGGCGCAAACCCACTACATCCTAACACGTTGTCGTCGCTTAACATGATCGGTAATATTAGCGAATGGTTGAGCACTCGGTAATGCCTTACAATGCTGAAACAAATGTGTGGGAAGCGTGTACAAAGAGGGCTCAAATAGGTGGTAACGCTTAAGTGTTAGCCTAGTTAGCTACGGAGTCCAGAAAATGTATGGATCAATAGCTTGGAAGAGAGCCACAAAGGAGGTAAGTTGGTGGTGAGCAGCGGAAAGGTAGGACCCAAGCGCGGAGTAAACTGGCTCACGGGAGCTAGGTATATGATGATAACACGCAGAGGTGTTGAAAAAGTGCACAAAAACTGCGTTAGAAGAGGAATAATGCAGCGGCGGACTTCTTTCTTATAAGAACTCACGCAGCCATAAGTGGCGATTGGCAAGACCAAATGAGGAGTTTATTAGTCTGTAGAATTATGTGAGGCATAAATGGCAGTGAATGCTATCAACAAATATTTAAGTGAACACGCCCAAGCAGCCTGGCATTAAAAGCAGAGGTATGGTGGATCTAAGTGTTGTCATTGTCACTACTTGAGGCTACAATATCACAAGCAAAAAGAGGTTATTTTGGAGAGAAAATGGGAGGTTGCCAGTTTTGCCTCACCCATTAGGCCCACTAGTAGGCAGTGCAGAAATAACCTGGGGCTACAGTTGTTGCAATTACTAGAAGTGGACCAAGGGTTGCAGAGTAATTTGATTAATTGCATCAATCAAACTTAGAGTTCTACGAAGTAACAAGTACGGCAGATGGACATCAGAGGGTAGTTAGGGTATGACCCAAATATAAGCTTAAAAGCAGTAGTCGCTCCCTGCCAACGGTGGACGGCGTGGACACATAGGTATTAAAACTTAACAGCAGGAGTGATAACTGATGAGACTAAATACCAAAGCAGTAGCGTAAATGGGGTTGCGAACGAGCTCTAAATTGAAACTGCGGTTTCGGGATAAGCTAAACATCAGCTGTCAATGGGTTTTAGAGCTCCACTGCAAAAGCGAATACAAGACGTTGACAGAGAATCCGGATAGAGAGCAGGCAAGTGTGAGGGTAGGAGCCGATAAACGGTGAAGCAGCTGTCGCCCGCTCTAGTCGCGTGAGAGCAGGGACTCTAAACTGCAAGTTGCTTCGGGCATAGCACGTTTCATTAAATAGTTCAAAGGCAGTTTTCCGGGACGCGGACTAGTTTCGCCTGGCAATGTTTCTTTCTATGAAACGTCACATGTGTCTGCTTAGTAACACTGCAACGTGGCAGTCGTGACTCGCCACAAAACCAAAGTCACTGCCACATGAATATCCGAGAAAGGCTATCCAAACAACGGATATCATTCGCTGCTTTTCACACACTGGACGAATATAAACAGTCAAAAGTGCTGCGGCACATTCAAAAACACTACAAAGCTATATTTGTGCACAATTGGTGGCATCCTTTTTCGTATTTGCCTGCCACTTGCCAGCACTGGACGCCTACGCCAACAGCGGGACCATTGCTGGCTTGCGCTATACTACCCACAGCTCAAACCACACACCTCATATCCAGTGTAACATGGTAATAAGCCCGGAACCTATGTAGATGGGCGCCAGGTTTCAGCAAATGAGCCGTCACACTTTTTACAGGTGAACACAATCCGCTACATTTGGGAATGCATTGCACAGAAGGCGGTGACTGGACTTTAGTCCGCTTCACACTGAGTGCATGGAACCACTTTCAAGGCATAGCAAGAGCACAAGGACCGGACACCTTCAGCAACAACCAACCGCCTACTGGAGCCTGTATGGACGCGGTAGTGGGTACCAGACAGGTAGGCACCTTGCCAACATGTAAAGCAAGCGCAGACACATTAACCATTTCTTTGTAACCAAGGGATTAGTGTATGTGCGAGCTTTTCCCTTAGGTCACCGACTGCTTGGATGGTAGTACCATAAAGGTGATGGTGAATGATGTGTGTTCCGTTCCAGTGCTTATGACTAGTGACGTTCCGCAAGGGACAGTCCGTGGACCTAAAATCTTCAAAGCCTTCCTTAATGACTTACCCACCAAGCTTCATATTGGTTCTTTAACCTACGCGTAGGACCCGACTGGTGGGATGTGTCTAGTCTGGATGATGTCGCTATACCACTAGCGTCGCCCGATCTACTACACGACTGCTCAGTCACCTACCATGGAATAGCGACAAATGCCCAGTTTTTCAACTTGGCGCTTCTGAGCTGTTCGGGCTCCATCATATTGGTGGGTCTTTGCTCAGGTTGGGGACCTAGGCATGCTTCCGTCTCTTGACTTACGGCCAACTAAGGACACTATGAAGCGGATCGCTTCTGCCAGCAAGTGGTTCCATGCCATGCAAAGATAAACCCCCGATGATGACCACAGATTTGCAAGCTTCGTTTGCCCCCACTTTGTACTGTTTCTCATATACAGATTGTTTGTGGCCTATTCTCTCCCGAAGACTGAATGCAGCCTAACTGGAAAGGTTCAAGGACGCGGAGCAAAAGCTAAGTTGGAGTCGCGGTCTCTTATCCCCTTTCGGCTTCAGCGGATGATCCTGTGCTCCCTGGATTATCGTCGCTGTCGTGGAGGTCTGCTTTTCGCTGAACCTATTATAAGTGTTTAGCTGAGAGTTGTGACTCTAGGATTCTTTTGGATATATTCTGAGGACGTGACTCATAAGCATACTTGGAAAATGTTCGACCGCGGGGGCTGCGAGTAAGTACCAAAGTTGCTGTGTAGTCGTGCACTAAACAACTGGAACTCCGTACCCCAGCAGTTGGCGATACGCACACAGAGAATAACTTCAAACAACTGTTAGGTTTCCTTCTGATGTGTATGTCGGGGTCTTTCTCCTTTCATTGCAACTGTAACGCTCTCTGTGGAATCAGATTTCTCAAACATCCAGGCAGCCGTAAAAGGATCGGGAATTGCTGAAGCTGACAACGGAACTTCCTTCAGTTTCACCATCCAAGTAGTGAATGAACGGTCAAAGTTACATACGGATATACACCCACACACCTAGCTACCTGTTATATAAAATATGCATTTTTGTTCATTTTGTTCACCAATTGTTAGCTTAACATGCACATGCCTGTAAGGTTGTGCTTCGCATGGCCAAATATAAAAGCATAGTTATTTATAAGGGAAGGAAGTAAATACCACATAATTAATGAAAGGTGGTTGAAGAGCTAGCTCTAGAAAAGGTCCGCGGTTTGGGATAAGGTGAGACACAGCGCCGAAAATGTGTTGACGCTCCACTGTAAAGTAGAATCCTGTACTTTGACAGAGAACTCATAGAGAAAGCGGAGAAGATTGAATGTACGGTCACTGTTAAGTTCGTTGCAGCATCCAGTTGATACTGTGCTATGAATACATGTACTAACAAGCAGTTAAACTTAACAGTAGGAGCGTAAAATGAAGGTGCTGAATACCACAGCTAAAGCAGAAAGCGTGTTACAGGGGCAGTCCTGCAACTGGCCTAGGGTTTCGAGATAAAAGAGGCAACAGCGCCGACAAAGACAAAGTGCTAAACTGCAGTGTGCACCGTCGTCAAATAAGAGCATATTTTCTATTTTCATCCGTCGTGACACCACCAACGTTTTGCACAATAAGCCTGCATTGTTGCTGCTATTTTCGGTTCCCAGGATCAGATAGTTTAGCCTCCTACACAACTTCTTTGCTATTTTATACCGTAGCGCTCCGGGTGCTGTGACGATTGGACGGAAGAGAGTTCCATCACGAAGCATTTTGTACAGTCCATAATACTCCGCTGAGCTCGTATCGTCAGCTCTCGTTGCACAGTACTCCAGACTAGCGTTCTCATTGCATCTCTGTTACCTTTGCATCGTTGCGTTGACCTGATTGACCACCATTGAACTTGGAATCTGGTCGATCGGATCATTTGTCGTTGTGGTTGACAGCAATACTTTGGCTTTACTAAAGTACTCCGGTTTATCCCACATCCCTCATGCGTCCCATACTTGCTGGTAGCATTGCGACATCTTCCTTCTGTAGACATTTGAGTGCCTATTGTACTGCCTTTGACAGAATCAATGGTTCTTCGTTTCGACTTAACCCCTGAACAACAGTTTGTGCAAGTTGCTTTTGAGGTGCTAATAACCTTCCGGTTGTATTCAATGCGCGTTCTAATATTACCAGGCGTTATTTGTGGTAAAAAGGTCGGAATTTAATGTTGAACACTTTGATTAGGACGTGCAGCAGACTGGAGATTCCACGGTTTGGCTGTGTAAAATTCTAACTAAAATTATTTCATTGGACACCTACGCAACCGATGTGGTTTGTTGAACTGATTGCTGAGTTCAACAGCTTGACTTGCTCATCGCCATTTTTGCTTGGCGCTCGTTCCGGTTGCAACTCGCGATTGCCTTGTGTGCTACCAACAGTTGTCTATTTAATACCTGGTGACTTCAAACTACCTTGGCTGCTGCGCTGATCACATTAAGGAAAAGGCTGACACGGGCGCAGCCTCCTTGCATAGCTCGTATTGGTAAATATCAGCTCAGGAAACGCTCTAAGTGCTACCGAGCTTACCAAGCGGCTTCATCAACCAACACCTAAGGAAGTTACCGAGCGGTTATAAATAACTGTATGCCACATGGCAGGACTGCGCGTCTTCAGTACGAGAACCGTTTGGCTAACGCAGTCGCAAGAAATCCAATAAACACGCCTGCTTATAATGTTGCTCGACAGCTGCGTTTTACATCTAACTGAAAGGGGGCAACCAACTGGCCTATTTTTAACGGCGGTGCCACCTCAATGCCAGCGAATCATCATCCTGTAAGTTATCCAACTGTAGCAGTTAAGTTGTCTGACATGCCAATCAGTTTCTTTTCTAACTGTTAGTGCAAGCAATCCTTGAGTTCATCCAGTGGTACAGAGCAGAACGAAGGTCGCGTGTCAGCTCCTTCACATCGTCGTGAACCGGTATAGATTTCTGTATCCAGTCACCTGGTGTATTACTTTCATTACTTGCCATTTCACATTTATCTTTCTCCTGCTAGTACCCTAATATGTAGCATAATACGGCAACAAAAGTTTCCTGAATAAGGAGCAGAATCTTCTGCTCCATACGAAATAGACGCTAACGTTCGCTTCAATGAATGGACAGTCCTTTTGACTGTCAATAAGCTACTCTCAGCTGCCAGAGAAATATCAACCTATTTTTTCGTTTTCCAACGAAGAAACAACGAAGGTGCGTACGTTTTACCCACCATTTTAGCTGTTCTGTTTTCCTCTTGCAGCAGCGCTTTTTACTCTGGCTTGCGGACGGGTCCAGCTCCCTCAGTCGGCCATAGCACTATTCTCTTTGTACCCCATGTCGTCTTTTTGCTTAGATCCTCTGAACATGTTTACTCCGCGCTTGAACCCTATCTTCCCGCTGCTGTACCGCTAATTGACCCATGAAACTATCTCGTCGCGAGTTATTTATATTTTCACCTACTTATTTTGCGCTTCCCAGCGAATTAAGCTGGTTAGCTGCTGTTCATTCATCATTAAATCGCCGGCAGCCTTCCAACTACCTTTTCGCTTTTCTCACGCAATTGTGAGATCATAGTAAACTGATAACTTGATGAGTGCCTAGTAATACTACGGCTTTTTTCGCTATGTAGACAGTAGCAATGCACCCTTAGGGCTAAAGGTTGCTTTTGAACATTCAAAAGACCTGCGCAGCATAACCATCGTTGTACATTGTACATCAGTTTGTCTTTAAATGTTATAACATAAGACCTTAGCAGTGTTTGATTCCACGTCTCTTCCTTGCGGTATTCTCTCGCTTGTTCCTCACTTTCCCTTTTCTAAGTGGTTTGGAGCTTTTTGAGGATTTGGAACAGTGCTTTGCCTGAGACGGATGGAAGAATCGACATGGACATATAAGAAGCATGGCTATATACCAAAGGCCTTTAACTGCATCCACAACTACAACTGTTGTCCAGTGTGGATAGCTGGACATGAGATGCTCACACCCCCGGAAGGTATACATACTTTGAGTAATCCGGACAAAATGTACTTTTAAACGTTTGCTCACCTGGACACTGTAAAACACGACTCTTCATGACTCTCATCCTCGACCAGCCACAGCGCTTATTGCGGCCCCCACCAAGCTACCTGATTAGCCAACAGAGGAACTTGGAAGTCAGTTGACTGCGAATAACCGAGTGTGAAAGCCGCCTACAAGCTTCTTTACCAGTTGTACATTAGTGTTCAACTGGATTTACAGCGGAGTTCCAGGACATGGTGGGTTTTCGCCTGACAAGCGTTCTCCTTATAAAATCCACAAATGTCCGTTTAACAACGCTGCGACTTGGCGGATGTGGATGGCCAATAAATAAAGACACTGCCCCAACTACCTACTTTCAAGTTGACTAGCTTCACATTTCAAGCTTTTCTTGACAATACAAGAATGAGATACTCGCTGTCTACTTTTACCGTTATCCACGCACTTATAGTGCCTTGATTTTTGCACTATGCGTACTTGAACCCAAAGTATCGTCATGCACTAATGACTTTATTGTTCTTGCTTACTTTCTTAATCTCCGCAGCTTGTGCAAATTTCGGCCCCTGCTGTTTAAACACATGGCGAAGCATAAGTGCCTGTAAATTTTGATCACGCCTGATTTGGAGTTCCTCGAGAAATTCGAGGATAAAAGTTTATTTAGTTATTTAGTTAATCCAGATTTACCCTAGTAAAATTTCATCCGATATTGCTAAATATTATCAACTTATGTCCCGGTTTCCGCAAAGTGTATCGTTCCAGGTAGGAGACATCATAGCTTGCCCCTACTGCCCTTGTGGCACATGTCCAGATCCTGTTCAGATTAGCCTCCTAAACGTTCCTATAGGAGCATCACGCTAAACTGGATAGGATCTTGTACCGTGAGACAGCTAAAATGAGATTTTGTCCAGTTTACGGCGGACTAAAGAAAATGATGCTAGGGTTGACCAATTGAAATTTGCCCCTGTGCGTGACAATCCGGTAGGTCCAGAAACGTTGCTTGCCTACCATGGACATCCGAATACGGACATCACACTACTACGCATTTAGTACCTAAAGAATATCCTAACGGTTCGCACCCAAGGTTCACGCAGTACGTGTTGCCATAGTTGCAGAAGTAGGAACAAACCTAGGCGGTGCTTCAAGCTGTTGGTCAGAAAACGGAATGGAGCTTGCCATGCACCTGAGAACCTCACAAGCGAAAGCAAATGACAACCGGGGTATAAGAATGCTTTATGTACATGAATGTGTGTGGTACAAAGATGGTTAGTAGCAGAAAGCGGCATTGTCAAGATGGTTAATCCGTTTCGGCGATGGACAACGTAGGAGGCTAAAAATGTTCATAATGAAGCAGTGGACCCACCTCGTTCGCAGTGCATACTTTACTTTGCTCAACAGACGGTCTATTGTGCTGTGCAGAAAGCAACCACGTGTTGACGTGACGTGTAATGTCAGCATCCGAGGCTGCAACACCCATGCGTCGCCGCATGATGTCTTTGTAGTTTTCATGGATTACTGTATATCAACGTACCTTGTACAATGCCGTTCATATTTGTTCGCCTGTTGGTATGCGGGAGTTCCGTGGAGTCCGCAGCAGCGTCCCGTAATCCTTTGGCAAAAATGGTATGCACGTTTGCACAATGCACCACAGTAGACGAACAAAGGACGCTGGTAACTGAGATTTTGCAATAAGTTTTCTCAAGTTTTGGACCACATCATCGGGGTCCCTGTCATCTTCACAGCAGTTGGTAACGTTATCGGCTACCTGCACTTTGTGTGCAAGTATAAGTAATATATATGTTACAAAACCTCTTACTCTTTTGTCGCTTACGTGCTAATAGAAGCACTTCTTCGTAGCTAAATCCTTATGTCGTTCCGTTGGCTGCACGATAAATGGTGCTACGAGACGGAAACAGTGCAGTTAATTGATAACTTTTTCGACGTGGCATGCTGAAAATGAATACATTTGCTTCAAACAAGCTATAATTGGAAAACCTGGTAGGTGTGCCTTTGGAAACGCAGTATCAAAGGAGCTAAAGAATAGCGCAAAATTAAGCAGGAGCAGCAGCGACCAAGGTTACGAAACCGAAACTGTTCAAAGAAAAGGACCTACCGATGGATTAAAACCACACTTGTTGCGGTCAAATTATATTACTTATCAAGCATACCAATCATTTATTTATTGCTAAATGTCAAACTAAATGCATGTAGCTTCAAGTAACACATTAATACCTGAACTGGACTGCCGTCCAGTTTCTGTCCGGTTTGCTACGTTTACTGTTAAGCTTGTGATACAAGGGAGACGCGCAATATGATAAGTGAAAGCAGGCGATCATTTAGCGAATCACTGGGTCTGGCTGCAGCAACTATTTATGGATCTTCAGCTAGGGGACGGGATGCCTGCAGCCTGGTTGCAACGGATGCAACAGCTTCTGAGCACATACGGCGTAGACGCGGGGATACTCCGCGAAATGTGGATGCAACCGTTACAGAAAAGCATACTGTTCATACTCGCCGTGGCAACCGCTATGCCTCTTGCAGTAGTTGCGGAACTAGCAGACCGTGTCACCGAAGGACACTAGACAACGAACGAATCTAGGACATCCACTTGAGTTAGCCCTGTCGCAGACCCAGCGACATCCGCGACTGGTGAGCTGTCAGCAATTGACGTTTTGTCATCGCAAATATCGTTACTGCAAATCGAAGTCGAGAAACTCTCGCTAGATCATAAGCAGCGCAGCCGCTCTAACTCATCACCACGTCGCGCGAAGCGTAACTACTCAGGCTTTTTTCCAATACAAGCGTATTGGTAACGAAGCCCTAAGAGTGAGCACCCTTGCAGTTTCTCCGCCGCCAAACGGGGAATATTCCAGACCGGCCCGTAATGGCGACTAATAGTGTCAGCAAATCCCAAAGTCGTGTCATCTACAATAGTGATTATGACTCCGAGACCCAGTGCTTACTTGATACCGGGACGGATGTCAGTGTCATTCCCCCTGTGCCAGATGAGACTATCGCTATTTTGTCGACAACCCTAAGGGCCGCCAGCGGCACGCCAATTACAACCTACGGTCATCGGTAGCTTGCCCTGGACCCAGGTATTCGGTGCACGTTTCGTTGGTATTCACCGTCGCTGCAGTCCCCTCTGCTATCCTCGGCGTTGGCTTTCTTAGGCAGTTCGACCACTTGGTCGAAGTGAAAAGCCAGAGGATAGGTGACATTGCAACGAAACTCATTGTACGTGGCATCAGCGCCGATATCGCATCCATAACACCGGTCTACGCATTCCCCAGACCTAGCCAGACTACACCAACATCTTTGCCCCTTATTCCAAGCCCGATCAGCCTTTGAACGCAGCTTTGCCCGTGGCCTCCCAAGTCACCCACCGCATACGGAATAATGGTCCCCCGTCTCATGCCGCCCACGCCGACGATCACCCGAAAAACTAAAGTTAGATAAAGTGGAGTTTGAGTAAGTGCTTGAAATAGGAATATACTGCCCTTCCGACAGCCCTTGGTCCTCGTTCTTTCAGATGGTCCCCAAGGAATCTGGTGAGTGGCGCCCTGGCAGTGCTTACTGCGCGCTCAATCGGCCAACCGTCCCAGATAGGTATCTCATCCCACAAATGCAAAACCTTACCGCCTGCCTCACAGATGAGACGATTTAAGCAAGATTCAGCTGGTTCGCCCCCATCATTAGATACCTGTAAAAGACAATGACATAACTAAAACAGCCGTTATCACTCCTTTCGGCTTATTTGCAAATTTAAGAATGCCTTTTGGACTGTGCAACTCCCCGCATACCTTCCAACCCTTCATCCACGATGTCACTCGTGGCCTAGGCTTCGCTTCTTCCAAACTCGATGCTATTTTAGTAGCCAGTTCATCAAAACAAGACCTTTTCGAGCACCTTCAAATACTCTACCAGCGCTTGACCCAACACTGTGTCACAGTCAACTCGAATATGTGCGAACTCGACAACTCAACGGTAGAATTCCTAGGCCAACGCGTTTCAACGTCTGGTATCGAAGTCGTTGTTGATAAGCTTCATGCGATCAAGGACATCTCAGCTCCGACTTCATTGAAACACCTCCGTCGGTTTTGTGGTTTGGTCAACAACTATCGACGCTTCATACCGCGCTGCGCTCAGCTCATGCAGCCTCTGACTGATTTACTCAGAGGAAATGAACGCAAGTTCGCTTTCCCTGACACAACACAGACAGCCTTCGCCGAGCTCAAGGATGCTATCTTCAATATAGCACTCCTCGCTCAATCCGAATTACCTGCACGCCATTCTATTACGACGGATGCCTCAGACGTCGCGGTAGGAGCCGTCCTCCAACAAAAAGATGGTGGGCAATGACAACCCCTTGTGTTCCCCAAAGGTGTGTAGCCAGCGGAATCTTGCTACAGCACGTTTGACAGAGAACCGCTTGCCACATACCTAGATATCCGTCACTTCCAGCACACACTGGAAGACCGCGCTCTCACGGTCTATATTGACCACAAGCCCCTTATCTTACCCTACAACTTTGTTTGTGACAAATATTCATCAAGGGAGAGAAGACACCTAGACATTGTCACACAGTGCACCGCTGACATACGCCATGTCTCTGGTCTTGACAATCCCGTCGCTGACGCTATCGCACGCTTCAACCTGACTCCGCATTCTTTGCCTACCGTCGATCTTACCGCCATGGCATCGGCTCAGGTGCACGTTAAAGACATACAAGGCAATCTACAGTCCAATTTTCTGCATGCGCACTGTTCCCCTCCAAAATCTGGGAGGAACCATTCTCTGCACCGTTTCTACAGCTTGTCATAGACCCCCAGTGCCCATCTCTTTCAGACTCATAGGCTTCGACGCACTGCACTCACTATCAATTCCCGGTATCAATGCACCTTTGCAACTGGTCACCGAACCTTTCGTTTGGCCATACGTAAACGTAGTATTTCGTACCTGGGCTCCAGCCTGCCTTTAATGCCAGCGCTCCAATATACATCGTCACACCTGCAGTCCTCTTGGTTTATTTCCTTCCTCGGACCCTCGGTTCTCGCAGGTACACGTAGACCTCGTAAGTCCCTTGCCTCCTTCACATCCTTGCAAGTTTCGGCCGCTTCACCAGAAGGCCAGAAGCCATTCCTGTAACAGGCTGCACAGCTTAGGTTTTTTTCCGGGACCCTTGGACCGGTGGCTCGAACTACGGATGCCCATTCACCATCACAACTGACCGAGGAAGGCCTTTCGAATCTTCGCAAGTCGCTATGTTCTGCAACTTTTAACCAGCCGCCGCGTCCATACTACGGCGTATCACAGGCAGCTAATGGTTTATTTGTACGCTTCCATAGACAGCTTAAAGCCGCGCACTGCGCCTCATCTGCCGGCCATACCTGGAGCGAAAACGTTTCGCTCTTACCCTTAGGCATTCGCAGCGGCATCAAAGCTGACTTGTAATGTTCCCCAGCAGGGCTGGTTTACGGCACAACCCTAAAGTTGCCAGGAGAATTCGTTTCACCTCATGCATCGTCAGGTATGCCCCCGCCTAACGGTGTGCCTTCCCTGGCGCAACTCATGCGTTCACTACGCCCGACTCTGCCAAGGAAGCAGACTGGAGACGTGAAAATGCACAGCGGAATGTCTACCAGTACTCACGTCTTCCTCCGCCCTGAAGCACCGCAGCGCCCACTCCGGCCTTCCTACATTGGCCCTTTCAGAGGTTTGCAACGGACTCTGAACCATTTCACTTTAGACCAGGATGGTCACCGAACAACGGTGTCCATGGACCGACTCAAAGTGGCTTTTGTTGACGAACCACTTGCAATCCATACTGCTGCGATCACATCAGCACCTGCATCTGTGATGCCTTCCAGAGAACTGGATACCTCGAAACCGTCCATTTCCCTTGACCTACAACTTACACTGCCACAACCCCACGGTAGACAGGTAGACAGGGCAAACTTCCGGTCCATTGTTCAGATTTTGGTAAAAGTTTGCTAGTTCCATTAACACGACTTTTTCCTCTTTGTTAGTAATCGTGCGTCTCAGACACAAAAGTGTTGCAAAATGGAAAAAACCTTATCAATGGTGCCGTAATACAAACAAAAAGAAAAGGAATGAAAAAGAGGCACGTAGGCTGAGTTACCCGTAGCGGATGAACATCGTCCCGGAGAGCAGCAGCCGACTACTGTACCGCGAAAGTCATGTAATGCTTATGTATTGAGATCGTAGTTAGAGGGGAGGCTAAGCGGAGGGGGAGGGACAAGGACCTCACAATACGAATATCATTGAGGTCGGCACCTAGCCTTGTCAACAAGTGCATCCAGCCAAACTTGTTCATCATCTTTCGGACCCCAACCAGGGGGCCCAGGGGCTCCAACGGATGCTAACTTCGAAGTAAGGAACACTATTGATCTTGACTAAGTCATCGCTTAGCCACCTCCACTGTTGTTCCATCCACATCACCGGTGAGCAAACAACGCACTTCGCTGTAGTCGGCTGGCTGGCATGCGCAACACATGGCACAGCCATCGAAGCCTGATGCTTGATTGGAAGTAGATTTACGTGTAGTTACTCCGATCTAACTGGGAACCGCAGTAGTCATATGTGAGCCACGTGTGATATCGGAACAGAAGTTGTTTTCTGTATTATTGGTTTCGTTTTGCTTAAGGTATTACTAGCCCTTCTCCGCAGGATAGAAGTAGCACGTACTGCAGGGCTTGGGTTGCATAGACCGCGATGCTTACACCAACCGTGGTGACGTCGTTGGTCACCAATTTCTCGAACTTGGCGAGTTTCGGTCTTACTTTTGAGACAATGGGAACACGCATTTTATCCGTGGGATAGATGTGTATTCCATGCAGAACATTGGAGTAGCTAATTGGCTTAACAACGGTTTGGCTAGGTTTAACTCGGAGGCATCTCGCAAAGAACCACTTGCAACAATTACGGCACGGAATGCCCTCATAACAAGCTTGAAACACGATCCACCTGGCCTTTAGACTGTAGCACACGGGTATCATGGTATTTGAGTAAATGTTATGAACCATTACAGTGAGTCACCCTCAATGGTAGAGCCTTGTTCGGTTACTGACATTGACGTCAAGGTCACAGTGTTCAAGTTGCCGTTGCGTAATTGAAGCTGACACGCCACTCGAATGTGTTAGTGTGAACGTGAGGCAGGTTAAACGGGGGTGTGATTAGGCATTTTCTTGGTTACGCCCGTGGAGCGCGCCAGGTGCATTTGTCTTGAGACTTGTAGCTGCTCCAAGCGATGTTGGATTTTAACGAGTGCGCGTTCGTTCAAAATCCTTTGAAGCTATCCATGAAGTGAGACCAAAAATGTCTGCGACGGTTGGCGTTACGCAACTTTGGCACTTGGATATAACAAGACACTGCCCAGAATTTAGAGTTCAGGGTAGAATGCACTAGAGTGTATTCGCGAAAATGGCATCACAAGGTGCAGCTTTTACAAGCACAAGGAATAAGTGTGAACCCAAAGGTGTGCGCGAAAATTCCGCTGAGCCACAGTGAAAAGTCCACGTATGCACAAGTGAGCGATTAGCGTGCATGTTCGCTCAGGGTCACGACCATGTCTGGATCGGGTAGTTGGGCTGCATGCATGGCGGTTATATCGATGTTGGTTCTTGGCGTTAAGCTGATCTGGTGAATTCGTGAAACAGCGTCCGTTACGTTTGCTGCGAATTGGGAGAAGTAATCCTGGTGTCTAGTTTCTCGAGAATAATAGACCGTTGCACCATTGGTGGTGTAGATCGATGGGTTGTTGTCAGTGAGGACCATAAAATGTCGACCTTCGAGGTAGTAATGAAATTGTCAGGTACCTAGGTTGGCAGCAAGTAGTTACCTCCCGAGGGTGCTGCTGCTCGATTCGGCAAGCTGCATACGTTCCAAAAAGCAGGCTAGAGGTATCCATCGATGAGTTTTCGAAGTACTACACCGAAGACGGTGTCTGATTGGTCAGTTGTAATTGAAAGTGCTGCAGCGGGGTTTTAGTGGGTAAGAAGTGCTACATTGGAGATAGTGCCTAGAAGCATCTTGAAAACAAGTTTGGTTTCAACCGGAAGGTGAAAAGTGCGTTGACTACCGCGGAGCAAGCCAGTCATTGGTTGCTATATGTCTGCACACATGGGAATACTGGTTGACAAGGCCAAGAAATCGGCATAGCAGTTTGAAAAAGCTATGAGCAGGGTAGTCCTTCCGTGTCTGGGTTTTGGCTGGCAGAACATTGATACCAATGGGGATACCTTATAGCCAAGAAATTAAACGGTGTTTTCACCAAGTTTGCATTTTTCGGGACGGAAGGTAAATCAATGCTGCGTTAATCGATTGAAAAGTACGTCAAGACAACGAAGATATTCGTCGTCAGGGGAGCTTGCGATGAGTTTGTCATGTACGTAAGGATAATGACCTTGTGTTACCTATGATTGCAAGAATAAAAAGTTTGAGCAGTGCTGCTAAGGCCACAAGACATTCAGTTACTTCACGCGACTCGGTGCCGCAGTAGTACAACATCATAAACCACTGAGCGCGGAGTCCACCCTCACCCACTTCCCTGTTGTGGTTCATATGCATGAAGTCGCCGACTATGCGAGGAAGCCTGTGACACACCCTCACCTTAACCTATATGCTCGGCCCTCTGCCTGCTTCACGTGATTTGACATCTGGTCAATACACTGTCCGGTGCGGTGAAAGTCTGTTTTGATGGCTATAAGCTCCAGTAACCGCAATAACAAAACTAGCGAGAAAGATGTCTGCTTACTTACAGCTCACCCAAATAATACAACAGCAGCAGGATTACGTTCAGCAGCAGCAGCCGCAGCAGCAGCAGCAGCAACAGCAGCAGCAGCAGCAGCAACAGCAGCAGCAGCAGCAGCAGCAGCAGAAAGCCATGCTTCAACAAGCGCTCACTGAGAAGCTGTCATCCATAACCCTAGCACTTGCAACCGTGAAAACCGAGTCCACTACAGCTGGAGCGTTGACGAACAGAATGCAACATTTCCAATATGACACAGAGAACGGCTTCACATTCGCAATCTGGTGCACGCATTATGAAGGCGCCTGTCTGGTTGACACGATCAAGCTCGACGACGCAGTCAACGTGCGGTTGTGGTGACGGTAGATTTATGCAGAGGAACATAACCTGTACTGTAATTTTAATCCACCGAAACATTCCCGCAACTGCAATTTCCAGCAGACTGTCGATGTCCTCACGTCCACTTTTGTTAAAGAACAACAATTTTCGACATCCGTTATCAGTGTGTGATGTTCGTCCATAATCATTTCGAAGATTGTACTTCATACGCAGGCAGAGTGAACCATTTATGCGGGCGTCTCAACTCAAACAACCTACAGACGATCAGTTTATGTTACTAATATTTGTATCTGGCTCAAACTCTGCAGCCGCCACAGAAATCCGGACGTCTGTTATCCAAACTGGACTCAACTCTGAAGTTCATCATTCTGGGTGTTACTGCAGAATGGCTGCGTGTGATAGACATAAAAGGTGATACACAACTATTGTGCTCGAGACAACTAATGTCAGAGCTCGCGACGGTTTGTACCATTTCAACCCAAACACTGATGGATGTCCATAACACTCATCGACAGAAACCGGCAGGTGGTTGTTGAAATGGCGATGACTGGCATCTTTTCAGAAACCGTCCCTTCAGCAGGCATCAGTGTACTGTCTGCCACAGGAAAGGCCTTATGGAAAAACATTGTTGACCAACCGCACGACTTCCACGTCGTGGGGGTCGTTCAAAACCGTCTCGACATCGTACGATTTTAATGCGATTCTTAAGTGGTTTATGCAACTTCACAAGCAAAATTTCTTTCACTTTGTAAAAGACTCACTGACATTATTATTGGCCACTCATTGCATCTACAGCTGGATACTGCAGCTGACATTACCATAATCTCCAAACCCATATGGCCGACTATCGGTAGGCGATACTGCGCAATGCGAAAGTACTGCAAGGAGTGTAGCAAACAGTATCCTACAACTGTATCGTTAAATTTCCTGCGAAGATATTTACAAAAATGATGAGTGAACCGGCGTCTGTCACATTCTTGACAACTCGGGCTTAAACGTACTTGGTATTGATTAGACCACGGCGCTGAACTTGTAGAGTGTTCATTTTGACCGGGGTGCGATCAAAGCGAAGAAAGTCTATCCGATCCGGACATGTCATCACAGTGCTACGCAGCGCAGAATTCTGCTATCGCCAAGGATATGGTGAAGTGATTCCCAAAGGTATTCAACCACGCCCTTGACTGTTGTACCAATTCTTCAGCAGCTCTGCAACTAAAAGATAACGCAAAGCCTGTTTCTCGACCCAAAAGGCAGGTGCCTTTTGCTTTACATTACTTGTTTAATTATGAACTGGATTGCTTAAAGCCATCAACAGTGATTGCTAAAGTGAAATACTCAGACCGGATAGTGCTTGTAGCGAATATAATTAAGCTAAATGACACCATTCTCCTAGGTGAAGATTTTTCAACCGGCCTGAACACCGGACTGAATCTCCGTTAATAACTGTTGCCAATACCGGAGGATTTTTGCGCCAGACTCAACGGCAGACGAATTTTCTCAAAAATCGGTCTCTCGGATGCCTATCTTCAAGTGGTAGTCGACGATGACGGATGGCGACATCTCACAATTAACATCCACCGCGGTCCCTATCAGTTCAATCAGGTACCGTTCGTACTGAACGCTTCCCGGGACACATTCAACAACCGACTGATACCATGCTACCGAACATACCGTCGATTTGCGAATATTAGGATGATATTACCGTCATCATCAGACGAAACCTAGCATA
Organism: Dicrocoelium dendriticum; assembly: GCA_944474145.2. Lineage (NCBI taxonomy): Eukaryota > Metazoa > Platyhelminthes > Trematoda > Plagiorchiida > Dicrocoeliidae > Dicrocoelium > Dicrocoelium dendriticum. Next base: position 60,126,910 of record OX104069.1, on the reverse strand, counting down.
GCTGCCGGCTACTGCAGGTAAATCAACGCTTACGCGAATTTCGTTTGGCTCTGAGACCTGATAAGTGTTAGTTGTCTATGCCTCAACTGAAATAACTTGGTTTTGTTGTCGATCGCGACGGGCGGAGGCCTGATAATGAGAAATAGCGCGTCATGGAATAATTACCTACACCATACGATATGCCTACGCTGCATGTGTTCCTGGACATGGTAATTTATTACGGTGTACTTATTCCTGATTTGCATCAACTTCGAGGGCCAACGAAACAATTGCTGGATAAATTCGACCCTTTTTTGCTCTTTGAAGTTTGAGGAATCGTTTGAGTTCACAAAAAGGTTCTTATATCTGACTTAATGCTGACACATTATGACCCAGAGGAAGATATCATTGTCTCCACAGATGTCATGAGATCGGTTGCCAACGCATCACGTGGCTTAACGCAACTTGAAAGAAACTATTACTATTACTAGTCTCAACTTCTTTTCTGTAGAACTTTTCATTGGGTGTTGCAGGGTAGAGATTTCTTATTGAAGACTGGCCATGAACCATTATTAGCCATGTCCGGTTCAAATAAGGGTATACCTCTGTACACGAGGTATTGCCTTCAACCTAATGCTGCAATCACAACAGATGGCCGTGAATTTACTCCGTAGCTGCCAATTACTAAGCCATACCCTTCGGAACTAGGACCAAGGACAGTAGTTAGAGAACCGCAGTCAGTCGCTGTTCTCGCGGAAACGACACTACCAGCGACTCAATATAACCATAACAGCGATTCAGAAACCTGTGCGCTTAGACAAGTAGCTATTAAGAATACTGCTAATGGAAAGATATTGAAGTGCAAGTGAGACAAAATCAGGTTGCAGTTGTATCGAGGTTTGACAATTCACCCAAAAACGACTACGTGCCGGCATCTCATCGGTCGGAACAAGCTCATAGCATTCATATGCTCCTAGTCAACAGCTTTTACTCCCGGGAAAGTTTCCTGTATGTGCACCAACCCCCAAGGTTACTGAGTAAACTTTCCGAAGTGTGGCTGCGTCGCGGATCCAAAACCTGCGACGTCATTGTAATAACGGAGACATGGTTACACCCCGACATAAGGAACATGGAGAACGCACTGCCAGGCATGTCCATTGTTCGGCACGACCGACTCAGCAAAGATGGTGGCTCTGTACTTCTGCAATGACCTCCAACGTGAGCTCATAGAGGATCCGGTCAGCACGGTGCATGATTCCTTTTGGTGCCGTCTACGTTTAAAAGGCGGCGATACTTCCGTAGTAGCGGTCATTTATCGTCCTCCTTACTCCACAAAAGGGATGGACCCCCATCTGGCATCTGCAATAAGGGGGTGATAAACACCACTTACAGTCACATTCTCATCACTGTGGATTTCAATCTTCACACTCTGGAATCCCAAGCAGCTTTTGGAGAACAGTTTAAGGCCGATCTACAAGAGTTTGGCTCCAATTATCCGCCGACTGGCCACATCAAAACTCCCACCCGAATCCGAGAAAAAATTATCTTTAGATAATGGATCGGATATACACCAATGCGGAACTAATGGTCGAGAGGATGATCGCGGACATCCCGTTGCGCTGCAAGCATCATGCAGTACTACCCTTAGAAAACTCTTGCTATGCAGAATATCCCTTGGTTACCGCCGACGCAATAGAAACGATTATACACCATGACATATTAGGTCCACTAAGTGGAACAGTCTACTTAAGCTTTCTAGCAGACGAGGCACCAGCTGGTGCATGAGAACATTTCATCAGTCAGCTTAACTCTCTGGTTGCCGAAGGATCAGCCACTAAGACCTTCCGCCCTAGAAGCGTGGTCTCGTTTCTGCGAAGAAGGACACGCAAGTGCATAGCAGTATGAAACTAAGCCTGACATACTGCAAACTCTCCCAGAGCACCGAGGACTGGATGGCCTGTGGGACTCAACGTAACCACTGTACTCAGCTTGTTCCCGAGAATAGAAAGGCGTACCAGCAGAAGTTGCCCAAGCATTTAACCACAAATCCAAAGCTTCTGTATCAACACGTCAACAGTTTAGGTAAGATGAAACGGGGAATTCCTCTTATTCAAACGGCGTACGGACCCAAACGGCACAGATGGCGGTGGGGAATACCCGGCGCCTGCAATATGCTGCAAGGTTTCAATGCGATCAATGATTACCTAACCCTCTGACGATGGTAGTTTTGCCCCCAAAACTCAATGACAATTCCTTCACGGCAGAAACTGTACTGAAACTACTGTTGAGTATGCGCGGGCACCAGTCCCCTGGAGTTGCTAATACGCACACGTAACGGCTAGCGGCAGTCTGATAGGGATCAGCTGAGCAATTGGCTCAATTCTTCCAACATTGTTTTGAAATAAAATACTGCCCGACATGTGGAAGCATGAGATAATTATGCTTTTTACACAGGAGCTTGTCGTTCCAATCATGCCATCTACCCTCCCATAATCCTACTACCGGCTATTTCAAAGGTCATAGAAGCTATTATTTTTGATGCTTTAACGGCCCATATAGAAGCATTTGACTACCACGCACCGGAACAGCAAAGCTTCTGACGAAATCCACTGAGCGCTGCCAATCTACTGCTAGCACGAGCTAGCTGAACAGAATCGGTGGACTCTGGCACAGTAGCTGATGTAGTCTTCTTGACTTCTCGAACGCGTTCGACCGCTTAAAACTTAACATTCTGCTCTCCACAATCCATACCTTTGGTATGGGTGATCCTATCCTAGGATGGATCAAATCTTCCTTCTACGTGCGCCATTCGCTGTCAGATTCCATTCGAGTTGAATGCGGAGTACAAAGGGATCGGTAGTTGGACCGCGATTATTTTTGAAATATATTAATGATATCACACGCATCGTAAGCTCGAACTGCCTTCTATATGCAATGATATCAAGGTATGGAAAACGATCAACACGCAAGCTGATATTAGAGTATTTCAAGCTGCTCTGGATTGGGTATAAGCATGAACAATGCAAAATCTCATCAGGCGATAACAATATTAAATGGAAAATTGTAGCGGGATGGGCTGGTGAAACGCGATAAAAATTAACGATTCAGAGCGAGGCAAAAAAGGAGCTGTCTTAATCGATACATTGGTCCACCCACTCAAGCAGCGGCTGCCACAGCATCCGTAGGCTGACATTAATACACACCAACCCACACACACACACGTAGGCTCACGAGACATGGGACGTGCTTTTCAACTGATTGGGTGACGCACTCATCACCCGGTGGTTGTCAGCGTGTGAAGTGGAAGCTGTTTGGAAGTGTGTTAGCCCCAGGACAGAAGGAGCGCTTGAATAAGCGCTTTCTGCTTGCCTAGTTTAGGTTGTGTAAGCCGGATCGCAATGGATTCGGTCGTCCGTAACATTAGTTTCTTAAGCCCCTTAGGGTAACGTTTTGGAACAACATAAAACACTGAAAGCATCAGAACCCTAACTTGATGTCCAATTTCGACCAGATGTTCTAGGATAGAACTCCTGATGCAACCGACAGTATCTTTCTGCAATGCCTTGGTACAGTGCTCCGCTATGTGTTTAGACAGACGCCTAGTCGTATGTACGAGGTACTTCACACCACAGGTGCAAGTAAATTGATAAAGAATATAATATTTGGACTGGATCGGGAGGCTGTCTTTGAGACGTTGGGTAACAAACGGCACAGTTTCAACAGTGATGTGTGGATATGCAGCTGGAAACGTTCGCGCCACTGCAACGGAAACTATTGTTCAGCAAATCGAGAGCAATATCACCCTTAAAGGGAACTGGTAGAAACACATGTTTCTTGGGGACAATTGTAATCATTTCATGACAATCATGAATCACAGCGTGCTTTTGGATGAGCTGGGCTTGATAACCGTTTAGTTGCAGCGTTTGGAAAATACGGTTCTTTTCGGCTTCCAATGTCTCTGGGCTGCATATTTTGGCAGCGCGAAAGTACAGGCAATAAACTAGGTTCCGTTTGTACTTCAAGGGTACAAAACTGCGAAAATGCATGTATTGACCGACCCACGTCGTTTTCCGTAACACACTTCTTTCTAGTGAACCCTCTTCTGTTCTCCTTAGTGAAACGTGTAAGAATGCTATTTTGCCATCATTCTCGATTTTACTGGGGAACTTCAAATATGGGTGTACACTGTTTAACCGCTTCAACAAGCTGGAAACATCAATGTTTGAATTACAGACTATTAACCTGTCATCCAGGTAACGACAACAGAAATCAAATGAAGAGATTGTGGATTTTATAGGTCTATGTTTGAGCATAGCAAGCAAAAGGTTGGGAGGAAGCTGTCCGAGAGGAGACCCCATCGTGATTCCGTTGGTCTGGCTGTAGTAGATACCATCGAATATAAGCTGTCTGTTGAAGGTACAGTGTAAGATTATTTCTTTAAGTTTCTGCACTGGAATACTCATATTTATGTTCCTTTGGTTTAAGGAATCACAAATAAAGTTAACCGCCTCGTTCAGGGGAATTTTGTAAAAAGAGATCCCACGTCGAAAGATAGCATCAATTTACCCTTTACTCTCATACATTCGACTTGTTTCACAAATTCGAATGTGTCCTTCATAGTGTGAGTGCATAACTCGCGGCGTGCTGGTTCCAGCAGATCTACAATCCATTTCGCCACGGAATGAAAAGCGGAGGTCGACGCAGAGGACGCAGAGGAATCTGCGGTTTGTGTACTTGGTTTGTGTACGTAAGGACTACCTAAAGTTGCAGTTCACCAGTGAAATCGAAAATGATGGCAAAATGGCATTCTTGCACGTTTTACTAAGGAGAACAGAAGAGGGTTCACTAGAAAGAAGTGTGTTACGGAAAACGACGTGGGTCGGTCAATACATGCATTTTCGCAGTTTTGTACCCTTGAAGTACAAACGGAACCTAGTTTATTGCCTGTACTTTCGCGCTGCCAAAATATGCAGCCCAGAGACATTGGAAGCCGAAAAGAACCGTATTTTCCAAACGCTGCAACTAAACGGTTATCAAGCCCAGCTCATCCAAAAGCACGCAGTGAAGCATGATCGTCATGAAATGATTACAATTGTCCCCAAGAAACATGTGTTTCTATCAGTTCCCTTTAAGGGTGATATTGCTCTCGATTTGCTGAACAAAAGTTTCCGTTGCAGTGGCGCGAACGTTTCCAGCTGCATATCCACACATCACTGTTGAAACTGTGCCGTTTGTTACCCAACGTCTCAAAGACAGCCTCCCGATCCAGTCCAAATATTATATTCTTTATCAATTTACTCGCACCTGTGGTGTGAAGTACCTCGTACATACGACTAGGCGTCTGTCTAAACACATAGCGGAGCACTGTACCAAGGCATTGCAGAAAGATACTGTCGGTTGCATCAGGAGTTCTATCCTAGAACATCTGGTCGAAATTGGACATCAAGTTAGGGTTCTGATGCTTTCAGTGTTTTATGTTGTTCCAAAACGTTACCCTAAGGGGCTTAAGAAACTAATGTTACGGACGACCGAATCCATTGCGATCCGGCTTACAACAACCTAAACTAGGCAAGCAGAAAGCGCTTATTCAAGCGCTCCTTCTGTCCTGGGGCTAACACACTTCCAAACAGCTTCCACTTCACACGCTGACAACCACCGGGTGATGAGTGCGTCACCCAATCAGTTGAAAAGCACGTCCCATGTCTCGTGAGCCTACGTGTGTGTGTGTGGGTTGGTGTGTATTAATGTCAGCCTACGGATGCTGTGGCAGCCGCTGCTTGAGTGGGTGGACCAATGTATCGATTAAGACAGCTCCTTTTTTGCCTCGCTCTGAATCGTTAATTTTTATCGCGTTTCACCAGCCCATCCCGCTACAACTTTCATATTATTATTGTAAGCGCCTTTGGGAATTTATGGAAAAGTGGGCCCTACGCTGGCTTTTGTTTTATTAATTCCGTGCTTATAATTTTCGAACCCAGTATCTGCTTCGAATCGTCATGGACAAATGTGGAGTGTTTAACGTACGGCACTAATTATTGCAGTTCTACAATCTCGGTAACCATGAGCTTCGGGATTTTTCCGGCTGGAAGTGTCTGAGGGTTTTAGTCCATATCGACCCTGGATGTTCGAAGCAGTTTGAACCGGCTTCTAGATGTGGCATCCAACAGATTGGGCATTGTGAAGAGTGCAGTTCCATCTGCAACTGTCGCTGCCGAGCGGTGGCAAAGAAGGTCCTCCTGCGTCGTTTGCCTCGAAATCTTTGGGTTTATTCTCACAGAGACCTACCTGCTAGCCTTCGATTTGGCTCCGCGAGCTCCTCCTACCACTGCTCATCTATTGGATCTATCATTCACGGATCACCAGCTAACTGTGCTCTTGCAACTTCGAAGTCAACCTTATTTGAACCTCATTGGTGGGTTTATTTTTCCTCTCGTCGCACAAGAACTCTTGTGGTCTTATTTTACAGATCTTTTTGAGCGTCACCATATCAGCTTACTACCATTCCTTCAAGTCGTTGTACAAAACGATAGACGCCAATTTGGTCCTCACTTGTATCAGTCACTGTCGTCATTAGACAGTATTTTCAAGTCATCTTGCTTCGTCTGAATCCTGCGCTGCATCGCTGCCTATCAACTTACCGGCTAAATAGATAGCACGCACGTGGCCCACCTACCCTAAGGGACGTGTGACTTCTGTAGCCGCGACACGCCTTAACCAGCTGACCTCAAACCAGTGCCGATAGCCACGCAACGGTGCGTTAGTATAGCAATTCTCTTTCTACCCCTTAAAACAACACGCCTACTGTGAACGTTTCTCGTATGAAGAGCAAATGCTAATCATGTGCTAAAGTGGTAAAAAGTGGTTTGGTGTGTACCACATGTTTGACATCCTATCACACGACCTGCATTGGGAAAGGGTCGACAAAAGCAAAAACCGCAGAGGCGTTTTGGTTCGGCCAAATATGCAATTCTATTCCATTTGCTAGCTGTCTAGCTGTGCTATTGAAGAGTTGTGATAGACTAACCAAAGCGGTCGAGCAACTGGTGTACGCCAGAGTTACGCCCATGGGAGGAAACGAACTTGCACTTGTGAGTGAAACTAACTCCCGAATTCCCTAGTCAGGCCGAAGAAGCGGGCCAGGCGTCCCAACCTAACCCCAATGACTCAGCCTCCAGCAGTATCAACTCCATTCTCTCTCCCTCCTATAAGTAAAAACATTTCCTGCAGCGCGCCTGCCTCAACTTCTGTACTGTGCACTGCACCCAGTAGTCTGTTCGCTACACACGAGACCATACGCTACAGTCAACCAGCAAATTGAACACCTGGCAACGTACGCATCGGTTACCGCCAAGCAAACACCGGAAACAACGGTGGTAGCCTTTGTGCCCGGACTAGAGAAAGCAAACTGTTGCAGCACGGATGGCACCCATCAGGGCCGTTCACAAATTCACCCAAAGCACCGGATACTAAGCCTTCAAATCCGAAATCAGTAGCCACCAGAAGCAACCATGGTGCCCTAAACCTTGTATGCATAAATGTCTCCGAATCCAAATCCACTACGATCAAGGGTAACTTGACAGACGATAGAAATCAGTGGGGTTCCATATGTACATCGATCGGTGTCCATGCTAATCCCACGACATTAACCAGAATGTCGCGTCAATTAAACGCGTTGCACTACGGCGAACCCCGGTTACTTCGGGTAACACTAAACTCGGCGGGCGAGACAAAGCCCGTTCTGATGTCTGCGAATCGTCTCCGCAAGGACACAAGTGGAGTGCGCATACTACCCGAAATCCCGTAGCAAGAACCTTCAGTGGATCCCGCTAACAAAGTGAGGTAGAGAAAAAGTCATGTTAAGAAAACAGTGTTTGATCACAGTGTTCCTGTGCTTACTAATTCCTCTTTCGACGGTGCTCAGATGCACGACCGCGAGCAATGGCACTACATCCGGGAGGTTCTTTCTCTCGAAAATGTCGTGGTCTCCTCTTTGACAAGGATCCCCATATCACCAAACTATAAGTGGTGCGGTCCCAGGCTGTTAAAACTTGTGTTACAGTCAGAACTAACGGAACAAACCCTACTAAAGAACTGGACTAAATTCCGTTGCAGATTGCCAACAGAAATTCGTCTGAAATGTGCCGGGACACCAGCACCTTCTAATTACAATACAGCAGAGGCTCGACACTTAATGAAAACACCAACTGCAGGACCCGACTCGGGAACGGTTTCAAGTGTAGCCATAATATCCGGTGGGACACAGCAGAGCGCGAGCAAACACCTGGATCCGGAGCATCTGATACCTGCTTATATACCAAATACTTCTCAAGTGTATGCAACCCTACAAAAAGCAGTTGGTTGCCGACCCTTCATTGGTCGGCGTAAACTCATTTGCTTCATCCGTCCAACCTAACACACTTTTGGTCTCCGAGAAGCTCTCGTGTATGTACACAAATGCCCAAGGTCTACTCAGCAAATTAACTAAATTAAAACTTCGACACGCGTCAGCAGATTGGGACCTCATCGCTGTCACCCAAACGTGGTTGCCCTGCGAGATAAGGGATACTGAAATCGAGCTAACGGGCCTGTCCGTTGTCAGGAAGGAACGAATTAGCAAAGGTGGTGGGGTAGCCCTCTACTCTCGAAACAACCTACAATGCGAAATCATAAACGATTCGGAAACGGACGTACCTGACGCCATTTGTGTAATTTCCGGCTGAGAGGGAACGATCTTGGCCTATTGGTTGTTGTTTACCGCCCACCTTGAGATGCACTGCAATTTGACGGCTGCGTTGAGGCAAGTGACAAACAGGAAGTAGTCACATTCTAGTCACCGGTGACTTTAACTCACATGCCCTCGAAGCCCGGGCCACACCAGGAGAGCAATACAAAACAGATTTCCAAGATCTGGTTTCAGACTTCCCGCTTTATGGCCACGTCACTACGCTCACCAGGTTCAGTGGAAATGACAGGTCATCCAGATTAGACCGGATATTCACCAAAGAAGAATCGATGGTTGAGTAAGTGATAACCGATAATCCTTTGGGCCGCAGTGATCATGCGACGCTATTGTTTCATTACATCTGCTACGCGGTTTATCCTAAAGAGCATGTCAAGGTATATCATGTCGTAACCAACTATGACGACCTGTCTGACCTCATTGATGCAACCAGCTGGTCGTTCTTAGCTGAATTAACCTCTGATGTGGCTTGGGGAGAATGCGTCAACATATTTACCAAGCTCGTGGCAAGGACATCTGAAACCAAACTTTGCCGGCCTAAAAGGATGAAGTTTTTCGTAATGATCAGGACACGTATTTGCATAGCATTAATGGACTTGGCATGGCACACCTACTTAGCTTCCCCGAACGACCATACCTGGGATGTCTACACAATACAAAGGAACCGCTGTGTCAAACTCGTCCGAGAGGATAAACTGAAGAATCAACAAGGTCTACTGGAAAATTTTTGCTCCAATCCCAAACTGCTATACAGACACGGAAACAATTTGCGCCGTGTTAAGCTCGGTATTCCTGCTCTGCACAGAGTATGCGGGTTAGCCCAAACCGCACAAGAGGCGGCCAACATACTTGGACGACAATTTGGCCGTACCTTCCAAAGCGTGCAATCATCATGCATCCTTCCTAAGCAGATAGCGCCGCCATCAGGGCTTAATCGCAAATTGTTCACCTCCGCAGCTGAACTAAAGACGCTGATGTCTCTGCGCTAGTTCAGCTTCCCGGGTGCAGACGGCATTCTCCCGAAGGCCTTGAAAGTTGCTGCCATAAGTTTGGCAGAACCACCAGCAATTTTCTTTCAACCATGTCTGAACGAGATGCACGTCCTCACTATGTGGAAGCACGGAATCATCAAGCCAATCTATAAAAGTGGCCGTCGCGCTGAACCAGCAAATTATCACCCGACAGCAATACTTCCTGTGATCTCCATGGTTATGGAGTTCATTGTGGATAAAGCTTTGATGGGGTAACTGGAGAACAACAAATTCCGGAGTAGCACGGATTTAGCCAGAATCGCTCATGTACCACCAATTTGTTAATTACTGGTGCAAGCTGGACGGAATCTGTGGACGCTGGTGCAGGAGTCGACGCGCCCTACTTGGATTTCTCAAAAGTATTCCACCGTATAGACCATCGCATGCTGTTTACAGACTCCAGAAATATGGAGTCGGCGACGCTGTTTTGGGCTGGATAGGAGACTTTCTCGTGCAACGTCACCTGAATGTGAGGGTTAGAAGCAACCTTTTGGAATCCAACGAGGTTCAGTGCGGCGTACCTCAATGCTCGGTACTTGGACCCTGCCTGTTCCTGGTTTTCATACATGATCTCGCGAGTGTTTTCTCTTCTAACTGTTTGCTAGTTGCTGATGACTTAAATGTATGACGCACTATAGCTGCAGTGGAGGGTCACACAGTGTTACAGGAGGATCTGGACAAAGCGTACACATGGTCCATCGAGAACATGCTGCATTTCAACGTCACCAAGTGCAAAGTTCTCGGTATACGGCACAAGAGTATGCACAAGTACCGCCTAGGACCACAGCGGGCTTCTCACGAGTCCGATCTCGGCGTGATAGTTCAAGATGACCTCGGTGGTTTGAGGCAGACTGAAAAGGCAGCTAAGTAAGCAAACCAATACCTCGGCCTTCTTCTCAGAGCTTTCGGGAAGTTTGACCCTTCAGTCTTTCCAAAAATGCTTAGTGCGTACGTGAGGCTGCCCGCGAAATACGCTATTCAAGCGTAGCAACCCTGGCTCAAGCACCATCTCACCGCGCTCGGCACTGCACAAGCTAGGGCAACGAAGTGCGTCAGAGGTTTGACCAACCTCCCCTACCCACTCGGGCTGACGACCCACAAAATATACAGTGGACGTTCTCGGCGTCTAAGGGGCGATATAATAATGGTGTACTAGAGCCTGAGAAACCACAATCACCCATGCCATTCACTTCTGGTACTCAGTCAAAACACCCAAATAAGAGGTCACCAGTTTAAGTTAGTCACACAGTACAGCCGCCTGGAATGTCGGCGAAACTAATTCTCCCTTCGAATGTCACGGATGTAAAACGCTCTCCCGGAACATGTAATTAATGCACCCACCCTATTGCTTTTCAAAAAACGCCTTGGCGATACTCTGTCACATTTACACTAGGTTCTGTCGTTAATGACCACAGATGCTGGCACTAATGCACAACAGACAGTGGATAGTGCCATAAACCTACTTGCGGTTGCGTCACTCCAAACCCCTTGCACGAAATTTGATAAACGCTACTACTTTAGAACCTGGATTTCGGTATCCTAAAGACCCAAATAGTTGCACACTAGTAAGCGTTGCCCTTACTACCTTGGTTTCTCTTTTCTCACCTATTATGTGATCAATAACCACTCCCCTTATTGCTTTGTGTGCGTACATTCTCATTCTTTAATCGCCCGAACTGACGACTTCATTATCCCTTGATCTATTTTTTTTCACGTTAATACCCTACGGGACTTGTCAAGCGCCTGCTTTTTCACCCGTTAAACATCATGGTTCATTGTTTATTTAGACCATTTGACCCTTCGATATTTCCACAACTTATCGGCTTATACGTACGGCCATATGTGGAATACACAAAACACTGCTGACGTGCCATAGCAGAGCAGAGATCTCACCGCCTTGGAGATAGCACAACGCTGGGCAATCAAAAATGTCAAGGGTCTGTAAGAGTTGCCCTAGGAACGAAGGCTACAAGTGCTCAGAGTCTTCTGCGGACAGTATCGGCGATTGCGCTGTGACTTCATCTTGACTTACCAAGTTTTTAGAGATCCCAACCACATGTGCCACCTCTTACTAGAGCTCAGTCGCAACAACAAGTTGCGAGGTCACCATCTCACACTGGCAAAACAGCGCAGTCGTCTGGAATGCCTCCGAAATTTCTTTTCCGTACGCTTTCTTAGGAGGTGGAATGCCTTACCGGAATCTGTCACATGTGCTCCCCGCTGGCAGAGTTCAAAGCCCGTTGACCATGCACTTATTTCGCTGCACCATTTTACATGGCCCATTATCCATGGATAAACACAAGTGTCTGTAAGAGATTCCACCGGCGGTCAAATCCTGGATTTCGTTCCACCTTTTTACTTCCTGTATGTGTACACCAGAAGGCGCAGCATATTTACCAACATCAAATTGGTCGTCATTTCTTTTGGATTTACCTTGCATTTACAGTCTATACTACGTAGACTTTCGTGAGTTCAGTGGTGTAAACCCGATTTTGCGAACATCTTAGTATTTTGAAGTTTCTCCATAGCAATCCTACGTGACCAGTTAAGAATTCGCTATTTTACGCGTATAAAACCATTGTTCCATTGGGCGACATTGTTGTTCGGATACAAATTTACAATTGCTCATGGATATATGGTGGATTTTAGTTACGCCGTTGCGCTGTCACGACTTACCGCCAAACATCTGAGTGTAGAAAACGACTAGGTGATCACCTCAGTTGCGGTTGAATCAGGCGTGAAACAACTTTGCGTAATCCCAGCAGAGTTCTTCCGATTACTTATATGGACAATCAGATGAACACCTAACCCAATTTCGCAAAACGCCGTTTGTTTTTTAAACACAAAGCGGCCAAACCGATTTACGGACACAAAGTTTTACCAATTTTATTGTCGATGTGACTTGTTGGAACTGGTTGATAATCGCGTTATGTTCAGTGAACGCGTGGCTGGCCCGAAGTCCCTGCCTGCAAGTGTACTAAGACATTTCAACCGCTTCACCCCGGAGTATCACGCATGAAAGCTGTAGCCTGAGGTTAAATGTACTGGCCTTCAATTGACAAAGCTATCCATGATTGCACTGCCACATGTTGCAATTGTGTTCCAGCGACGAAAATTCCAAGCAAAATCATCCAACCCTGGATGCCAGCCTCCAAGCCTTGTGATTCCATTCACGCTGATTTAGCTGGTCCAGTGCAAGCTCAGTGTTTCTTTATTGTGGTTGATACGTACGCCAAGTCGCCAAAAGTAAAATCAACCAAGATAGGGGACACAGTAAGTAAACTACAATACTTGGTTGCGTAGTACGGTTCAGCAAACGTCTTAGTTGCCCATAATGCTTCCCAATTTCCGAAGAAGTTGGTGTTTTCTGTTAGCTTAATGGCACTAAGCACGATCACTTGCTTCCAGGTCATCTCCAGTCCAACTGGCAAGCAGAAAAATTCGTGGATACCTTCAAGCGTGCACGTCTAAAACTATGGTGGGGCGTTGGACTGACAGAGACGAACATACAGCTGTTCCTGTTAATTTATCAGACTGTGCCTAAATCTTCTGCACCAAGTGGCAGATCCCCAGCAGAAAAACCATTTTCGGGCGTGAGAATCGTTTTCTACTTGATGCATTACACCCTTTGGTTACACAGCGGCCACTCGCTTCACGCGTGAGCAGATGTTTTCTACCAGGAAAGCCGGTGTACGCGTAGGATACGAGGTCGAACCACCAAACCTGGCAACCTGTAGTGTTGTGAAAAAGCAGAAGCACTGTGCTGCACGAGGTGTCTATGGGACCGGTTGTCTTTCGTTCAGCTGTTATCAACGTGCTGCACTATCTACACGGAACTGACTATAATGTTTTCAGTTGTAAAATGAACATTGCATATAAACCTATAGCCACGTTTAGACAAGTGTGTAATTTCGATAGAACAAACTGGCGAAACTTTGTTACCCTTGTGCATACTTCTGCCTGGAACGATTTCGTCCTGTCATCTGAACCAAAGGTGGCATTCCAATCATTTTATGTGAACACGTATTGATGCGTCGTAGTACTGCCCCTTGCTCTAGCTCGCAGTCAAAATAAATCAAAGCCACAGGAGAAACAGCACGAACGTCAGAGTGAAGTTCTTTCCAAATAGTTTCAAAAGACTAATGAATTCAATGTTCTATTTAGGCTTTATATAATATTGATAAAAAATGAAAAACTTGAGAATTCTTCGTCGCAAGGAAGTAGGGACGGAGATCATGAAAATTGCAAATCTAGTGTTTGTAATAACACACTTAATAAAATATCGGAGTCGCACACAACGAAACTCACAGCTTCATCTTATAACGGCCGAGGGAATCCTTATCGATACATCTGCAGTTATAGCTGATGCTTTTAAAAATTATTTTACCGATTCTTTTATTACCGAGAACCAAATCCGTTGGGATCATCCCATACAGTACTGTGGGTCATGTATCACTAAGGTAGATTTCGACACTGGTTCAATCAAGCGTCAAATTAACGCTTTAAAGACTTCATTTCCTCTGGGTCCGGCCTCCAGTACTTTTAAAGTCCAGTGGGAATGATGTCCTCCGCTTAGTACTGAAGTAGTCCACCACGTCAATGACGACTGGGTTTTATCCCGATCCGTGGAAACGGACGACAGTGACATCACGCTATGTAGCCGGGCCTAGACACATCGTTGTCAACTATCGGCCCACCAATCACACTGCTGTAATTTCCAGAATAATGGAGCGCCTAGTTAACTAGAAAAACATTAAATTCTTAACAGGTAACTACCATTTGTCACATTTGCAGTTTAGATTCCTTCAAAAGCATTCAGGTGTCATTTGCTAGGTAGATAGCTTTGCTCACTTAAGCAGTTTGACGTACTCTGGTAAGGCCTGTATCGTACTTCACTTGGACCTACAAAAAGCCTTTGACAGAGTTTCACAAAGAAGGCTTATACATAAATTTCGAATTTGTAAAATTGCAACTTTATTACTATCATGGTCCGAAGCTTACCCCACTGGTCGAAAGCAGACTGTCAAGATAGATGAGTATGGGTCGAAAACAAAATTCATTGCCAGTTGCATCTAATAGGGTTGTGTAATTGGCCATTTTCTTTTACTGATATATCTAACACATCATTTCCCTGCAATAAGGCATGCTAGAACTTATTTGTTCGTAAATAAGATAAAACCTTTCTATGGCACTGATTCTCAATCTCCGTCTTTCTGCGATCCAAGGTGACCTAGTTTCCCTGGAAGACTGGTGTGTCGGATCTTTCATGAAATTTGCAAAATCTATCTGCAACGTTATGTACTATGAATGCTTGCTGCTACCTGAATGTTTGTTTTTGCTTGGAATCCCACTCCCTTTATACGTATCGATATGTGCCTTGGGTCTCCGTTACTCAGGTTCGTTGAATTCCAAAAAACAAGTTATGCATACGGTGGCTAAAACCTGGCAGACTAATGGATTGATAGGCCGCTTGTTCACAACAAGCAATATTAAGCTCCTGTCATTCAAACTGTATACGCCAGACCATTATTGGAATACTGTTCCACCAATTTTAATAGCAGCAAAAGACGCGACACGAGTGCAATCGGAGCTACACAAAAGTCGCTTACCAAAAGAATCGTGGGCTCCACCTCTAAGCTCACCTATATAGATAGATATCATTGGTTAAATATCGAACAGCTATAGCTTTGAAGATTAAGGCTGAATTTATGTCTAGGATACAAAAATGTCCATTGACTAGCATACACTAGTTACTATCAGCTGGCGTCCCAAGAGTCTTCACCGTATGACCTACGAAACAAAGACTATGTGATAAACCTACCTTGTTGCTGCATACGTCTGCAGTAAAACAGATTTACACACAAATATCCCACATTATGGAATAGATTGCCTCAGAACCTCAGCAATACACCATCGCTTTCAACATTTAAGAGGTAACTAGAAGAGTACTTGATTGTTAATAAAGCTATGGAACTGTTTCGTGTCAGTCGCACAGAACAATGGTTGTATGCTAACGGGTTGATAACATCGAAGTATTTGCGGAATACGCAATACAAAAGTACGGATAAATAAGACGAGAAAGGCTTATCGACACAACGTATAATACGGTGTTCCTTCTTGCTAGATGACATATTTATCTCTCATTCCTTCCTCCTACTTTGTTATATCCTCCGATAGTAATCAAATCGCTGGCCCACCGGGGGCCTGCGAAAACATCTGTACATGGATAGATTGGATAAATGACATCTATCTCTGAGTTTCTCTCAGTCTATACTGTTCTATTCTTCATGTTACTGATTGATGACCCGTTGGTGACCTATGAGAACATGGGCACAGCGATGAGTTGGATAATTGGGATTTATCTTTGATATTCTTCATCTAAACAGTTTCTCACTGTGCTCTTAATTCTCTTGAAGACCCACTGATGGCAGTTTAAAAACATGCGCACATTGCTTAGTTAGATAAGCAAGCTTTTGCCTTAGTCTTCAAATGTTGCTTTTTTATATTACGCAGCTAGGTGAATGTCATGAGTGCCTGCAAGACATGGACCCACTGAAAGCTTGAATTGTAGAAGGCCAAAACTAGCCCACCAAATTTATGTACGCAATTCCATTCGCCCTGTGTGATTTACATCATTGCTCCTAATAGATCT
Organism: Dicrocoelium dendriticum; assembly: GCA_944474145.2. Lineage (NCBI taxonomy): Eukaryota > Metazoa > Platyhelminthes > Trematoda > Plagiorchiida > Dicrocoeliidae > Dicrocoelium > Dicrocoelium dendriticum. Next base: position 60,110,508 of record OX104069.1, on the reverse strand, counting down.
GTTTCATGATGGAGGCAGTTCTCAGTTTAACTGTTTGTCGTGTTATCATGTCTGCTCACACCCGTTTACTATTTATAAATTGTTACTATATACCAATGTTATGAATTTTTAAATTAGTACATATTGTACATATTGTTATTCACCTCCTAAAACGTTATTTTACTTACTTTTCCCCACCATCCACCTAAACCTCTCTGAATGTTTTGCAATTGTCATGGATTCTGGTGAACAATGAAATGAAATCAATAGCGCAAGAATCAATGGAATTGGAACCACAACTGCTTTGTACAGCAATTTTGTAAAGCCACTCTGCGGGCGAAACCTTTCGAGGGATTATCTTGCATGGAAACAGGTCCCCTTGGGGTGGTTTCACGAGTGTTCGTATTACTTTAACTGGACATCCGTTTAATTCTGCATAAGTTATTGTTCCTGGTTTTTAATTTCTTTAATGCCTTAATCCTGCCAATTAGTTAAGTACCTGTTATGGATCCACTGTAAAAATCGTGAACAAATTGATTATTTTTGGCGATCCTGCTGTACACATTGATCAGACCACATAGTTGGACTGCACCTCGAATCACCGAGGAATATACCATTTATTTATTTATTTATTCTTTTCTACCTTATGATCGGACCAGGTTAGCTAGGCTTGCGTTATATAGTTGAGGATACAACAATTTTTGTTAATCAGTTACGCAAACGACTGCTTGGACACAGAATCTCTTCCGCTTCCGAATTGTCGTTCGATGCACTGCTGAACAAATTTGAGCTCCAAAAACTGTGGAGATCGGTAACTTGATGGAAACCAGTACGGAACCATGACACAGAGAACTATGTGGACAACAAAGCCGGTCTGACGATTAGAGATCAAACAAACACTTTATACCTACGAGTCTGGAGAACGCCAAGCCATTCGGTGCTTTAAAACTACAACGTCCCACATCCGTGACTATGAACTTCACTCTCACCCACTGCTCTACTGTGGCTCACATGATGGATGCCGCCGACTATGCGATGCGGCCAGTCTGACGCACCCTCTCAGCTTACCCTATATTATCGGCTATCTTGCTTGCTTTATTTGACTTGACACTATGGCGAACCTCGGAATAAGTAGAGTAACATTGGAATCGGCCACTGATGCGGAAAACGTTCTGCTATCTGCAAGTGTACTAAAACACGGGTCTTATAATGGGCGCATCTATCCTGAGATCCCTTGGAGCGCGCGTCAGTCGAAAAGAAACATCTCGGTTGGACAAATCAAGCTGGATTGTCTAAACGCAATCTTTATTTATGGCGCGTCAGGACTTCCTTCCCAGGATAGTTATGAGGCCGGTAAGCCTGATTTGGAACAGTGGCGGTTCCTTCGTGAAACACTCTCTTCGGCCAAGGTCGTGGCGTGAGCGTTCAAAAGGCTACCTCTCTCACCAACTTATAGAGAAAGTGGACCAAAAATTCTAAAACTCCTGGTTCAATCAGCGCAGACAAACATGAACGTGTTACAACCTTGGCGGAGACGTCGTAAAAGCCTTCCATCAGAACTTCGTTTAAAAGCTGCTGAATATTTACGAAGACCAGACATCAGCTACGTGAGAAGCAAACCCTACCAGCGATAACGCATAAGCATCACTTTGCCGGTCGGTCACGCGATACTGCAGTATATCCGGACCAAGAATAGGACGGACGTTGGCAAAATCAAGTTGCGAACGACATGTCATCATCATCCTATCAAAAAAACGAATAACGGCCGATCTCACATCCGTTGGCACGATACCACACCTAACTCCTTTGGCTCCATGTGGGCTTCTAGAGACGGAGAAACGATCCCGCCTTTATATCAAGGTGTACGGCCTTCCAATCAGTTGGTCAAAATAAAAGATCGCCAAATGTTGAAGCTATGCTATATCATCTGTGTCACGAAGATATGGTTGCACAGTGGAATGGAATACGCTGAATTTTCGCTGACGAACATGTCAAGCATCCGAAATGACCAGCTTACGAAAAGAGGTACAATTCTGTATTATGGAAGCGACCTACCGTGCGAGGCCGTTGAGGATGCGGAATCACAGTTAGGCGATTCTGTTTGGTGCCAAGTGCAAGTACTTGGCAGAGTCACCTGCCGTGTATCTTTGGTGTAACGCCCCCAAACTCTCCCCCGGAAATAGACTGTCGCCTTGCGACAGCATTAAGATGCAGTCTAGCGAAGGCACACCCACACCCTTATCATAGTTGAATTCAATGTACACTATTTAGAAACCACTGCTACAATCGGAGAACCATTCAAAGCAGATCTGCAAGAGCTTATAACCAGTGTTCTACTTTAAAATCGCGTCATTATGACCCCTCGTTTCAGAACAGGTAAAAGACAATCTGTACTGGATCGCGTGTTCACCAACGAGGAATATTTGATTGATCTATTGATCGTAGAATGCCCTTCGGGTCACAGTGATCATGCACTCATCAGTTTTGACTTCATCAGCTATGCCACCAGAACACTGAGATGGTGCGCACCATTACGCGTTACGACCGCTTAGCCCAGCTCGTCAGTGCCACAACCTAGGCGTTCCTCGCTGAAGGCCATCCGGAATTCACTTGACTTGAATTTGTCCGCAAATTCAATCAAATGGTTACGGACGGCTCGGAGAAAAGTGGTTTCAATTGGCCTCAAACCGTTTCTTTTGTGAGGAGCAAAACTAGAAAACGGAGGACTACGCAATGCAGCCTGGCTCGAGTACAGATCATCACCAACGCCAGATAATTGGGACAACTAAGTAGCCCATCCTAACCACTTCACTCAACTGCTCAGTGATGACAAAGTCCGATATCAGCAGGATATGGCGAAAATTTCAGCGCTATCCACAAACTTTTGTACAGGTATGTCATTGGCCGTCATAAGGCGAGGTAGAGAATTCCTCCGCTCTGGACGACTGATGGTCCAACTAGAACAGCTATAGAAACACTAAAGGCGTTGCGGACGCAATATGCTCTCACGTTTCAGCGGGTCTTGCCATCAGGTGTTATTCCAGATTTTGTTTTCCTGCTTCCAGGACTTACCCACATCCCTTTTACTGTCAAGCTACATTGCAGAACCTGATGGCTCTGCGAAACCACAGCTCCCCATGAGTTGACACCATTCGCCTAGAGACACTGGGAGTAGCAGCAAGACAACTGGCAAAACCATTGTCCCAGTTCTTCTAGCGCTGCTTAGACCAGAATCAGATTCCTGCGATGTGGAAGCTTGGAATAATAGCAAACGCAGTATCAGGACTAAGCCCTCAGACTAACGCACAGTGTCTTTTTTCACTGTGTTGTCCAAGATCATGGAATTCATCGTTACCGATGCGTTGGTGTGTTATCTTGACAATTGTAACATTATTGCTCCCGGACAACACAGCTTGTGTCGACAGTGATCATACACATCGAATTTATTGATCGCACGGACTGGTTGGAGTGTCACCTGACGCTATAGAGCGTAGTGCTGTGAGCTACTTGGATTTGTCGAAGGCACTCGATCGTTTGGATCACCCATTCTCAACTGGAGTCAAATGGTTCCCCTGGGGGGCCACGGCGAATTCCAGGGGGCCCTGGAATTAAAAGCATTTTTTGGGGTGCCATAAAGGGTTGGGATAACACAAATAACAAAAGTCATTTTAAACGTTTTCTTATACTTTATTTCCATGCACTAGACTTCTCTAGTAAGTACTACTCAGTGAGAGGAATTTCGTGCGTGCAAATGCCCGTTTACGAAGGTTTGAAAGCCACACCAGGCAGTCCTTAGGTTGCGGAGCTGGCATAGCTCCGCCAAACGTCAGAAGATTTCGCTGGGCTTACCTCAAACTTTCAATCACCATACGGTGACCTAGACCGTTGCGTCCTCTGGACTTTGATGCCTGTCCACAGCGAATCAACTGGGCTTTACTCAGAACACAGATGTATCTACTGTGCAAGCTGCGGAGAATCTAGCGAACACTGAACACTGCGGCCATGCCGCACGAAGCCACATTGACACTGGATTTTCCTCAGAATAACACCACTGTATGACAACTTATGTGCCGGTCAGCCTTTCTAGTTCCGGTCCCAGTGAGGTAGCGCTGGGTTACGCGTTTTTCGTCTCCAATCTTAGCTCGCATGTACGTCTGGCGACAAGATCACGTTAGGCATCAAGATTCTGAATTCGATTGCCTTCTCTGCGCGGTTCGGTTACCATATAATATGCACATAAAGATGCGGCCCGCGGCCTCATGTTGAAATCATAAATTCCAGATTGCATATTTCCCATACATACGACATTATAAGGGTTACAAAAAGTAAGAGTTACGAGTACAAATTCGATGTCCCCAGATACCGGTAAAAACCCATCACGTAGTATTGCTTTTAAGCAACTAGGAAAAGTCAATCTAATGTAATTAATAAAGGTGCTTTAACTATATCAACAATTACTAAAATCACAAGGTCTCACTTTCAGCGTTCACATGTAGTGTTGCACGGAAACTGTCGTGGCGCGCTGCTTGACTTTGAACTGGTGTTTACGCGGGACCAGGACTCTCACATCTGGCGGGAACAGGTTTGCGGGCCAAGATCAACCGGCACAGCCGGGAGTATAATGATAGCGTAGGATACTGATATGTAGTTGAATAATTTGTAAATACTATAAATAAACCAGTAGCGGATGTATAAAGGAATCGGGGTCCTGTATCTTTTATAGTACTATAGTTTACCGTAACCTTGGTACCAGGTGCCCGAAGTTTCAAATTTCATAAATGGGTCTAAATTGGACCTCTGTTATTGGATAAGTAAATAGTGCACTCAGCTAGTCATAAAATGCAGAATAGCCACTGTAAGGTAGTATCTAAAGAGTGATACACTTAAATTGAAGTGGAAATGAATATTTTGCTTACCTCACATGCTCCTATGTGATTTCTTTTTTGGCGAAACGACTGGGCACAATGGTTGGCGTACTTCGAGAAATAGGTGGAAAAGAACGGAAATGACTGTGAGAATAATATGTAAATAACGGGGTAAACGGATGTGACGCGAATAGGCAAATAACCATGCGATATGCGCATACCTATTTACATATGGGACTTGTTACTGAATGCGTATTTATAAAGGAAAAGTAACGCGAAAGCGTCAGTTGTATATACGAATGCCTGAGGAGCAGTTAGTTAAGTGAGCTAAAGTGAAGGAGAAGTGAAGATGCATGTCGGTCCCTAGTCAATATGTGGTGGATAAATGCGTATAGCGGCGGAATGAGCTTTCATATGGTACATAAATGGTTGATGAAACCTCTATAGATATATATATATATATAACTTTGCGAAATTAGAATGCATATATTTGTAATTAAATATTTGCATTCACTTTCAGACTGCATTATGTATGCATAAATGTACGCATTATTAACCTCAATCCCATATATATATATATATATATATATATATATATATATATATATATATATATATATGGATATAGGTTAATAAGGCGTACATTTATGTATACGGAATGCTGTCGGAAAGGTAATGCATATATTTGATTACAAATATATGCATTCCTAATTTTGCAACTTCAACGTGATTAGAAATGGTATTGCTCCTCCAATCTAACTATGCTTATATCCTTATGTAGAAATACATTTGTATGCATGTTACGGTAACACTGATCATCAGTTCTATGACATTTAAGGGGACGGCACGTTATTAGTCCCCACTATGATTACCTAATGCAAATCCCTGCAACTGGACGTCAGTGGACCAACGTATACATTCTTTTCATTACAGAGATAGAAGTGACCTTATCCGTACGTAAATGAGTAACTAATTAAGTACGTGGCTGTCAGCTTTCATGGAGTTTAACCGGTATCTCTAATGGTGCATATCTAGGTGTCAGGAGTAAAGTAAGTAGGTTACGCATTTCATTAATAAGCTAATACCGTTTTATGATTAATACTAAGGAAAATTTATCACACCCAGTATATGCAGATGTTATAGGAAGCATAGGGAATAATAGGATGGCAAAACGAAGAAGGAAAAAAATCAAGGAACGTTTTGCGATGTTTTCATACAAGTAGCCCACATATATACGCAAGACTATAGGTAGGTTTATGTTCCTGCAAACTTGACGGGTACGCAGTAAGGCCGTATGATTGCGTCAAGGGTGGCATTTTTTTGTTCACTGAACCGCCCTCCAGTGTTGGCCGCGATTGGTTGCACGAGCGATGCATGGAAAAGTATCATGTGTTCTATAGCAGCGGTGTCATAAAGATCATTAAACAGGTAGATATTTTGGACTTCACTGCGGTAAAGGAACGGCGCTTAGTAAGCCTATGTATGTTCTACAGAGAAGCCTAATTATGGCCTACAGCGACAGTTATGTTATCGGCGCCATGAAGCTACATGAACGGCCTTCACTTATGCTAATTGGGTTCCATGGTATTTGCAGCCATATGGGCTCTAGGGAGGCCTCATATACTTGCTGCACATGTCTTGAGGGCTACTTATTAGTAGTGCTATATTGGTCGCAGAGCATTGATGTGGTTATCGAACGCAGCATAATCGCCGTCGTTGGAAGGATTATCCTTAAATACTGCGGGTACTAATACCATAATGGCCCAGTAAGCACTGTTAACGAATGAAAAGGGAATGCATCTGCACGCCCATGTACGTCGCATAGAGGGTATTATTGTTGCCAGGAGGGAAGCCACAGTGGTAACCTTAGGCATTGGGACAAAAAGAACGTAAGTAATGGGCTTTGTCAACGCTACCGATATAACTGGGAGTCACATGGCTTTTAATTTGTTTCCGTCATTGCATGCAACTGCGTTGAACGCATTATGCTGAGTAATCTTGCTAATATGGAAATGGTAACGAACAAGAGACACAAATGGTGCGCTGACGTCTGTACCGATTCCGAATATTCACGTCATCATGGGGAGCGCGTGAGGCGCTCTTGACCCACAACGTGCGAACACTGAGGAATGGTAAATGGAAATTTATTCCGTAGACACACATGAAAGCAAAATGCATAGATGTAACGCGGGGTTAACTTACTCAATCACATGGAAGCGATGTAGCGCACCTCCCGATAGTGGAGTGTATGGTTCACGTCATCAATGTCTTGGACAAAATTACCAGGAAATGAAGGATAACGTAGTTCGGTGGTAAACGTTTGATAATTTTTCATTGCAGCTTAGAACTGATCTCATTCTTCCCTCACCAGGCCCAGACGGGCCTACACCCACAATTACCTCAAGATGGCAAGCCAGAATTTTTCTTTTCCGTCCCACTTTGGCAAACGTCGTTCAGCTCTATCTTAAAGCATGGTCGACTACCTGTCGACTGGAAGACAGGTGTAGTTTTTTATGCCCGGGGGGGGAAACACAAAGGCGGAAACCGCCGCGAGGACCTGTGAAATATCGGCCCAATTACGCTTGACGTCCCCGGTTCGGCCTAGTAAAGATCATGGAGGAAGTTCATTGAATGTGATATCACCCGACTCACTGCGAAAGTATGGGAGACTTGTTCACTTTCAGTCATCCAGCATGGCAATCAGAAAGGGACAATCAGAAAATCACTAAACTGGTGTCGTTAGACGGGGTAAGGGGGCTTAAATCAAGTGAACGATGGAAATTTTTACCATGTGGGTCCGCCCTTCATCGATTCCAGCAAAGTTTTTGATAGAGTCACCCACGTCAGTGAATTAACTTCTCTGAAGCTCAAGGCGGAATTACAGTAGACAGGGAACA